>CM036755.1:60437901-61119151 GCA_020796225.1 Arion vulgaris | reverse complement strand
TCAGCTCTTGTCTCCGCATGGACATTGTAACTCTTCGGCTCTGTGCCATGGACATTGTAACTCTTCGACTCTGTTCCATGGACATTGTAACTCTTCGGCTCTGTGCCATGGACATTGTAACTCTTCGGCTCTGTTCCATGGACATTGTAACTCTTCGGTCTAGATTGCCCACGAACACCGTAAATCTGTAGAACCTGTGGCTTTTCTGCCAACCCGCGGAATTAAACCGTACAATTAAAATGTCTCTGAAATGCTTCGATATAGACACCACTTACTGGGAATCCCTGACGAAAGATCGCCAAGTGTGGCGTTGTAACAACACCAGAGGAACCCGCATACAAGAATTATCTGCCGTTGAGACACAGAGAAAACGAGCTACGCGAAAAAACAGAACGCACAACACCAACATTTTCATCATGTATGCCCCACCTGTGGTAGGGGATTGTGTTCTAGGATTAGACTCTACAGTCACCTCCGTACACACCAGAGAGGAGCAGCAGCACATGTCTTAGGTTGTTGTCATCATCGTTTGCGATGTATGACTATTATACAACAATAGTAAACACATTGAATAGTTATAACTTGAATAAATAAATAAGTATATCTATATATATCCTCTTCGTGTCCCGACTGACACATAAGGCTTCCACAAGAAACTTCTACTGTTGTCGTTCTGCTGCCATTCTAAAAACCGTCTCCCACGTCAGGCCACTCTCCTTCAACTCTCTCTCTTCTGTTCTTCTCCATATTTCTTTTAGACATCCAAGCCTTCTCTTCTCATCCGCTTCTCATCTGAGAGCTGTCCTAGCCAATGGCCACGCTGGCATACCACATACATGTCCAAACCACCTCCATCTTCGTCTCTTAATGATGATCTCCAAGGATGCACAGCCTGTTCGTTTCAAAAGCTCCTCATTTGTTTTGGTATTTGGCCAGAAAATTTGCAGGATTCTTCTTAAACATTTACTTTGAAATGTCACCAACTTGTATATTATGCGTTGTGTCATGTTCTAACATTCACTACTGTATAATAGCACTTCCAGTACAAAATAAATAAGTACATACTCTTTATAAGGAAGCAATTACCTCACATTCTTTTGCATTAAAGACCTGAAAGTTTGTTCTTAAACACTACCGTTTGCCATCGTTTGTTTCTTAAGTAAAGGATTAAAGCATATTTTTGTGAGGCATGTCTTTTTCAACCTTCTGTTTCTTCTTCTTTGCGATTGTTATTTTGAAGATTATACCGTTAGACGCGTTCTTATGATGAAGTCAAGTTTTGTCTGGAGCTCAACTCATGTGCTATGCAGTTTTAAATGTAGTGTTGTGTTGTGTTGTAGGGCCAGCATTCCTTTCTAGGGTGGACATACAAGAGGACAGTCTTGCAGGACGTGTTCTGAGGTTTGATCAGCGGTGCCACAGGGACACAGAGGGGATGTGGATAATCGTAGCCTGTGTAGGTGTATATTCAGTCTGTTATGTCCTATCCTGAGTCGGAAGATGATAGTCTGTCCTAATGATGTGTCTTCTTGTGGCTATATCAGAGCCTGTATGCCAACAAACATTGAACAAAAAGAATTAACTCATTGCGGAGACAACAAATGCTTTACCATAAACGCGTCGTAACGTCTTCTTGAGGAACTGAAGAGTGCTCGACTATCCTGGGGACCATAAAGAAAACATCCAGAGACCGAGAAGAGTGGCTCACAACTGTTGAGACCCTATGCTCCCCGAGGAGCGGTGAGGAATAAATCAAGACCTTAAAGACGTGATTTTGACGCAAATCTTCCATTATCTTTTTTCGTTCCTTCTTTTTTTTCCATTTGCAAGTTATTAAATTTCAGGAGGGCATGGTACCATGCCAGATGCACAAAGTTCATGTTTGTCTGGTATCGGTGAAAGAACTGAACACATGGCGCACTTAACGTGCGACACGAACTAGGGCCCAGGTTCGGAATTGATGTTACGCCGTTAACAGACTGAAAGAGAAATAATTGTGTGTGTTGAGAGAGAGAGAGAGAGAGAGAGAGAGAGAGATATGTACGGTAAGATTACGGTATAATAATACGGTTAAATAGGTCGCACGGCAAAGGAAAGATGGGGAGACCATGGGCGTTCATACGGTAATGCAAGGTTTGGGACGCGCAAGGTAATGGAAGGATGGAGAGACCATCGGCGTACATACATTATTGCAAGGGGGGTGCATGTCAATGGAAGAATATAGATACCATGGGCGTACATACGTTAATGAAAAGTGGAGGAAGAGATGTAGAGTGGTGAGGGGACAATTACCACCTCCTGAAAAATTGATTTTTGATGAAACAGATGGTTTTTTTGTGAATCTTGCCCTCTTCATGTTCACGTAGTAAGAGAATTACCGACTAAAGTTTTTAATAATCATTTTCCACCACCCTGGAACAAATTATGTGAGGGGCGGTGCTATGATACAAAATGGCGGCCGCATCAGGCGGTTCGTAAGGGGGGCGGCATAAGCAGCAAAATCAAAATTACAATTGAAGGTTATTTTAAGGAAAACAAATTTAAGTGGCGGCATTTCGTAGACTTGCAACATACTGAGAAAATATACCGCACGGCCCTGATTATGTGGATACTCGTTCATACATTCATGTTTCCAAAACTAATGAAGCCTCCTCACCCACATGGAAACAAACACATTTTGTTTAAGTTAGATGATTACCAATTTACCAATACACTTAATATTTTATGATTGATTTGATAGGACCAACATCATTGCACTTCGGTGAGTAACCATATGTGCTCCAACCGCTTTCTTACACAGGAAGATCTTAGCTGCAGTGCACGAACTCCGTAGTTCTGGAGTGGGTGCCCGATGTAATTTTGAAGATACTGAAGATATTTTTAAGGAATTAAATTTTTTTATCTTTTCTACTGAACTGTACGCGGGCAGCGGTTTTCCAGCCTGTTTTTCTCGATTTTAGACTGTCAAGGATTCTTTTACGTGCTCAAATTTAACACGGGACCTTTGTTTTATCGCCCGTCTCAGATAGGACTAGGAACTTGAACTCACCTACACTGAAATAAGCGATCTCTGGAAAATATTCAGATGGCTCCACGAGGGAACGAACATGATACCTTTGCCACAAGAGACGAGTACCTAGCCTCTACACCACATAAACCCCACAGAGAGCAACCAGCTAAAATGGGATTATAATCAGAGATATAGAATTAAAATTCAGACATGATGTACATTCATGACCCTTCCAACGTGCTAGGTTGTCGTAAGAGGCGTCTAGGGAGATTGGGAGTAGGGTTAGCTACCCCACAAAGTAGAAAACACTAGATCGCTACAGAACGGAGAGCGAACTGAGTAAACGCTGGCTGAAACCGGACACATCGCCGAAGGATAAGCACCAGAGCTCTAAATGGTGCTGAAGATGTGACGTAAAACACACCAATGCTAAGACTGCATGAATCAGATTTCCACATGAATAGAATTTACGGGGAGGTCTGGCACATTGGTCTGAGCGGTGATCACGAGAGAGAGAGAGAGAGAGAGAGAGAGAGAGAGAGAAGAAGTCTGGAAATCAGTTCCATAAATAAACACAACCACACGTCATATACACCACAGCTGTGTGATATCATCTTTGCTAGACAGAACAGAATGCTGAAGAATGACAGAACACAGCCAACTCTAATATTGTGCCATATAACTAACCGGGAAAACTCTGACCTAGTTTTGAGTTGGGGGCTGGTTTTTGTATATTGTGCAGGCGGTCTCTGTGGTTAAGTGGTTAAACACTTGCCTTGCGAATTGAAGGTCGTGAGTTCGAATCCGGATCATATATTTATGTTCACGAGTGTATTTTATTCCAGAGACCCCTAGGATTTTTGCCGGAGCTACGGAGTTCGTGCTTTGTACAATACTCTTGGTAAGTGGCTTGAATTTTTGTCAAGAGCGACCGTGCCATATGGGGAAAACCCGTTGCAATGAAGTCAATCCTTCAGCTTTAAGTCCTTTAAAGGGATATAACTTTTGTTTATGTCTGTGAGCGTCTAGCGGTAGTGAGCTCGATCACAAACCCAAGCGTTCCTGGTTCAAACCCCACTGTGGGCAAGTTTGGAAACAAATTCGTTTTCGTGGGATTTTACAAAAAGGTAAAAGTAGACGTCACCGTTCAGAACGCAATGGCAAACTACTGAACGTATAAGTGATGCCTAGAAAATCAGCGACTAATTTACTGTGGTTGATGGCTGCGTCCTGTAAAGGATATGCCACGATTTTTCATTTTGTCACATGTTTGATAGAGCACTGCAAGTTTTATTGCAATTTTACTTCTTCTTTGCGTTCGTTCGTTACGACCAATTTTAATCACTCTTTGTGATATGTTTGATCTTTGCCAAGAACGTGATACGTTGCACATTGGTTTGGTAGGCCCCTAAACGCATAGACTTCTACACGTTTAGGACATGTGCATCCGATTTCAGCCAAACCTCCTTAGTCGCCTCTACGACATGCGTGGCAGGTAGCAGTGGTTCTATTCTTTACACCCCAAATGTGAGCCCCGGTAACGACTCAGACGTCCTCCCCGTTAATATTGA
The DNA here is from genome assembly GCA_020796225.1 of Arion vulgaris. Lineage (NCBI taxonomy): Eukaryota > Metazoa > Mollusca > Gastropoda > Stylommatophora > Arionidae > Arion > Arion vulgaris. The sequence goes on along the minus strand of CM036755.1, from coordinate 61,114,570 downwards.
CTGCACATTCCGCTTCTGATGACATCTTTTTTTTTTCCTCTAGACAGTTGCAGTTCCCTGCTGACGAGATCTGTCTTCCCAGGAATGTCTGGAGTTGTCCTACTCTAGGCGACTTCAGCTTTCTGTAGCCGGCTCACCAACTCAGGCTTTTATCCAGGGTGTGCTCCTGGACATTATAGTTTAATCCCATATACTTGGGGGAAAGTGTCATAGAAGTAGAAGACGACAAGAAAAAGGATGTCCTCCTCCAGGAAGAGAGAGGACGACTGCTATTTATCCCATAGCTGAGAGATGGGTTGGTTGCAGCCAGAGCATTAACCACTCGCAGATAGGTTCTGCACTGTCACCTTATTAGGCCCCATCCTGCTCCTCGCACCTTTGGCTGACATAGACACACAAATCCTCCAACCATGATAAGGTAGGCTAATGTGGAGAGACTAACATAATCAATAATCAAGAATTCAGTGTTACTAGTGTCCAGCCTAATGTCACAAGTTTTTTGTATTATATTGAAAAATATATGGAGGTCAAGGGCAAGCAACCATCAATCAACAGTTCATTTTAAAACTGACAAAACACTAAATAAAATACTTGTCTTAGTATTACCTTCGCCTATGTACAACTTTTCTGAACACACTAATACATATTTTCGTATATATTGATTCACAATAACTACTATAATTATGGGTTACTATTCTTATACAGTCTCTGGTCATGTCTTTAGTCCACTTTGGACCACAAACTGGGCAGTCAGCTTGAGGTCAGTTAGGTTTCCCAAAAGCTTATTTTTCAATTTTCAAATGGGTGTTGCTGCTAATATATTGCTTCTTAACTGTCAGGTGAGGACTGTGTTTTGCAAGACATGCTCCAATGTCTGTTTTGCCTGTTGACATTGGCAGAGAGACATTTGACATTATATATGACATATGACACTATATGACATTTCTAGTCTAGTTATTGTAAATAACTTCAAGTGACTTCATAATTATCATCATCATGACTCAAGTGGGCACCAGTGTACTGTACTATCGCCATCATCAAATAGCTTGTCCTGAGCAGAACTTTGCCACTCTAAAAGCCCTGCAGAATTTTTCTCTCTCTCTCAAAGGGCAGATGTCCCACCTCTGCTGCCATGATCATGCTCAAATCTTCAGTCACATCCTGAATCTGTCTTCTCTTTGGTCTTCCTCTTCTCCTCGTTGCTAGGATGCCTCCTTCCTCAATCAATGAGGAAATCTTCTATTTCCAACCCTTTACATGTCATGCTTATTTAATATGTTCAAAATACTTCACTTTTCTCATTCTAATAGTAATTTGTATCATCAGCCAGTTTTCTTTGATTTTAAATCTCTTCTTTGTAGATCTATTTGTTATCTTCTTTGTTCATGTAACACTGTAACACTGCTTTCAAAAGAACATACATTCATATATAATATGCTTTTCACGTTTCCGGACCACTGCCTATGCTTATTATTAGTGTTATTTGTTATAGTTCTACACACTATCTTTATATCTATACTATACCGTATACGGACTATTATATTATTTATATAAATATAATACTATCATCAACTATACCCTTTTGACAGTGGCATATGATATACTATGAATATGATGAATGATAATGTATAGTACTACGTCTACGGGTGTACTCAGTAGCAGTACTCAGTATACATTCATATGTTATACCATGTATACTATATAAATATATAATACATACAGCAGAGAATACCTAACTACAAAACTCAAAAGTATAATACACTCGTACGCACGTATTGTACTTTTCACATCACTAAACAATAACATATTTCACATTAAATCACATTTAATATAAAACAAAGATCCTTACTTGTACTTGTAGACTATATCGTGAACTAAAACATATTAATAGTTTCGTTTACCTGTCACTTTTGTCTGGGTACTTTTAAGGTTATCTATTGAATGATTTTTCTCGAAATTTTACTCATTTCTATGAGTCTATTGTTATTTATTAATGAAAAGTATTCATAATATTGATATTATTTATTGTTTAACTTAACTTGTTACATAATATAACCTTTATTTAGCATGTTGTGTTAATTTTAAAATGAATTTTAAAATGTCTTTAAACAACAATACTGGAATGCTAGGGTACTCGGTGATTGTGGTCTTATTTTCTAGAATTTTTACCTGAGTCCGCTGGCCGTTGGTTATTGAAGGCTACGGACAGAACGAGATATGTCCAAACTTTCCACATTTCCACATACAACTTATGTGCGAATGATCTCTAAACAAGAACTGCCTACACAGTGTCAGACAAAGAATATGGACACCGTCATCCAAAAGTGATGCTGATGGTGGTTTTGACATGTTTTGCACACTCCAACTTTTACACAAAAATCTGCAATGAGATTGACACTACCGGGTAAACAAAGACGTAGAAGACCCAAAGCAACCGGAGAAGAATATTAGAACAGGAACTGAAATAAATGAAAAATAGCTGGAACAAAATACGTTGGGTGGTCAAGAACAGAGTACATTAGGTGGTCAAGAACACAGTACATTGGGTGGTCAAGAACACAGTACACTGGGTGGTCAAGAACAGAGTACATTGGGTGGTCAAAAATAGAGTACATTGTGTGGTCAAGAACAGAGTACATTAGGTGGTCAAGAACAGAGTACATTGGGTGGTCAAGAACAGAGTACATTGTGTGGTCAAAAACAGAGTACACTAGGTGGTCAAGAACACAATACATTGGGTGGTCAAGAACACAATACATTGGGTGGTCAAGAACACAATACATTGGGTGGTCAAGAACACAGTACATTGGGTGGTCAAGAACAGAGTGAAATGGGTGGTCAAGAACACAGCACATTAGGTGGTCAAGAACACAGCACATTGAGTGGTCAAGAACACAGCACATTGAGTGGTCAAGAACACAGCACATTGAGTGGTCAAGAACACAGCACATTGAGTGGTCAAGAACACAGCACATTGAGTGGTCAAGAACACAGCACATTGAGTGGTCAAGAACACAGCACATTGAGTGTCAGAACACAGCCATTGAGTGGTCAAGAACAAGCACATTGAGTGGTCAAGAACACAGCACATTGAGTGGTCAAGAACACAGCACATTGAGTGGTCAAGACACAGCATTGAGTGTCAAGAACACAGACATTGAGTGGTCAAGAACACAGCTACATTGAGTGGTCAAGAACACAGCACATTAGGTGGTCAAGAACACAGCACATTGAGTGGTCAAGAACACAGCACATTAGGTGGTCAAGAACACAGCACATTGAGTGGTCAAGAACACAGTACATTGAGTGATCAAGAACACAGTACATTGAGTGGTCAAGAACACAGCACATTAGGTGGTCAAGAACACAGCACATTGAGTGGTCAAGAACACAGCACATTAGGTGGTCAAGAACAGAGTACATTGAGTGGTCAAGAACACAGCACATTGAGTGGTCAAGAACACAGCACATTGAGTGGTCAAGAACACAGCACATTGAGTGGTCAAGAACACAGCACATTGAGTGGTCAAGAACACAGCACATTGAGTGGTCAAGAACACAGCACATTGAGTGGTCAAGAACACAATACATTGGGTGGTCAAGAACACAGTACATTGAGTGGTCAAGAACACAGTACATTGGGTGGTCAAGAACACAGTACATTGAGTGGTCAAGAACAGAGAAAAAGTACAAGAATCTTGGTCTACTTAAGCGTTACGGGAGTAACAGTAGTGACCAAGACAGTATGTTGCCGGGGCTCGTAAGGGAAGCAAAGAAGAGTACAATTGTGACCTACAAGGCATGTCGTAAGAGGCGACTGATGTAGAACCTAGGGCAGCTACCCTAGTAAATAAAAAGCATCGCAGAAATCGAATGTGCTGGCCTACTTGTAACTGGAACAAGGTACAATCGCTCTTAGGCTTAGATCACATACAAATCACATAGAGTGGTTAACAAGTGATCGATATGGAGCATTCGAAGAAGAAGAAGACCGAGAGAGAGAGAGAGAGAGAGAGAGAGAGAGAGAGAAAGAGATATGTTGATACTTTACATATGATTAACGTTTCGCCCGAGTGGTTACCGGGGCCCAAATTTGGGGTGTAAAGAATAAAAACACTGTTACCTGCCACGCATATCGTAAGAGGCGACTAAGGAGGTTTGGATGAAATCGGATGCATGTGTCCTAAACGTGTAGAAGTTTATGCGTTTAGGGGCCTACCAAACCAATGTGCAACGTATACACGTTCTTGGCAAAGATCAAACATATCACAAAAGAGATTAAAATTGGTCGTAAAGAACGAACGCAAAGAAGAAGAAGATTAACGTTTCAAATTTCATCTAGGAAACACGGTAAGAAGACGCAGTGAATAAAGTGACATCAATTTCAGATACAGAGTAAGTGATCTGACGGTATTCAAGACTTTATTACATCTCCTCATTAATGATGTCAGTGTGTCGCTCTCACAAAACGAGTAAGACTCGAAGTCAAGACCTACCCATGAGTTGTGGTAGTAGTGTAACTGACGTTGCGTCTAGCGGTGTCAGTGTGTCGTTCTCACAAAACGAGTAAGATTCGAAGTCAAGACCTACCCATGAGTTGTGGTAGTAGTGTAACTGACGTTGCGTCTAGCGGTGTCAGTGTGTCGTTCTCACAAAACGAGTAAGATTCGAAGTCAAGACCTACCCATGAGTTGTGTTAGTAGTGTAACTGACGTTGCCTCTAGTATGAAATTCACTGGCACACCAGACGAACATTTAAGAGTGCGCCAAAGCCTATACTTCTTCGTGTTCTTCTTCTTCTTTGAACGCTCCATATCGACCATTTGTTAACCGCTATTTGTGATTTGTATGTGATCTGAGCCTAAGAGCGATTGTACGTTTTGCCAGTTATGCGCCTACTAGAATGCTGACACATCCAATTTCTGCGATGCTTTTTATTTACTTGTGTAGCTTCCCTGGAGAAGGTTTAGAACATTTGGTAACAACAGGCAAAATTCAGGGAATGAGAGATCGCGGAAAACAGAAGGAGAAGATGCTGGATGCCCTGACATCATGGTTCGACTCTAGTCCGACATCAGAACTGATTATGTGCGTCAAGAAGGAGAGTTGTGGAGAGACATGATCGCCTACGCCGGCAGACATGGCACTTGAGATGAGCTTCCCTAGACTCCTATTTCTGTCGCCTCTTACGACATACTTTGTAGGTCACAGTGGTACTATTCTTTGCTTCCTATCCAGATCGGCAAACATAGATTCTGAGGTCCACAATAGGATATCCAAAGCCAGTGCTGCGTTCGGAAGGTTACGTGTCACTGTGTGGGAACGGAAGGGGATAAGCATAGTCACAAAGCTGAAAGTTTACCAGGCCATAGTGCTAACCACGCTGCTGTACGCAAGCGAGACATGGACAGTGTATAGCAGACACGGAAGAAAATTAAACCATTTCCACACAAGCTGTCTACGCAGAATACTAAAAATAAACTGGCAGGACAAAATTCCAGACAGCGAAGTCCTCACAAGAGCAAAGATCCCAAGCGTCAACACCTTGTTGCAGAAGGCCCAACTGAGATGGGTCGGTCACGTTGCTCGAATGCCTGATAAACGCATCCCAAAACAGTTGATGTATGGCGAGCTTGAAGGGGCAGACGTTTAGCTGGTGGACAGAAAAACGCTTTAAAGACACTCTTAAAGTGTCTCTGAAATGCTTCGATATAGACAATACGTGCTGGGAATCCCTTGCGCAAGATCGCCAAATGTGGCGCTGTAACAACAAAAGAGAACCCGAATAGCTGAGAATCATCGTATTGTTGAGTCACAGAGAAAACGAGCAGCGCGAAAAGACAGAGCACACAACACGCACATGTCTAACCTTGATCATGTATGCCCCACCTGTGGTCGGGGATTCTGTTCTAGGATTGGACTCTACAGTCACCTCCGCACACACCAGAGAGGTGCAACAGTACACGTCTGAGATTGTTGTCATCATCGCTTGCGATGGACGGCTATTATATTCTTTGCTTCCATTACGGGCCCCAGCACAACACGGGCTAATATCTATATAATTTGACTAATCACACCATAGAGTTTGTCTCAATAAGGATGTCAAGACTATTTAACAAGATTGTTTTACCCGAAATATGCATTATATTTATAAGGGATATAACTATCGAATTCAATAATTTGCTGTTTCCTATTCAGAAATCCCATGTTATGTCCCATTTATGTTATGTTATGCTATTGTTGTTATGTTATGTTATGTTATGCGATCGACGTCATGGCACATTGGGCATTCCCAATCGTGCTCTGTTCTCCGTTGCAGCAGCCATCGCAAAGTTCATTTGCTTACCCTTACCCATGAGAAGTTGATTACTATATCTTCTCTCTCTACCACGAAGACGACACTGTCTAGCATGTCCAAACTTAACTTCCAATTCTCGAACTCGTTCCAGTGTATGAGACTTGCCGATGTCACATAACTAAGAGCGTACCGCATTGATGATATCGGCTCTGTCCATACTTCTGTCGGCTTGAGTCGGGGCATTGTTTGCAAGAGTGTCAGCACGCTCGTTACCCTGCACTCCAGCATGTCGAGGCGTGTACAGCCAAGTCATTTTCTTGAGATGTGATCTCCGAATGATGTCTACACATTCCACACGCATACTTCCAGATTCAATCATTTGAAGCATACATGTCATGATCGTTCATGTTGTTGATGGCTTGGCGATCAATACTATCCAAACTAATAAGTGGCATTGCCATTGTTCTTTATTTTAAAATATGTCATCAGCCTTCCTGGAATGAAGATAGAACGATATTCAGTGTTTATGATTAGACTGGTCTTCTGTATTTGTCTTGCGATTCTCGAATAAAGGGTTTCTGCATATTTTGGTATGCATTTCAGTACCCCATCTGTCCATCTTTTACTTGATCTTCTTCTTGCATTTCGCCCCGATGTTCTGCTGTAAAAGCCGTTATATCCTTTCATGCATGCATTTTAAAAATAAATATCTTGTCCGCTACCTTGACCACACAGTAGACTTACACATTAATTTATGACTCTGGAAATGGACACCTATAGTCTGTCCATTAATTCGTGAGCACGTTTGAAATTGATTTTCTCGAAAACTACCTGTTGGATCTCAGTGATTTTTGCAAGCAGCCTTAGAATATCCATGACGCTAGAGAATATTTTTTTTCCAAGAAAATTTGATGTAGTTTGAAATATTTCTTCTTCAGGTTATATTAAAATCAACCTCACCGGATTGTACACAATAGTAACAGATCTACGGTACACAGACGCGTTGTTCTAAAAATACATTATGGTAACATAGAAATATCGTGAGTATACAACAATTTCACGAAATCCCGTGCACCTAACCCAGTCGACTTTGAAAGCGGAAAGCATATGACGTTATAATTGGGATACCGTTGTATAGTTATAGGCGTAACTCGCTATTTGTATGAAGCTATTGTATCATATTTGTTGGCTTATCAAAACTGACATTGATATCACATTCATAATGAGTCTGAAGTGCACATTTATAACAATGCAGAAGGTTACAGTTTTACTATACTAACACTTCCGTAGGGAATCTAAGAGAGGTCATCTATATTGCGATATTCATAACCCTGAGAAACGAGCGCAACTGGCGCTTGGTCTGAATAGAGAATCCTTTTCCCGATGGATTAAACAGGACACAAAGTGCACTAATGTCAAGCAAGGACGGAAAAGAACAATTGACGACTTTGACATAGATGTCATAAGACAGGAGCTCTTGAAAATGTTTGCGACAAATCAACTTGTTACTCTCAGGAAACTGAAATTAAAACTGCAATCAGATTGCAGCATAGACATTTCTAAAAGTACTCTATGAAAAATTGTAAGAGCCGCCGGCTTCACCTTCAGAAAAACTATAGGCGGCAGGAATATTATTTGTGAAAAGCCACATTTAATTGCTGCCCGAAGTAAATACCTGAGGCAGATCCGTGAGCGGCGGAGGCAAGGCTATGATATTGTATATTTGGACGAATCCTGGGTCAATGCTCACCACACCAATGCTAAAGAATGGCAATCAGTAGACGGTGAACAGAAAAGAAAATACCAAGCAGCAAAGGCCAGCGTATTATACTAACACATGCAGGAAGTAGTGAAGAAGGTCTTGTCCATGACGCTGGACTTATTTTCCAATCAAAAGTACCGACGGTAGGGACTACCACACAGAAATGAATGGACATATTTTCAGGCACTGGATGGAGAAAGATCTACTTCCAATTCTAAACAGACCATCATGCTTGGTAATGGATAATGCATCCTATCACAACGCAGTATCAGCGGAAGACAAAGTACCAACTGCATCAAATACAAAAGATCAAATTAGGACTTGGCTTGCTAAGGAAAATGTCAGCTTCGATGATACATATTTGAAACCCGAGTTGTTGCACCTGGTGAGGATGACAAATAAGACAAAGGTGTTTCATATTGACAAAATCATTGCGGAATACGGCCACACGTCTTTGCGACTACCTCCATATCATGCTCAATCCGATAGAGCTTGCCTGGGCTAAAGTAAAAGGGCAAGTTGCCGAACAAAACAGGACGTTTAAAATGTGTGATGTTGAAGTTCTGACACGTGAGTCCTTCTCAATGATAGATATGCAGTTCTGGAAGAAGTGTGTTGAACATGTGCTCCGAGAGGAAGACGAGTACTGGCACCGAGATGGATTACAATTTGTCCAGCCAGTAACAATTATCAACCTCATGGAATCGTCAGATTCGGGATGATACAAATCATATTTTGATTACAGACTGAGAAATAGCAACGTATACATTTCCATATCCAAATGCGTCTACCATCATACAATTTGTGGTGAAGTTAAGACACCCTGGGGTCTAATGGTGACCGAAGGAGAGGACTAACTGTTGCATATTGTATCCAAGTTCACGATTGCACATAAAGGGCAACACACTTAATTACTTGACCTATCAAGTTAATATGGAGATACACCTATGAATAGAATTGACATGGACAAATTCTAGGGATACTGTAAAATCTAAAATTTGAGCGCCCGTATTTGCAATTGTCATAAAAGATCAAAGGAATTCGCCGATGTGCAAAATCCGTAGCATCTATGGACTACTGGTTAGCTTTATTTTAGCGTCATGGATATTCTAAGGCTGCATGCAAAAATCACTGAGATCCAACAGGTAGTTTTCGAGAAAATCAATTTCAAACGTGCTCACGAATTAATGGACAAACTATAACAGTAGCCTGAATGTGGTCAGAGGTCACAAAACACACTTGTGTATCTATGAAACGAACAAATAGTAGTTGTCCACTACAGTGGATATAATGTGTGAAAGGGATGCACAGTGTGGTCTATAAGCATACTTATTAAGTGACCAAATCACTTCATTTTCTGCTTTTCTTTGTAATTCAAACAGTGTGTTGTTCCCACCTTCTCTCTGATGCTGGTATGTGTGACTCTTGTCTCTTATACTGTCTTGTTTGGTTACCTTTCGTAGAAATCTCATTTCTTCTTCTTCTTACAGTTGTCACAAGATTGGGATTTCGTATTCGATAATAATGGCCACCGTCTGCCTCAGATTGTCAGTCACGCCATTCAGTTTGTCTTGGGGGCAGGTCTAAGTAGGCCACCTCTTTCTTCTCAAGTCTGCATACTCGGGACAGTTCTGTAGGATATGCTCTGTCAACATGCTCGCCAAGCCACCGGAACACAGGTCGTTGGTGCCTATCTTGAATTTGGTACACAGGTGGTGTTTCATTTTGTTATGGCACGTCCAGAGGCGAAGTATAGCTGTTGGTCCCTTCTGGACAATTGGTAATATCCATCATTCATGTTGTGTTTTGTGTGTTCTTTCTCCCACTTTGCTTTGTAGTTCCATCTGGCGATAGTTTTTACTTCGTCGTAGCTGACCAGGTAGTCATCTTGGGGCATTCCTGCTCCCTCTTTAGCCAGTCATCGCATGTTATCGGAGGCCAACCTCAATTGGCTACTAGGAAAATCACTGGGAATTAAAGGTAGCATGTGTGATGTTGACCATATCACCCATCGTGTGCCGACGGCTAATAAAAAATACGGGTCTAACACCGTATTATCCTATTTACCCCGTGGTATTAAAAAATTGGATAAAAGAGGAATATATAGTTAGTTAGTCAATTAGTTAGTTAGTTAGTTGGTTGGTTGGTTGGCTCGATCTCTGACTAGATGGCTGGTTAGTTAGTTAGTTAGTTAGTTAGTTAGTTTAGTTAATTAGTTAGTTTAGTTAGTTAGTAAGCTAGTTAGTTAACTAGTTAGTTAGTTAGTTAGTTAGCTAGTTATAGTTAGTTAGTTAATTAGTTAGTTTAGTTAGTTAGTTAATTAGTTAGTTAGTTAGTTAGTTTGGTTAGTTAGTTAATTAGTTAGCTAGCTAGTTAGTTAGTTAGTTAGTTAGTTAGTTAGCTAGTTAGTTAGCTAGTTAGTTAGCTAGTTAGTTAGTTAGTTAGTTAGTTAGTTAGTTAGTTAGTTTGGTTAGTTACTTAGTTATTTAGTTAGTTAGTTGGTTAGTCAGTTAGTTAGTTAGCTTGTTAGTTAGTTAGTTAGTTTGTTAGTTGGTTAGCTAGTTAGTTAGCCTGTTAGTTAGTTAGTTAGTTAGTTAGTTAATTAGTTAGTTAATTAGTTTAGTTAGTTAGTTAATTAGTTAGTTAATTAGTTAGTTAATTAGTTTAGTTAGTTAGTTAACTAGTTAGATTAGTAAGTTAATTAATTAGTTATCAAGTGATCCTCATTGCACAAGGAAAAATGTCATAAGTATTCCGATCTTACCTTCAGTATATCTTTCAGCACAATGTGACTATCTCTTCTAAGTTCTAGTCCTGGGTTGCTTAATACAAATGTTTCAACTCTCCGTTTAGGTTTGATATCTAGAAACACCAGGTATTTTTTCATCTTTCTCCTTTTTTTTTTTCTTTCCGATCCAGAAGCACTTGAGCTGTTCAGCTCTTCGGCTCAGTGCCATGGACATCGTAACCCTTCGGTTCGGTGCCACGAACACCGTAAATCTAGGAAATCTGTGGCTTTTTTGCCATCCGCAAAGTGAACACGCACACACGAGGATAGTCACCCGTAGTCCAACGCGCTACGAACAAGCTGGACAGACGGGCTCCATCTTTCTCCTATAATCGATATAGGAGAAACACTTAAATATACTACGTAGCGAAACAAAGAGAGCACTGCCTCTTTAAAATTAAGATTAAACGTATTTAATTGTTAGTTGGCTTTTGTTTTCGTTTTATTTTTGTTCTTGGTTTCTTTTCGTTCGTTCTTTCTTCTCGATATTTTTATCATTCTTATTGTGATATATAACATGAACAGTCTTTGCAAACAACGGTAAGAATGTTGCGCCTACGAAGACCCTACTGATGTAGGACGAGCACATCCGATTCGCCCTGGATTTTTATTATGCATCTGTCTACAGAAGATTTTTTTTATTATTGCATCTGTCTACCTGAAGATATTTTGTTTTATTTCAAAGCAAGACAGGTTCTCTATAAGCCACCTTCTGTAGCTTAACTCTTGGTGGACCAAGCGCCACGCTAAATGGCGTTTGAAGTGGACGCGTTTTTACATTCCGCCACGCTAAGTGGTGTTTGGTTATCAAAACGTGAAAGCGCTTGTAAAACGTGACTTTTGCCCTGGTCCACTAAGAGTTAAGCGGTAGTGAGATCGATCACAACTCATGCGTATCTTTTTCAAACTCCATGGCAGGCCGTTTGGAAGCAAATTAGTTTCCGTAGGATTTTAACGAAAGGTAAAAATAGACATTACCGTTCAGTAAGTAAATACAAACTACTGAACGTATAAGTGGTGCCTAGAAAATCAACAACTCGTTTAGTGTGGTTGATGGCTACGTTCTCTAAAGGATTTGCCACGATTTTTCATATATTATATGCCCTTATAAGGAAGCAAATCCGTGACTCACTCTATTTAGTCGATTATCTACCCTACAATGTATTATCTGGCCTAAAATGTGTAAACCTGAGTCCCAGGTGAAACAGCAGTCAATGAATATGGTAAATAAATAGACAGTCTTCTTCTTCTTCAAACGTTCCATATCGACCACTTGTTAACCTCTCTGTGTGATTTGTATGTGATCTGAGCCTAAGAGCGAATGTACGTTGTGCCAGTTATGCGCTTACACATAGGCCTGCACATCCGATTTATGCGATGCTTTTATTTACTATTGGTAGCTTCCCTAGGTCTTTCCTCACTCGCCTCTTACGACATGCCTTGAATGTCGCAGTGATACTATTCTTTGCTTCCCTTGCAGACCATGGCACCAAACGGTCGCAAATAGGCAGTAAAGAGATATTTAGTGCGTCCGGAAAAAACATTTTCAAAACACAAAATTCGAACCAGAAATCTGTATTTCTCACCACACCCATTGCTTTGCCCTAAGACGAGTTGTTTGCAGACCACGACCAACTAAGCTCTCAAAAAGTAACAGTTTATCTATTCCGTTGTCCCAACCCGACAGTGCCACAATGTGTGAACCCAGTGCACGGTTAAACAAATAAATTACTAGTGTCTCATTCATTCGACGTGGTTTCTAGAAGAAAAGACATGGGACGCTAACTATGACAATGGCTACAGTACATTATGGATAATAAGACGCTGCAAAGGGAGCGGTATAACAATTTGCTAGAAATAAATAATTCGAGCTGTGATGAGAGCGAGGTCTTGCAAATAGTATGCTGCATTGTGGATCAATCTGGCGTTGAGGCTGTGATAAGAGCAACGTCTTACAAATGGTATGCTGCATTGTGGATCAATCTGGCGTTGAGGCTGTGAGGAGAGTAACGTCTTCCAAATGGTATGCTGCATTGTGGATCAATCTGACGTTGAGGCTGTGAGGAGAGCAACGTCTTACAAATGGTATTCTGCATTGTGGATCAATCTGGCGTTGAGGCTGTGAGGAGAACAACGTCTTGCAAATGGTATGCTGCATTGTGAATCAATCTGGCGTTGAGGCTGTGATAAGAGCAACGTCTTACAAATGGTATGCTGCATTGTGGATCAATCTGGCGTTGAGACTGTGAGGAGAACAACGTCTTGCAAATGGTATGCTGCATTGTGAATCAATCTGGCGTTGAGGCTGTGAGGAGAACAACGTCTTGCAAATGGTATGCTGCATTGTGAATCAATCTGACGTTGAGGCTGTAGGAGAACAACGTCTTGCAAATGGTATGCTGCATTGTGAATCAATCTGGCGTTGAGGCTGTGATAAGAGCAACGTCTTACAAATGGTATGCTGCATTGTGGATCAATCTGGCGTTGAGGCTGTGAGGAGAGCAACGTCTTACAAATGGTATGCTGCATTGTGGATCAATCTGGCGTTGAGGCTGTGATAAGAGCAACGTCTTACAAATGGTATGCTGCATTGTGGATCAATCTGGCGTTGAAGTTAAGTACTCGACTCGTGTTTCAATAGTTCCCTTTTTCGTTCCCCGTGTGGAGCGATCGAGCTATTTTTCCAGTGAACCCCGATCTCAATGTAGGTGAGGCAACGTTCCTAATCCTATCGGAGATGAAATATAAAAATATAAAAAGTAGCTCCTCTGTTTAAGTTGAATACGGAATAAGCTCATGGCAGTTAAACAATCGTTAAAATTAGAAGACTGAAAAGTAACTGTACAAGCAAAGTTTGCTAACAAGAAAATAAATATAATTCAGACAAATGTTTCACTATTTTCAAAAGTCCATCGAGGGGTCCTCGCACGTAAAACTGTAGCGGAGATCTTTCTGTGAAAGAAAGAAATCGTAGCACGCATCGTTATTGGCCGAAGTGCAATGATAATGGTCCTTTCAATCAATCAATCAATCAATGCTCCAGGAATAAGTGTTGGTGTACATACATTTATTAGCACTTATTTTTTTACACACATATACACGTGCGCGCGCACACACGCAATCAAACACGCACGCATATAAATACATATCTATATATATATATATATATATATATATATATATATATATATATATATATATAGCCGGGTATTTTCCGCTTCGTTTGCCGAGCTACTGAGTTAGTGCTTGAACAACGCTGTGAGCTATGAATGTCACATGGAACGCTTTTTGCTGTGTCAACCTTGAGTTTGTTGTGATTGGGGATATTCAGAAAATGGCGGACAGCGGTTATGACAAACTAACTCAATCTGTCGTATGCAGTGTTTTGCGTGTGCAGAAAGCTGGATTTTGTCGTGATTGATGTTCCCTTCGACATGAATTGCAATCTAAGTGATGAACAGTTTATGTTGACACTTTAGCGACGGCCATATGCAGTAATGCGGTGCTGGTGGCTTTTTGTGGCGGTACAACTGTTTCATTCTGGAATTAGTTCACGACACAGGAGACAGTTGTTACCATTTCGTGTGATTTTCGTTGGCACAGGAATGGAGCAATTATGGGGTGACCCGTTGCAGTGAAGTTGGAACCGTACATATGACATGAACATATGAACATATATATATATTCATTGGAATTCACATGCTCATAAACAGAAAACAACAATATAATGAATACAAAGTTTAATAGCAACTAAAAGTCTAACTAAAAAATACATATCACATTCATCTGATACACATACAAATACTGACATACTGAATTATATAAAAGTGCTACCTACATTAAAACAATAACACAATTATGGGATTCAAACATAGACCTTTTTATCAGCAATAGAGATGTCGTGGCACAGAAATAAAACTGTTTGCAGTCTGCCCCGACCTCTTAAACGACCCCAGCTACTGTCTGCGATCGCAGCCTATTTCAAACTTCCTGAGCATACTCATTAAGTTACGTAGAACACATGCAAAGATAAAAGTATGTCACTTCAATCAGAAACATCGTACGCCCGTGTGGTAGCCAAGAATAGTACCACTGCGACCTACAAGGCATGTCGTAAGAAGAAACTAATGTAGAACCTAGGAGGCTACCTAGTAAATAAAAAGCATCGTTAAAATAGGATGTGCTGGCCTACTTGTAGCGCGCATAACTGACACAACGTACAATCGCTCTTAGGCTCAGATCACATACAAATCATACAGAGTGGTTAACAAGTAGTCGATATGGAGCGTTCGAAGAAGAGGAAGATATTTTTTCTTGAAAGTCTGATTAACGTTAAAGTCAGAGTCATAAATTAGGGCGCCAATGGTGTATTACACGGTACTAATAGCCCCCACGAGAGTCAAGTTGGACAGCGCTGCTCATGCTTATACATATCTTACACACATTAGAAAAACAACACTAGATCTATGTGGGAAAAGATTGAAAAATCGTAATGACTTGAAGCTGTCCACAAATAAGCAAAAGTTAAAATGGTACATAAAGTAACACGCAAAAGATCTATTTTGAAAGAAATGTCAAAACTACTGAACGTATAAGTGGTGCCCAGATAATTGACGACTCGTTTATTGTTGTTGATGGCTACGTCCTGTAAAGGATATGCCATGATTTTCATTTTCCTTCACTCATAGTTTATATATGAGAAACTTTATGTCAAGTCACTACATAGTAATTGTGAGGAAGCTGGCGTACATCCATCATTGGGGAAGCTTTGCTGGCTGGAGCTTAGCACCAATTTGAGACACCCATGTTAGACAGAGTGAAGGATAGAGAGCAGGCAAAATGTGACCTCCTGGTCTTTCAGATCGGTGGTTGTACAAGGGACTTACAAGGTATTTCTGTAAAGGATATTGAGAAGCGTCTGACCGAATGGATTAGAGCGCTGTTTATATGAGGGAGACCGGTATCCAATTCCCGTTAAGGTCAAGGATTTTTTTCTGTTGTGGGCATAAATGAAAAATCCTAACCTGAACAGCTTTCCGGCGGCTGTATTAACCATCCCGCCATTAAATTCCGCAGGCACTCGTTCCACCTGTCCTACACCGCCCTAAAAAGTGGTGCTACATGCAGCAACGACAGCGCTGTGTGTTACGGGAACAAGAGATACGTTTGTGCTTCGGGTTTAATGAGAGAGATCAGACAGGTAACTGACTTCAAGAAGGAGACGGATCAAAAAGTCAAAGATAGAATTGACATTTATGTGGTATTCTAGAAGGGAGAGATGATTATCGAAATTGGCACTGCCCAACAGAGGGGAAATATAAAATATGCGAAAAGGTTGTTTATCACTACCGAACTGACATGTTGAGCCGTTGGATGTTGCTGGATTTGTTGAGGCAGAGATCGTAGAACATATTGTTGTAGTTTGGATTATGGTGGGTGAATTGATGTTATTAAAAGTGATGGTGGTCAACGACGTTACAAAACACAAACTCAGTCTGGTAGACTTCATATCAGTTTATTGATCTTATCCCTCTAGACACAAAACACGTCCATTCATCAATCGTGTTTATGTTCGTCTCCTATGTTGTCACCTCGTTGCTAAGCAGTACTAACAAATCTACGTCATCTAGTTTCACTACGTCAATGTTCCGTTCTAGTGTTGCTACTGCTCATAGTGATCAGATTTGGTGTGCAAACACTACAGTCTCTACTTATGCATTTCTACAAACTTATCTATCTAAACTACCTGTCTAGTCTGTTAGCTACTACCTTGGAGCTGGGGCTGATACAATATGAATATGTCCGAAACTCTATGGTGATAGTCCACAAGTAACTGATAAATGATTCCAGAGAGTACATTGACTAGGATATCTCTCCAATGGACAGAATATTGGAAGAGAAGGTTTAGACGTCCAATAGAAATAAGACATTGACTAAGACAGCTCTCCAATAGACAGAGGATTGGAAGGTCTATATGTCCAATAGAAACAGGACATTGGCTAGGACAGCTCTCCAATAGACAGAGGAAGAGAAGATCTATATGTCCAATAGAAACAGGACATTGACAAGGACAGCTCTCCAATAGACAGAGGATGAGAAGATCTATATGTCCAATAGAAACAGGACATTGTCAAGGACAGCTCTCCAATAGACAGATGATTGGAAGAGAAGATCTATATGTCCAATAGAAACAGGACATTGACAAGGACAGCTCTCCAATAGACAGAGAATGAGAAGATCTATATGTCCAATAGAAACAGGAGATTGACTAAGACAGCTCTCCAATAGACAGAGGATGAGAAGATCTATATGTCCAATAGAAACAGGACATTGACTAGGACAGCTCTCCAATAGACAGAGGGTGAGAAGATCTATATGTCCAATAGAAACAGGACATTGTCCAGGACAGCTCTCCAATAGACAGATGATTGGAAGAGAAGATCTATATGTCTAATAGAAACAGGACATTGACAAGGACAGCTCTCCAATAGACAGAGAATGAGAAGATCTATATGTCCAATAGAAACAGGAGATTGACTAAGACAGCTCTCCAATAGACAGAGGATGAGAAGATCTATATGTCCAATAGAAACAGGACATTGACTAGGACAGTTCTCCAATAGACAGATGATTGGAAGAGAAGATCTATATGTCCAATAGAAACAGGACATTGACTAAGACAGCTCTCCAATAGAAAGAGAATGTGAAGGTTTATATGTCCAATAGAAACATGACATTGACTAGGACAGATCTCCAATAGACAGATGATTAAAAGAGAAGATCTATATGTCCAATAGAAACAGGACATTGACTAGGACAGCTCTCAAATAGACAGAGGATGAGAAGATCTATATGTCCAATAGAAACAGGACAATGACAAGGACAGCTCTCCAATAGACAGAGGATGAAAAGGTTTATATGTCCAATAGAAACAGGACATTGTCTAGGACAGCTCTCCAATAGACAGAGGATGTGAAGATCTATATGTCCAATAGAAACAGGACATTGACTAGGACAGCTCTCCAATAGACAGAGGATGAGAAGATCTATATGTCCAATAGAAACAGGACATTGACTGAGACAGCTCTCCAATATACAGAGGATGAGAAGATCTATATGTCCAATAGAAACAGGACATTGACTAGGACAGCTCTCCAATGGACAGTGTATGATGGTCTATATGTCCAATAGAAACAGGACATTGACTAGGACAGCTCTCCAATAGACAGAGGAAGAAAAGGTCTATATGTCCAATAGAAACAGGACATTGACTAGGACAGCTCTTCAATAGACAGTGTATGAGATGGTCTATATGTCCAATAGAAACAGGACATTGACTAGGACAGCTCTCCAATGGACAGTGAATGAGATGGTCTATATGTCCAATAGAAACAGGACATTGACTAGGACAGCTCTCCAATAGACAGTGTATGAGATGGTCTATATGTCCAATAGAAACAGGACATTGACTAGGACAGCTCTCCAATAGACAGAGGATGAGAAGATCTATATGTCCAATAGAAACAGGAGATTGACTAAGACAGCTCTCCAATAGACAGAGGATGAGAAGATCTATATGTCCAATAGAAACAGGACATTGACTAGGACAGCTCTCCAATAGACAGAGGGTGAGAAGATCTATATGTCCAATAGAAACAGGACATTGTCCAGGACAGCTCTCCAATAGACAGAGAATGAGAAGATCTATATGTCCGATAGAAACAGGAGATTGACTAAGACAGCTCTCCAATAGACAGAGGATGAGAAGATCTATATGTCCAATAGAAACAGGACATTGACTAGGACAGCTCTCCAATAGACAGAGGATGAGAAAATCTATATGTCCAATAGAAACAGGACATTGTCCAGGACAGTTCTCCAATAGACAGATGATTGGAAGAGAAGATCTATATGTCCAATAGAAACAGGACATTGACTAAGACGGCTCTCCAATAGACAGAGAATGTGAAGGTTTATATGTCCAATAGAAACAGGACATTGACTAGGACAGCTCTCCAATAGACAGTGTATGAGATGGTCTATATGTCCAATAGAAAGAGGACATTGAGTAGGACAGCTCTCCAATAGACAGAGGATGAGAAGATCTATATGTCCAATAGAAACAGGACATTGACAAGGACAGATCTCCAATAGACAGAGGATGAGAAGGTTTATATGTCCAATAGAAACAGGACATTGTCTAGGACAGCTCTCCAATAGACAGAGGATGAGAAGATATATATGTCCAATAGAAACAGGACATTGACTAGGATAGCTCTCCAATAGATAGAGGATGAGAAGATCTATATGTCCAATAGAAACAGGACATTGACTAGGACAGCTCTCCAATAGACAGAGGATGAGAAGATCTATATGTCCAATAGAAACAGGACATTGACTAAGACAGCTTTCCAATATACAGAGGATGAGAAGATCTATATGTCCAATAGAAACAGGACATTGACTAGGACAGCTCTCCAATAGACAGAGGATGAGAAGATCTTTATGTCCAATAGAAACAGGACATTGACAAGGACAGCTCTCCAATAGACAGAGTATGAGAAGATCTATATGTCCAATAGAAACAGGACATTGACTAGGACAGCTCTCCAATAGACAGTGTATGAGATGGTCTATATGTCCAATAGAAACAGGACATTGACTAGGACAGCTCTCCAATGGACAGTGTATGAGATGGTCTATATGTCCAATAGAAACAGGACATTGACTAGGACAGCTCTCCAGTAGACAGAGGAAGAAAAGGTCTATATGTCCAATAGAAACAGGACATTGACTAGGACAGCTCTTCAATAGACAGTGTATGAGATGGTCTATATGTCCAATAGAAACAGGACATTGACTAGGACAGCTCTCCAATGGACAGTGTATGAGATGGTCTATATGTCCAATAGAAACAGGACATTGACTAGGACAGCTCTCAATAGACAGTGTATGAGATGGTCTATATGTCCAATAGAAACAGGACATTGACTAGGACAGCTCTCCAATAGACAGAGGAAGAGAAGGTCTATATGTCCAATAGAAACAGGACATTGACTAGGACAGCTCTCAATAGACAGTGTATGAGATGGTCTATATGTCCAATAGAAAGAGGACATTGACTAGGACAGCTCTCCAATAGACAGAGGATGAGAAGGTCTATATGTCCAATAGAAACAGGACATTGACTAGGATAGCTCTCCAATAGACAGATGATTGGAAGAGAAGGTCTATATGTCCAATAGAAACCCGGAGAACTGTAGAAAGAGTTCGAATATTGTGACTTGAGGTGGGAAACAATTGGTAGAAAGACAGAGGAATATCAGCAATGGAAACCTCTTGTGGAAGCTAAATGTTTCAAACTGGAAACGAAACGGATACATATATATAATATATGACTAGATGGTTGGAAAAAAACAAAATAAATACAGCAAATCAAAGTTTTAAAAAAATAATAAATAATGTCACACACTTGCAGTATGAAGAAACGATATAATCATAAATATATTATGTAATGACATCAGAACATAAATAGTTGCAGCACGACATAAAGTGAATTATATACTGTCCAATAAATAAACAGTTTGAGTGAATTATACAATTTTGAAATTAACAATACAAGGAAGAAAAGTTTATGCCATAATGTAACACTGGCGTCATCAAATAGCGTGTCCTGAGCAGAACTTTGCCACCCCAACAGTCCTTCGGAATTTCTCTCCCCGTGGGCCAGATGTCCCGCCTCTGTAGTCGTCATATTCAAACCATCAGTTACATCTTGAATCCATCTTCTCCGTGGTCTTCCTCTTTTCTTTGCCGGTATGCCTCCTTTCAGTGGCTGCTCATTTTTTTTGGTGGTGTCAGACAAAACTTTTCGGAAAAAAGCATGGTTTTTGGGTTAGGTTATATTTTAATTTATAAAGTAATAACTACACGTTACACTTTATATTTGGTGGGGCCCGGCCCCAATGGCCCTTAATGTCGAGCCGCCACTGCCTCTTTCCATAATGGTCTTCTTCAGTCATTTGTGTCTTTGTATAACACTGTATATTCATGAAGTATTTTCAGTTCTAAACAACAATATTTAGAAGTCAGTATGTGGTCAGTGTTCTTATTTAATATCATTATCTTCACTTTAACCATACAGTAGTCCTTTTCCTATCATTAACTCATTGACAAGTCAGTCACGTTTCTATTTATCATTGACAAGTTAGTCACTTGTTTCTCACTCATTAACTCATTGACAAGTCAGTCACTTAGTTTTCTCTACTTCCATATTAACTCATTGACAAGTCAGTCACTTAGTTTTCTCTTAACTCTTACAACATACTTAGTTTCTACTCACTTAATCATGACAAGTCAGTCACTTAGTTTTCTCTACTTCCATATTAACTCATTGACAAGTCAGTCACTTAGTTTTCTCTACTTCCATATTAACTCATTGACAAGTCAGTCACTTAGTTTTCTCTACTTCCATATTAACTCATTGACAAGTCAGTCATAGTTTTCTTCTTCACATTAACTCATTGACATAGTCATTAGTTTTCTCTCTTAACTCATTGACAAGTCAGTCATAGTTTCTTTTTCACATTAACTCATTGACAAGTCAGTCACTTAGTTTCTCTACTTCACATTAACTCATTGACAGTCAGTCACTTAGTTTTCTATCAATTAACTCATTTCAAGTCAGTCATTATTTCTTACTTCATTAAATCATGAGTAGTCCTTAGTTTCTTCTATCACATTAACTCATTGACAAGTCAGTCATAGTTTTCTACTTCACTTTAAACTCATGAAGTAGTCATTTTTTCTATTTCCACATTAACTCATTGACAAGTCAGTCATTAGTTTCTTACTTCATTTTAAATCATTGATATCAGTCACTTGTTTCTACTTCACATTAACTCATTGACAAGTCAGTCATAGTTTTCTACTTCATATTAACTCATTGACAAGTCAGTCACAGTTTCTTACTTCACATTAACTCATTGACAAGTCATCACTTAGTTTTCTTCTATCACATTAACTCATTGACAAGTCAGTACATTAGTTTCTTCTTCCAATTCTCATTGACAAGTCAGTCACTTAGTTTTCTACTTCATTTTAAACCCATTGACTAAGTCAGTCATTTGGTTTTCTACTCATATTAACCTTGACAAGTCAGTCACTAGCACTCCATTAACTCATTACAGTCAGTCACTTGTTTTTTATTCACATTAACTCATTGACAAGTCAGTCACTAGTTTCTGCTCTTCCATATTTTACAATTCATATCAGTATATCTTCTTCTTCATATCGTATATCTCCTTCATATCAGTATATCTTCTCATCAGTATATCTTCTATTGATATTTTCTTCATATCAGTATATCTTCTTCAGTATATCTTCTTATACAGTATTCTTCTTCATCATCAGTATATCTTCTTTATCAGATATCTTCTTCATCGATATCTTCTATTCGTATTTATATCAGTATCTTCTTCATCAGTATATCTTTTCCTATCGTATCTTCATCATATCAGTATATTTCTTCTCGTATCTTCTTCATAGTATATCTTCTCTCTATCGATATCTCCCATGTCAGTATATCTTCTTCATATCAGCACTTCTTTTCATCATTATCTTTCTATACATTTCTTCTATCGTATTTCTTCATATCAGTACATCTTCTTCATCAATATCTTCTTCATCAGTATCTTCTTCATAATCAGTATCTTTTCATCATATCTTTTAACGCTGTATCACACTTGTTAACCAATCTTGGTTGTGATCAGACTAGAGCGATTCGTGTGCCCAAGAGCCACATCGATTTTCGATTTTTTCACTAGATTTCGTTCAGTCGCCCTCCTTGAGGTTGCAGGTGTATTCTTCAGGTCCGGTTCCACGGGATTATATCAATATATAAGATGGAGTCTATGTAGCTAAGTGTTTAAGTCTTTGATTTCTGTTCCGAAAGTCCTTGGTTCGAATCCGGACAGCAGACGTTTTTTTATTTTTTTCGATCTTGAAACCCTTGAGCTTTCAGCTTTCGGCTCGGTGCCATGGACATCGTAACCCTTCGGTTCGGTGCCACGAACACCTTGAATCTGGGGAACCTGTGGCTTTTCTGAATTGAACCCGCGGAATTGAACCCGCACTCACAGAGGGCTAGTCGCCCGCAGTCCAATGCCCTACGAACACGCTGGGCAGGCGGGCCACTGTTCTGTTTACGAGTGCAATATCTCCCATAGGCTTCCCTAGGATTATTGTTGGATTTACGAAGTTCGTTCTTTGTGCAATACTCTCGGCAGGTGCTTGCCATTTCTACCAAGAGGGGCCGAGTCATAATGGAATAAAACACGACGCAATGAATTCAATCCTTCGGCCTTAGTCCCTTTTAGATAGCAAAGCAACGATCCTTGTTTTATTTCTCGATAACTGATGATCTCTTCATATCAACTCTTTGATCAATCAGTTTTGGTTATTGGTTACTAAACTGACGCAATTGCACTCCGGGTAGACCCATAGGTGATCAGTCTCCCCCAACAGATATCGAATAGTATGCACACTGATCGTTCCCGTGGCTCGCTGATGAAACACACCTCTCACTCTGCCTCTCAGACATCCAGTTCGGCTTGTACAACGGGTAACTCCAAATTGCCTAAATCGCTTGATCGATTCAACATCGATTTTAGTCTCTCATCCAACAGACAGTCGCGAAGAGACCGAAGAATATCCCCTTATCCATCTTCAACTCCCCAACAATCGATGCTGTCTATGCAAGCCTCTCCGCTCTCTCACTACCGTAAACACCCGCATGCCCAGGACAGTATATCCACGTAAGCCTCTGGAGGTTAGAAACTTCTATAAACGACATCCACTCATACCGAAACCTGCCCTTCTGGATCTTGTGAAGCATCGATTGAGAGTCAGATACAATAAGTTGTCTTTCATGATACTTGAACCTCGTTTTTGCGTTGAAGGCTGTTCAAGTTTTCGGTTACGCTCTAGTGTCCTAAGTACAATTTTCGTGAAACAGTTAGTCATCATGCGTATCACATGTCCGATCCATCTCTCAATATCTCTTGTGGATGAAGGTGTTCATATTCTTCTATTGACACTTGCAAGTAGCCCTTGTTTAGATCTAGTATTTGGTCAGAAAATAGATAAGATCTTTCGCAGAAAAGCTTTGTGTAAGGTTGATAGTTTATACTCTACCTAGGGACAGTTCAATTACAATAATAGAAGTTTTACTCCGAGTGGTGTTCATAACGACAGAGATGATGTGTCTTAGAAGAGCTGCAGGTGTGACAATAAGAACAACATTAGAAATGAAGAAATCAGAAGACTGGATGTGAAACCAGTCATACAATTCATAAAAGAACAACAGATTAATTGGTTTGGACACCTGACAAAATTGCCCTGATATCACCTGCCACAGAGAGCCACACAGAAAAAGTATAATGAGTACAAAGGAAGAGAAGATCACGCAAAGATAGAGCGACGGCATCAAGAATAGCCTTACGAAAATGAATATCAGATTACAAAGTGTCTTAAAATAATCCCCACGATCACTACGCCCCCTCTCCACTCAACACTTCTATAAAGAAAGTAAATGGTGGAGAGAAGAAAAGAAGACTTCAGAATGAAAGGAAATATGAACGCACATTTTATAAACAAAAATAGACATCATAAATAAATACACATAAAAAATGATTATATTACTTTAACATTTAAAATGAAATGTAACACAGTTATTTCTTTCTAAAGTTAAGTTTTACAAATTATCATACATTTTAAAGCAAGTCTGAAGGTGGGCATGACAATCAAATAGCATCAATTGGTTACCTGTATCAAATAGCATCAATTGGTTACCTGTATCAAATAGCATCAATTGGTTACCTGTATCAAATAACATAAATTGGTTACCTGTATCAAATAGCATCAATTGGTTACCTGTATCAAATAGCATCAATTGGTTACCTGTATCAAATAGCATCAATTGGTTACCAGTAAAACACTGGGAAGTAATGGCGGAACGTGTAATGTTGACCACATCATTCATCGTGTGATGATGGTCAGAAAATAATACGGGTCTCACATTGATTTTCCCAATATACCGCATGGTACAGAAACAGGATTCTCCTCTGTCTCATGAACATAAAACAGACATGGCAAATGTAAGGTACTGGACGTTTAAACAGTTACTGACAAATACAAGTGTACATATATGTGACATTGACTTATAGTCTATCCCCTTGTGGACACTACCTTGTAGTGGTGGAGAGCTTGCGTACATCCATGGTCTGGGAAGCTATGTTGACGAATTATTTACTCCTGGTAGCGACACCAGGTGGCGCCCGACGTTCTGAGTTCGAATCACGCCGCGGACAGCTTGGTTGCAAGTTGTTTAGCGTGGATTTTACAAAGGATAATGACATCACCCGTTCAGAAAGCAATAGCAAACTACTGAACGTAATAATGCCTAGAAAAATCACAAACAGCGTTAAAAAGCAGGGGTTGATTCGCAAAGTTCTGTAAAGGATATGCGATTAACTTTTAACGACACACATTGCAGACAGGTTGAAGGATTGAGGACAGACAAAATGTGACTTTCTGGACCTCCAGGTTGGTGGTGAGACCAAGGGTTGGCAACCCATTTCTTTTTAAAATGTTTTGCTAGGGAAACGGACGTAAGAGATAGATTTTTTGCATCTAATCGTCTCTAGATTCACACCACCTGGCTAAGAGGATATTTCAAGAAGGGGTTCTTGTGTGTACGCGTTTTACGTGGAGTCTTTCACTTCTTCTGTTATTTTATGATCCACATTTTATGTGGGTGACCTTTTGTCTTGTGACCTATATCTGAATAACCTTGTCCAAATGTAATCTTATTTTTGAAAATATTAACAAACAAGTGCACAGTTAAAAAAAACAGCGTTATTAACATATGTGCATACTATTTAAGAAAAAAAGTTAATTACATATCATTTACAGGACTTTGCGAATCAACCACAGCTTTTTAACGCTGTTTGTGATTTTCTAGGCATTATTACGTTCAGTAGTTTACCATTGCTTTCGGAACGGGGGTGTCATCGTCATTTTGTAAAATTCCACGTGAAACAATTTGCAACCAAACTGTCCGCAGCGTGATTCGAACTCATAACGTCGGGGTTACTAGACCGAGTGTCTATCCCCTAACCCACAGACGCCACCATACATACTATTACCAGAACATAAACTGGAGATTATTGAGATTAACGATAATATATGGATAAGACTATATGGTAATGAAGGTAGTAATTATTATCCAAGTATAACAAGGAATTAAATTAATAATGAACATTGTACACACTCAAAGCACAATCAACAAAAAACGATTGACATTGAGACTATAAAAAGACAATTTCCCTTAGCTTTTTCATACCTTTTGGTATAAAGTGACTGTCACTTCACATTTCTAGTCTCTAGTGTTCAATGTGTAGGAGGACCAATTCCTTTTTATCGCATGTGAACTTTGAGTGGGTGATTGAACCCACATCCCTCCTGTGTCCGATTCGATAGGTGAACGCCTATGCATTAATTCAATCTGTTCCATTCCAAAAAAGACTAGTAAAAGCAATTAATTGTTTTTCTTTTTTTAGTCTTAACGAAAAGCAATCGTATTTATTATTAATTTAATCCACAATAACAATTATCATTATCATGTGCCGTGCCGATAAGTTTAGGTGGAGTACTAATACAATCACAGAATCACCTGATCAGGTTTCTCTTCTTGTCTCAAACCATTACATGTCACCAAGCCAACAAGGTAAAAACTATCAGTGCTAAAACGAACAAGAATTGTCTTCATTGCAACGGATTTCCCATAAAGGTTCGTCCATTTCAACAGAATATATATGTCGAGCCATATGTCGAGAATGCTGCACAAAGCACGAACTCCGTAGATACAACAACAGCTCCAGTAATCGTATAAAGAATGCACATATGTGACTCTGTCCGAATTCGAATCCACAACCTTCAGATCTTTGCCATAGAGAACCCCCTCTCCTCGACAGCAGATATTTATTGGGGTATAGCTAGTGGCCATACCAACATGAAAGTGAAGAACTAACTCCGTGTGGTTTTTTGCTTGTCTAGCAGCGTTTTATTCTTATTTCTGAGAGTGCAATGTGGGATGGACGAATGAACATCTCTTGTACGAGTCCGTCGTCATATATGTGCAGGTTTTCTGTTTCATTTTGTCCCCAATAGTAAAATACGTTTCACTCTAAAGAGGGGTTGAACACGAAGTGTTTTCTTCAGGAGACTCTACATAAAATGTCCAGAAGTCTTTCCAGACCTAAAGTGTGACGTGCATATCACTTCACATTTCTAGGATCCAGTGTGCAGGATTTAGGAAGGCCAGTTCCTTTCCTCATGCGTGTAACGTCGAGTGTGAAATTGAACCCACAATTCCCGTTTCCAAGTTGATATGCAAACGCTTATGCAGCATGCTAATCTGTCCCACTAGGAATACCCTACTGTATTTAAATTCAACCGCACGGTTGGCTTGCGGTGGATCCAGTGTAGTAAGTATAAACTATCTTTGTTAGGCCTCTGTGGCGCTCAGGTATGGGCCTCTCCTTTCTCCCTAAAGGTACTCTGTTCGCGTCCTGTACAGAGGGATCGAGTTATTTACTCAGTGATCCATAGTCTCAGTGAAGATGGCATCAAACTTCTTCTTCTATCGAAGACGGAGGATACAATGTTGATCAAGGTTTCAAATTGTACACATTAGTTTGATTTAGTGGTCGGATCATCATCACTGCACATAAAACTAATTAGTCCATAAGTGCTCACATCTCCTCCTCAGTATTAATATCAGCGTGTGGAAATTCTACAAAGTTATATGCTTGTTGGCTAATCTTCTTTTTATACCAGTATACCTCTCGTGTCTATTTTTGCCACATTTGACTTGGTATTCTTGCAAACTTGTGCGCGACAGATAATCCAAAACCATAGCAGATGAGAATCACAAAGTGAAAAGTAGGCTTGGAAAACCACTGCCGGTGTAAATATTATTAAAGTCTATTAAAATTTGAAATTTTGATAAAATTGTAACAATCCTGAATACTACATCCTGGATCCTCGTCGCTACTAGAAAGTGCATATTCTTTCATTGTAATATTTCTGTGTAAGAAAGTTATTGAATCACATATGGTTACTCGCCAAAGTCCAATGATCATGGTCCTATCAATCAATAAATCATGTTATCGATTTTAAATAGAAGGAAACACTAACTTTTCTATAGCTAGCAGGACAAACCACGGGAGAGCCAAGATTCTTCTCTAGATAAGCTGCTTTCTCGAGGTCTTCTAGACATACGGAAGATTTTTTTAACTTGATCTCTGAACTGAGTGTTACACATACCGTACACAATCGGGTTGGCACAGTTGTTGACCAGGTAAGACCTGGAGAAGAGATTGACAGCTACCTGTTCTGCTGGTGTCAGCGAGGGATAAAAGAATGGGCCAATGTGCTGTCGTACTGTCATGATTATTAAGAAAGGTAAAAATGATACAACGAATACAGCAGTGATGGCAAAAAGCATAAGAGTTGATTTTGGTGGCCGCATTTTGTTTTGCCTCCAAGAAGATGTAGCGGCGTGGAGAGAAGCACATTTCGTGTCTCCACTATTAGGTTCCTCTTGACAAGGAGACAGCTCCTGTGCGTCTTCATTATGAATATTATCTCCATTTTGATCTAATCGTGCAGGTTCCGCCTCTTCCTTATTCCTCCGTTTGTTTCTCCGCCTTTTCAGCATAATTCTTCCTATTAAGATGTATATAAGTGTTAAGAGAAGAACACAGACACCGAATCCACACCACAAGTAAATAAAGAAAGCTAGTGGATAAGGTGTTAAATCCATCTCATTTCTAACATCGCATATGATTCCGGATATGCATCTCTTATCGTTGTGAGTATAATGAAGCTTGACGCTTTTGCTTCCATACAGCAACAAAGCAGGCCACGACACTCCGACACCAAGACACAATGAAAACACACAAGCAAGTTGGGCACCAAAGATTGATATTGCTTTCCAGTGCGGGTGGCAAATCCGAATGTAGCGGTCAATGGCTATTGCTAAGAAAATTGCTGACGTAGAGTTATTGGTGACGTATGTGAAGAATCTGGACATGCGACAGAAGCTAGCGTTTGGAAAATAGTAGAAATTTGTCATTACGTAGATCTCAGTGGGCATGGTTATCAGGCAGTTGATGAGGTCAATCACAGCTAACCAGAAGAGAAACACTCTACGAAGGAAAAAAAAAAAATATTAAATATAGAATGTATTTTTTTAGGATTACAAAATTATTATAAATAATACAATAAGAAATACTTAAATAATTTTTTTTAAATAGTTTTAAAAAGCATGTTTCCTTTTCAGACCATAGGGTGCGAACTCACTCAATTTCCCATTTCTAGCCTCTAGTGTGCAATAGGTAGAATGCAGGGGCGGCTCGTCATAAAGGGTAAGTGGGGCCCTGCCCAACCAAAAACCGAAAGGGGGAATAACTTCCCGGAAAAGACAAATAATGGTAAATACTCAAAAAACCATGATTTTTTCCGAAAATTGTGTCTTCCCCACCAATAAAAATTACCACGAGCCGCCACTGGTAGAATCGCCAATTACGTTGCTCACGTATCGAACGTCGGGTGTGGAATTGAATCCACCACCCTCTTGTGTTCGAGCCGATAGGCAAACGCTTATGCATTTCGTTAATCCGTGCCACTATAAATGATTACATCATCATCGTCAAGTAGCCTGTCTCTTCAGTAACTTGGCTCTCATGACAGCAATCATGAGAAGCTCTCTATTCTGTGCAAGTACCCAGCCGTCAGCAGCAGTCATAGTTTGTCCTGAGGAGAACTATGTCCTCCTAACAATGCAGAATTTCTTTTTCTCATTGGTCAGATGTCCCGCTTCTGCAGCTGTCAAGCTTAAATCATCAGTTACATCCTGAATTAACTTTCTGTGTGGTACTTCTCTTCTCCTATTTGTCCGATGAGTCCTTTTATAATGTATTCTCCAGCACTTTGCGCCTTTTTATATGACCAAAATACATCCATTTTATCAATCTTGTTTATAGTATGAATAAATAATAAATAGAATAATATAAGTTATTGCAATAGATAATTCAATCATTATTAGAATAAGTAATTAGCATAAGAAAGAAAGTTGGCACAGAGCCTTGCTTGAATTATATTGAGAAACAAAGAATAAAGTGGTTTGACCACTCATTAAGAATGCATCCAAACTCTACAGTATACAGAGTCTTCTACAACAGAACATCAGGAAAGAAGTCGTCGAGAGGAAGATCACGTAAAAGATGGTTAGATAGCATAGCAGAATCCTGTCAAAGAGCAAAAATAACAATCACCCAAGCCACCAGAACAGCGCGAGACAAAAATAGAAAATCATAACACTGGACAACAACCCGGTAACAGTGTGACGACGAAAGAACAAGAAGATTACCCAGATACATTTTTATAATTAGAAAATATAATACAAATATTATAATAAAAATATTAATTTTTTAAAAGATAAATTGTTACTTTTAGGCTTCTTCTTTTTAGCTTCTTCCGTCTTACGTTGAAATTTTGAGTGAAATAAATATGAATTTTTGTTTGTTTTATCCAAAGCGATTTGCAAACTCATGTTCATTTCTCTAATCTTGGTTTTGATGTCGACGTAAAAATTTCCCAGTCTTCGTTTTGCTTTATAGTCATTATAAATCTTCTTATTCTCTCGTTCGTTCTTCACAGCCAATTTTATCATTCTTTTTGTGATATATAATTGATCTTTGACAAGAACGGTTTATTACGTTGTGCCAATTATGCGCCCATGGTGACTAGGCCGGCACATCCGGTTTCGCCAGATGCTTATTTACTAGGGTAACTTGCCCTAGACCGATCCGTTGTGTCGTATATTTTGGCCTGGATCTACGCCTTTACGATCATTTTGTGCCGTATATTTTGGCCTGGATCTACGCCTCGATCATCTGACGCCGTTTCTGGCTGGATCTACGCTGATACTTTTGTGCTGAATATTTTGGCCTGGATCTACGCCTTTTCGATCATTTTGTGTCGTATATTTTGGCCTGGATCTACGCCTTTACGATCATTTTGTGTCGTATATTTTGGCCTGGATCTACGCCTTTTCGATCATTTTGTGCCGTATATTTTGGCCTGGATCTACGCCTTTTCGATCATTTTGTGTCGTATATTTTGGCCTGGATCTACGCCTTTACGATCATTTTGTGCCGTATATTTTGGCCTGGATCTACGCCTTTACGATCATTTTGTGTCGTATATTTTGGCCTGGATCTACGCCTTTACGATCATTTTGTGCCGTATATTTTGGCCTGGATCTACGCCTTTTCGATCATTTGTGCCGTATATTTTGGCCTGGATCTACGCCTTTTCGATCATTTTGTGTCGTATATTTTGACCTGGATCTACGCCTTTTCGATCATTTTGTGTCGTATATTTTGGCCTGGATCTACGCCTTTACGATCATTTTGTGTCGTATATTTTGGCCTGGATCTACGCCTTTACGATCATTTTGTGTCGTATATTTTGGCCTGGATCTACGCCTTTACGATCATTTTGTGTCGTATATTTTGGCCTGGATCTACGCCTTTTCGATCATTTTGTGCCGTATATTTTGGCCTGGATCTACGCCTTTTCGATCATTTTGTGCCGTATATTTTGGCCTGGATCTACGCCTTTTCGATCATTTTGTGCCGTATATTTTGGCCTGGATCTACGCCTTTTCGATCATTTTGTGCCGTATATTTTGGCCTGGATCTACGCCTTTTCGATCATTTTGTGCCGTATATTTTGGCCTGGATCTACGCCTTTTCGATCATTTTGTGCCGTATATTTTGGCTTTGTGATCTACGCCAAAAAGTGAGTCTACACTGAACGCCCTTTCTGACTGTGAGGTCGTTCCTGATTAGGAACATTTCGCAGTCTTTTGAGGCACATAAGTTTGTTCTGAGACGGCTTATTACTCGTATAACAAACCGTGTAAAGTGTTGGCTTTCGCCAGTGTTTAGATTTGGACCGTGTGTCAAATTTTTAAATAGTCGGTATTACTTTTCTCCCCACTTTGGGTTTATTCCGGAGTAGGAATATTCTCAACCTTTTCGAGGCGCGTGTCGGCACTTAGCAATTAGCAGTTACTACTCTGCATTTTCCCTGGCTCCGGGAAATACTGGACTAGGGCTGTGCACAGATATTTTAAAGGGTCATTTCAATCGCCGCTAGCAACGCAACTGAAATTTTGCGCCCTCCAACATCACCCACCTCAGTTCTTCCGGGGATGTTAGTCGTTTATGCAACAGTACCTTTTCCCGGTTGTCACAGAGAGGACAGTTTCGTTAGCACTAAAACGCAACTTTAAGATTTGCACTTGGCCAACCTTAACAAGTAAACGTGTCTGCGCTAAGCATTTGATACGGAGTTTACAGCAATCTTCTCGTGTGTCGACATGATACATTACAGCGTTTTCAGAGACATTTGCCGAGACTATTTATTCGTTATGCAATAGTCATTATATGTTTTCAGTGTGACTTTGTTGTAGATAATACCAAGACATCCTTATAAGATATCCAAAACATTTGATCTACAAAATGTTTTTTTTTAAACTGTTGTTACTGTCTGTAATACCGCTTTTTTAGGATGTGTAGAACAGGAAGGGCATGAGCCTCTAGTGCAGACGCCACGAAACTGTTCAGTAGAATGTTTTCTTTATGCCCTCGACAAAATAAACACTATTTGACCTCTCAGGGATTGAACCTGGGTCTCCTGCATGAGAGCCACGCTTAATCTATTCAACCAAACGCTCCACCACGACCTAACATAGGTCTAAAACGAAGGATTCACTACATTCTTCTAGATTTCTTATGACTCCCTCCCTCTCGCAAGAAATGGCAAGTCAGCTGCTGACTATCGTTTTCAACATTAAATCAAATCCGCAGTTGCCGCAGATCAACACAAGCTCAAGAAAGACTCTCCAGTTGTAGTAACAGATTTTAATTTTAGGTGTGTTATGAATTTACTGTATGATTATATATGTAGTGTGCCGTGCAAGAAGTGGATTTCTTCACTTCTGTTGCTATTCCTAGCTTGATGAAGGCCTTTTGGTCGAAACGTTGCTGTGAATTGTTATTGTATTTTGTAAAACTAAAGTACTTTGTTTTTACGTGTTCCCCATTACCACCAACAAAATCCTGGGTTCAACGGAAAATAAAATAGCACATTTGACAGTTTTCGAACATACAACCTTTGGGTAGTCTCTGTGGTGTAGAGGCTAGATGCTCGTCTCTCGTGCCAAAGGTACCAGGTTCGCTCTCTCCCTCGTGAAGCCATCAAGATATTTTTCCATATCGAGTACCTAGTCCTATCGGAGACGGACGTGTTAAGTCTCGTGTTAAATTTGAGCACGTAAAAGAACCATTAGCAGTTTAAAATTTTGAAGAGGATGCTGAAAAGTGCTGCCGTGCAAAGTTCATTAGAAAAGATTTTAAAATACACATTCCTACAAAAATATATTTACCATCTTCTAAATTACATCGGGGACCTTCGTCCGGGTTACGTAGCTCGTGCATAGCAGTTGAGATCTTCCTATGTAAGAAAGATCGGAGCACACATGGTTACTCACCAAAGTGCAATGATGATGATCTATCAATCAATGATTCAAACCTGCAACCTTTTTTTTTCCGATCCAGAAGCACTTGAGCTTTTTCAGTCTTCTTCCGGCTCACGGTGCCATGGACATCGTAACCCTTCGGTTCGGTGCCACGAACACCGTAAATCTGGGGAATCTGTGGCTTTTTCTGCCATCCCGCGGAATTGAACCGCACACACAGAGGGATAGTCACCCGTAGTCCAACGCGTACGAACACGCTGGTCAGACGAGCAACCTGCAACCTGCACTCAGAACGATAACTCAGAAAGATATTCAAAAACACATCAATCTCACACACAAACATCTCATACCTTGTTGTTGTACTCTGCCACTTCCATCCATAGATATATATCGCCAGAGGGTTCCCTACAGTTCCAACAACCATCAGAACAACTGTATATAGAATTACTGGAATCAACAGTTCAGCTTTGTATCTATTGATATCCATGAGAGCCTCATGATCTTCTTCTGTATTTTCACAAGAACTATTTTCAGCCTCAGTAAAGTTTAATGATGTCCCCATAGTTCTGCTGATGTTAGGAGACGTCCACAGTAAATAAGGTGCACCAGGTTTGTTAAATTATGTTTATAGTAAGGTTAGGGACATCTTCCAAATGACCTTTCAACTTCCAGGTTGAAGTACGTATTCTATGAAAAAAAAATGAAAATGGAAACTTATCAACTTTTATTATTAACTTTTAATAACATATTAAGTGGGCGGTTGTAGCTTAAGCGGTAGTAAGCTCGATCACAACCCAAGCGTACCAGGTTCAAACTCTGCGGAGTGCAACTTTGGAAGCAAATTCGTTTCCGTGGGATTTTACGAAAGGTAAAAATAGACCCACCGTTTAGAAAGCAATGACAAACTACTAAACGTATAAGCGGTGTCTTGAAAAATCAATGACTCGTTTACTGGGGTTGATGGTTACGTCCTGTAAAGGATCTACCATGATTTTCATTCATTCACTTCTTCGAAAATCACGACTCTTAATTGTCGTATGGTAAAACAATGGATATTCTTTAACGTTGTCGTATTGTAAAACAATGGATATTTCTTTAACATTGTCGTATGCTCGTCTGCCCAGCGTGTTCGTAGCGCGTTTGACTACGGACGACTATCCCTCTGTGTGTGCGGGTTCAATTCCGCGGGATGGCAGAAAAGCCACAGATTCCCTAGATTTACGGTGTTGTGGCACGAACCGAAGGTTACGATGTCCATGGCACCGAACCGAAGAGCTGAAAAGCTCAAGTGCTGTAAAATAAACAAAAAAAACGTTGTCGTATGGAAGAACCATGGATATTTCTTTAAGCGTTTCGTATAGAAGAGCCATGGATATCTTCTTGTATAACAGATTCGTCGTATAGAAGAGCCATGGATATTTCTTTAACGTTATCGTATAGAAGACCATGGATATTTAACGTTACATAAAGACCATGATTTTGCTACATATAGATCAAGTGTTTCTGTAACAAAACATAAAAAATGGAAAACGTTATCGTATGAAGAACCATGGATATTTCTTTAAGTTATCGTATAGAAGAGCCATGGATATTTCTTTAACGTTATCGATAGAAGACCATGGATATTTCTTTAACGTTTCGTATGAAGACTATGGATATATCTGAAAAATAACATTACATTTTGCACATATAGATCAAAGTGTTTCTGTACAAAAACATAAAAAATAGAAAAGTGATGTTTTCAATGAAAATATATTTAAAAAATAGCACACTGTTCCCTTAATAAAACTGAATTATTGATTAATTGATTGAAATTGATTGATGCCGGAACTAAGGGAAACAATCCCAGGCATTCAAAACAAGGGCCAGCAAGAATACTTCGAAAGAAGAACTGCCATAGAACAGTACATATCAACAGAATACCCCGAAAATAAGTGGACACACGTGTACACTGACGGGTCGGCCAAGAACGCATTCAGCGATGGTGGAGGAGGAATAGTGCTTAAACTATCAAAGAAAGTGACGGTCACAAAATCGATTGCCACAGGCAAATACTCGAATAACTACCGAGCAGAAGCGGAGGCATTAAGAACAGCGGCCGAAATGATCCTAGAGAGAAGAGACACCTCTCGCAACAAGGTCGTGATATTCACCGATGCTCTATCGGTCATCATGGCACTCAAAGGCGTAGGCAAAACAGAGCTGAATGAGCTCAAAGCGACCCTCGCTGAACTAACGCGCTCACTCAAACGCAACGTCATTCAGTGGATACCATCACACTGTAATATAAGTGGAAACGAACCAGCCGACAAACTAGCAAAAAGAGGGAGACAACCTCAGACTGATCACGAGATCAGTTATGAGGAAGCCCGAACAACTATCGGTTCGCACTACAGAAACAAATGGACAAAAGACCATCTCCAGCATTCCAACAGTGACGGATACTATGGTCTGTCCCGTAGCGAACAAGTTGCCATACTTCGCCTCCGTACAGGTCACAAGCTACGCGCCCACATGTACAACAAGTTCAGAATAGGCACAACTAGCCTGTGCCCATGCAAAAAGGCGGACATGACAGCAGAACACGTTCTGCAGGATTGTCAACGGATAGCAGGTTTAAGAAACGAAACCTGGCCACAAAACACAGAGCTTCGTGAAAAGCTGTACGGAGGAACGGAGTCCCTTAAAACTACGGTAAAATTCATTATAAAAGTTGGTTCACCAGTCTAGGCCGGGATTGCGAGAGAGAGACTGTGATGGTATGACAGAGTTGCAAACACAGACCTGCGGATAAGCTCCGGGCAGGAACCCATGATGACCCAGGTCAAGAGGAGAAAATGGCGATGGGTCTGGCATACCCTACGGAAGACACAGTCGATAATCACAAGACAAGTACTTGAGTGGAACCCGAAAGGAAAACAAAAAAGAGGACGCCTTAAACAGACCTGAAGACGAAGTCTTCATGAGGAACTGAAGAGTGCTGGACTATCCTGGGAGAGCATACAGAAAACAGCCAGAGACCGGGAAAAGTGCCGAGCAACTGTTGAGGCCCTATGCTCCACGAGGAGCGGAGAGGAATGAGTCAAGGCAGTGTATTGATCATATTCATTGCTTTCGCTGCTTTTTCTGGGAATTTTAACCATTTTTTAATCCGTAATTTTATTTACCTCGTTAAGGTTTTTGTCGAAGCTCGCAAGGGGAGCAAAGAATAGTAACACTGCGACCTACAAGGCATGTCGTAAGAGACAACTGGTAGTAGCCTAGGGAAGCTACCTAGTAAATAAAAAGCGTCGCAGAAATCGAATGTGCTGGCCTACTTGTAGGTACGTAACTGGCACAACGTAGGCAACGCCGCTCTTAGGCTACGATCACATACAAATCCCAAAGCTTGGTTACTAAGTGATCGATATGAAGCGTTTGAAAAAGAAGAAGAAGAATATTTACCCCGAAAGGTATTTATATTGCAATGTACAGTGAAATAACATGTGATGAGGAGGGGAGGTTTGGATCCCATTGTAACAACTGGTAAAATTGAGGATAGACGAGGCAGAGGAAGACAGAGAGAGACAATTTTGGATAGCCTGACTTCATGGCACGGTAGAACATCAATATATGAGTTGATAGCAGACACCAGAGACTTGTAGAGTTATATGTTCGTCTACGCCAGCCGGCAAGACACCTGATGATGATGATGTTAGTGAAATTGCCAATACACTGACTTGTCGTCCTCTTTTAAGCAAAATAATTA
Source organism: Arion vulgaris (assembly GCA_020796225.1). Taxonomy (NCBI): domain Eukaryota; kingdom Metazoa; phylum Mollusca; class Gastropoda; order Stylommatophora; family Arionidae; genus Arion; species Arion vulgaris. Next base: position 61,077,299 of record CM036755.1, on the reverse strand, counting down.
AAACAATAACGCAAACCAGTGTACCGGCTTGGAAGGGTTAAATGGTTAAAGTTCCCTTTGTAGAACTCTCCTTAAGTAGGCCAGCGAAGGCAAGGAGAAACATTACATCTCCTCTCTTTGATGTTTACCTCTACCTTGCTACCCGTAATCTGGGCTAATCACATCTCATCAATACAATGCATTCTGAGGGCAATGAAGTGTAAAGTTAATATAGGATTATATGAAACTGGCTTGTTTCTTTCTGTCTTTGATCTTATGTGATTAGCATTGATTGATTTCCAACAACGGTTTTGTGTTCCATAGTTTAGATTGTTTGTATAAAATAGTTCACTTTTTGGGGTGAAATCAATAATTATTATTATCATAGTCATCATCATCAACTGAATCATAGCATCGCCATCATCGTTATTACCAATATCAACATCACCACTATCATCACCGATACCAGCAACTCAATCATATCACCATCATCATTGCACAATAGGCTGAGGTACCATCTATGAATAATAAATTGTTCGGACATATAAACAGACTACCAACAGACTCAAAGAGCAATGTTACTCCGATATTGGGGACACAAAAGCAACAGGTCGTTCATGCAAAAGGGGGACCTCAGAGATTACAGAGACTAATATTCTTCTTCTTTCTTCTTCTTCACACGCTCTATATCGACCACTCTGTGTGATTTGTATGTTATCTGAGCCTAAGAACGAGTTAAGATTGTGCCCGTTATACAAGTAGGACAGCACATCCGATTTCTGCAATGCTTTTAATTTACTCTGGTAGCTTCCCTAGGTCCTACATCTATCGTCTCTTACGACACGTCTTGTAGGTTGTAGTGTTATTATTCTTTGCTTACCTTGTGAACCCCAAGAACACCCCGGCGAGACTAATATGGTAATCTACAGTTTTAATTTTAATTTAACCTTTCCATTTCACACGTAAATCTCCAGACTGTATGCACTTTACCAATGTTCTCCATTTGCTTTGTTCCCTGTTTTATGTCTCTCTATAAATGAACAGTTCATTTGTTACCATCCATTATCGTGAGTTATTCCAGCATAGATGAACTAACTTCGGTTTTCGGTTTACTAAGTTGAACAGATTTACATTGATTTACATATAGCTCTTTTCACAAGGTTTAAATGTTCTTACAGTAATAAATATTTATTCTCTTTATTTTTTTCTAATTTATATCATAAAGGGACAGTCGATAAATAGTACGCCCATGTGATGTCGGGGGCCTACACGGGAAGCAAAGAATAGTACCACTGCGACCTACAATGCTTGTTGTAAGTTGCGACTGATGTAGGACCTAGGAATGCTACCCTAGTAAATAAAAGCATTACAGAAATCGGATTTGATGACCTACTTGTACGTGCATAACTGGCACAGTGTACAATCGCTCTTAGGCTCAGATCACATACAAATCACACTGAGTGGTTAAGAAGTGGTAGATATGGAGCGTTCGAAGAAAAATAAGATCAATAGTATATTAACCCTTTCGCTCTTCAAAGCCGATATATATGATCGCAGTATATTAAACGATGACGCAAAGCCGGTATGCTGGCGTTTTCAGTATACATTGCAATATAAATAGATCCGAACGTAAATAAAATTACAGAGTGATTAACAGTTAGGGTCGAAAAACTGTTTTCATAATATGTGATGTAAGAAAATATTCAAATCGGAGACGGTCAGATCAGATCTGGAGAAAACCGTGCGGAAGGCTGCGGTGATACTGAGTAAATGGGCGATTGAACAAATATTGGTATATACAGTATTACAAAAGTACTGAAAAATTAATGATTAAATGTTAAAATAAACAGTACTAGACGTTTCGAACATAGGCCTTTTTCAAGATAACAAAAAGACATAAAATACATAATAAACTAAAACATAATTTTAAGGATGTGGTTGATTTTCATAATATATGGTATTTTAAGGTATCAGGATCTTTATGTAGAAGTAGTTAAGACGTTTGTCTGTCGTTTCGAAAGTTGGGGGGCTTGTATCCGGACTGAGCCACAAATGCTATTTTGTCATGAGAACCCTCGAAATGTTGCTGGTGTTATCGGGTTCGTTCTTTGTGCTACACTCTCTATAAATGATGTGTCATTTATTCTGACAGTGACTGAACCATATGGGAAAACACGGTACAATGAAGTCAATACTTTGCCGTTAGTTTTGATATTGAGAAAAACACTGTTAAAACTCTTATGGGACCAGGAGAAAAGTCATGTTTTTACAAGCCATTTATTTTTAGATTTAAGCAACGCACTTTAGTGTGGCTCCTGGTAAAAAGTCGTTTAACCTAAAACCACGTAGTGTGGCTCCTGGTAAAAAGTCGTTTAACCTAAAACCACGTAGTGTGGCTCCTGGTAAAAAGTCGTTTAACCTAAAACCACGTAGTGTGGCTCCTGGCAAAAAGTCGTTTAACCTAAAACCACGTAGTGTGGCTCCTGGTAAAAAGTTGTTTAACCTAAAACCCGTAGTGTGGCTCCTGGTAAAAAGTCGTTTAACCTAAAACTACGTAGTGTGGCTCCTGGTAAAAGTTGTTTAACCAAAACCCGTAGTGTGGCTCCTGGTAAAAAGTCGTTTAACCTAAAACTACGTAGTGTGGCTCCTGGTAAAAAGTCGTTTAACCTAAAACCACGTAGTGTGGCTCCTGGTAAAAAGTCGTTTAACCTAAAACTACGTAGTGTGGCTCCTGGTAAAAAGTCGTTTAACCTAAAACCACGTAGTGTGGCTCCTGGTAAAAAGTCGTTTAACCTAAAACTACGTAGTGTGGCTCCTGGTAAAAAGTCGTTTAACCTAAAACTACGTAGTGTGGCTCCTGGTAAAAAGTCGTTTAACCTAAAACCACGTAGTGTGGCTCCTGGTAAAAAGTCGTTTAACCTAAAACTACGTAGTGTGGCTCCTGGTAAAAAGTCGTTTAACCTAAACCACGTAGTTGGCTCCTGTAAAAAGTCGTTTAACCTAAAACCACGTAGTGTGGCTCCTGTAAAAGTCGTTTAACCTAAAACCACGTAGTGTGGCTCCTGGTAAAAAGTCGTTTAACCTAAAACCACGTAGTGTGGCTCCTGGTAAAAAGTCGTTTAACCTAAAACCACGTAGTGTGGCTCCTGGTAAAAAGTCGTTTAACCTAAAACCACGTAGTGTGGCTCCTGGTAAAAAGTCGTTTAACCTAAAACCACGTAGTGTGGCTCCTGGTAAAAAGTCGTTTAACCTAAAACCACGTAGTGTGGCTCCTGTTAAAAAGTCGTTTAACCTAAACCACGTAGTGTGGCTCCTGGTAAAAAGTCGTTTAACCTAAAACCACGTAGTGTGGCTCCTGGTAAAAAGTTGTTTAACCTAAAACCACGTAGTGTGGCTCCTGGTAAAAAGTTGTTTAACCTAAAACCCGTAGTGTGGCTCCTGGTAAAAAGTCGTTTAACCTAAAACCACGTAGTGTGGCTCCTGGTAAAAAGTTGTTTAACCTAAAACCCGTAGTGTGGCTCCTGGTAAAAAGTCGTTTAACCTAAAACCACGTAGTGTGGCTCCTGGTAAAAAGTCGTTTAACCTAAAACTACGTAGTGTGGCTCCTGGTAAAAAGTTGTTTAACCTAAAACCCGTAGTGTGGCTCCTGGTAAAAAGTCGTTTAACCTAAAACTACGTAGTGTGGCTCCTGGTAAAAAGTCGTTTAACCTAAAACCACGTAGTGTGGCTCCTGGTAAAAAGTTGTTTAACCTAAAACCCGACCCGTAGTGTGGCTCCTGGTAAAAAGTCGTTTAACCTAAAACCACGTAGTGTGGCTCCTGGTAAAAAGTTGTTTAACCTAAAACCCGACCCGTAGTGTGGCTCCTGGTAAAAAGTTGTTTAACCTAAAACCCGTAGTGTGGCTCCTGGTAAAAAGTCGTTTAACCTAAAACCACGTAGTGTGGCTCCTGGTAAAAAGTTGTTTAACCTAAAACCCGACCCGTAGTGTGGCTCCTGGTAAAAAGTTGTTTAACCTAAAACCCGTAGTGTGGCTCCTGGTAAAAAGTCGTTTAACCTAAAACTACGTAGTGTGGCTCCTGGTAAAAAGTCGTTTAACCTAAAACCACGTAGTGTGGCTCCTGGTAAAAAGTCGTTTAACCTAAAACTACGTAGTGTGGCTCCTGGTAAAAAGTCGTTTAACCTAAAACCACGTAGTGTGGCTCCTGGTAAAAAGTCGTTTAACCTAAAACCACGTAGTGTGGCTCCTGGTAAAAAGTTGTTTAACCTAAAACCCGTAGTGTGGCTCCTGGTAAAAAGTCGTTTAACCTAAAACTACGTAGTGTGGCTCCTGGTAAAAAGTCGTTCAACCTAAAACCACGTAGTGTGGCTCCTGGTAAAAAGTTGTTTAACCTAAAACCCGTAGTGTGGCTCCTGGTAAAAAGTCGTTTAACCTAAAACTACGTAGTGTGGCTCGTGGTAAAAAGTCGTTCAACCTAAAACCACGTAGTGTGGCTCCTGGTAAAAAGTCGTTTAACCTAAAACCACGTAGTGTGGCTCCTGGTAAAAAGTCGTTTAACCTAAAACCACGTAGTGTGGCTCCTGGTAAAAAGTCGTTTAACCTAAAACCCGTAGTGTGGCTCCTGGTAAAAAGTCGTTTAACCTAAAACTACGTAGTGTGGCTCCTGGTAAAAAGTCGTTTAACCTAAAACTACGTAGTGTGGCTCCTGGTAAAAAGTCGTTTAACCTAAAACCCGTAGTGTGGCGCTTGGTCCACAAGGAGTTAATTAAGCATTTTCTTTACCAACGGCACGAGATGTGAAATTGGGTCAATATAACACGTATTTTTTTAACTTCCTGGTTGTTGTTTTTTTAAATCTGATGACTGTTAAGATAAGTATGGAAAGGAATTCAGAAGAAAACAAAGGTCATAATACTAATAGGATACATATTCGCATTGGCAACGTGTTGGTGTGAAGCACAGATATTTAAAAAGACAGTGGAAAAACAACAAATATGTGCTTTTAAATATAAGTGTTCAAGAAGAGTCCGCCGTATATCATGGACAGAGAAGAGAACAAACAGATCTATACAAAAAGAATTCAAAATCAAAGAAAATTGGTTGTTGCTACAAATAATAATGAGAAAATTGAAGTATTTTAGACCAGCGGTTACCAAACTGTGGTCGCGGATCACATTTCAAACAGAAAAGTAAATTTTTATAGCACGTATAAAAGCAATGGTAAACTAGTCCCGCTGCAAAATCAAAGACCCGGATCAGACCGGAGTCTAAATGTCTGACAGAACAAAATGAAAGCTCATTTGAAGTTTCCCGCAGTCTGAGAAATTGGAGCCAGCTTGAATGTTGGTGTGGTTAATAATAACTCCATCGTTAGAAGTTTTTCATATATAGAAACATTTGGCGTACGCGGCAGCTAAATGTATTTAAAAGGGGTTCCGGTAATGCGTAGTTTTGGAACCGCTGTTTTAGACATATAATGAGACACAAAGAGTTGGAGAAGACCGTCATGGAAGGAGGCATCCTGGCAAAGGAGAGAAGAGAAGGACCACTAAGAAGATGGATTCATGATGTAACTTATGATTTGAGCATGATAGCTGCAGAGATCTGTCCTATGAGACGGAATATAGGACAGTAAGGGTGAGAAAGTTCTGCTCATGACATGCTATTTGATGTTGATGGCTATTTGAGGCTGTTTCGACAAGTAAGCTGTTTCAACATTTAAAATTAAGTCATGCAATGAATCGTTCGACAGCGCTTGAATATGCTCATACATTGACGATATCTTCAATAAATGATCAAAGTTAACATAGATATTTTTGGGTTTTTTCCTGATCCAGCAGCACTTGAGCTTTTCAGCTCTTCGGCTCGGTGCCATGGACATCGTAACCCTTCGGTTCGGTGCCACAAACACCGTAAATCTGGGGAATCTGTGGCTTTTTCTGCCATCCCACGGAATTGAACCCGCACACACATAGGGATAGTCACCCGTAGTCCAACGCGCTACGAACACGCTGGGCAGACGGCTAACATAGATATATGATACATCTACCAATAAAAAGCTAGTGCATTGTTTAGACACATTTTAGAACAAAGATTCCCTATGCATTTAATGTGTGTATTTTGACATAAATTACATCGTGAGGGAAAGGGGTATCTGTGGCATAGGGGTTAGGTGCTTGCATCTCGTGCCAAAGCTACTGGGTTAGTTCCATTGGGGAACCATCGAGATATTCTTCCAGAGATCCTTGATCTCAGTGTAGATAAGATTAAGTTCCTATTCCTATCGGTAACGGACAATAACTAGTATGTCTTGTGTTAAATTTGAGCAATTAAAAGAAACTCTGGCAGTTTAAAATCGGGACAGACGATAACTTGTATGTCTTGTGTTAAATTTGAGCAATTGAAAGAACCTCTGGCAGTTTAAAATCGGGACAGACGATAACTTGTATGTCTTGTGTTAAATTTGAGCAATTAAAAGAAACTCTGGCAGTTTAAAAACGAGAAGATCTGCCTGAAAAGCTGCTACACGGGAAAATTCGTTAGAAAAATTTAAAAAGCACAATTTCTACAAAATGTCTTAATGACACACAAAATCTCTCGTTATAAGCATGACATAACGTGAAATAGAAATATTATATATTTCTGTCTTTTGTACTCATGTACAAAAGTGTACATAAAAGTGATACAACCGTACATAATTCTGATAGGATCACACTTAGAGACGATATCGGAGAGGTTACGTAGAAAATAATCATTAATTTAAAAAGACTAAGTGTACTTTATGTGGCGATGTGAATTCTCGAGTACCCTACATCAGACAGGGTTAGATATGTCCTAATGAGAACTCAAAATAGATTTGAAGCTGACCTAAAAGGTGTCAGGTAAAGATTTAGTCTGACGTATTTAATATATTGTATTGATATTAATATATTGTATTGATATTAATATATTAACGTATTGAGCTAAAGAGGAATATAGACTAAAAGACAAGGAAGTGAACAGAGCGGCTAGAAGATATAAAAGAGCATATGTCAATCGACTGGCTGAAGAAGGGGAAAAGGCAGCTAAGACTGGAAACAGTAAAATGCTATACAACACACTAAAACAACTTACTGGAACATTTGTTTCAAAGGGTGGCTCAATCAAGAGTAAAGATGGTAAAGTTCTAACATCAGATACCGAGCAGAAGAAAAGATGGGCAGAACGTTTTGAAGAAATATTAAATAGACCTGATCCACCAGTACTACTCAAGTTTGACGAAGAGGCAAGAAACAGCTCCCTACCAATTAACGAAGAAATGATAAGTGTAGCTGAGGTCAAGGAGGCAATCAATTCCTTGATAAACAATAAGGCAGCGGGTGATGACAACATTACTGCAGAAATGCTCAAATACAACTAGGCTGATGATACAACTATTAGCCAGGTGCAAGAACTATTTAATAAAGTATGGGAAGAAGAAACAGTCCCAGATCAATGGAAGAAGGGAATAATTGTTAAGATCCCCAAAAAGGTGATCTCAAAGATTGCAACAACTGGAGAGGGATCACCCTATTATCAGTAATGACCAAGACTTTCTGCAAAATCATTCTTAATAGAATCAAAGGAGCAGTGGACACAACCCTGAGAGAAGAACAAGCTGGTTTTAGACCTGGGAGAAGCTGCTTAGACCAAATAATTACCCTACGACTAATTTTGGAGAAACATATTGAGAAGCAACAACCACTTATACTAAATTCATCGATTTTAAAAAGCCTTTGATAGTCTACACAGAATCTCTCTGTGGAATATTCTGAGATGCCATGGAATACCAGACAAAATAATAAACATTATAAAGAGCCTCTATGATGGTTCACAGTGTGCAGTTCGCACTGATGGTGGACACAGCGACTGGTTTATGGTTGAAACCGGAGTAAAGCAAGGCTGTATTCTATCTCCGCTATTGTTTGGAGTGGCCATTGACTGGGTGATGCGAAAATGTTGCACGGGCAAAACTGGCATCGATTGGGTACTTTATTCCTTTGGTATATATAAATTGGAACTCAAATATTGGGTGGTTGATACTATTTGATTTGTTGAGTGGACACTGAAGTCTCATTGACTTCAGTTTCTGCAATGTAGATTCAATAAGTGGAATATTGTGGAATTTAATACCTCGTTGAGGTTGCGCTGTGTCGAATGCAATATATTTGACACATTTGAAATCGTTATTTTATTCCTTTGGGGTGATTTTATTGCCTCCTGAAGGTTATATGATGTCGATCCGAGTGTTTCGGATCCTTGGAATTATGATTTGTTTAATTGACGGATTTAGTGTGGACTTTCGTCGCGTGTACATAATCCTACACTTTGATGTGTTAATTATGTTAATAAGAAGATGGGGAATTTTAACAGAAGAAGTTTAGGAGATAATGGAGCAGCGTTGAATATTGGACGTTTATAATGGAGTTTAATATTTGCAGCTCATTCATTCCCTGGGATTGGGAGATGGTTAATAATACCTCGTGGAGGTGATATAGTGTTGTTGCTTGGACATTATATATTTTTTGATGTATTATGTTGAATATTGGGAGATTGTTCATCCCCTGGGATCGGGAGTTGGTTATTATTTCCTCATAGAGGTCAGATACTGTTGGTGATTTGACCAGTATAAAGATATGTTTTTCATATCATGTTCAGTTTGTAACTAGTTCTTTTGTTTGAGATTTCAGATAGTGTGACAAGACTCTGACAGGCGGAAAGTGACATAGTGATAGTGACATAATGATGCAAGCTGCCATCAAACCCATCCTACATCATGTGAGGTTAGGATGTCCCAGTGCAGCCACCTCACATTGGCCAAGTGTTACGCTGTTGGGTCGCCGCCGGAGTTATATGGAGCATATTTTCCAATTAATTAATGAAATGCTGATTAATTTCTATATTACATGGTTTCAGCACACGAGCACAGAGGGTTTACTGTTGTTGTTAACCATGGTCACCTATGACCAGTTGACGAGTCACGTTCAACGACGTGTGGTGACTAGTTCCCATTTAGCTCGTTCAACTGGGTCTTCCTGAGATCCCGTCAGATTTTCTTTTCGACCATGGTTGGCTGTTATAGTTAGTTGTTGTGGAGCCACGTTATCACGTGAGGTGACTTGTTCCTTTGCTCGTTCAACTGGGTCTTCCTGAGATCCGTCAAGATTTTCTTTCTTTTCGACCATGGTTGGCTGTTATAGTTAGTGTTGTGGCCACGTTACGTAGGTGACTTGTTCTTCAGCTCGACAACTCTAACCTATGGACACTACTTGTGCGATTTTTTTTGGGATTTCGCCGTCGGGGCGACGGTGAAGTCTCCAGGGGGTGTCATAGTCCCTCCCCAGGTGGCAGCGGAGGAATGGACAGTTAGCCAGATAGTTAGTGTAGTATGTAATTAGATATTTAATAGTTGAGACTATGTGTTGCACTCTCTAAGCAGAGGCGCAACACATAACTACGAGACAATGACGTTTTTGTGTAGTTAGGGAGTGACGGTGAGAGTAAATTAGTAAACATAGAGACAGATGGACGAACGTGTGTCTACTCATGATGAACACCACAAAAATGGCGAATTTTGGAATTTTACGTCCTTGGGATAGATGTTTTTTATAGAACGTAATGTTTAAGGCACTGCATGGATCTTGTAGAACTATATCATTTTCATTTTAAAGAAGTGAGGTATTAGTGCATCTGTTTAGTGAGAGATGGCAAGTGTTAGTTTAGAGCTAGTATAGCTTCAGACTTTGAAACGTGAAAATAGTTTAATCTCACAAAAAAGATGAGTTCGTCATCTCAGATGATCATGTCGTCAATGAATGGTCATTCAGCTGTGACTGTGTAAACTCTGTTGGTTTACTGTGACATCCACCAAGTAATCTACAGTAAGAAGTGCTACATATTGTGCTAAACAGTGCACATTCATTGTTTACTTTCTGAAATAAATCGTGTTAAGTTAACGCACAATTACTATTAGTAGTCGTGGTTGCACAACTCAACTCAAAGGATAACAACTGCATTTCAGACGGTGAACCTCCGCTCTTCCCTTGTTATGGTTAATGAAATAAACATGTAAATGTTGGTCAGACAGTACCGTTCGCTACAAGTCAATTGCCGAATTGAAGAAATAAATAAGTGAACCAATATACGATTCATACAGTATCTTTTACTTTCCAATAGAAATAATACAAATAATTTTAATTAACGTATATTATAAAACATTTGATTATAGTAATTTATGAATCGCCTGAGGAATAAAAACGACATGATCATTTTGTCAGTCACCTTATTATTATAGAAAATCACACAATTATTGAGTATACTATTTTAAGTGTAATATTCTATGTCTTCCTTTACTCTTAGACATAAAACTTTAATATGTTCAAAGAAAGACAGGGCCTGTTTTCAGACTTGAAGTTATAAAAAAACAACTAGTCATGTAATGACAGTGTTTGTCTATATTATCGTCCAAGTATACCATCATTAAATACCACAATCATCACTACAATATGGACCCCTACTACAAATATACATATGAATACCATGGACAGAAAAAGAAAGAACACTGATGTCCTGAAAGAATTAAATGTTAAAGAGAATTGGCTGATAAACAACATACTATACAGAAAAATTAGATACTTTGATCACATTAAGCGTCACAATGGCATGGGAACAACAATGTTAGAGGGCAGGGTCCCAGGACGCAGAGGCAGACCAAGAAGACGATGGCTACAAGATATTAAAGAAACCATGAATATGACTATCGGCGAAGTGGGTGAACTGGCTAGAGACAGAGCACGTAATCACAAAGTACTGTAGTTTCACAAATTACAAAAACAATGACAAAATACAGCAACGTTTCGACCAACAAGACCTTTATCAAGCAAACGAATAACAGGAGTGAGAAATTAAAAAAAAACAACAAATGGACGACTAAATATCGAAATAGGGGGAAGACTGCAGTCAAACTTGGTAAATAGTGAAACACGTACAAACAAAGTACTATAGTTTTACAAAATACATAAACAGTGACGATAAACAGCAACGTTTCGACCAACAAGGCCTTTATCAAGCAAACGAACAAACAGGAGTGACAAATTAAAATGAAACACAAATGGACGACCAAATACCAACGTATCTAAGGAAAATCTGGAATAAAAACGAATAACGAAATAAATGTAACACAAAAACACACATAAAAACTAGAAATAGAAAAGAAACAATGAAACATCTAGTAAATATATAACTTGAATACATGCAACATATACCCATATAGATTATAAAGCATGGGAAGAGAAAGTACTAAGAAGCATAAGAATGTAATACATGCAACATATACCCATAGAGATTACAAAGCATGGGAAGAGAAAGTACTAAGAAGCATAAGAATGTAATACGTTGAGCCCGCGTGGTCGCAAGGTACCATACAAAGAAATCAACCGATTCTCCAGAGCAAATCGACTACGATCATCAGAGGAACATGATCGGATGGCTGTGACCTGGACATCGCAAGCTCCTGAATGGCCAGTATCATTGAAATGGGTAGCTACAGGGTCACAGAGCATTGGCGTATATCGCGTAAGTGTTGGGCGAATCGGTCACTGAGTCTCCTGCTGGTTTCCCCAATATAGGCCTTGTTGCACCGCTTGCAGATAATGGCATAGATAATATTACGGACTCGCACGTGAAACTGTCTTCAACAACTAACGTGGCTTTTGGAAAAGACACCGTGCGGGTCTGTATTACATAAGCACAAGTGTTACAGCGCCGACGGCCACACTGGATGAAACTTGATGAGTTCTGACAGGGTGAAACTTGTCTTAACTTTCCACCCTCATAGTTCCTTGTGAAGAAAGTCTTATTCCGTCATCTCTCCATTCTTCAGTCTGATCCTGATACACGTTCAATCTTCCAACACTATCCTTTGGTGGCGTACAGACGGGACAGAATCCTTAAGGATATGTTAGTTCACAGTCGCCTCAAGCCTAACATCCAGAGTCATTTTGGCACCATCCAGTGTGGCCGTCGGCGCTGTAACACTTGTGCTTATGTAATACAGACCCGCACGGTGTCTTTTCCAAAAGCCACGTTAGTTGTTGAAGACAGTTTCACGTGCAAGTCCCGTAATATTATCTATGCCATTATCTGCAAGCGGTGCAACAAGGCCTATATTGGGGAAACCGGCAGGAGACTCAGTGACCGATTCGCCCAACACTTACGCGATATACGCCAATGCTCTGTGACCCTGTAGCTACCCATTTCAATGATACTGGCCATTCAGGAGCTTGCGATGTCCAGGTCACAGCCATCCGATCATGTTCCTCTGATGATCGTAGTCGATTTGCTCTGGAGAATCGGTTGATTTCTTTGTATGGTACCTTGCGACCACGCGGCTCAACGTATTACATTCTTATGCTTCTTAGTACTTTCTCTTCCCATGCTTTGTAATCTCTATGGTATATGTTGCATGTATTACATTCTTATGCTTCTTAGTACTTTCTCTTCCCATGCTTTATAATCTATATGGGTATATGTTGCATGTATTCAAGTTATATATTTACTAGATGTTTCATTGTTTCTTTTCTATTTCTAGTTTTTATGTGTGTTTTTGTGTTACATTTATTTCGTTATTCGTTTTTATTCCAGATTTTCCTTAGATACGTTGGTATTTGGTCGTCCATTTGTGTTTCATTTTAATTTGTCACTCCTGTTTGTTCGTTTGCTTTATAAAGGCCTTGTTGGTCGAAACGTTGCTGTTTATCGTCACTGTTTATGTATTTTGTAAAACTATAGTACTTTGACGACTAAATACAAACGTTTCTAATGGAAATCTGGGAATAAAATGAATAACGAAATAATTGTAACACAAATATATAAATCTTTGTCATTGGTAATGAGGGAACACTCTGTGGCGTGGATGTAATATACTAGTCTCTCTCTTCAAAGGTTCTCTGTACATTCCCCCGTAAAGCGATCTGAATATTTCACAGAAATCTCTGTTCTTAAAGATTGACTGTCTAATTCTATCGGTGATGAACGCTAAGTCGCAGGTCCCGCGTTATATAAATAGATCAAATAGATCTATCTAAAAAGAATTCGAAATCAAAGAAAACTGGTTGATGCTACAAATAAGAATGAACAATTTTAAGTACTTTGGACTTATAAAGAGACACAACTAGTTGGAGAAAACTATTATAAAGAGACACAACTAGTTGGAGAAAACTATTATGAAAGGACACATTCCGGCAAATGGGAGAAGAGAAAGACCACGGAGAAGATGGATCAAGAGTGTGTTATGATTTCACCGGGGCTCGCAAGGGAAGCGTAAATTATTAACTCTGCTGCCTACAAGGCACGTCGCAAGAGTCGACTAATGTAGGGGTCTACGGAAGGTACCCAAGTAAATAAAAAGCATCGCAGAAATCGGATTTCTGGCCTACTTGTAGGCACAAGTCACAACTGGCACAATGCAAATCGCTCTTAGACTCAGATCACATACAAATCACAAAGAGTCGTTAACAAGTGGTCGATATGGAGCTTTCGAAGAAGAAGTGATGATTTAAGAATGACGGCTGCAGAGGCTGGACAAATAGTCTATAAGAGAGAGAGATATTTCGAAATTCCCATAGAGTGTTAGGGTGGTCAAGTTCTGCTCAGGGCAGGATATTTGATGATAACTGATATATATATATATATTACAAAGGGATTGCTATCATATTCTGCTTAACTCGTTCATTCTGTTCTGTGAAATTGAATCCAATATATCGCGTTGCTCTCATGAAAATGTATCGTGTATGCACAAGCTATTTTAATTTGGAAATCAAATTATTTGGGATATTGAATTCGAATGAAAGGAAAAAACAGAAGGAGAGAGAGAGAGAGTGTGTGTGAATGTGTTTGTTGATGAACAAGAGAGAGAAATTGTCAATAAATTAGAAATGGGTGGCTGACGATGAATTTAATGAAAATGCACAATTTCGTAGCTATAGCAAAAAGTTCTGAGCCATGCAGCAGAATTCATTATTAAATAAAAAAGAGCAGGAAGATAGACAATGTGTCCTCTCCAGAAATAGTTTGTTCTTAATACAATTCCCACTGTGTCAAAACAACAAAGGTTAAATATGTTTAGTTTAGAGAGATCATCATCATAGCTCAATGATCCTATTATTCCATATACGATCTCTTCCCATGATGTCTTTCAACGTATGGTGACTAGCAACATCAGTTCTGTGTTAGCTTACTATTTTTATTTTGTTTCCTGCATAGCCATCCTGTCTGACTACATTCCATTTGATTTGATATGCTTGTGCTCTTGTTAAGGAGCAGTTTATCAATATCTTTCTTTTTGAATCGTTTACACTCATTGTCTCCATTATATAATTTAAAATATCAACATGGCTGGAATCACATACCTTTGCCCATGCATGTTCACTCATTGAATCAATGAGTATGCTACGGAATATTGAAACAGGCTGGGCTCGGAAACAATGAATGGAGTCGCTGAGGAGGGCTAGGTTGACATAAATCAGTTATATTTTTGCGCTAAGGCATGCAAGTGCAACTGGATTTTTGGAAAATGACTAAAGATATAGAAAGCAAGTTGAATGCATTTGAAAATAGATGTCTGAGAAAAATAATGACTATAAAATGGAACGAATTCAGAAGAAGTGATGAAATCAGAGACATGTCTGGTCAACCACTAGTAACAATTGTTATAGAAAGAGAAGATGGAGATATGTTGGGCACACCTTGAGAAATGATCAACGAATATCAAAGCAGGCATTGAAGTGGGATGCAAAGGGTTCAAGAAAGAGAGGTCGACCTAAAGAGACCCTAAACGAACTTTGCTGAGAGAGGCAGGAAATATCGGTCTCAGTTCCATGGAGGAGATTGAGCGAGTTGCACAGGATAGAGCGGTATGGAGAAAATACTTGCAGGCCCTATGTAACGTATAACGGTACGAGAGGAATTATTATTATTATTATACAAGTGTAAGAGAAAATGAACGCCCGATATGGCTTGAAGATATGACTACTGTAAAAACCGGACGAGCAATGGATCAAGCTGATATTATAAATTTCATAAGGGAGAGAGGACGTGTACATGATTCAAGTAATTGTGGTGAATCTACAACACTAACCAGACTGCAAGAATTCCAAATCAAATGTGGTGTTGCTAAACAAGAACACTATGCTTGTAGCCAAAGACGAATAGTAAACCAACAAAGAGCCGGTGTCGTTAGTCGCCACACGCTGAAAGACATACTGAGGAGGTGATCGGAACACTTATGGACTAATTGGTTTGAAGTGCAGTGATGATGATCCGACCACTAACTAAACATGGTTCACTGCTTATTCGATTTCTCCCTTAGCCGTGTCGGAAAGCCTATTGACCTGTTTATTTCCCTTAACACCTAATTCCCTGAGACAACCATTTAACTTATAAAGCACGTGTAAATGCCCTTATAGAATCATTAGCACAGTTGCTAGACTACTTCTAAAGGAGCACAAATTAGTACAAACCAGCTTATTCTAAGTACAGGTATTCCTGTGTCTTCTCTAACCTCTAGTACCCTCGGGATTCCATTGAGGCCTGTCTTGTGATGCTGTCAAGGGTCTCCTCAGCGTATGTCCTATCCATCTCTACCTTCTGCCCCTTATTTCTTGTTGTACTTGCCGTTGTCCTGTTTTATTCCACAGTTCCCTGTTTATGGTCCTGTCATACCATCGCAGATGGAGTATCCTGCGCATGTATCTATTGATGAATGTCTGCAACGTTTTGGTGTACACAAGATCCTGTACATTTATAAATCGCTTCTTACTCTGACACTGTGAGACAACTGAAGATTAGGAAGAAATAAAGAAAGAACAGGATCTTTTAAAGTGCCATGCATTCGTTTCATTTAATGGTTTTAACGTTAGCATATAATCTACAAAAAAGCGTGTGTTCTCAGCACTTTGCTGTATGGTAGTGAGACATGGACCACATATGCTAGACAAGAACATCGCCTCAACACCTTCCACATGCGCTGTCTCAGGCGAATATACAACATCCGATGGCAAGATCCATCTCCCAAAATAGAAGTCCTGAACAGTGCTGGCATTCCAAGCATGCACACTTTACTGAGTCAGCAATGTCCCAGATGGCTGGGACACGTGTGCCGTATGAGCGATGATAGAATCCCAAAGAACATTCTATATGGTCAACTCGCATCTGGTGCTAGACAGCATGGGCGCCCATTATTACGCTTCATTGACACCTGCAAGCGTGATCTAACTTAATGCGGCATAGACAAAAACATTGGGAGCGGCAGGCCAAAGACAGGCAAGCATGGCGAGCGGCAGTGAGGGGCGGCTCAAAAAGAAAAAAAGAAAAACATCACATGTGGAGGCAAAAGAGAGCACAGAGGGCAGAGAGAACATCACATGCATCGGCTCTAGTCTCCAGTTTTACCTGCAGCAACTGTGGCAAGGATTGCCACTCCAGAATAGGCCATTACAGCCACATGAAACGTTGTGATTCAGCACAGAACATACTACGTGACGCAGCACCTATTGTCTCCCGAGACAAAGAGGCCAATGATGATGATGATGATAATCTGCAACAAATCTTATACAAACGATTTTCTGGCCAACATTATGTTACCACTGTCAAATATGAAGTATAATAGCAGCTAATGAGGGAAAAATCATAACGACGGAGGTGAAGTGTCTGAGAAGAGCTGCAGGTGTGATAATAAGAGACAAAATTAGAAATGAAGAAATCAGAAGAAGACTGGGTATGAAACCAGTTATACAATTCATAAAAGAACAAACGATTAAATGGTTTGGACACATTCTTTTTCTTCAGCGTTCACCTGCTGTGAATTCGGGCGTTAGCCATAACGTCTGGTAAAGCGCTTCTGATTTTTTCGTGAAAGCCTGCTTACCATTTGACTGGCGCTCCCGCCATGCAGGCAGACCTTCGCCGACTTCAGAGCTATTAAGAATGTCCTGGTATCTTCTACCACAGAGAGCCACACAGAAACAGTATAACGAGTACAAAGCAAGAGGAAGACCACGCAAGATATGGAGAGACGGCATCAAGAACAGCCTTTGAAGATGAATATCAGCTTACACAGTGCCTTAAAACAAGCACACACAAGATCTCTCCAGCCCCCACCTCCCACACTTCCATAAAAAAGTAAATGGAGGAAGAGAAGAAAGCGATATACTCTACGATGTTGAAGAATTTGTCAATGACCTTGGTATCGATAAAAAATACTGCGATGTGTATATATATCACGTGATAATTCATTGATAAGATCAGAAAACGATACTGCATTTTAAGCAGGCTTTTAACGCATCTTGTTTAGATCTCCTGTCTTTATCCTTTATGCGTTTTGTGCGACAGTTCCGTGTGATAAACTTTCTGAAATAATACGTTTTATCTTGGGAAATCATTTTAACATTTGCATTAAAACCCTTACAAATTATTAATCGAAAAATGTGTTTTCGATATAAGGGAAGATTGCAGTAAAACTATGTAGAAATGGCGATACAAGGAAGATTGACAGTAAAACTATGTAGAAATGATAAAGGAAGATTGCAGTAAAACTATGTAGAAATGATATAAGGAAGATTGCAGTAAAACTATGTAGAAATGGCGATACAAGGGAAGATTGCAGTAAAACTATGTAGAAATGATATAAGGGAAGATTGCAGTGCATAAACTATGTAGAAATGATATAGGAAGATTGCAGTAAACTATGAAATGATAGGAACAGTAAAACTAGTAAAATGATATAAGGAAGATTGCAGTAAAACTATGTAGAAATATAAGGAAGATTCGTAAAATATGTAGAAATGATATAAGGAAGATTGCAGTAAAACTATGAGAAATGATAGAAGATACTTAGATGATATAGGAAGATTGCAGTAAACTATAGAAAGGGATACAAGGGAAGATTGCAGTAAAACTATGTAGAAATGATATAAGGGAAGATTGCAGTAAAACTATGTAGAAATGATAAGGAAGATTGCAGTAAAACTATGTAGAAATGATATAAGGAAGATTGCAGTAAAACTATGTAGAAATGGCGATACAAGGGAAGATTGCAGTAAAACTATGTAGAAATGATATAAGGGAAGATTGCAGTAAAACTATGTAGAAATGGCGATACAAGGGAAGATTGCAGTAAAACTATGTAGAAATGATATAAGGGAAGATTGCAGTAAAACATGTAGAAATGCATAAAGAAGATTAGAAACATGAATGCGATACAAGGAAGATTGCAGTAAAACTATGTAGAAATGGCGATACAAGGGAAGATTGCAGTAAAACTATGTAGAAATGGCGATACAAGGGAAGATTGCAGTAAAACTATGTAGAAATGGCGACATACAAGGAAGATTGCAGTAAAACTATGAGAAATGGCGATACAAGGGAAGATTGCAGTAAAACTATGTAGAAATGGCGATCAAGGAAGATTGCAGTAAAACTAGTAGAAATGGCGATACAGGAAGATTGCGTAAAACTATGTAGAAATGGCGATACAAGGAAGATTGCAGTAAAACTATGTAGAAATGGCGATACAAGGGAAGATTGCAGTAAAACTATGTAGAAATGGCGATACAAGGGAAGATTGCAGTAAAACTATGTAGAAATGGCGATACAAGGGAAGATTGCAGTAAAACTATGTAGAAATGGCGATACAAGGGAAGATTGCAGTAAAACTATGTAGAAATGATATAAGGGAAGATTGCAGTAAAACTATGTAGAAATGGCGATACAAGGGAAGATTGCAGTAAAACTATGTAGAAATGATACAAGGGAAGATTGCAGTAAAACTATGTAGAAATGGCGATACAAGGGAAGATTGCAGTAAAACTATGTAGAAATGGCGATACAAGGGAAGATTGCAGTAAAACTATGTAGAAATGGCGATACAAGGGAAGATTGCAGTAAAACTATGTAGAAATGATACAAGGGAAGATTGCAGTAAAACTATGTAGAAATGATACAAGGGAAGATTGCAGTAAAACTATGTAGAAATGGCGATACAAGGGAAGATTGCAGTAAAACTATGTAGAAATGATACAAGGGAAGATTGCAGTAAAACTATGTAGAAATGATACAAGGGAAGATTGCAGTAAAACTATGTAGAAATGATATAAGGGAAGATTGCAGTAAAACTATGTAGAAATGGCGAAACATTATAAAACAAAGAACTGTAGCTTTACAAAGTACAAAAAACAATAATAATACATATAACCTTTCAGTCAAAATGTATTTATCAAGCAAAGGATACACCAGAAGTGAAGAAATGTACATGTTATACGACAATGAACATATAGTATCAGACAATAAATCCCTAACAGCCCTAAAATGAAAATCTGTGACTAAAAACGAATAACGAAATCGATGCAAATAAAAACTAGAAGTGGAAAAAAAGAAGATAAACAATAATATATACCTAACATATATACATTTAACATACACACATATGGCATATGAAGCATCAGAAGAGAAAGTAAAGAAGCTTAGGAATGTAGTGCGTTGAATCCATGAGGTGGAATCCATGAGGTCGCACGGTACCATATAAAGATATAAGACAACTTTCTAGAGCAAATCGACTTCGATCATGAGAGGAACATGGACATGATAGGATGGCTGTTACCTGGATATCGCGAGCTACCAAATGGTCCTTCCATTTAAATGAGTGGCTACATGGGTCACAAAGCGTTTGTGAATATATGTAAGTGTTGGCCGAAACGGTCACTAAACCTTTTGCCAGTTTCGCCTATATATGCCTTGTTACAACGTTTACGGTTGATGGTGTAGAGTATATTGCAGGACTCGCATGTAAAACCATCCTCAATAACACACCGTCCGGTGTTGTCGTCGGCGATGTGCTTATGTGCCACTGACTCGTACTATATCTTTTCCTAAAGCCACTTTTGTTATTATGGATGGTTTGACATCAAGCTTGCCCTACATTAACATCTTCAGAATGGTACCAGATTTACTCCCTCGTGGAGCCATCAGCATATTTTACCAGACATTCCTAATCTCAGTGTAGGTGAGATCGAGTTCCTAGCCCTATCGGAGACGGACGATAAAATGTAGGTCTCGTGTTCAATTTAAGCACGTAAAAAACCCTTGGCAGCCCAACATCGAGAAGAGCAGGCTGGAAAGCCGCTGCCCGGGCAAAATTTATTAGAGAAGATTAAAAATAAAATTCATACAAAAATAGTTTCGCGATCTTCAAAATGACTTCAGGTACACTCGTCGGTGCTACGGAGTTCGTGCACTGCCGCTGAGGTCTTACTGTGTTAGAGAGAGATCGGAGAAACATGGTTAATCAACGAAGTGCACTGCTTATGGTCCTATCAATCAATCAATCAATCAAACATAATAGTTACATACATGGAGTCTACAGTTATATCTGATATGAATCTAATCTCAATTTCCGCATCAAAAAATACCAACGAAATTATAGTGCTAATTGTCAAAGCAACATCAGCTTTTAAAAGTCTAAATAAAATATGGAACTGCAAGTTATATAGTATTAAAACTAAATTACGAATTTTCAAATCAAATGTTGTATCAATCCTAACATATGCCAGTGAGAGTTGTAAAATGACTAAAGATATAGAAAGCAAGTTGAATGCATTTGAAAATAAATGTCTGCGAAAAATAATGAACATAAAATGAAACGAATTCAGAAGTGAGGAAATTTCTGGTGAACCACTAGTAATAACGGTTGTAAGAAGGAGAAGATGGAGATATGTTGGATACACCTTGAGTTGACATGTTCAAAGAATATCAAATCAGGCATTAAAGTGGGATGTAACGATTTCAAGAAAGAGAGGACGACCTAACGAGACCCTGAAACGAACTTTGCTGAGAGAGGCAAGAAATATC
Organism: Arion vulgaris; assembly: GCA_020796225.1. Taxonomy (NCBI): domain Eukaryota; kingdom Metazoa; phylum Mollusca; class Gastropoda; order Stylommatophora; family Arionidae; genus Arion; species Arion vulgaris. The sequence goes on along the minus strand of CM036755.1, from coordinate 61,056,403 downwards.
GGTCTTAGTTCCATGGAGGACATTGAGCGAGATGTCCAGGATAGAGCGGTATGGATAAATTGCTTGCAGACCCTATATAACGTATAACGGTACAACGGAATTATTATAAACTACCAACTACCTTTAAAAAGAAATTATTTTGCACCCACCTAGTAAAATGTCTGTGTACGTCAATATCCACCTAGTAAAATGTCTGTGTAAGTCAATATCCACCTAGTAAAATGTCTGTGTACGTCAATATCCACCTAGTAAATGTCTGTCGTCAACATCCACCTAGTAAAATGTCTGTGTACGTCAATATCCACCTAGTAAAATGTCTGTGTACGTCAACATCCACCTAGTAAAATGTCTGTGTACGTCAATATCCACCTAGTAAAATGTCTGTGACGTCAACATCACCTAGTAAAATGTCTGTTACGTCAACATCCACCTAGTAAAATGTCTGTGTACGTCAACACCCACTAGTAAATGTCTGTGTATCAACATCCACCTAGTAAAATGTCTGTTACGTCAATATCCACCTAGTAAAATGTCTGTTACGTCAACATCCACCTAGTAAAATGTCTGTGTACGTCAACATCCACCTAGTAAAATGTCTGTGTACGTCAACATCCACCTAGTAAAATGTCTGTGACGTCAATATCACCTAGTAAATGTCTGTTACATCAACATCACTAGTAAAAGTTGTGTAGCGTAATCCATAGTAATCATGAGGTACGTCATATCACTATAAGACACTTCTGAGCAACATTCACTAGAAAATGTCTGTGTGCGTAACATCCACCAGTAAAATGTCTGTTAATGGTCACATCCAACCTAGTAAAATGTCTGTGTACGTCAACATCCACCTATAATGTCTGTGTCACGTCAATATCCACTCTAGTAAAATGTCTGTGAGTCAACATCCACCTAGTAAAATGTCCGTGTCGTCAACATACCACTACTCGTAAATGTCTTGTACGTCAATATCCACCTAGTAAAATGTCTTGTACATCAATTCCACCTAGTAAAAATGTCTGTGTACCATCAACATCCACCTAGTAAAATGTCTGTGTAGTCAACATCCACCTATGTAAAATGTCTGTATGACGTAAAATCCACCTAGTAAGAATGTCTGGTACGTCAAATATCCACCATTAATAAAATTCTGTTCGACTCAACATCCACCTAGTAAAATGTCTGTGTAATCGTCACATCACCTATGTAAAATGTCGGACGTCAACATACCACCTAGTTAAAATGTCTGTATCAATCAACATCACCTAGTTAAAATGTCTGTTACTCAATATCCACTAGTAAAATTCAATTTCGCTCAAATCACCTAGTAAAATTTGTGCTAATGTCAACATCCACTTGTAAAATGTCTAGTATGCTCAATATCCACTAGTAAAATGTCTGTGTACATGTCAACATCCACCTAGTAAAATGTCTGTTACGTCAACATCCACTAGTAAAATGTCTGTACTGTCAAGCATCCAACCTAGTAAAATGTCTAGTAATCAACATCACCTAGTAAAATGTCTGTGTACGTCACTATCTACTAGTATAAATGTCTAGTGATGTAACATTCACCTAGTAAAATGTCTGTGACATCAACATCACCTAGTAAAATTCTTGCTAGTCAACATCCACCTAGTAAAATGTCTGGTAGCGTCAACATCCACCTAGTAAATGTCTGTGTACGTCAACATCCACCTAGTAAAATGTCTGTGTACGTCAATATCCACCTAGTAAAATGTCTGTGTACGTCAACATCCACCTAGTAAAATGTCTGTGTACGTCAACATCCACCTAGTAAAATGTCTGTGTACATCAACATCCACCTAGTAAAATGTCTGTGTACGTCAACATCCACCTAGTAAAATGTCTGTGTACATCAACATCCACCTAGTAAAATGTCTGTGTACGTCAACATCCACCTAGTAAAATGTCTGTGTACATCAACATCCACCTAGTAAAATGTCTGTGTACATCAACATCCACCTAGTAAAATGTCTGTGTACATCAACATCCACCTAGTAAAATGTCTGTGTACATCAACATCCACCTAGTAAAATGTCTGTGTACATCAACATCCACCTAGTAAAATGTCTGTGTACGTCAACATCCACCTAGTAAAATGTCTGTGTACGTCAATGGTTAAATCATGTATTGTTTTGTCGTCTTATTTCATTGACGTTGCGGTGCTCAGTTGCACAACATTAAACTTACACTAGAGTGATTCGTCTGACTAGGCAATCCAAGCTCACAGCAAAAGAATTGACCTCTCATGCGCGCTTCTTACTGGTCATCGGCAGTTGCTATACAAATATCTCGGTTGCAGCAAAGATTTATAATTTCCCCCAGAGCTCGCTTAATGGTAAGCCATTAGTTAAATCATTTAAGCTTATATACAGTGACGGCTCGTCATTAAGGGCCAGTGGGGCCGGGCCCACCAAAAATAAGGTGTAACGTGTATTTATTATTTTCTACATTAAAATATATCCTTACCGAAACTATGATTTTTCCAAAAATATCTCTCTGGCCCCACCAACAATAGTGATCACGAGCCGCCACTGCTTACATATATATATATATTGTATATTTCCACTGTAAAAAAGTGGGCCTTCCCATGAGAGCTGTAACGAGTGGAAACAGTACGGTTGAATGAGTAAATTCCGAGTGTTTCATTGTTCCGGATGAGAGTTTCTAGGAGCTTGCTTAAGTGTATAAGAGTTGGTCTTATGAAGACTCCCACTCTCTGGCCGCGACCAAGCGGTGAGCACTACACTGTGATCTTTGCTAGAAAGCCGAGAAGCGATCCACTTTTTGGTCTGAGTCAACTCTGACGGCTACATTATCATTTATCAGATCTGATACTATATTAAAGTATAACTCAAATGTAGTACTTTAATACGGGTAGCGGGGTAGAAGAAAACATATATCAAAGGAGAGTAAGGCGCCCCTTACCCTCCGCTAGTATACGGGACATCCTTGGGCAAGGTGGAGTATCCGTTTAACCCCCTTCCCAGTGGGGTCACGTGGAAACCATGGGAGCAGGTGGTGGATGAGTGAGGGAGCAGCCGACAGAGTATCAATGGTTATGGTCTCAAAACTCGTAAAGGTAGACAGAGGATCTCTGTAATAGAGACAATGGCTATGGTCATGGACTAGTATGGTCACTGCCAGGAAGGTAGACAGAGGATCTCTGTAATAGAGACAATGGTTACGTCATGGACAGTATGGTCACTTCAGGAAGGTAGGCAGAGGATCTCTGTAATAGAGACAATGGCTATGGTCATGGACCAGTATGGTCACTGCCAGGAAGGAAATGGCAGAGGACCTTCAAGACAATGCCTAGGAAACCCCAACAGCAAGATCTGAATAAGACATTAGGCATGGACAGTATGGTCACTGCCAGGAAGGTAGGCAGAGGATCTCTGTAATAGAGACAATGGCTATGGTCATGGACCAGTATGGTCACTGCCAGGAAGGTAGGCAGAGGATCTCTGTAATAGAGACAATGGTTACGGTCATGGACCAGTATGGTCACTTCCAGGAAGGTAGGCAGAGGATCCTGTAAGAGACAATGGCTATGGTCATGGACCAGTATGGTCACTGCCAGGAAGGTAGGCACGATGGATTCAGGATGTAACTGATGGTTTGAACATGACGTCTTCAGAGGCAGGACATCTGGCCTATGAGAGAGAGAAATTATGTTGGTGGGAGGGACGAGGAGAAGCAAAGTTCTGCTCAGGACAAGCTATTTGATGATGGTGTACTTTAATGTGAAGTTTCTCTGTTTGTAAAATCTCACAGTTACTTGTCTTTACAAATGTGTGTCCTGTTGGATGATATAAATAGACTTATGATGTGGATGTGCTACATGGCTTAGGTGCCTTCCGGGAGGAGGTAGGGGGCGCAGCGTAATAACGTCTAAGGGTCTATAACCAAAAAATTGACTTCATTGCACCGAGTTTTCCCACATGACACATTGTAGGCGCTAACCATGCATATCACAAAGATGTTTTAACGTGTTCGAAATTTGATAAGAAGAAACGCAAAATACTACTAACAAACTTGACAGTTAAAAATGGATCAAAGTAAACTAGAAAGTTGCTGCCCAGGCGTGAACAAATAACACCGCTAAAAACAAGAAATGTATACAAATTGTTACCACCTTAAAATTAACACTGGATACTATCTCATGTTCTTTTAAGAGAGCTCGTTCATGGCCCTGAAATCTTCATATAGAAGAGAGCTCGTTCATGTCCCTGAAATCTTAATATAGAAGAGAGCTCGTTCATGTCCCTGAAATCTTCATATAGAAGAGAGCTCGTTCATGTCCCTGAAATCTTCATATAGAAGAGAGCTCGTTCATGTCCCTGAAATCTTCATATAGAAGAGAGCTCGTTCATGTCCCTGAAATCTTCATATAGAAGAGAGCTCGTTCATGGCCTGAAATCTTCATGTAGAAGAGAGCTCGTTCATTTCCCTGAAATCTTCATATAGAAGAGAGCTCGTTCATGTCCCTGAAATCTTCATATAGAAGAGAGCTCGTTCATGGCCCTGAAATCTTCATTTAGAAGAGAGCTCGTTCATGTCCCTGAAATCTTCATATAGAAGAGAGCTCGTTCATGTCCCTGAAATCTTATATAGAAGAGAACTCGTTCATGTCCCTGAAATCTTCATATAGAAGAGAGCTCGATCATGGCCCTGAAATCTTCATATAGAAGAGAGCTCGTTCATGCCCTGAAATCTTCATTAGAAGAGAGCTCGTTCATGTCCCTGAAATCTTCATATAGAAGAGAGCTCGTTCATGGCCCTGAAATCTTCATATAGAAGAGAGCTCGTTCATGTCCCTGAAATCTTCATTAGAAGAGAGCTCTTCATGTCCCTGAAATCTTCATATAGAAGAGAGCTCGTTCATGTCCCTGAAATCTTCATATAGAGAAACTCGTTCATGGCCCTGAAATCTTCATTTAGAAGAGAGCTCGTTCATGTCCCTGAAATCTTCATATAGAAGAGAGCTCGTTCATGTCCCTGAAATCTTCATTTAGAAGAGAGCTCGTTCATGTCCCTGAAATCTTCATTAGAAGAAGCTCGTTCATGTCCCTGAAATCTTCATATAGAAGAGAGCTCGTTCATGGCCTTGAAATCTTCATTTAGAAGAGAGCTCGTTCATGGCCCTGAAATCTTCATATAGAAGAGAGCTCGTTCATGTCCCTGAAATCTTCATATAGAAGAGAGCTCGTTCATGTCCCTGAAATCTTCATATAGAAGAGAACTCGTTCATGTCCCTGAAATCTTCATATAGAAGAGAGCTCGATCATGGCCCTGAAATGTTCATATAGAAGAGAGCTGTTCATGTCCTGAAATCTTCATTAGAAGAGAGCTCGTTCATGGCCCTGAAATCTTCATATAGAAGAGAGCTCGTTCATGTCCCTGAAATCTTCATTTAGAAGAGAGCTCGTTCATGTCCCTGAAATCTTCATTTAGAAGAGAGCTCGTTCATGGCCCTGAAATCTTCATTTAGAAGAGAGCTCGTTCATGTCCCTGAAATCTTCATTAGAGAGAGCTCGTTCATGTCCCTGAAATCTTCATTAGAGAGAACTCGTTCATGGCCCTGAAATCTTCATTTAGAAGAGAGCTCGTTCATGTCCCTGAAATCTTCATATAGAAGAGAGCTCGTTCATGTCCCTGAAATCTTCATTTAGAAGAGAGCTCGTTCATGTCCCTGAAATCTTCATGTAGAAGAGAGCTCGTTCATGTCCCTGAAATCTTCATATAGAAGAGAGCTCGTTCATGGCCCTGAAATCTTCATTTAGAAGAGAGCTCGTTCATGGCCCTGAAATCTTCATATAGAAGAGAGCTCGTTCATGTCCCTGAAATCTTCATATAGAAGAGAGCTCGTTCATGTCCCTGAAATCTTCATATAGAAGAGAACTCGTTCATGTCCCTGAAATCTTCATATAGAAGAGAGCTCGATCATGGCCCTGAAATGTTCATATAGAAGAGAGCTCGTTCATGTCCCTGAAATCTTCATATAGAAGAGAGCTCGTTCATGGCCTTGAAATCTTCATATAGAAGAGAGCCTGTTCATGTCCCTGAAATCTTCATATAGAAGAAGCTCGTTCATGTCCCTGAAATCTTCATATAGAAGAGAGCTCGTTCATGGCCCTGAAATCTTCATGTAGAAGAGAGCTCGTTCATGGCCCTGAAATCTTCATATAGAAGAGATCTCGTTCATGTCCCTGAAATCTTCATATAGAAGAGAGCTCGTTCATGTCCCTGAAATCTTCATTTAGAAGAGAGCTCGTTCATGTCCCTGAAATCTTCATATAGAAGAGAGCTCGTTCATGTCCCTGAAATCTTCATATAGAAGAGAGCTCGTTCATGTCCCTGAAATCTTCATATAGAAGAGAGCTCGTTCATGTCCCTGAAATCTTCATATAGAAGAGAGCTCGTTCATGGCCCTGAAATCTTCATATAGAAGAGAGCTCGTTCATGGCCCTGAAATCTTCATATAGAAGAAAGAGAAAAAATTATATGGTTAACCATTAACCTATTCGTCCTTCTGAATCATTATATGCTTGAAAATTGTTTAATATGACTGCAAAGTCATATAAGCTAATTCGTATACATTGCAATATAAATGCGGCGTAGGTTAAATAAAATTACGAAGTGAAAAGTCAAAGTGAAAGCGATGGACCTATCAATCGTCAAATCAATCATTCAATCTATCAATCATTCAATCAATCAATCAGATGCAGTTGAGCTGCATTAAAACGGACATCTAGGTAAATCGATAACTCTTTTAAAAGCTCGAACCTGTAAGAAATCGACAATAGGGAGCTGATTTATGGGAAACTCATTATAGAGAATGACTGAGCCCAGTCAGATGATTTGAAGAACACAATCCTTACAATTAAAAGCTCTTGTCGAACTGTCCATTTAATAGGATATGTCAACCTGACATCAATCAGATGTAAGTGCGAACTCTATGTGAAATGAGTAACAGTACAGACAGTGTAGATGTGTTGCAGTGGTCGGGCTTGATCTTAAGGGAGCGGTCATGGACCTACAATAATCGAAAGGAACTTCCAGTATAGACAATTCAATAGTAAATACTCAAAAACCATGATTTTTCAGGAAAATTTGTGTCTGCTCACCAAGAAAAATGACTACGAGCCGACACTGGCCTGTATATCTCTTTGTTCCATTTGCAGCCCTGGCAACCACTGGAAAACTGATGACTGAAATAGCTTGTCTTGAGAAATAACATCTATCGTCTGCTGTGTTCCTTATGTTCCCTGATTCCTGCTACTGTGTCCAGTTGTAAGATAATTGCGAACATCATCCATGCAAGAGTGGACTATGTGAACCTGACTTCAGGTTGTGTATTTCATTGCCACTGATACCGAAAATGCATACTTTGAGAGCTTCATTAAATCCTGACATGACTTCATGGAGCATATCATGAGCTGAATAGTCTACTCTTCAGAGGAACAGTACGTAATTATCTTACACTGACAAAGTAGCAGAATCAGGAAATCTTAAAGAACAGAGCGTTAGTGTTGATTTCCTCAAAGAAAGCCTTATCTAATCTCAGTTTGCCAGTGAGTGCCAGGCCCTGAAAGCAAGAACTAGTACCACTGAAACTTACAAGACAGTCGTAGGGCGACTGATGTAGGACAGAAAGCACCCTAGTAAATAAAAATCAACGCAGGAATCGGATGTGCTGGCCTATTTGTAGGCGTATAATTGATCATAACGTACAATCGCTCTTAGACTCAGATCACATATAAACCACAAAGAGTGGTTAACAAGCGATCTCTATGAAGCGTTTGAAGAAAAGAAGAAGAAAAGTTATCAGTTCTATGAGGACTATCATCACATAACTCCGGACACGTCCAAAAGTGCTCCCCGATCTCCGCCTCAACAAATCCAGCAGCGTCAAGTGGCCCAAAACGACATTTCGATGTTGATTAATCAATCTCTTAGCATATTTGGTATGTCGTTCTTTTCGGGATGTCCCAATATCGACACCCATCTTTATCAATCTGGTCAGCGATTGGGATTCACAACTCTGAAACTCCTCTGTTTCGAATTACTCTTTCTTTCTAAATCTATCTATCTATCTATCTATCTATCTATCTATCTATCTATCTATCTATCTATCTATCTATCTTATCTATCTATCTATCTATCTATCTATCTATCTATCTATCTATCTATCTATCTTTCTGTCTGTCTGTCTGTCTGTCTATCCATATGTCCGTCTGTCCGTCTGCCTGCCTGCCTGCTGTCTGTCTGTCTGTCTGTCATATATCTATATATATATATATATATATATATAATATATATAGAACTATATATTTATATATATATATATATATATATATATATATATATATATATATATATATATATATATATATATCGATTCGTCTGTCGTTTTGCCTGCCTGTTTACCTAATCAACATTTTCTTCCGCAATACAATTTCTGTCATGTTTCTCAAACTTGTGACATGTATTCCTGTATCCTACATTTTCCCTCACCTGTAACATATACATATATATATTTATCTATTGATAAAGAAATCCCTATGTGACATATTATTTGGAACACAAATAGAATAGAAAATCCTCGGATTTGAACCATTTCCTGTTGACGTCCAAACACCGTGTACTGATTACGTATAACTTTAGTCATTGTATCATGTCATTCCAGCGATTTATATATATATATATATATATATATATATATATATATATATATATATATATATAATGTATGTCTTTAAAACAAACCATTTTCAACCAATTAGTCTTTCACAAAGACGAGAGGTTTCTGCGTATGTTCTGTTTCTGTTATATAAATATAGTAACTCTCTGTAATTTATCGACAAGTTAAGATAAGAATAATAAATGGATAGAAGATAAGCAGGTAAATGATAATAAATAGAATAGATAGAAATGTCAACAAATAGTGTGGGTAGAAATATCATCATATTTGATTACTGTTGTTTTGTTAAAAAAAGGGATAGGCTAACTTGCTTATTCGTGTATATTGTGGTATGTTTGTGAGTTTTTTGTGCAAAGTAAACAACATTACGCAAAGGTGCAGAATCTTTTGAAAAGAGACATGGCTGAGCTGAAAGACAAGAGAGACGAGAGAAAATTCAGAATTTGTGACAATACAATTCAACTTATATCTAGACTATAATAATTCGACAGTATTAGTGGATTCCGAAAAGAAAAAACCAAACACATGATTCGAACCACAAACCCCTACTTCTTGCTGCACCAATTGCCTAGCCCTATAGACGAGCATGGTATTAGAACACAATCAAATAACTAGGAGATCAGATGCCTTAGAAGAGCTGCAGGAGTGACAATAAGACACACAATTAGAAATGAAGAAATCAGAAGAAGACTGGATGTGAAACCAGTCATGTAATTCATAAAAAGAACAACAGATTAAATTGTTTGGACATCTGACAAGAATGCCATGGTATCGTCTACCACAGAGAGCCACACTAAAAAAGTATAACGAGTACAAAGCAATAGGAAGACCAAGCAAAAGATGTAGCGACAGCCTCAAGAATAGCCTTAAGAAAATGAATAAAAGCTTATTAAGTGCAGTAGAACAATCGCACATAAGGTCACTACATTTCCTCCGCAACACTTATTTAAAGAAATAAATGATTTAAGAGAAGAAGGAGAATCAAATAGCACTCCAACGTCTGGGATTAACGTTGAGTTTTATACACCTTGACTATTCCACCAAACAAACAAATAACTCACTGCATTGGCAGTTAAAGAACTTAACATTCAGAGGTTAACACGTCAATTAGTTTTATTTCCTTCAGATAAACAGTTCTGAAGAACTCTGTTGTTACATTCTTTGATAACAGTTCTGAGAACGTTGTTAGCTTGATTCTTCTGATAACATTTCTGAGAACGTTTTAGTTTGTATTCTTCTGATAACATTTCTGAGAACGTTGTTAGTTTGTATTCTTCTGATAACATTTCTGAGAACGTTGTTAGGTTGTATTCTTCTGATAACAGTTCTGAGAACGTTGTTAGGTTGTATTCTTCTGATAACATTTCTGAGAACGTTGTTAGTTTGTATTCTTCTGATAACATTTCTGAGAACGTTGTTAGTTTGTATTCTTCTGATAACATTTCTGAGAACGTTGTTAGTTTGTATTCTTCTGATAACAGTTCTGAGAACGTTGTTAGTTTGTATTCTTCTGATAACATTTCTGAGAACGTTGTTAGTTTGTATTCTTATGATAACATTTCTGAGAACGTTGTTAGTTTGTATTCTTTGATAACATTCTGAGAACGTTGTTAGTTGTATTCTTCTGATAACAGTTCTGAGAACTTGTTAGTTTGTATTCTTCTGATAACAGTTCTGAGAACATTGTTAGGTTGTATTCTTCTGATAACATTCTGAGAACGTTGTTAGGTTGTATTCTTCTTCCTTTCTAGATTTTCTTTGATCGCTCCATATCGACCACTTGTTAAACACGTGTGATTTGTATGTGATCTGAGCTAAGAGCGATTGTACGTTGCGCCAGTTATGGCCCACAGAGAGACGAGGAAAATTCAGAATTTGTGACAATACAATTCAGCTTATATCTAGACTTTTCTGCGATGCTTTTAATTTACTAGGTAGCTTCGCTAGTTCCTACATCAGTCGCCTCTTACGACATGCGTTGTAGGTCGCAGTGGTACTATTCTTTTCTTCCCTTGCTTGCCCCAGCACCACAAGGGCGAGGTTGTATTCGAGTGTATATATGTGACTAAATGGTTAATCCCTTACCTTGCATTTAGAAGATCGTGGTTTCGAATCCGGACCACGCCGTTCTGTTCACAATTGCATTTTTTCCAGAAACCACTAGGATTGTTGGTGGAGCTACGGAGTTCGTCCTTTGTTTAGTACTCTCGGCAGGTGGCGTGCTATTTCTCTGGAGAGGGACCGAGCCATATGGGGTAAATCCGGTGCAATGAAGGCAATCCTTTGGCTTTAGACCCTTAAGTATTTTGGGTTTTTTTTCGATTCAGAAGCACTTGAACTTTTAGTTCTTCGGCTTGGTTCCATGGACATCGTAACTCTTAAGTTCGGTGCCACGCACACCTTAAATCTAGAGAACCTGTGGCTTTTCTGCCAACTCGAGGAATTGAACCGCACCTCTCTACGGGATCGTAGAGAGATATAGAAGAACCCGCACTCAAAGAGGGCTTGTCACCCGTCGTCCAACGCCCTACGAACACGCTTGGCATCAGGGCTGACCCTTTAGTTTAAGATGGGGTATGTTAAGGAGAGGGGGAGAGGAAAGGAGGTCCTTCGATGGTCTCATAGATCGCCTGTTGTTTGAGAAGATCAAATTTGATGTTGAATCTACCTGTCGACTTTGAGATTGATTTTGAATCTACCCAACGAGTTTGAATTGATGTTGAATCTACCCGACGAGTTTGAAATTGATGTTGAATCTACCCGACGATTTTGAAATTGATGTTGAATCTACCGACGAGTTTTTTCAATTGATGTTGAATCTACCCGGCGAGTTTGAAATTGATGTTGAATCTACCCTACGAGTTTGAGATTCAAACTTTGCAAAACCAGAACTCGACTCTCGAGAAATAGAATGTTGATTGTACCAGAAAGCTCGAAACTAATAAGTGGTATTATCTATTCACACAGGCAGAGATGACCAAATTCATAAACTATACTTACACTATCAAATTCACTATCTATCCCTTACAGGCAGAGATTACTCTTAAGAACAGCAAGGCACCAGGCTATGATTATTTAAACGCTGAATTGTACAAAATACACCTGTAATTCTTAGTTACTACTACCATTGTTTACATTTGTACGGAATGCACAAATAATACATATCGATATAGGGGAAGTTTGGAGGCAAATTCGTTTCTGTGGGATTTTAACAAAAGGTGAAAATAGACCTCACCGTTCAGAAAGCAATGGCAAACTACTGAACGTATAAGTGGTGCCAAGAAAATCAACGACTCGTTTACTGTGGTTGATGGCTACGTCCTTTGGGATATGCCACGATTTTCATTTCATAAGGGAAGACTGTAGTCAAACTATGTAGCAACGGTGAAACACATAAAAGCACCTATAGTTTTACAAAATACAAAAAACAATAATAATACATAGCAACAGTTCAACCAAAAGGTCTGTATTAAGTAAAGGATACAAGAGAGGTGAAGAATTTCACTTCTCACACAACACACCACATGTCGGGTCACACAACACACAACATGTAGGGTTACACAACACACAACATGTCGGGGCACACAACACACAACATGTAAGGTCACACAACATACAACATGTAGGGTCACACAACACACAACATGTAGGGTTACACAACACACAACATGTAGGGTTACACAACACACAACATGTAGGGACACACAACACACAACATGTAGGGTCACACAACACACAACATGTAGGGTTACACAACACACAACATGTCGGGTCACACAACACACAACATGTCGGGTCACACAACACACAACATGTAGGGTCACACAACACACAACATGTAGGGGCACACAACACACAACATGTAGGGTCACACAACACACAACATGTAGGGTCACACAACACACAACATGTAGGGTCACACAACACACAACATGTAGGGTCACACAACACACAACATGTAGGGTCACACAACACACAACATGTAGGGTCACACAACACACAACATGTAGGGTCACACAACACACGACATGTAGGGGCACACAACACACAACATGTCGGTTCACACAACACACAACATGTAGGGTTATACACCACACAACATGTAGGGGCACACAACACACAACATGTAGGGTCACACAACACACAACATGTAGGGTCACACAACACACAACATGTAGGGGCACACAACAAGTTTTCCTAACGGCTCTAAAAAGAAAATCTGTGGCTAAAAGCGAATAACGAAATAAATGCAAATAATAGAAATGGAAATAATAAGATAAACAATACAAATCAGATATATATATATATAAATATATATATATATATATATATAAACTATATAAAATTAACATCCGCACATATAGAATATGGAGCAAGAGAAGAGAAGGGAAATAATACCTAATAGAACAGAGGAGTTATCATCAAAAATTCCAAGGAAGGGATCCCCTGACGATTGGAACAACTGACGGGGAATTACCGCCCTTTCCGTTTCAATCACACGCTTAAACAAAGTCATCGTGCAGCGCATTACTGATGCAGTGGATAAGACACTGAGAAAGAAATAAGCTGGATTTCGTAGAGCATGGAGCTGTATAAGACAACTATTTGCTCTTAGATATATCATAGAACAGTGCAGAGAATGACAAACAAAACTCTAAGTCACCTTTATTGACTTCGTAAAGACATTTAAGTACACAAACTATAACTTTCTATAACATCTCATTTCTGAAATGTTACTCCTAACATCACATTCAGAAACTACCACTACCGACAAATCCAATTACAGTAAACCTCACTAAACGCAACATGACATTCACAAACTATAATTGCATACATCATCAATGCAAGAAAAGTTATCTTCAAGAAAATATCAATAATTCAAGTATTAGTCTTGAGGCAAATGATCACGGAAATTTAATTCAAAACTTCTTACCGGCCAACCTTCCGCTACACTGCAGATTTGAAATCAGTCCGCTGTTTAGTTTTCTGTTGCAAACGAAAAAACGCCATGAGCAGGGGAAAAAAAAAGAAAATGTTTATTTTGCAAGGTAAAAACTGAAGAGAACTGGTTGATAAAGATGAGAAATGTGAGAAAAATGAAATACGTTGAACTTAGAAAACGACATGATTCTCTTGAGCAGATCATTCGGTGGGACATTATACCGAGCAGACTGGGTAAAGGAAGACCAAGACGAATATGGATGCAAGATGTCATAGACGAGTTGAGTATGACAACAGCAGATGCTGACACCTAATGCAAGAGACATTTAGAACTGCTGTCATAGCAGTCAAACGCTTTAAGAGACAAGCTAGATATTGATTAAATCAGCCTGGGCCAGCAAGGAAAGCAAAGAATAGTAGTACTGAGACCTACAAAGCATGTCGTAAGAGGCGACTGAGGTTGGGGTCTATGGAAGCTACACTAGTAAATAAAGGCGTCGCAGAAATCGGAGATGATGACCTACGTGCAGGCGCACAACTGACACAACGTACAATCGCTTTTAGACTCAGATCACATACAAATCACACAGAGTGGTTAAGAAGTGGTCGATATGGGGCGTTCGAAGAATAAGAAACATATATACGTTTATTATCATCATCAAATAGCTTGTCCTGAGCAGAACTTTGCCACCCCAACAGTACTCCGGAAATTCTCATAATCCAGATGTCCTGCCTCTGCAGACGTCATGTTCAAACCATCAGTTACACCCTGATTCCATCTTGTCCGTAGTCTTTCTCTTCTTCTCTTTGCCGGTATGCCTCCTTCCATGATGATCTTCTCCAGCCCTTCATGTCTTTTTATATGTCAAAATATCTCAATTTTCTCTTTCTTATTTGTAGCATCAGCCAGTTTTCTTTGATTTTGATTTATGTATGTATATGGTAGACAGACGGACAGACAAAGATAGATAGATAAGGAAGAGTAAATATTACGAAACGCAAGAGAAACTAATTAGAGACGTTGAAGACTAGCCATATCTGGTAGCTTAGATAATTCCTATCACGAAAGGCGTTGTCATGTCCGCAGTCCGACCTGAAGAAGATAGTTAACACACTCACTTGTTTGTGTGCTCACGTGCGCCCAGGATGGCGTGGTCAGGTCTAAACAAAGAAAAGATTACAGATCAAATAGAAAACATTTTGGTGATCGTTCTTGGTGTTTTTGTTCGAAATCAAGCTTACTCATTCTCTTTTGATAACATTATTCCTTTATAGAGAGTTAGTGAGAACCGAATTATATTGCTATTTGATCTCTTGTCTAGCACGTAAGACGAGATCTACAACACTAACCAGACTTCAAGAATTTAAGTCAAATGTTGTGTAGCTAGACAAGAACACTATGCTGGTATATAAAGAAGAATAGTAAACCAACAAAGAACCGGTGTCGTTAGTTGCCACAGCTGTGAGACATACTGAGGGAAATGGGAAAACTTATGGACTAATTGGTTCAACGTGCAGTAATGATGATCTGATGACTAAACTAAACTAAAACGTAAAACGAAAGACCTGGATAAGTGATGACACCTGGAAATGCATTCAAGAAAGAAGAAAGATAAAACTAGCCATATTTAATACTAAGAATGCAACAGATGAAATCCAAGCAAAAGAAGAATATAGACTAAAAGACAAGGGAGTGAAAAGAGTGGCTAGAAGAGACAAAAGAGCATATGTCAATTAGCTGGCTGAGGAATGGCAAAAGGAAGTTTTAAGAATGGAAACAGAAAAATGCTATAGAATATACTAAAACAACTTACTGAAACTTTTGTTTCAAATGGTGGCCCAATCAAGAGTAAAGATGATAAAGTACTAACATCAGATACCGAGTAGAAGAAAGAGAAAGATGTAAGTACTAACATCAGATACCGAGAGAAGAAAGAGTAAAGATGATAAAGTACTAACATCAGATCGGTAGAAGAAAAGAGTAAATGATAAAGTACTAACATCAGATACGAGTAGAAGAAAGAGTAAAGATGATAAAGTACTAACATCAGATACCGAGTAGAAGAAAAGAGTAAAGATGATAAAGTACTAACATCAGATACCGAGTAGAAGAAAAGATGGGTAGAACAAAAAAAAGGAGGAAAGGAACTCTTGTTAACCACGTGGTATATAGTGTAATACTTATCATTGACCGTCGGTACACGATGGGTGATGCGGTCAACATTATGACGGTCGCCTTTACTTTCCCGTGATTTTCTGGTGCCCAATTGAGGCTAGGTCGACCTGTGAGCAGTTACGATCAGAATACATTTCACGCATACTGTGAAATTAAACCCATACTACTAACCTAAGATGCGAGTTTACTAGCAACTACACTACTGCGGAACTCGTCCAATAAACAGAGATCACCTAATTTTGATTGATAGGTACATCATCATTGTACTTTTGTGAGTAACCATGTGTGCTCCGATCTCTTGTTTACACAGGAAGATCGCAGCTGCAGTGCACAAACTCCGTAGCACCAGCGAGGGTCCACGATGTAACTTTGAAAATGGTGAAGATATTAATCAATTAATCAACAAAAAACAAAAAAGAAAACACGAAGGAATGCTAAATAGAAGAAAGAACAAATCAAAACTAGTGAGACAAAATAAATCACGAAGAAATACTACAGAGAAGTAATAAGAATTAAATAGAAACGCGAGATGGAAACCGTACGAAGAATTGTAAAAAAAAAAAAAAAAGAATCGTGCATCCCATGTTAGTTAAACAAGAACAACGTACAAAAAATATAAAAATATTTAATCTGGAAAGGGGAACGCGCTCTAGTCGTTATCAACATCTAATCTGCAATGTTCACAGATGGATTGCTTCTATCACACGAACTCTGTGGAAAAACCCTTCAACTTGCTCTTATTAGACTGACTTCCTAAATGTTGTTTACTTCTGTTCATTGTAATCTACTTCTGTTCAATGTAATCTACTTCTGTTTAATGTGTCATTATGGACTACTGTTATAGAAATGTGTTTACTAATGGCTTTAGTTTATTCACTAAAAGAACGAAAGAGAAGTCGTTGATGATACTGTGTGATGTTGTGCAGGGCCGTACAGTATATTTTTCAGCATGATGCAAGTTTTCAAAATTCCGCCCCTTAAATGTTTTTCGTTTTTGGTTATTTTTTTCGATCCAAAAGCACTTGAGCTTTCAGCTCTTCGGCTCGGTGCGATGGTCATCGTAACCCTTCGGCTCGGTGCCACGAATACCGTAAATCTGGAGAATATATGGCTTTTCTGCCAGCCCGCGGAATTGAACTGCACTCACAGGGGTCTTTAATGTTTTTCTTCCTTAAAATAACTTTCAATTGTAATTATGATGTTACTGCTTATGCCGCCCCCTTACGGTACCGCCTGATGCGGCCGTCTCTTTGTATCATGGCACGGCACGGCCCTGGATGTGTGGGGCCATGAGATAAGGGATAGAAGGAATGACAGACTAATAACAAAACTGGCACACTTACATCACATGCATAATATATATAAGTTACACCTGAGACCCTTGCCGGTGCTACGGAGTTCATGCACTGCAGCTGAAACTTTCCTGTGTAAGAAATCGATCGGAGCACACATGTTTACTCACCGAAGTGCAATGATGATGGTCTTATCAATCAATCAATCAATCAATCAATAACACCAAAGCCCACTCCCCGTTGTCGGATTCCTTACAGGTTTCAGCGTTCAATAAAATGTATCGATTTTCACTAGATGTCCGTTTTTAGGAAGGTACAACAGCATATTGATTGATTGATTGATTGATTGATTGATTGATTGATTGATTGACTTATTGATTGGTTGATTGATTGATTGATTGGCTGATTGATTGATTGATTGAATTGATGATTGATATTGATTGATTGACTGATTGATTGATTGACTGATTGATTGATTGATTGTGACTGACTGATTGATTGATTGACTGATTGATTGATTGATTGATTGATTGATTGATTGATTGATTGATTGACGGATTTATTATTTTAATATTTTTCGATCCAGAAACATTTGAGCTTTCAGTTCTTCGGCTCGGTGCCATGGACATCGTAACCCTTCGGTTCGGTGTCACAAACACCGTAAATCTGGAGAACCTGTGGATTATCTGCAAACCCGCGGAGTTGAACCACACTCACAGGGGGCATGTCACCCGTCGTCCAACGTGATACGAACACGCTGGGCATGCGGGCATTAACGGATGTATAAGAACCATCGCTATTTCACTTTAACCCATATACTACCTAATTTTAGTTAACCTTCGTACATAACTATAATGCGATGTATAATGAGTTAGCCAGTGTATTGGTTTTGCATCATCTCGAACAATTTTGCAAGCCAGTATAATGACACAGAGGGACGGAGGGGTTAATGAATAAAATGTTTTTTTCTTTCCTACACATGAAAATTTCAGTGTCCATGGACGAGCTCCCTTGAAAGCACATACAATGGTCCTCGGTGTGAGTATTAGGGAGATGACAATTTGTATATGTTTCATGTGTGATGTATTTGTATATGTGTGTGATGTATGTGTATAATGCATGTGTAAGTGTGTGGTGTATTTGTATGTGTGTGATGTATGTGTGTGGTGTATTTGTATGTGTGTGATGTATGTGTGTGGTGTGTTTGTATGCGTGTGATGTATGTGTATAATGCATGTGTAAGTGGGCGGTGTATTTGTATGTGCACGTGTGTATGTGCGTGGTGTATGTGTGCGTGTATGTGTATGTGTGGTGTATGTGTGTGCATGCACTATAATGAATGCATCTATAAAATCTCAGAGTGTGTGAAGGGACGTAGAGGGTTGTGAAATATTAAATAACCTGTGAAATACCATGCAGGTTTCAGCTGTTTGTATATCGCTAATTTGTAACGCATGTTTAACATAGCAGTCAAAGGTCTTGAACTGTGATATATTCCATATGTTCACCTGACAGGATGTTGATGCTTCAGTTATCACTGTTCGAGATAAATATGGTAGGTGAATTGACATAAATTTAGAAAGAATGAGAGAGAGTGGATAAGTGGATGAGTGGATAAGGAAAGAGGAAGTAGAGTGATGGATAATACTCTCGTATGATGATTATTACCTCATTCGTCCTACTAGGCCGATATACTTGCTGGTAGTATTTTTCAATGTTACGCAAAGACAGTATGCTGGCTTCTCCACGAAAACAAAGCTCAAGATATTCACCTCAAATGAGAAATATGTGTTGATGTATGGCTCCAAATGATGTTGGATACAAATGTGACGAGTCACCAAGTTAAATACATATAAGATTTTTTCAACGGATGTCTTCGACGGATTTTCAGACTGAGATGGTATAAAAGAGTTGCAAATACAGACCTTTGGATAAGAACCTGACAGGGCCCATGATGACACAGGTCAAGATGAGACAATAGCGATGGGTCGGGCATACGTAAGACCCAGTCGGGTGTCACTAGATAAGCACTTGAGTGGAACCCGCAAGGAAAACTAAAAAGAGGGCCCCCTAAATAGACCTGGAGACAAAGTCTTCTTGAAGAACTGAAGAATGTTCAACTATCCTGGGAGACCATAAAGAAAACAGAGAAGAGTGACGAACAACTGTGGAGGCCCTATGCTCCCCGAGGAGTTGAGAGGAATAAGTCAAGTAAGTCAGTATACTAGCTTATTCAGCATTCATTGAGGTATAAATGCGTCCCAAGGTAAGAAATAATTACAGAATGAAAGTGTTCATGATATGAATGTTAATGGTAGTGGAACTGTGTATGAGATATTCATGATATTGTTTTATTGAAAATCGATATTTGTAGATAATAATCATTTTAAAACATTTCTTGATACCGGCAGTGTTCTTCTTCTTTTTGTTCTTTCTTTACGACCAATTTTAATCTCTCTTTGTGATATGTTTGATCTTTGTCAAGAACGTGTATACGTTGCACATTGGTTTGAGTAGGCCCCTTAACGCATAGACTTCTACACGTTTAGGACACGTGCATCCGATTTCAGCCAAACTTCCTTAGTCTCCTCTTACGACATGCGTGACAGATAACAGTGGTTCTATTTTTTAACCGCAAATTTGGGCCCCGGTAACCACTCGGGATATTTGTTGATATCGGCAGCGTTCATAAAGTAAACTACTAAACGTACAAGTGGTATCTAGAAAATCGACGACTCATTTACTGTGGGTGATGGTTAAAAGCTGCAAAGGATATGAGACGATATTCATTTTTTTACATAGATCTTATTAAATTAATGTATTATCTTATTAACCCAGATCATTTATTTTAAGATATAAATTACAATTACCTCTGACATGGGAGTCAGACTCGCCTGAATGCCAAGGGACACTTTCGATTTTATAAAAAGCCAGCCTTCATTTAAAACTCAATCAGAGGTGCCGTATTACACACAGTGACTAAGTCTGACTTATTAGCCGGCGAACAGAAATCGTATTTTATTACTGCAGAACATAGATGATAATCAAGCAATAATGGCCACAATTTCTATTGACATTTCCATAATCAGTAAATAGAGTTTCTGCGTCGGTGACTAAACAGAGGTTCTCAGATGGAAAACTCATCTGGAGATTGGATTGAAAACATTGTATATATCAAAAACATCATTTGCAAATTGTATACCGTCATCAACAGATGTTCGCATCATAAACAATGTATCAGATGGTTAGAAGCAATGATATGGTAAACTTATAGAATAAAAATAAAGCATTAACTATAAATCTAGCTTGAGAGTAACTAGATTCAAGTTTGATTAACTGAATTTTTTAATATAAATATCTGATCTCTCATTTAGTTCATATTTGGTTTCAAGTGTCACGGTTGAAATGTGTGTTTTTTTTTTATGTCATCATCAACTAGCTTGTCCTGAGCAGAACTTTGCCACCTCAACAGTTCTCCGAATTCTCTCTCTCTCTCACATAGGCCAGATGTCCTGCCTCAGCAGCCGTCATGTTCAAACCATGAGTTACATCCTGAATCCATCTTCTCCGTGGTCTTCTTCTTCTTCTCTTTGCCGTATGCTTCTTCCAGATGATCTTCTCCAACCCTTCATGTCTTTTATATGTCCAAAATATCTCAATTTTCTCTTTCTTATTTGTAGCATCAGCCAGTTTTCTTTGATTTTGGTTCTTTCTGGATAGATCTATTTGTTTCTTCTTGTCCAAGATATACGAATGACTCTTCTGTAACACTTATATTCAAAAGCACATATATGTTTTCCACTGCTTTATTAAATGTCCATGCTTCACACCCATATGTTGCCACTGGGAATATACATGCTTTTAGTATTCTGATCTTTGTTTTCTGATCAGTTCTGTTCCATATTGTTTTGAGTTGTTTAATTTTTTGTAAAGCCATGTTTGTTCTTCTTTTATCCCATTTCCATCTGTTGTTAGCAGTGAACCAAGATATTCAAAACTGTTCACATTTTCTACATCTCTCCGTGCATTCATTTTTTTTTATATGTAAGGGTCTTAATAAGTTGCAGTTGTTTTTGAGAGCACATGCTGTTTTTGTACATCAGTCATACTATCTATCAACCTACTTGGCAGTGTGAGCGTCGGTATCTTAAGTGGGAGTGAGCTAGATCACAACCCAACCGTACCTGGTTCAAACTCCGCGGTAGGTAATTTGGAAGCAAATTCGTTTTTGTGGGATTTTTACGAAAGGGAAAAATAGACCTCGCCGTTTAGAAAGCAATGGTAAACTACTGAACGTATAATTGGTGACTAGAAAATCAAGTACGCGTTTACTGTAATTGATGGCTACGTCCTTATAAAGGATATGCCACGATTTTATACATGCTGGAGTGCAGGGTAACGAGCGTGCTGACTTTCTTGCAAACAATGCTCCGATTCAAGCGAGCAGAAGTATGGACAGAGCCGATGTCCTAAATTCTTTACGCTCTCATTTATGTGATATGGTCGAATTTCAGACACTGGAACAAGTTCGAGAATTAGTAGTTAAGTTTGGACATGCCAGACAGTGTCGTCTTCGAGAAGAAGGTATGCTAATCAATTTCTCATGGGTACGGTGAACAGAAAGGACTTTAAAATGGCTGCTGCAGCTGAGAACAGAACACGCGTGGTAATGCCCAATGTGCCATGACGTCGATCGTATAACAGAACATATCTATCCACATGCCTTTAGGTCTTACTCTTGCCCTTTTGTCAAATTGACTTATATTGTATGCACGTAGAGGTAACTGTTTATGCTCCATTATCATGGGATCACTAAGCTATCCATCCTGTGACGCTCTTGTCGCTTAGAGCAGGAACATATTAAATGTACTGTGTTGTGGTTCGATCGCATCCTTTGTATGCCTTCTAGCGTGTGACTGCTAGCGACACTAGTTCCATGTTGGTTTTCTATTATTTGATGGTGTATAGTTTAGTGCTCTTGTCACGATACAGCATATTTGATTTGGCATTCTGACAGTTCAGTTAGGTCTACAGCACCATCGTACTTCCTAAGAGAATTCAGAATATCAGCCTGATATAGTGCTAGTCATCGTTATATAGCATACATATCCGTATGTATATCGGCGCGTTCAGTCTCATTTACTCATGCTTGCTCTTGCACAAAAGTAATACTACTTTTGATCAGAGTAACTTTCTTCGGAGATTTAAATCATTGTCTTTCGCCAGAGTGGTTACCGGTGCCCAAATTGGGGTGCAAAGAATGGAACCACTGTCACGTATGTCTTAAGGGGAGTCTAAGGAGATTGGGCCTGGGGGCTAGCTACCCCACATCGTAAAAAAACGCTAGATGTCTACACAACGGAGAGCGAACCGAGTAAACACTGGCTGAAACCGGACACATCGCCGAAGGATAAGCATCAGAGTTCCAAATATCGCTGAAGATGTGACGTAAAACACACCAATGCTAAGGCTGCATGAATCAGATTTCAACATGAATAGAATTTATGGATAAATCTGGTACATCGGTCTGGGCGGTCATTGCGAGACAGAGAGAGAGAAATCATCGTCTTTGAGCCCAGCCCATGTCAATCTTCTTGAGCATACTCTGAGAAGTCACTGAGAAAACATGCATGAATAAAAGTATATGACTCTATCCAAACCAATGCCCATCAATCAACCAAGTTGCATGCCTGCAGGAGTAGACGACCATGCTCTCCACAACTCTCTTTTTCTATGGTGCAGTTAATCAGTTCTGAAGTAGATTGTTAATCAAACCACGATCTCAGACCACCCAACGTCTAGTCCCTCTGCTTTCCACGGTCTACCCTTCCCTGTATTTTGCCCATTGTTCTTAAATGTTCCAAACCTTCTATTAACAGTATATTCCTCGAAGTACATTTGTCCGATTACCTGATTTTTATATTTCTGATCATGTTTTTTTTTGTGTGCATGACTCTTTTAAAACCTCATCACTTATTTTTATCGTTGTCAAATATTCTTTGTAAAACAACATCTCTGTGTCTTCTAGCGATATTGTTGATTGTTTATTCATTGTCCATGATTCGCCGTCAAACAGTAGCATTACTTCAATATAGCACCTGCGTATTATTTTCTGCATTGTTAATATATGACAGCCAGAGTAGCGCGGATGTTAAGGAGCACGTCGCTTCGTACACTAGTGGTCCGGGCTCAACTCGGTTAAGGCTAGCACGCAACAGCTTTCATGTCGACCAAGCTTCAATTAGAGTACCACAAAAAGCCCTGGGAAGTAAAGGCGAACGACGTGATATTGACCACATCCCTCATCGTGTGCCGATGGTCAATAAAAAATTTATCCTAAATACCTCGAGGTACAAAAGGGTTCCTTTCTTCTTTGCTTCCATTGCTAATAGATAAATTAAATAGTATCCATAAGACTGCAGGAACAGAACCGTTGTTCTCTGGCAGTTTATATGTCCTATATTCTGAGCGAAAGCTGTAATAACATATCTTAATTACTACAGAAAATTGCAGGCGTTGTTATTTATTTGCACATTAAAGGTTTGCGATTAATCAAGGGATTGAGAAGATAATAGCCCTTAGTACAGGAATGAACATTAAATCAGTAATAATGGTAGTATTAGTTGTAGTTATTTTCTTGTTTTTGGGGCTTAATAGATTTATTGATAGGTTATTATCATTGCATTTCGGTGTGCCCCGATCTCTTTCTTACACAGGAAGATTTCAGCGACAGTGCACGAACTCCGTAGCTAGGCGAGAGCCCCGATATCATTTGAAGATGGCTTAGATATTTTTGTAGGAATTTTATTTTTAATATTTTCGAATGAATTTTCCCATTGCAGAGTCTTTCCATACTGCTTTTCTTGATTTTGAACTGCCAAGGTTTCTTTTACGTGCTCAAATTGAATACGGGACTTTCGTTTTATCGTCCGTCTCCGATAGGACTAGGAACTCGATCTGAGAGATTTACAAAAGATGTAACTCTTCAACATCATCAAGTAGCTTGTCCCTTCCGGAACTTGGCTCCCATGAAAGCAGTACATAAAAACTTTCTATTCTGTGCAAGTTGGCCGGCGTTAATAACATCTTGTATACATCGTCTTCTAGGTATTCCTCTCATTCTTTTTCCAGGAATTGTTCCTTCCAAAATTATCTTCTCTATGCACTCATCTCGTTTGATATGTCTGAAATATTAAATTTTCCTTGATTTTATGTTTTTTAATAATCAATTCTCTTTAATATCAAGCTGTTGTAGAACAGAAGCATTTGTTCTTTTCTCTGTCCATGATATTCTAAGTTTCAGTTTCAGTTTCAGTTTGGAATATCTTCATTGCACTCCGGACATGTCCATAGGTACTACGATCTCCTTCGCAATATTTCCAACAGCGTCCAGCGACTGACCGTACCAGTTCTATTTTGATTGATGAGCCTACTCGTATACATGTTGTACTGTTCTTTCCTTGGCACACCAATCTTCAAACCCAGCTCTCGCAATCTAGTAGTTGACGTGGATTGGTTTAGATGAAGATCTTCTCTGCGGCCACGCTCTATGAGGGCGTTCACGATGTCAGCTCTGTCCATTGGCTGGCCCTCTGATATGGCAGCAGAGCCAGCCAGTCTGTCTGCTCTCTCATTGCCAACGACACCCATGTGTCCCGGAACAAAGACAAAACTAATTCTGCAAATTGTTGACGCCTGCAGTGATTCAGTTCATTGCCTGCGCACCGAACAGGCCTCCACCTTTCGAATCATACTCAATGTCACTCAGAATGCACACATGAGGAGTTTTGTGACTCTAGCCAGAGTAGTGCAATGGTCACCGCCAGTATCTCCATTGTCATGATGCTTGTTGTCATACTGAATGCACCACTGGCTTCCTTTGACCATTCTGCCACATGAGCTTGCAGAGAAGGCCAATGCATATTTTTCTTGACGAACTACCGATCCATCCGGTGTAAATCACAACGTCGTCTGCATTGCAGTTTTCATCGATGATGGCTTTGACGTCTGCATTCAACGCCAGGGGTTTTTCCCCCTCTACAACCCCTGTCAAATTTAATGATGGTTGAAAAAGTGTTCCAGTATATTGGAGGCATCTGTATCCATTCTTCCCCATAGTCAATATTATTGAACCCGCATACCAGCTGAACAGTATCTGCGGCACGGCCAACCATGATTTGCCCGCTTTAGCCGATTGCCACCACTGGTGCTGAGCTGTTCATGCAATGGGTGATCCTTTTTGGCATTTATTTTGAGATAGGCACGTGCTCTAGCTATCTTGAGTCTATACTCCATGGTCGGAAAATCCAGGAGAAACCTCATCGTCACACAGGGTGTCTCCCTTGTGCAACCGAGGATGATGCGCATAGCTTCGTTCTGTATTCTCTCAAGTCTTTCGATTTGCGTTTGGCTGACAGTGAGGATGACCATTGCATATTCAATGGTGGAGAGGACCAGTGTCTGATACAGGATGACAAGGAGTCGTTGCTCGACGTTAACAGCCGCCATGACTCTCATTGCCGCCAAACCTTTGCGTGCCTTGACAATGACATACTCAACATGTTCCCGGAAACACAGGCTGCGGTCAAATGTCACACCCAAATATTTCATCGATTTATCTACGGGCAAAACAAAACCGAGAAGTTTCACACTAGGCGTACATGCTCGGTTTTGTTTTCTAAGTACCCATTTGTAACATTTGCATTTAAAGATATTAATGACCCTCTCCGCCGGTTTGACAATTTTCCATATTATACTACCATATGTCGCCAAGGGAAAAACGCAGACTCTTAAATACTTGATTTTATTTAACACTAATGATATAATTATAGCATACATAATGTGCACTATAAGAGAATTTGTAATCAGAGAACATATAATTGGAAGAATTAACATCATCGTAAGTCCCACGGAGCCGAAGTGTGTAGGCAAAATAAATTGTACTTTATACGGATTTTTTTGCCATTGTTTCTGCTTTAAACCTAATCGTATGCATGACCGCTAATGTGGTGCCGGGGCCCGCAAGGGAATTAAAGAATAGTACCACTGCGACCTTCAAGGTATGTCGTAGAGACGGCGACTGATGCAGGACTTAGGGAAGCTACCCTGGTAAATAAAAAGCATCGCAGAAATTGGATGTGCTTGCCTACTTGTAGGCGTATAACTGGTACAACGTATAATCGCTCGTAGGATCTGATAACATACAAATCACAAAGAGTGGTTAACAAGTGGTTGCTATGGAACTCTCTCGAAGATGAAGAAAGAAGAAATCTGCGTCAAACCTAATTTTATGTTTGACTTTCGTATCTGCTTCAGAAATTGACTCCATGTGTACCTATGCTATCTTGTTTCGCCGTTCTGTGGTGTCCGCTACATTTCTTGTCTTAACAGTTTTGTATGTCAAGAGGCAGGACGTCAGAACTGGGCTCTCCAGTGAATTTTCAATCTGTCCTTCATCATTGAATGGTATTACGCCTTCTACATCTCTTTCTTTCTTTTGTCTTTCTCTGTTTTTATTTACCGTTAGGCGTAGTAGATTTAACTGATGATCGGTTTCCGAGATAGTGCACTGTCGGTAGCTTGATATACTGTGGTATTGTGGAGCTTTAAGATGTCTGTAACCCCTATCAATCCATCTTTTTCTTGGTCTGCCCATTCCTCTCGATGATTCCATTTTCAGGTTGTACGCTCTTGCAACTGGTATATTCGGGTTCATTCTCACCAATTGGCTAAACTATTTGAGTCCTTGTTTTTCAATAAATCTAACAGCAAGTGTTGTTCCGACTGTTCTTCTAATTTCCTCATTTCTTATATGATCTCTTCTCATGTAAAAATAGTAATACCGTATAAAACAAGCGTACAAAGATATTGTTATCAACAGAAAAAATAGAAAATAAAACAGTTTTGAATATATCGGTTCACTGATAACAACAGATGGAAATGGGATGGCATAAATTAAAAGAAGAACAAACATGGTCTTGAAAAAATTGAACAACAAAAAATGGAACTAATGAAAAAACAAAGATCAGAATAATAAGAGCATGTTTATTCGCAGTGGCAGCGTATGTTTGGGAAGCATGTACACTTAACAAGGCAGTAGAAAAACATATATGTACATTTGAATATAAGTGTTACAGAAGAGTCTTCCGTACATCATAGACAGAGAAAAGAACAAATTGATCTATACAGAAAGAACTCAAAACCAAAGAAAACTAGCTAAGGATACAAATAAGAATGAGAAAAGTGAAATATTTTGGACATTTAACGAGACATGAGTGGTTCTATAAGATTATTACGGAAGGAGCCAGCAAAAGAACAGGTGAAGAAGAAGACCACGGAGAAAACAGATTCAGGATGTAACTTACGATTTGAGCATTGCGTCTGCAGAGGCGGGACATCTTATCCTCAGAGAGAGAGAGAGAGAGAGAGAGAGAGAGAGAAATTCCAAAGAAATGTTAAGGTGGCAAATCCATATGTATCACATGTCGTTTAACTTGATTGCCAGTCTGAGACCAGATGCCCCGTTCTTGCTGCCATCATGCTCAAATCATCAGTCACATCCTGAATCATCTTCTCTATGGTCTTCCTCTCCTCTTCTTTGCCGGAATCCCTCCTTCCATAATAGTCTGTTCTAACACATTGTATCTATTTACATCTAAAACAATTGATAATGAATGATAATTTTGTAGGCTCATTGTGAAAGTCTTACACCTAAATAATAACCTCTGGCTATTCAAAAATAGAAGCTTCGTCTACAAAATTGACATCCAGCGAAAAATAATTAATATTAAGTTCAGTATAGAAAATATATGCACAATCTTCTTCATAAAAAATACATCTGAATCGTTGTCAGAGACAAGAAGATTTTGCAATGCTGCTGAAATCTTCCGGTGTAAGACAGAATTCGGAGAACACACGCTGTTTTGGTGGAAAATAAAATAATGAGGATGCTAATATCAAAATCAATGAAAAACAGCAATTTTACTGCAGCTCCTCTGGCTTTTTCAATATCATATTAGCCCGTGTTTTTGTAAGCTAGACAACTATTTACCAATTTTTGTGTGAATTTTTATACTTTAGAATTCACATGATGAGTTTAGTGAGTGTGGGAAGTAACAGATTGAACCCGCAAGGAGAAAGAAGAAAGGGACTTCTTAAACAGACAGTGAGACAGAGTCTTCTTGTGGAACTGAAGGATACTGGGCACTCCTTGTAAATCATACAGAAAACAGCCAAAGACAGGAAAAAGTGGAGAGCAACCGTTGAGCCCTAATGCTTCACGGGAAGCGGAGAGGACGAGGGGGGAAATAATACTTAAACCCACAAGGAAATCAAATAAGGAGACCTCTTAAACAGATCTGGAGCAGGAGTATTCTTGTGGAACGAAGAATGCTGGATATTCCTGGTAACTATATAATAATAATAATTCCTCTCGTACCGTTATACCGGGTCAGCAAGGGAAGCAAAGAATAGGACCACTGCAACTTACAATGCATGTTGTAAGAAGCGACTAATGTAGGCTGAAGGGATGCTACCCTAGCAAATAAAAAAACTTCGCAGAAATCTGATGTGCTAGCCTACTTGTAAGCGTATAACTGGCACAGCGTAAAATCACTCTTATGCTCAGATCACACGCAAATCACACAGAGTGATTGATAGTAGTCGATAGGAGCGTTCGAAGAAAGTACCGTTGTAATTACATAGTGCCTGCAAACAATTTCTCCATACTGCTCTATCCTGGGTAACGCTTAATCTACTCATCTAAGGAACTGAGACCGACATTCAAAAATTGAATTTAAGCCTACAGAGTCTAAACCCCAAGGATTTACTTCATTGCTTCGGGATTTATTCCATATGGCACATTCCCCTTCCACAGAAATGGCACGCCATCTACCTACCTAGAGCATAGAATCACAAACTTTTTCGGCATAACGCCCACTATGCACAACATTAACTTCGTAACGCCCTCCTCCACATTATAACAGTTTGACAACGCCCTCCTCCCACATATATACATGCTCTATTTTCACTTTGACATCGAAAATTGATATATTTCTGTAATAAATGATCAATTTTCAAATGATTATATACAGGAAATAGAAAATTGATGAAAAAATGGATCGTGTAAGACGGCTTAAGATGAATTAAAATGCAGAATTCAAATTTTAAATGAATATTCAAAAGCAAAATCATGAAAATAATTTATTAAAAAATATTTATTATTAATTTATTCTTTAAAGAGCCTCAGACACCTAATAGCCTGAACCACCCTTCCCCACCCATTCTTCTGAACTCACTATCGCCCCCTAGAACGCTTCAGGGCGGTACCACCCACTTTGGGAAGCTCTGACCTAGAGTATTGCATAAAGCGTGAGCTCATTGACTCCAGCAACAACCCTAGGGGTCTCTGGGAAAAAATGTACGCGTGAACAGAGCGGCGTGGTCCAGACTCAAACTCACGACATTTAGAACGCAATCTTTCTTCTTCTTCTTCTTCTTTGCGTTCGTTCTTTACGACCAATTTTAATCACTCTTTGTGATACGTTTGATCTTTGCCAAGAACGTGTATACGTTGCACATTGGTTTGGTAGGCCCCTAAACGCATAGACTTCTACACGGTTAAGACACGTGCATCCGATTTCAGCCAAACCTCCTTAGTCGCCTCTTACGATATGCGTGGCAGGTAACAGTGGTTCTATTCTTTCACCCCAAATTTGGACCCCGGTAACCACTCTGGGGATAGATCCACTCGGGAAATGGCCACTTAGCTACATAGACCCCCCATGCAGTAGGATGACTAGCATTTAGTCTATACATAGATACTTGATGATAGTTTGGCTACCAACATAGTGTGATGTAGCTACACAAGAACGCTATGCTGGTAGCCAAAGGAAAATAGTAAATCAACAAAGAATCAGTGTCGTTAGTCGCCACACACTGAGAGACATACTGAGAAGGAGATCGGATCACTTATGGACTAATTGGTTCGACGTGCAGTGATGATGATCCGACAACTAAAACAACACTAAAATTCTCGTACTTATTTTGTCTTGTATATATGCAGGAATGTGTACACATGATTTGTTTCCTAGATGACTATGCCGTCCACATTATGTTGACAAATTTGTTTTGAGACTATCTTTGAATCCTGCACAGTTGGGGTCGGCACAGTTGGGGTCGGCTAGCCTTTCTAATGAAGGATGACACCAGAAAATGTGTAGCCTGTTTATGGTCAGTAGAACACAAAAGCACCCCCACCTCCCAGGTGTGCAAACGGGAAACATTTAAAAGCGAGGTAAAAGTTTAACGGGACAATTAATGACTCTTCTAAAGGAATGAGCTGTCTTAAGTCAGTCAGTAAAAAATACATTTTTTAAACATATATAAAAACAGTGGTAAACTAGTTCCGCTGTGAAATCAAAGGACAAAGACCAGATCGGAGTCGAAATGTCTGAAAGGACAAAATGAAAGATCATTTTGATCTTTAAAAAATACAATTGTTATTTTGTTTATTTTTAATTAATTTTTTGTTGATCGTACCAAGGGAGGCGCATCCGAAAAAAACCATGCAGAAACCGGATGTGATGGCCTACAGATTGGTAGGCTTCTAGCTGGCAGCAGAATCTCACACTCTAAGGTGTAAATCGCATACAACCTCAAATAGATGTTTAACAGTTGATTGATGTAGGGTACTGTAGAGCAAACCAGAAAGAAAAAGAAAACGCTGAGAAGAATGCGGTGTTACCGTTGACAATAATAAAATAACAGAGATTTTGGTGTGAATTAATCAAAGACATAGATTAAGAAAAAGGCAGAAAGAAAGAAAGAGAGAGAGGGACAGTGTGCTAGATAAAAAAAGAATATACGCATAGATAGAGATATATAGTAAGACACAGAAAGAGAGAGAAAGTTACTATAGTCTGTCCATTAATTCGTGAGCACGTTTGAAATTGATTTTCTCGAAAACTACCTGTTGAATCTCAGTGATTTTTTTCATGCAGCCTTAGAATATCCATGACGCTAAAATAAAGCTAACCAGTAGTCCATAGATGCTACGGATTTTGCACATCAGCGTTAATTCCTTTGATCTTTTATAACAATTGCAAATACGGGGGCTCAAATTTTAGATTTTACAGTATCCCTAGAATTTGTCCATGTCAATTCTATTCATAGGTGTATCTCCATATTAACTTGATAGGTCAAGTAATTAAGGGTTGCTTTATGTGCAATCGTGAACTTGGATACAATTAGTGCAAAGTTAGTCCTCCCTTCGTCACCATTAGACCCCAGGGTGTCTTAACTTCACCACAAATTGTATGATGGTAACGCATTTGGAATGGAAATGTATACGTTCCTATTTCTCAGTCTGTAATCAAATATGATTTGTATCATCCCGAATCTGACGATTCCATGAGGTTGATAATGTTACTGGCTGAAAATTGCTAATCCATCTCGGTGCCAGTACTTCGTCTTCCTCGGACACATGTTATCTACACTTCCTTCCAGAACTGCATGTCTATCATTGAGAAGGACTCACGTTCAAAGCTCAACTCACACATTTAAACGTCCTGTTCTGTTCGGCAACTTGCCTTTAGTCTTTACCAGCAAGCTCTATCGGATTGAGTGGCATCGATATGGAGGTAGTCGCAAAGACGTGTGCCGTATTCGCAAATGATTTATCAATATGAAACACTTTTGTCTTATTTGTCTCTCACAGGTGCAGCAACTGGGTTTCAAATATGTATCATCGAAGCTGACATTTTCCTAGACTAAACAAGTCCTAATTTGATCTTTTGTATTGATGCAGTTGGTACTTTGTCTTCCACTGATACTGCGTTGTGATATGATGCATTATCCATTACCAAGCGTGATGGTCTGTTTAGAATTGGAAGTAGATCTTTCTCCATCAGTGCCTGAAAATATGTCCATTCATTTCTGTGTGGTAGTCCCTACCAGTCGAGTCACTTTTGATGGGAAAATAAGTCAGCGTCATGGACAAGACTCCTTTAGCTACTTCCTGCATGTAGTTAGTATAATACGCTGCCTTTCTGTTATTTTCTTTCTGTTCCGTGTAACAGATGCCATTCTTCAGCATTGTGGTGACAATTGACCAAGGATTCTGTCAAATACAATATCTATGCCTTACCTCCTGCTAACAGGATCTGCTTAGGTATTTACTTCAGGGCAGCAATTAGCAATGTGGCTTTTCACAATATTCCTCAGCCTATAGTTTTCTGAAGTGAACCCAAAGAGTTGCTTGTCAATTTTCATGAGTACTTTAGAATGTCTTGCTGCAATCATGTTGCAGTTTTAATTTCAGTTTCCTGAAGTAGTCCAAGTTGATTTGTCGAAACATTTTCAAGAGCTCCGTCTTATGACATCTATGTCAAAGTCGTCAATTGTTCTTTTTCCTTCCTTGCTTGGACATTATTGTACTTTGTAGTCTGTTTAATCCATCGAGAATGGATTCTCTTTTCGAGATAAGCGCCAGTTGCCTCGTTTCTAGGGTTATGAATATCGCAATATAGATGACTTTAGATTCCTACGAAGTGTTGGTATAGTAAACTGTAACCTTCTGCATTGTTATAAATGTGCACTTCAGACTCATTATGAATGTGATATCAATGTCAGTTTTGATAAGCCAACAAACATAAATACTTCATACAAATAGCGAGATACGCCTATAACTTACACGTATCCAATTATAACATTATAATTATGCTTTCCCTTTCAAAGTCGACTGGGTTAGGTGCATGGGAATTCGTGAAACTCACGATATTTCAATGTTACCATAATGTTTTCTTAGAACAACTGTGTCTGTTACTCTATGATCTGTTACTATTTTACAATCAGTGAGTTGATTTTAATATAACCTGAAGAAAAAATCAAACTACTATCACATTTTCTTGAAAAAAAAATATTTCTCTAGCGTCATGGATATTCAAACTAGCTTGACAAAAATCACTGAGATCAACAGGTAGTTTTCAGAGAAAACAATTTCAAACGTGCTAGCATTAATGGACAGACTATAGTGCAAAAGTAAAAAATATCAAAATTAACACTGAGTTGTGATAAAAACAAAACCAACAAAAAGAAACTAAGTACATTACTTACTGTAAAAAAATTGTTTTCTCTTCCAATATGAGAAAACGAAGGTTACCAAGTGAAATGTCTTTCTGTTAAATCACGTTACTTTCTATTCTGGTTGTTTATACTTCAGATCATCAATGGAGATAGAAGTTCCCTTTTACCTGTGTAATAATAAGAATAAAGCAAAGATAAAATTGCTCTAGTGTCATTGACTATCAGTGTCTATTGACTATCTAGTGTCTATTGACTATCTAGTGTCTATTGACTATCTAGTGTCTATAATGTAGCTAGTTTATAGGGAAACCTAGAAATAGTGGCGTCTGTGGCCTAGGGGTTAGTGACTCTGTTCTGAGTTCGAATCACGCTGCAGATAGTTTGGTTGCAAATTGTTTCCGTTGATTTTAACAATAGGTCGATGACACCACCCGTTCAGAAAGCAATGGCAAACTACTGAACGTATAAGTGGTGCTTGTAAAATCAACGACTCGTTTATTGTGGTTGATGGCTACGTCCTTTAGGATATGCCACGATTTTCATTTCAGAAGTACATGAGGAAGAGATTTCGACGAGGCAGACACTAACGTTATCTTCTTCTACGACACACCATATCGAACACTTGTTAACAACTCTATTAATTTGTATGATATGAGCCTAAGAGCGATTGTATGTTGTACCAGTTAGCGCCTACAAATAGGCAAGCACATCCAATTTCTGCGCTTTATGTTTATTAGGTAGCTTCCTAAGTCCTACACCAGTCGCCTCTTACGACATGCCTTGTAAGTCACATTGATACTATGAAGTTCAGTACTGATGGTGTACCCACTTTAATACTGGAATATTTTATAAAATGACCTCTTTGAGAGTCTATGGAGAGAGAGAGAGAGATAGAGAGAGAGAGAGAGAGAGAGATAAAAATGAGATGGTGAAAGTAAATCAGTTGAAACAACATCATCACATAACAAGGGGAAACTACCAACAACATCATATAACAAGGGGCAAAACTACACAACAACATCATATAACAAAGGCAAACATCACCAACAACATCATATAACAAGGCAAACTACCAACAACATCACATAACAAGGGCAAACTACCAACAACATCATAATAATCAAGGGCAAACTACCAACAACATCATATAACAAGGCAAACTACCAACAACATCAATAACAAGGGGCAAACTACCAACAACATCATCACATAACAAGGGGCAAAACTACCAACAACATCTATATAACAAGGGCAAACTACCAACAACATCATCCACATAACAAGGCAAACTACCAACAACATCATCACATAACAAGGGCAAACTACCAACAACATCATATAACAAGGGCAAACTACCAACAACATCATATAACAAGGGCAAACTACCAACAACATCACATAACAAGGGGAAACTACCAACAACATCATCACATAACAAGGGGCAAACTACCAACAACATCATATAACAAGGGCAAACTACCAACAACATCATATAACAAGGAGCAAACTACCAACAACATCACATAACAAGGGGCAAACTACCAACAACATCATATAACAAGGCGCAAACTACCAACAACATCATATAACAAGGACAAACTACCAACAACATCCACATAACAAGGGCAAACTACCAACAACATCATCACATAACAAGGCAAACTACCAACAACATCACATAACAAGGGCAAACTACCAACAACATCATATAACAAGGGCAAACTACCAACAACATCATATAACAAGGGCAAACTACCAACAACATCACATAACAAGGGTAAACTACCAACAACATCCACTATAACAAGGGCAAACTACCAACAACATCATATAACAAGGGGCAAACTACCAACAACATCATATAACAAGGCGCAAACTACCAACAACATCATATAACAAGGGGCAAACTACCAACAACATCATATAACAAGGGCAAACTACAACATCATCATATAACAAGGGGCAAACTACCAACACATCATCATATAACAAGGGCAAACTACCAACAACATCATATAACAAGGCAAACTACCAACAACATCATCACATAACAAGGGCAAACTACCAACAACATCATATAACAAGGGCAAACTACCAACAACATCATATAACAAGGGCAAACTACCAACAACATCATCATATAACAAGGGGCAAACTACCAACAACATCATATAACAAGGCATAAACTACCAACAACATCACATAACAAGGGCAAACTACCAACATCATCATATAACAAGGGGCAAACTACACAACAAGCATCATATAACAAGGGCAAACTACCAACAACATCATATAACAAGGGCAAACTCCAACAACATCATATAACAAGGCAAACTACCAACAACATCATATAACAAGGCAAACTACCAACATCATCATATAACAAGGGCAAACTACCAACATCATCATATAACAAGGCAAACTCCAACATCATCATATAACAAGGACAAACTACCAACAACATCAATATAACAAGGGGCAAACTACCAACATCATCATATAACAAGGGCAAACTCCAACAACATCATATAACAAGGGCAAACTGCCAACAACACTCAATAACAAGGTAAACTACCAACAACATCATATAAACAAGGGCAAACTACAACATCATCATATAACAAGGCAAACTCCAACAACATCATATAACAAGGGCAAACTACCAACAACATCATATAACAAGGCAAACTACCAACATCATTCATATAACAAGGCAAACTCTCAACAGCAACATCATATATACAAAGGGCAAACTACCAACAACATCATATAACAAGGGCAAACTCACCAACATCATCATATATAACAAGGCAAACTACCAACAACATCAATAACAAGGGGCAAACTACCAACAACATCCATATAACAAGGGCAAACTACCAACAACATCATCATATAACAAGGGGCAAACTACCAACAACAACATCATATAACAAGGGGCAAACTACCAACAACATCCTATAACAAGGGCAACTACACTCATAATACAACATCAATCATATAACAAGGGCAAACTACCAAAACATCATATAACAAGGCAAACTACCAACAACATCATATAACAAGGGGCAAACTACCAACAACATCATCATATAACAAGGGCAAACTACAACAACATCATATAACAAGGGCAAACTACCAACAACATCA
Organism: Arion vulgaris; assembly: GCA_020796225.1. NCBI lineage: Eukaryota > Metazoa > Mollusca > Gastropoda > Stylommatophora > Arionidae > Arion > Arion vulgaris. Next base: position 61,020,030 of record CM036755.1, on the reverse strand, counting down.
TATAACAAGGGGCAAACTACCAACAACATCATATAACAAGGGCAAACTACCAACAACATCATCATATAACAAGGGCAAACTACCAACAACATCATATAACAAGGGCAAACTACCTAACAACATCATATAACAAGGGGCAAACTACCAACAACATCATATAACAAGGCAAACTACAACATCATCACATAAACAAGGGCAAACTCCAACAACATCATATTACAAGGCAAGTTGCCAACAACATCATGTCATATTTATATATGTTTTTGCTTAGATCTTGCTGCGATACAAAAATACGATTAACATTGGAATAATACGCGTGCATTAGTTATGTGAAAATGATGATGTAACTTTAATAGACTTTGATGTATGTGTAGGTTGTATCTTCGTTGATAAAAATATCACTATGTTTAAGAATGAGTAAGACATGACGTGCAGACGGTTTGCAGATGGTTTTGTTATGATAATATCAAAACACAAAACACGTAAGATACAGCAATGTTTACTGTTTGATGTACACACTACCATATGTTTACATCGTTTCAATCATCGAAAATTCAGTGGTTATCCTCAATGATAGTAAGGGTAAATTGAAAGACTGGGAATAATACCGAGTAACGTCTGTGAGCATCATTCTGGGTAGACTAGAGTAGCGGTTCATAAACTTGTGCATTACCGTGATCCCCCTTTTAAATACATTTTGCTGCTGCGGATCCCCCAAAAGTTTCTATATACGAAAATCTTCTATCGATGGAGTTATTATTACACCACACCGACAGTCAAGCTGGCTCCAATTTCTCAGACTGTGTGAAACGGGAAATGATCTTTCATTTTGTCCGTTCAGACATTTCGACTCCGGTCTGTTTTTATTTTGCAGCGGAACTAGCTTACCACTGTTTTTATATATGTTAAAAATGTTATTTTTGGATTTGAAATGTCAATAATCATCATATCTATTCAAACACTTGAGGATCCCATGTGTGTACCTCGCGAACCATAGTTTGGGAAATGCTGGTCTAAAATACTTCAATTTTCTCATTATTATTTGTAGCATAAGCAAGTTTTCTTTGATTTTGAGTTCTTTTTGGGTAGATCTATTTGTTCTCTTCTCTACCCATGGTATACTGAAGACTCTTCTTTAACACTTATATTCAAAAGCACATATATGCTTTTCCACTACCTTGTTAATCCAGTTTAGGAAAAGCTGCCGTAGAGATATACCCTGCTTGACATGAGATGTCCCGACCATGTAGTATATAATTAATATAGAGAACAGATAGGATTTATGAATCTTCCACCATATCTTCAGCCAACTTATACAGCGAGGAACGTCGGGATGAATGGATTAGATCGCTTCCCATGCGGAGCACGTGTTTAATGAACGATAAGGACAAAGTTTTATTTCTGTTGTGGGCATAAAGGACAAATCCTAACCTGAACAGCTTCGTGACGACTACACTAGCCATTCGACCATTACATTCCTCAGTGTCTCATCAATTTATACAAAGAGGGATGTCTGGCCAAATTGATTAGATCGAGGTTCCCATACAGGAGATTTGTGTTCAATCCACCGTAAGACCTATGACTTTTTTCTGTTGTGGGCATAAAAGAAAAATACTAATCGAACAGCTTCAGGGCGACTCCACTAACCATGTTGCCATTAAGTTCCTCATGCACTTGTCACATCTGTCCTCATCATCAAGGTGCGTATCCTTTATAGGACGTTGCTCGCTTTGCAGCGTATCTCCGCTCTACTTCTTGCCAGTTCACCCACTTCGTCGATGGTCATATTAATGGTTTCTTTAATATCTGGTAGCCATCTTCTTCTTGGTCTGCCTCTGCCTCTGGGTCCTGGGACCCTGCCCTCTAATATTGTTCTTTCCTGCCCATCGTGACATATCTGTCCTGCGCCGCCTAAAATAAGCGGTACTACAGACATAACAAAAGAGAGAGAAAGAGAAATTGATAGAGTTGACATTCTAAACTTACTAGTAGAGTATGACCTCAAAGAGAACTTTCGTCTAAAGCATAGCTTCCTAAACTTTACGGTCCACCGCCCACTTTGCACAACATAAACTTGTAACGCCCCTCCACATTATAATAGTTTGCCAACGTCCAATCCTCCCCCCACATATACATACTCTATTTTCTCTTGGACATAGAAAAATTTATATATATTTCTGTCATACAATGTCAGTTTTCAAATGATTATATGCATTAAATAGAAAATGGAATGAAAAATGGATCGTGTAGATGGGCATAAATGAATTAAATGCAGAATTCAAATTTGTAATGATTATTCAATCGCAGAATCGGAAAAAACTCTTAAATGCTTCTAACTCACTATCGCCCCTGGGAAGCTTCATCGCCCACTTGGGGCGGTACCGCCCACTATGGGAACCTGGTCTAAAATAATCCATTCGTCTAAATGAAAGAGCTTGAAAATGAGACGGGTGCCAGAAGAGCAGACACGAGCGCTGCCATCAATCAACATTGAACAGTATGTTTGGGATACACTTGCAAGAATTATAAGGATTGTAGACAAGAAAATTAATCATCTTTCTTTCAAAATATTGATATTCATTCTTCAAAGTAATTATGGAAAAGGGATATTCTTGGTCTCTTGAACTGTCTGTTGGATGGGACATAAAATCGAATTGAATCGATTCAAGATTTGGTTTTGATTACTGTACAAGTCGAACTGATCCTGAGGCAGGAATGTTTAATCGTACCCGAACATCGTTCTGAACTTCGATATCGTTGGAGGACTCAGCACTATGGGTCTGTCCAGTGCAAGGACGCCATGGTTAGTAACCATCAAGCCAAATGAAAGATTGGTGAGTATGTGATTGCTTTACTCGGTGCCACAGCAGAACCTCTCTGATCTCTAACCAGCTAACCAAAAATTATATCACTGTGACCTACAATGCATGTTGTAAAAGACGACTGATGTGGAGACCTATAGAGTTCACCATAGTAAAAGCGTCGCATAAATCGGATGTCCTGACCTACTTGTAGGCGCATAACTGGCCCAACACACAATCGGTCTTAGGCTCAGATCACATAAAAATCACAAAAAGTGGTTAAACAAGTGGTCGATATGGAGTGCTCGAAGATGAAGAAAAGTCCGATATTCGCCATCTCAGTAAAGTTCGCTTCAGGGTTTCCCTGCGACGTATTTCCCATCTCAGTAAAGTTCTCTTCAGGGTTTCCCTGCGACGTATTTCCCATCTCAGTCAAGTTCCTTCAGGTTTCCTGCGCATTTTCTCTTGAATTAAATTTTCCCTTCATGTGCTTTTATTCTTTGATCATTTCTTTTAGCTCCCATATCTTAATCTTTCTTCCTATACAGGTTTACTAGTGATATCATCATTTCTCTGATTGTATCATCCCTTGCATTGTCCCATTATTATTATTTTCCATCTATTTTAAATTCACTTAACGTTTCTATATCGATACTTTCCAAATCTCCAGTAAACTACCATTTCTCACAATCCCACATCCAACACAATTCTCTCACTATACACATCACACATCACATTTATATATAGTTATATCTTATATGTGTTCTATCTCAATATTTCTCAAAGTTTCTTTCAGGTTTCTTTCATAGACTGGTGATTTACATCTGACATGAGAAGTGTCATCTGTTGGATGTTTTAGAACTGTAAATACATTTATCCTCAGCAAGGGTTTCGTTGATCAGGTAATCAATGACGATAAATTTCCATCTAAGATGGAGGATAATTCTTTAGGTTATGTGTGACATGATGGCATGACTTGATTCTCAGAGAATAATTCTTTAGGTTTGCTGCATGACGTATAATTTTGATTCAAGCATAAAGATTCTGATTGTGAAGGGATAATTCTGTTGGAATATGGAGATATTTCTATTTGCAAAATAGAAGTTCTTGGTCTGAAGATGGAGATATTCTTATTGTGCAAGACTGAATTCTTGATTGTCAAGATGGAAGATAATTCTTGGTTTGTGGAAGATGGAAGATAATTCCATTGTAAGTCATGAGGGTTCTTGATGTGAAGATCGGATAATTCTTGGTTGTGGAAGATACTTCTTGATTGTGCAAGATGTGAGTGAATTCTTTCTTGTGCAAGATGGGAGATAATACTATATAGGTTATGTGTGGGTGTGGGCAAGGTGTGAGAGAATTCTGGCCAGGTTATGTGCATGCATATGGGAGATAATTTTTGATTTTCAAGATGGGAGATAATAATTGATTGTGCAAGATGGGAGGTAATTCTTGATTGTGCAGGATGGGAGATAATTTTTGGATGTACGTTATGTGTGTTTAATATGTGTGTGAATTATTAATGTGTTACGTTTGTGTAAGATGGGAGAGAATTATTTATATGTTGTGTATGTGCAAGGCAGGAGATAATTCTTTAAAGGTTGTGTGTGTGTGTGTGCGTGTTTGTTGTGTGTGTGTGTGCACGACAGGAGAAAATTCTTTATATTTTTTGTGTTTACACGATGTAAAAGAATTATTGATGTGTTATGCGTGTGCAAGATGGGAAGTAGTTATTGTTTAATTATGTGTGTGCAAGATGGGAGATAATTATTGATGAATTATGTGTGTGCAAATGGGAGATAATATTGATGAATTATGTGTGTGCAAATGGGAGATAATTTTGATGAATTATGTGTGTGCAAATTGGGGAGAAATTATTGAGAAAGCAAGATGGGAGATAATTATTGATGAATTATGTGTGTGCAAGATCGGAGATAATTATTGATGAATTATGTGTGTGCAAAATGGGAGATAATATTTGATGAATTATGTGTGTGCAAGATGGGAGATAATTATTGATGAATTATGTGTGTGCAAATTGGGGGAAAAATTATTGAAGAGCTATTCGTGTGTGTTTGGTGTGTGCGTCTGAGTGTGTGGTGTGTACCTGATGGGAGGGGGTTCTTGCTAGATTATGTTTGTACAGAATGGAACAAATAGTTTGCTAGCGTATGTGTACAATATTTGTACACATTTTATTTCGATTTTGTATGAACAAGATTAAAGAAAAATTGTGCTAGCTTGTGTGTGTACAAGATTGAAGAGAAATTGTTCCGGATTGTGTATGAACACGATGATAAAGAAAGTGTACTGGGTTGTGTGTATACAAGATTGAAGATAAGTTGTGCTTGACTGTGTGTAAGATTGAGGTGAAATTGTGCTGGATTGTGTGTGTACAAAATTGAAGATAAGTTGTGCTGGATTGTGAGTGTACAATATTGAGGAGAAATTGTACTGAATTGTGTGTGTACAAAATTGAAGATAAATTGTGCTGGATTGTGTGTACAAGATTGAAAGTAATTTTGTTACGTTTCCTGTCTGCAAGATTGCGATGAAATCTTACTAGATTACATGTGTACAAAGTGGGAGTTACACCCTACTAGGTTATATGTGTACATAGCTCTCTTGCTCATGTATAGATTATATGTGTACATATCTCTCTTGCTCATGTATAGATTATATGTGTACATATCTCTCTTGCTCATGTATAGATTATATGTAACTGTACAAAATCTCAATCTTAAGGCAGTTAGATTATGTGTATCCCTTGCCATCTTCTTGCATCTCCTGCAAACCCTGTGATTCAAACGTATAAACTTTGTCTTCCTTTGATGAAACAGTAGGTAGAGGATTGTGCAATGGGAAATACTTTCTCCATCATGCCCAGGCTATAGCATAAAGGACGAACTTCTTGCTCGTCATCTTTGGCTCGGTGCCAAATGACCATCTGTAAAGATGAAAAAGGCCATGTATATACATATCTCTCTCGCTCTCACTATCTTTCTAGCCGAAAATGTTCTTGACACTTGGGGCAGCAGAAAATGCAGAATATGGGCGTACATGATGATAGATAAGTCTTGTAGAGCAGACCCTTATGTGCATCTTCGGTTTGTGCAACTAAATATTATACCATACATCTATATACTGTAATCCAGTGGCGGCTCGTAGCTATTTTTGTTGGTGGGGCCAGACAACAATTTTCGGATAAATCAGGGTTTTAGGTTAGGTTATGTTTTAATTTGTAATTAATAAATACACGTCACACATTATTTTTGTGGGGCCTGGCCTCACTGGCCCTTAATGACGAGCCGCCACTGTTGTAATCCATCTCCGTTTAATACATACACGAATCTCTTTAGCAACGTTATTTGAAACAATGCACCATTATTTTAATATTATTTTTACAAGATCTCATATAACCTCAGTATTTACATATATCGCCCTTTATATATCTATACCGCCCTTTATATATTCTGCGACAGTGTATCTGTGGTGGATATTGTGTCTTCGTCAGGTGTAAATGAGTGTAGAATAATATTGCTCTTGTCTGGCAGAGATCAGACGGACATGATCCCTCTAATTATAGTATTTTATGAACTTGATTTCTAAAGTGTTTAAAGTCTGAAGATTTACTTCTTTGCACCGGGTTTTACAATATATTGCTCGGTCCCTATCTGCAGAAATGGCACACCATCTTCCAAGATTATTGCACAAAGCAGGAACTCCGTATCTCCGGTAACAATCATAGGGTCTCTGGAAAAAATGCCCTCTTGAACAGGACGCAAACCACAAACTTCAAACCCAGGATGTTCGGAACGCAAAGCCCAGAAACCCCCAAGCCCATAAGCCTTCATTTTATGTTATTGTGATGGAGTTTTCTTGAAATGAAGATATCAGGAAAAATGTGATAAAAACATCAGAACTGAACTTCTTCAAGAAATAACAAATTAAATGATTGAAAAGATAAGCAATGTAATTTCCAATTTGTGTGAACCTGAAAGCTTTAATGTCAGCTGATGTTTTTAGTTCACTGAAGAGTTTAGAGAGAATGTTTATCCATTGATTAACGATAGCATGACAGACATAAATAAAACTAATGTAGCATAGCGGAAGAATCAGACAGCTTTTCCTTGTGCTTTCGATAATAGCACACAAACAAATCCACATCAATTATTAGATTGCAGGAACTGGCAATGAAATTCGGAGTAGCAAGAAAAGAACAGCACAACAGGAATGTGAGTAGACTCGTCAATCAAAATCGAACTGGTACGGTCAGTCGTTGGAAGCTGTTGGTGATATTGCGAAGGAGATCAGAGCACCTATGGACATGTCCGAAGTGCAATGAAGATATTCCAAACTGAAAACTGAAACAAGCCTTAGATTAAGGCACATTCGCTGTTCATCATACACATCAGAATAAGTATATAACAGTTAATTTGATATCAATAAAAACAAATATAGAAGTGCAAGTTATAAGGTTTTAAAAATAAGTTAGGAATTTTTAATTACAATGCCGTCTCAATTCTAACATATCTTTCTTCTTCTTCTTCTATCGACCTTCCATATCGACCACTTGTCAATCATTTTGTGTGATTTGTATGTGATCTGAGCCTAAGAGTGATTGTTCGCTGTGCCAGTTATGCGCCTACAAGTAGGCCAGCACTTCCGATTTCTGCTCTGCTTTTTTTTTACTAGGGTAGCATCCTAGGCGTACATCAGTCGCCTCTTACGATATGCATTTGTAGGTTGCAGTGGTACTATTCTTTGCTTCCCTAGTGGACCCCGACATCACACGGGTGCGATCCTAGCATATGAAAGTGGGAGTTCTAAAATAACTAAATATATATCAAGGTTTAGCGAAGAGAAGGTTTAGAACATTTGGTAACAACAGGTAGAATTCAGGGAAGAAGAGATCGCGGAAGATAGAGGAAGAATATGCTGGATGGCCTGACATGGTTCGATACAAGCTCGACGTCAGAACTGATTACATGCACCAAGCAGAGAGAGTTTGGAGAGACATGATCACCTACGCAGGCAGGCATGGCACTTAATTGATTGATCCAGGTTTGCGGTGTTCGTGGCACCGAACCGAAGGCTACGATGTCCATGGCACCGAGCCGAAGAGCTAAAAACTCAAGTGCTTCTGGATCGGGAAAAAAATTGATTATATCAAGGTAGTTGAATGCATTAATTGCTAAGGAATTGATTGATTGATTGTTTGATTGATAGGACCATCATTATTGCACTTCAGTGAGTAACCATGTGTGCTCAGATCTCTTTCTTACAGAAGATTCAGGCAATGCCTGAACTCCGTAGCACCGGCGAGGTCTCTATGTAATATTTGAAAATGGGAAAGATATTTTGTAGAATTTGTATTTTTAATATTTTTATAATGACTGTGGTCCTAGCAGAGGATTTCCAGCTTGCATTTTTTATTTTGAACTGTCAAGAGTTCTTTTACGTGCTCAAATTGACCACAGGACATACTTTTTATCTTCCGTCTTCGATAGGACTAGGAACTTGATCTCACCTACACTGAGATCAAGAATCGCTGGAATAAATATCCTGATGGCTCCACGAGGACGAGAACCGGGTCCATTTCACGCGAGAAGGAAGCACCTAACCTCTACGCCACAGAGATCCCTTGGCTAACCATGGCTAAGGAAGGCTGTGTCATTGATCTTCCCATCGTTTCAAGAGAGTAACGAACCAAGATCCTTTGAAACGATAGACCAATACCCCACATCCACGCCACTGAGACACTCAAATCTATTGATATATAGAACGAAAATGGAGTTAAAAAAATTGCAGTTTTCTAACTTTTTTTTCTTTATTTAAAACAGATCTGTCTGTCTTTCGGTCACGCTCTGCTGCTGAAATCTTCTGCTGCAAAGATGAATGGAATGATGCTGTTCAAGCTGGGTTTAAAATTAGCCTAATTGAATTTGCAATTTTCTGACAAACTGTGTGACATTTTAAAGAGGTGAGTTAGAAAATGATAAGACAAGAGGTTGCAATTATTTATGAGACAAACTTAAGTTGATGTTATTTGATGATTTGCGAAGGAGTAGATATTTATTAGATTTGACGATATAGGAGAAGTTGATGTATTATTTGATGTAGATTTAAGACGATATAGGAGAAGTTGATGTATTATTTGATGTAGATTTAAGACGATATAGGAGAAGTTGATGTATTATTTGATGTAGATTTAAGACGATATAGAAGAAGTTGATGTATTATTTGATGTAGATTTAAGACGATATAGGAGAAGTTGATGTATTATTTGATGTAGATTTAAGACGATATAGGAGAAGTTGATGTATTATTTGATGTAGATTTAAGACGATATAGGAGAAGTTGATGTATTATTTGATGTAGATTTAAGACGATATAGGAGAAGTTGATGTATTATTTGATGTAGATTTAAGACGATATAGGAGAAGTTGATGTATTATTTGATGTAGATTTAAGACGATATAGAAGAAGTTGATGTATTATTTGATGTAGATTTAAGACGATATAGAAGAAGTTGATGTATTATTTGATGTAGATTTAAGACTATATAGAGAAGTGATGTATTATTTGATGTAGATTTAAGACGATATAGGAGAAGTTGATGTATTATTTGATGTAGATTTAAGACGATATAGAAGAAGTTGATGTATTATTTGATGTAGATTTAAGACGATATAGGAGAAGTTGATGTATTATTTGATGTAGATTTAAGACGATATAGGAGAAGTTGATGTATTATTTGATGTAGATTTAAGACGATATAGGAGAAGTTGATGTATTATTTGATGTAGATTTAAGACGATATAGGAGAAGTTGATGTATTATTTGATGTAGATTTAAGACGATATAGGAGAAGTTGATGTATTATTTGATGTAGATTTAAGACGATATAGGAGAAGTTGATGTATTATTTGATGTAGATTTAAGACGATATAGGAGAAGTTGATGTATTATTTGATGTAGATTTAAGACGATATAGGAGAAGTTGATGTATTATTTGATGTAGATTTAAGACGATATAGGAGAAGTTGATGTATTATTTGATGTAGATTTAAGACATATAGAGAAGTTGATGTATTATTTGATGTAGATTTAAGACATAGGAGAAGTTGATGTATTATTTGATGTAGATTTAAGACGATATAGGAGAAGTTGATGTATTATTTGATGTAGATTTAAGACGATATAGGAGAAGTTGATGTATTATTTGATGTAGATTTAAGACGATATAGGAGAAGTTGATGTATTATTTGATGTAGATTTAAGACGATATAGAAGAAGTTGATGTATTATTTGATGTAGATTTAAGACGATATAGGAGAAGTTGATGTATTATTTGATGTAGATTTAAGACGATATAGGAGAAGTTGATGTATTATTTGATGTAGATTTAAGACGATATAGGAGAAGTTGATGTATTATTTGATGTAGATTTAAGACGATATAGGAGAAGTTGATGTATTATTTGATGTAGATTTAAGACGATATAGGAGAAGTTGATGTATTATTTGATGTAGATTTAAGACGATATAGGAGAAGTTGATGTATTATTTGATGTAGATTTAAGACGATATAGGAGAAGTTGATGTATTATTTGATGTAGATTTAAGACGATATAGGAGAAGTTGATGTATTATTTGATGTAGATTTAAGACGATATAGGAGAAGTTGATGTATTATTTGATGTAGATTTAAGACGATATAGAAGAAGTTGATGTATTATTTGATGTAGATTTAAGACGATATAGGAAGTAGAATTTGATGATTGATATAAAATATATTTGATGTAGATTTAAGACGATATAGGAGAAGTTGATGTATTATTTGATGTAGATTTAAGACATATAGGAGAAGTTGTTGTATTTTTATGTGATTAAGACATATAGAGAAGTTGATGTATTATTTGATGTAGATTTAGACGATATAGGAGAGTTGATGTATTTGATGTAGATTTAAGACGATATAGGAGAAGTTGATGTATTTTTTGATGTAGATTTAAGACGATATAGGAAAAGTTGATGTATTATTTGATGTAGATTAACATAGAAAATGTATTATTTGATGTAGATTAACGTAGAGAAGTTGATGTATTATTTGATGTGATTTAAGACGATATAGGAGAAGTTGATGTATTATTTGATGTAGATTTAAGACGATATAGGAGAAGTTGATGTATTATTTGATGTAGATTTAAGACGATATAGGAGAAGTTGATGTATTATTTGATGTAGATTTAAGACGATATAGAAGAAGTTGATGTATTATTTGATGTAGATTTAAGACGATATAGAGAGTTGATGTATTATTTGATGTAGATTTAAGACGATATAGGAGAAGTTGATGTATTATTTGATGTAGATTTAAGACGATATAGGAGAAGTTGATGTATTATTTGATGTAGATTTAAGACGATATAGGAAGTTGATGTATATTTGATGTAGATTTAAGACGATATAGAGAAGTTGATGTATTATTTGATGTAGATTTAAGACGTATAGAGAAGTTGATGTATTATTTGATGTAGATTTAAGACGATATAGAAGAAGTTGATGTATTATTTGATGTAGATTTAAGACGATATAGGAGAAGTTGATGTATTATTTGATGCGATGTATTCTTCTTCTTCGAACGCTCTTTAACGACCTTTTGTTAACCAATCTTTGGGATTTGTATGTGATCTGAGTCAAAGAGCAATTGCACAGTGTGCCCCACACGTAGGCCAGCACATTCAATTTATGCGACGCTTTTATTTACTAGGTAGCTTCCTAGGCCATAACAATGTCTTGTTGGTTGCAGTGTTGCTATACTTTGCTCACCTTGCGAGCCCTGGCTACACATGGGTGGTTTGAGAATTTGAGAAATTGATGGCTAGGGCATGTGCAAAGAGTGGACAATGGCCGCATTCCACAACAAATGTTGTTCTGGGAACTTTCGGAGGGGAAGAGACACCAAGGCAGACCACTGCTCAGATATAAAGATGTCTGCAAGATCTCAATGAATAACCTTATAACCTTTCTATCGGTCACAGCAAATGGGAAAAACTAGCTGATGATCGAGATATATGGAAAACAACATTGCGCAAAGGTGCAGAATCTTTTGAAGAGAGACTTAAGAATGAGCTTAAAGACAAGAGAGAAAAGCGAAAACTCAGAAATTATTTCAGTAAAACACTTGCCAATTGACCGTCTGTAAAGACGAAAAACGACCATATAGAAAATCAACAACTCGTTTACTATTATTGATGGCGATGTCATGTAAATGAAATGCAGCAATGTTTATTTTCATTTCATATATATATATATATCTATATATATATATATATGCTATAGAGAGAAAGAATGAGATAATGTGTGTGTGTGTGTGTGTGATGCCTTAGGAAAACCTAATCATGACGACCAAGAAACATAGTGAAGACCAACATCTAAATTTTAATACACAAAAAAAAAATAATATCAACTGACAAAGTAAAGGATCACCTAACATCTAAATAAACAATGAAGAACTCCAACGTGTAGAGAGAGAGCTACGAATACCTGGGATCAATAGTCAACAATAACGGCGACTGTTCCAAAGATGTCAAAAAGATTGGCAATAGCAATCAAGAAGTTCAACACAATGAAGAACATGTGGCAAAGCACCAGCACAATATTAAAATTAAAAATAATGAGAACATGCATTTTTCCAGTGGCTACTTATGGATTTGAATTATGGACCATTACATTAAAAAAACAAGAACGAAAATTCAATCCTTCGAAACGAAATGCTATAGAAAGATCCTACGAATACCATGGACAGAAAATGAAAGAACACTGATGTTCTGAAAGACTGAATGTTAAAGACAATTGGCTGATAAACAACATACTATACAGAAAAATTACATACTTTGGTCACATCAAGCGTCACGATGGCCTGGAAATAACAATATTAGAGGGCAAGGTCCCAGGACGCAGAGGCAGACCAAGAGGTAGATGGCTACAATATATTAAAGAAACCACGATATATGACCATCGGCGAAGTGGGTGAACTGTCTAGAGACAGAGTGAGTTTCAGATGCGCGGCAAAGAGAGCAACGTCCTATAAAGGATACGCACATTGATGATGAGTGATGCCTTAGAGAGAAAAAAAAAAGATAAAAATGTGTGTATACAAAATGATATTATCCATATCTAAAAACGAATATAGATATTTACACAGCATATCTCCACCTTCGTTTCACCAAATAGATCAGAATATTAAATTAAACATGATCATGATAAATAATATCACATAGAATCACTACGCCTCTCAAACTGCACACACCAAACTAAATTAAACCAAATCTGCCTTCAAATAAACACAACACAACAAAAAATAAAGAAGGTTTAGAGGCCGTGTAGGCAGTAAACATTTTAATACATATTGACAAAAAGTCAACCTTGCAGGTAAAAAAATCTGAAAGTCTAGGAATAGAAACAGTAACATAGACTTGTTTATGGTCATAGATTTATGTGAAAGATAGTTTAATACAGCGTTTCATAAACTGAGGTCCCGGTGTATTCACAGGGTCCTCAAACGTTTAAAGAAATATTATGATCTTTGACATTTCAAACATGTAAATATGGATATATTATAAAAATTAATAAGTTTTGTGAGATGCAGAGTTGAAGGATTTATTCAAATTTGGGGCTAATTATGCAGTTTATTTGGATTCTATAGGCATACTGTTTTTTTTGGTTGTTTATTAACATTTTTAATTGAAGACATTGTGTACTATTGTAACACACAGATAATTCCTTCAGACATTGTTTACTATTGTAACACACAGATAATTCATTCAGACATTGTTTACTATTGTAACACACAGATAATTCACTCAGACATTGTTTACTATTGTAACACACAGATAATTCATTCAGACATTGTTTACTATTGTAACACACAGATAATTCACTCAGACATTGTTTACTATTGTAACACACAGATAATTCACTCAGACATTGTTTACTATTGTAACACACAGATAATTCACTCAGACATTGTTTACCATTGTAACACACAGATAATTCACTCAGACATTGTTTACTATTGTAACACACAGATAATTCATTCAGACATTGTTTACTATTGTAACACACAGATAATTCATTCAGACATTGTTTACTATTGTAACACACAGATAATTCACTCAGACATTGTTTACTATTGTAACACACAGATAATTCACTCAGACATTGTTTACTATTGAAACACAGATAATTCATTCAGACATTGTTTACTATTGTAACACACAGATAATTCATTCAGACATTGTTTACTATTGTAACACACAGATAATTCATTCAGACATTGTTTACTATTGTAACACACAGATAATTCATTCAGACATTGTTTACTATTATAACACACAGATAATTCACTCAGACATTGTTTACTATTGTAACACACAGATAATTCACTCAGACATTGTTTACTATTGTAACACACAGATAATTCATTCAGACATTGTTTATTATTGTAACACACAGATAATTCACTCAGACATTGTTTACTATTGTAACACACAGATAATTCACTCAGACATTGTTTACTATTGTAACACACAGATAATTCACTCAGACATTGTTTACTATTGTAACACACAGATAATTCATTCAGACATTGTTTACTATTGTAACACACAGATAATTCATTCAGACATTGTTTACTATTGTAACACACAGATAATTCACTCAGACATTGTTTACTATTGTAACACATAGATAATTCACTCAGACATTGTTTACTATTGTAACACACAGATAATTCACTCAGACATTGTTTACTATTGTAACACACAGATAATTCACTCAGACATTGTTTACTATTGTAACACAGATAATTACTCAGACATTGTTTACTATTGTAAAACAGATAATTTATTCAGACATTGTTACTATTGTAACACACAGATAATTCATTCAGACATTGTTTACTATTGTAACACACAGATAATTCACTCAGACATTGTTTACTATTGTAACACACAGATAATTCACTCAGACATTGTTTACTATTGTAACACACAGATAATTCACTCAGACATTGTTTACTATTGTAACACACAGATAATTCATTCAGACATTGTTTACTATTGTAACACACAGATAATTCATTCAGACATTGTTTACTATTGTAACACACAGATAATTCATTCAGACATTGTTTACTATTATAACACACAGATAATTCACTCAGACATTGTTTACTATTGTAACACACAGATAATTCACTCAGACATTGTTTACTATTGTAACACACAGATAATTCACTCAGACATTGTTTACTATTGTAACACACAGATAATTCACTCAGACATTGTTTACTATTGTAACACACAGATAATTCATTCAGACATTGTTTAATATTGTAACACACAGATAATTCACTCAGACATTGTTTACTATTGTAACACACAGATAATTCACTCAGACATTGTTTACTATTGTAACACACAGATAATTCACTCAGACATTGTTTACTATTGTAACACATAGATAATTCACTCAGACATTGTTTACTATTGTAACACACAGATAATTCACTCAGACATTGTTTACTATTGTAACACACAGATAATTCACTCAGACATTGTTTACTATTGTAACACACAGATAATTCACTCAGACATTGTTTACTATTGTAACACACAGATAATTCACTCAGACATTGTTTACTATTGTAACACACAGATAATTCACTCAGACATTGTTTACTATTGTAACACACAGATAATTCACTCAGACATTGTTTACTATTGTAACACACAGATAATTCATTCAGACATTGTTTACTATTGTAACACACAGATAATTCATTCAGACATTGTTTACTATTGTAACACACAGATAATTCACTCAGACATTGTTTACTATTGTAACACACATATAATTCACTCAGACATTGTTTACTATTGTAACACACAGATAATTCACTCAGACATTGTTTACTATTGTAACACACAGATAATTCATTCATGTTCACTTTCATATATAGAAACTTGTGGGGTCCGTGATAGTAAAATGTATTGAAAAGGAGTCCTGGGTAACGCAAAGTTTGGGAACCGTTGGTTTAATACATTCTCTATAACATAATTTAACTTTAAACATAGGACATACAAAAATCATAACCTGAACAGTTTCGCTGTGATACAGCAGTTGTTCTAAAATGTACTTCAGAAACAAATGAGTTGGTTTGGATTTAAACCAACGACCTTCGAAACTCAAGACAAATGGTTTGACAACTCGCTAAAACATCCCATTGATTGATTGATTTATTGCTTCATTGATTGAAAAGACCATAATTCTTGTATTTCGCTAAAACAGCCATGTATAACCTCTATCGCATACAGAATAATGTCCACAACCCCGGTAAGAGACTATGATGTAATTTTAAGGATTGTCAAAAATGTTCATGATTATTTTGTGAATTGAAAAAATTCACAGATGTTTTAAAATCATTGTCACTAATCATGTGATATACTTTTCGCGTGTGTGACCTTTAGATATGTGTCTAATACAGATGGTATGAGAACCGCTGTAGCGTAGTTGTTAGTGAACTCGCTCCACAAGGCTGGTGGTCTGGGTTCAGCTCCCGCAATGCGCGTGGAATTTTTTCCCGACCGCGACGGTTCTCAGGTCGACCCAGCCTCAACTGGGTACCAGACATGCTCTGGGAAGTAAAGGCGGCCGGCGTGATGCTGACCACATCACCCATCGTGTGCCGACGGTCAATGAAAAATAGAGGCCTAACACTGTATTGACCTATATACCACGAGGTATGAAAGGGTTCCTTTACTTACTTTTTACAGGTGGTATAAAGCAAAAGGTTGAACACTCATAATGTAGATCACAGAAATGACACACAGTGAAAGACACCATTCGAACAGCATACAAGAGCCCTTCTAAAACATGATTTCGGCTTTTGAATGAAGGTTTTTCAGGAGTTCCAGACAATCATATAGAGAAAATCTGTACATGAGAAGATAAACACTGAATATGATTATGAAAAATACTTACTTAAAGATATAAGCAGAAAAGACCAGGTCATTATATTTCGACCACGCACCTAACACTGCAGACTCAACAAACACTTATATAGACTAGGAATAAGTCAAACAACTCTCTGCCAGTTTCAGCAGGCGGAACAGACACCGAAGCATATTCTGCAAGACTGTCTTCTCCTGGGTTAGCTGAGAAGCAACATGTGGCCACACCCAGTAGACCTGAAAACTAAGCTTTGGTGAAACCTGATAGACCTGAAGCTAATTGTCCCGTTTGTGGTCCATCGTAAATTAAGCGCATGACCAGAAATCGCTGAAGAAGAAAAAAAAGAATAAAATAAATATAGATGCGTGATACGAATTTCTTGGAAAATCAATCGAAAAATATGTAAAAGATATAAATAAATACGTTAGCAGACGAACAGGAGCCACTTTTCTGGCAGTAGTGAAACGACTTAAGCTTACCTGGTTCGGACATAGAATGAGGACTGACTAATTTTCAAATATTATTTAAACAGGTACAGTTATGGGTGGAAGGAGAAGTTGAGGACATAGAACGAGCTGGACTCATTTTAAAGAATATTTAAACAGTTACAGTGTGGGTGGTAGGAGAAGAGGAGAGCAGAGGAACTTGTTTATTGACAACATCAAGAGCTTGTCAGAGTACAACTACTCCAAGCTTATTCAAAATAGTTAAAGACTGAGCACTATATGTTACACTGTTTGTCAGACTGAGCACTATATGTTACACTGTTTGTCAGACTGAGCACTATATGTTATACTGTTTGTCAGACTGAGCACTATATGTTACACTGTTTGTCAGACTGAGCACTATATGTTATACTGTTTGTCAGACTGAGCACTATATGTTATACTGTTTGTCAGACTGAGCACTATATGTTATACTCTTTGTCAGACTGAGCACTATATGTTACACTGTTTGTCAGACTGAGCACTATATGTTATACTGTTTATCAGACTGAGCACTATATGTTATACTGTTTATCAGACTGAGCACTATATGTTATAATGTTTGTCAGACTGAGCACTATATGTTACACTGTTTGTCAGACTGAGCACTATATGTTATACTGTTTGTCAGACTGAGCACTATATGTTACACTGTTTGTCAGACTGAGCACTATATGTTATACTGTTTGTCAGACTGAGCACTATATGTTACACTGTTTGTTAGACTGAGCACTATATGTTATACTGTTTGTCAGACTGAGCACTATATGTTATACTGTTTGTCAGACTGAGCACTATATGTTATACTGTTTGTCAGACTGAGCACTATATGTTACACTGTTTGTCAGACTGAGCACTATATGTTACACTGTTTGTCAGACTGAGCACTATATGTTATACTGTTTGTCAGACTGAGCACTATATGTTACACTGTTTGTCAGACTTAGCACTATATGTTATACCGTTTGTCAGACTGAGCACTATATGTTATACTGTTTGTCAGACTGAGCACTATATGTTACACTGTTTGTCAGACTGAGCACTATATGTTATACTGTTTGTCAGACTGAGCACTATATGTTATATTGTTTGTCAGACTGAGCACTATATGTTATACTGTTTATCAGACTGAGCACTATATGTTATAATGTTTGTCAGACTGAGCACTATATGTTACACTGTTTGTCAGACTGAGCACTATATGTTATACTGTTTGTCAGACTGAGCACTATATGTTACACTGTTTATCAGACTGAGCACTATATATTACACTGTTTGTCAGACTGAGCACTATATGTTACACTGTTTGTCAGACTGAGCACTATATGTTACACTGTTTGTCAGACTGAGCACTATATGTTATACTGTTTGTCAGACTGAGCACTATATGTTATACTGTTTGTCCGACTGAGCACTATATGTTACACTGTTTGTCAGACTGAGCACTATATGTTACACTGTTTGTCAGACTGAGCACTATATGTTATACTGTTTGTCAGACTGAGCACTATATGTTACACTGTTTGTCAGACTTAGCACTATATGTTATACCGTTTGTCAGACTGAGCACTATATGTTATACTGTTTGTCAGACTGAGCACTATATGTTACACTGTTTGTCAGACTGAGCACTATATGTTATACTGTTTGTCAGACTGAGCACTATATGTTACACTGTTTGTCAGACTGAGCACTATATGTTATACTGTTTGTCAGACTGAGCACTATACGTTACACTGTTTGTCAGACTGAGCACTATATGTTATACTGTTTGTCAGACTGAGCACTATATGTTACACTGTTTGTCAGACTGAGCACTATATGTTATACTGTTTGTCAGACTGAGCACTATATGTTACACTGTTTGTCAGACTGAGCACTATATGTTACACTGTTTGTCAGACTGAGCACTATATGTTACACTGTTTGTCAGACTGAGCACTATATGTTATACTGTTTGTCAGACTGAGCACTATATGTTACACTGTTTGTCAGACTGAGCACTATATATTACACTGTTTGTCAGACTGAGCACTATATGTTATACTGTTTGTCAGACTGAGCACTATATGTTACACTGTTTGTCAGACTGAGCACTATATGTTATACTGTTTGTCAGACTGAGCACTATATGTTACACTGTTTGTCAGACTGAGCACTATATGTTACACTGTTTGTCAGACTGAGCACTATATGTTACACTATTTGTCAGACTGAGCACTATATGTTACACTATTTGTCAGACTGAGCACTATATGTTACACTGTTGTTTGTCAGACTGAGCACTAGGGGCGGCTCTCCATTGAGGGCCAGTTGGGCCCGGCCCCACCAATAATCGAAAGGGACAATAACTTCCTGGAATAAACAAACAATAGTAAATACTCCAAACACCATGATTTTTTCAGAAAATCTGAGTCTGGCCCCACCAAGACAACTGACCACGAGCCGCCACTGCTGAGCACTATATGTCACACTGTTTGTCAGACTGAGCACTATATGTCACGGTCACGTCAGCGATGAAATGTCTACATAGATTGCTAGGAGTATCAAAAAGAGACTGGTTTAGAAAGGAAGACATCAGGAAAAAATTCGTTAGAACATAAGTACTGAATTTCATCAAGAAACAATAAATTAAATGGTTCGGCCACAGAAGCAGATTGCCAACAGGCAGGGGGGCATCAGAGAGCAATGCTACTCCTATACAGTGGATACACAGCAAAAAGTAGTCCACGCAAAAAGTGACCAGAGAAATAATGGTAGAAGCAGTGAAATACGATATTTATGAAGCGCACACAAATACTCGTTCTATAAATCTCTTCTATCCTGGCCCTGTGAAACAAATAAACAGGGTTAGAGAAATGAAGAAGAAAAATATCGTTTGTGTTCTTCGTGGTCGGTGTTATTTTTTAGAATTATTTTGTAAAACCTTATTGTTCTAGTAATGATAATTACTACCTCGCTTAGCCATCTGGATATTTTTCCAGAGACCCTTGATCTCAGTGTAGGTAAGATCGAGTTCCTAGTCCTATCGGAGACGGACCATAAAACGTAGATCACGTTTTCAATTTGAGTACGTAAATGAACTCTTGGCAGTTCAAACCGAGAAGTGTAGGCTGGAAAGCCGCTGCAATGGACAAAATTCATTATAAAATATTTTAAATGAAAATTCATACCATCTTCATCATCTTCATAATTATATCTAGGACCTTTACTGATGCTACGGAGTTCTGCAGTACTGAGATCTTCATGTGTGAGAAAGAGATTGAAGCACACATGGTTACTCACCGAAGTGCAATGATGATGGTCTTATCAATCAATCAGTCAATCAATCAGTCAATCAATCAATCATTACAAAAAGCTAGTTATGTCTTAATTTCAGTATGTCACATATTTGTGTTCATTGGAAAGGTTTAAAAGAACTAATGGCTTCATGAAATGACTTTCATTTTCTAGAATTGTATGTTTAACTTGCCTGGCCTGTTCGTAAACTGTATTTATAATCTGCAATTATCGCCTTCTGTACAAAGTATTTAAACTGTTGAACCAGCTCTAGTAGCAATCGTTACTTTAAATAAGTAATTGTAATATATGCGATATCATCATCAAGTAGCTTGTCCTGAGCAGAACTTTGCCATCCCTACAGTTCTCCGGAACTTTTCTCTCTCATAGGCCAGATGTCCTGCCTCTGCAGTCGTATATGCGATATACTCTATAAAATAAACCAAAGTTTTAACTAAACATTTAACATGTACATACAAAACAGCAGCACAAATAGCAACAACCTACATCTTTCCCTTCTTCCTACACATACAAATTACCAACAAATTACAACTTCCTCATTCCAACGGAAACGGTAACATATTTCCAAAAATAAAATAAAATGATAATTAAGTGTGTTGGAAGAATGATGGCAATAGCTAAAATAATGTACGTGTATATATTACATAAAGTGCACACACTTATTGTTGGTACTACTACAAGCAAAGCGAGTACTATTACTACTAAAATATTCCTACTAGTATTACAACGATTACTCCTACTAATAATACAGCCAATAGTTGTAATATTAATACTAATATACTCCTAATAGTACTACTACAACTGCTACTAGTAATACTCCAGACATTAGTTGTACTATTACTACTACTACTGCTACAGCTGCTACTAATATTACAATTGCTATCATTACTACTACCAATTACTAATGCTGCTACTACTACTACTATTATTACTAATACTATCACTATTTGTACTACGATTGCTATATATACTACTAATACAACTACTACTATAACTACCACTACTACTACAATTAGTATTAACTTATTGTAGAGCGTCGATAGCAAGTCGATAGAACTCTTAGCTAGTAACCAAGTACCGTGCTAATACTGGGGTTTAATGCCAACTTGGGACTACAAAAAAAAACTACGTTGTATAAATAGTACGTGGTTGGACTACAGGTTTCCAGATCTTTACTTGGGAATCTAAATTACAAATACACCAGAAGTTGGAGTAAGGCTAGCCTGAAGGGCCAGGGACACTGATGATGAGAAAAGCTTGTCTTCACGAAAAAATATGTATAAGGTGCCGCATTAGGTGCACTAACTACGCCTTAAAAGGGTTTAAAAGCCGAAGGATTGACGTCATTATGCTGGGTTTTAACCCATACGGCTCGGTCCCTCTCCGCAGAAACGGCACACCACCTGCCGAGAGTATTCCACAAAGCACGAACTCCGTAGCTCCAGCAACAATCCTAGAGGTCTCTGGAAAAACTGCACTCATGAACAGAATGGAGCGGCCCAGACTCGAACCCACGATCTTCGACTCACAAGGCAAAGGGCTTAACCACTTAGCCACAGAGACCCCTTAAACTACTCCTTATTTCTTAGCGGGCAATCGAAATTTAAAAAAAAACAACTAGTTTATTAACTATATCACAAAAATGACTTGTATAACTATTATTAGTAATATTACTAATACATCAAATACTAATATTAATATTCCATCTTCTTCTTCTCTACCTCCATTGTATCTTAGTAAGATGTAAGGATGGCGAGAGATGTAAGGATCTTCTGTACGCCTTGCCTAATGCGCTTTCTAGATATGTATTTGTTAATTTCTCTCAAGTTGTTCTTGATGCCATCACTTCATCTTTTCTGTGGTCTTCTTCTACTTCTGCATCGCCATTATTATTTATTCATTGTTATTTGTCGATGAAAAATGTGAATAATACTGCTATTTCGTTTAGTCAAATTTAATTTGTAACAGACTATAACATTGTGTTCGTATGTGTTATTTTTTAAATTAATTTTTAACCTGCTGCCCTGCAATTCAGCTGGGGACAGTCAAAGGCTAACGGAGAGCGAACCCAGTAAACGCAGGCTGAAATCGGACACGTCACCGAAGGAAAAGCACATGAGCTCCAAATGGCACTGATCGATGTAACGTAAAAATACGTTCTTGGTAGAGGCTGTTTATATATCACAATGAGAATAATCAAAATGGCCGAAAAAGAACGATTGAGAGAGAGAGAGAAATGAATGTTTCTTTATCTAACAACTAACTTTAATACCAACTTGTCTGATTCACAAATGATGATATTACATTTTGATGTAATTTTATGTTCTGCAGCGCATGTTCGTGAGTTATGGTTTATAATAACCGATTAAACACGCTAGTAAATTATACACCGAAAACATAATTAACTCATAACACGGTAATCAAGCAAACGTGAAGGCGTGAAAATAGTTGCTTTGACCAACACAATATTCAGCTTGAATAAGCTCTCCAAATTTCATGATTCCACATTTGAGTTTTTACAAGTTGTTTTTCTACTTCACACAAACACACACTACGACAATTCAATTTTATGATTTATAGTAGAAGACTGTAAGGGTCACGTAACGTGAGGAGGATGATTTCCAGCGATTTCCACATGAGCTCACTGATCACATAATTACAGAGAGATGAGGCTAATACAAATACTATTACCATTATTTCAAGAAGTAGCATGTCCCTTGCGGAACGTCGCTTTTATCATAGCCCGCCTGAAAAAACTCTCTGTATCTAGTAAGTTATCCCGCCTCCTCCAGCGTCATGTTCAATGTTTCTTTGATGTCCTGCTGCCATCTTCGTCTTGGTCTTCCCCTGCCTCGTACTTCAGGATCCATGCCTTCAATTACCGTTCTCTCCAAACAACTGTGACGTTTAACGTGGCCGTAATATTTCATCTTTCGCGACATGATATTATTTATGAACCCATTATCTACTCCAGTATATAACACATTACTATCAACACTACTTATAATTTCTAGAACTGCACTGGGGCCACAGCTGAAATAAATAAAACGAACAATATCGCGCCAGGGTCAGTGAGTGAGCTGGCACTGACCAAGAACCTACACTAACTACACGTGATGGCCCTAGAGAGCAAATAACTACAGAGAAATGTGGCTAATACAAATACAAGATATCTATGTCAGTCTATACCACACCACTCTGGCCAACAGAAACAACCCTACAAGACAAACTATAGGTGACCGATGAAGATCTCAAGCGTAGCCTGCTGTTTATGACACATACCGGAGTAGTCGCATAGCAGAAGTTGATATCAGAAGAAGAACCACACCAAAAACAACGCTAGAAACGCTACTTCTAATTTCTAAAACTGGCGTTCTCTGTGGCGTAGAGGTTCTCATTACTCGCTTCTCTGTTTGCTCTATCGTTGAGCTATTTGGACATGTTAAAATAGATCCCTGATCTCAGTTTCAGTGAAATCTAATTCCTAGTCCTATCGGAAACGGATGATAAAACGTAGGTCCCCTATTCAAGTTTAGCACGTAACCGAACACCTTGCAGTTCAAAAGAAGAGCAGGCTGGAAAGTCGCTGACTGATCAAAATTAATTAGAATGATTAATAAATAACATTCCTACAAAATATCTTCACCATCTTCTAAATCACATCGATAACCATCACCGGTGCTACGGAGTTCGTGTATTGCAGCTGAGATCTTCCTGTGTAAGAAAGAGATCGGAGCACACATGGTTACTCACCGAAGTGCAGTGGCGATGGGTCTATCAATTAATTAATCAATATAAAACTGCGCTAACATAACACTAAATCAAGAACCCAAAAAGTGCTTTCACCAAATTATTTTGTTTATCGTTTTGTGTTCCCTTGTTCAAATTTTTGTGTTCACTTTTTTCTCTTCCCTCTTCTCCATCCTTCATCTACATCCTGTGTCGTAAATTAACTCCCGTTGCATCTGTTTTTGTTGATCATGCTGGTTCTAACAACACATAAATTTTAAAAACAAAAAGCACACATGAGCTATTATCACAAATTAAGTTTAAAATATCAAGAAATATTTTTCTTCTATCAAGACACATAACAAAATTATAGTAGTCAGTCGTCTATTTATATAAATATATATATTTGTTATGACTGCAATGTTTGATAATGCATGGTTTTCAACATTTTTTTTAACCATGGATATCTGATAGAGAGAAGTAAATGGAACCCATTTGTACAACGTGGTATAAAGAACAATACGGTGTTAGGCTCTAATTTTTCATTGACGGTCGGCACACGATGGGTGATGTGGTCAACATCACTCCCGCGCCTTTACTTCCTAGCTCGTTTCCTGGTACCCAATTAGGATAGGTCGACCTGAACGTCGTTACGGTTGGAAAACATGTCACGCCCACTGTGGAATTGAACCTAGACCGCTAGTCTAAGAAGCGAGTTCAAGAACAACTACACTACTGCGGCTTTAGTGATATCTGATGAAATTCTTTAAATTTTGTAGTCTACGTTTGTGCTACATGTTCGTCTTCATCATTATCATCATCAGTATCTATCGTGCACAATGACACATACGGCAGAGATAAAAATGTTATCTCAGTTTGATCTTGTGGAGTGCCTTTCTCAGTTATCAGTTTTCAGTTATACAGGGTGTTCAACTTAAAAGCAACCCCAGTGATAAATAGAAATTTGCCAGGTACGCATTGCATCTCGTCTATTTACTATTTAAACCGGTTCTGACTAGCTTGTCCTACGTCACATTTGTTCATCGCCCCTTCCCGCACTACAATTACACACCATCACACAATCTTGACCTATACGTCGTCATAACTGAACCTTCCATTTCCATACATATATTCCAGATTAGCTCCATTCACAGGCTGCTTTTAAGTTGAACACCCTGTATAAGGACTATCATCATAGCACTCCAGACATGTCTATAAGTATTCCGATCCCCGCTTCAACAACTTCAGCAGCGTCTAGCAAGCCACCACTTCAGTTTAATGTTGGTTAATGAGTGCCTTTCTATCTACCCACTACGACATTCGGATCTTCAAAAGGAATCAGGTCTTTTTTCTGTTCATGTTGGTTTAGCTGTTTTCTTTTTAAACAAGGTGCTGTTGCTGTACTCAAGTCTAACCTTTCTTAATCGTCTTTGGCGATATTTGAGAGGAGGCAATATATATTTATCAAATCAGGTATTATCTCGCTTGAGTATGTTTGAGAACTGTATAGGGCAATTTTGGACAACTCCATACTCAAAGCAAGGTAGGTTGATTGCTGTTTATAGATGAAGACCTTGACCTTAACCTTAGCGTTAAGCATGTCGAAGTAAAAGTGGAAAAATATAATGTTGGAAAAACAGCATCTTAAGTTAAGTTACACTGAAACTATAACAATATCAGAAAAAAGTAGGGTATTCTTGAATAAAGATACTAAAAGATAAAGCAGAAATGCGAAATAAAATATATCAATCTCTTGAAGACTAGCATAGATAACAAATAAAATATGTTATCAATCTCTTGAAGACTAGCATAGATAACAAATAACATGATTAAGTAACATGAGTTTCACGATAACTAATAAATTGTAACAGATTGTAGTTCAGGTAAAATTTGAAGGTGAACACAAATATCTGAATAAATCATGACAGAACATTGCAGAAAAATGTAAATCTAGAAACGTATGTTCAATGTTTTCAGATGGAATAAAATGTCAGTAAAAGACATTTGGTAAAACTGTGAACAGCACCAGAGATTCTATGTAAACAGATTTTGTTACAGTTTGGAGTAGTAAGGGAAAATTCAGAAGTGAGCCAGGAAAGATTTCACAAGTATTATCATTTGTGTTTGATCTCTGTGGATAAGGGGTTAAGCCCTTGCGTTTCGTTCAGAAGAGCGTAGGTTCGAATCCGGACCTCGCCGTTCTGTTCAAGAGTGCAATATATCCAGACATCACATCACATGTCGAAAAATGATGACTGCCTCTTTCTTATATTGATGATAAGCTTACCTCATTCAACACCACCACATTAGTGATTTTAGCAGTCCATGGGATTATCATTATTCGTCTGTAAAATCCCATCTCTGTTGCCCCTTAGATCTCAAGGGAGGTAAAATTGCATAACTGATTCTAGCAAAGTGTGTTCTAAAACATTAATTATTCTCCAATGAGTGCCATCGCACTCTGGAGTACCTGACACGAAAGTGCATACATAAATTTAAAGATAGGAAGAGAATGTGGCATAAAGATCACGTATTTTGAGATTAAACTAGTAATCCAGGCTTTAAAAAAAACATAACCTACTGAACGATGATTATCGAACTCTCAGACGACAAGGACAGATCACTTTCTTTGCTGCTTCACCGCAGGAAATCACACATTCAATAAACAAATGCACAGACTTCATATAACTGCTTCCCTGATGTGCTCTTTTGGAGCGAGTAAAAAAACTGCAAAGAAGGTTCTTTATGATTATCCAAATGCACACGCAATAGCATGTGTTTGTTCAGTCAATTATACCCTGTCTTGTGCTAGTGTTTGTTTAGTCTATTATGCCCTGTCTTGTGCTTATGTTAGTTCAGTCTATATGCCCTGTCTTCCGCTAGTGTTTGTTCAGTCTATATGTCCTGTCTTCTGCTAGTGTTTGTATAGTCTATTATACCCTGTCTTGTGCTAGTGTTTGTCCAGTCAATTATACCCTGTCTTGTGCTAGTATTTGTTCAGTCAATTATATCCTGTCTTGTGCTAGTATTTGTCCAGTCAATTATACCCTGTCTTGTGCAAGAGAATGATGATATGTCCTTATCGGTTGAGTGTGAGATAATCATCGACAGATTCTGATATTTTCTGATGACCAAAACAGCACTTTTTCAAAGAATGTAATTTAGTTTTCTTCCTTGCCCGAGTGTTACAGATGCCCAAATTGGGGTGTAAAGAATAGAACCACTTACCTGTCAAGCATGTCGTAAGTAGCTAACCAGCACCGTAAAAAACACTAGATGGCTGTAGAACGGAGAGCGAACCGAGTAAACGCTGGCTGAAACCGGACACATCGCCGAAGGTGCTGAATATGTGACGTAAAACACACCAATGCTAATGCTGCATGAATCAGATTTCCACAAGAATATAATTTATTGGGAGATCTGGTACATCGATCTGGGCAGTGATCGAGAGAGAGAGAGAGAGAGAAAGTTTTCTTCCTGCTTCCACTTTCCTCTCTTCTTTGCACGTATATATATATGTCTTCTTATTAATTTTCACGCCACAGAGTGATGCTCATCATCAAATAGCTTGTTCGGGACAGAATTTTCTCACCCTAATAGTCCTTCGGAATTTCTATATCGTATTCAGATTGCTCGCCTATGCAGCAGTCATGTTTAAATCACCAGTTACATCATGGCTTCACCTTCTCCACAGTTTTTATCTTCTCTTTGTCTTAACAACTTTACTATAGAGATCATCAATTAAGCAGTGTGATAGTACTCACTATACCAGACCCTGAAAGACTGGTAAAACAGGTAGTGAATCTGTGTCAAAGATCACCTGATGGAAATCAGAGATTTTTATACTGATTGATTGGAATAATCTTTTAGGATCAGACATCACAGCGAAATGAAAATCGCGAAAATTCATTTACATAAATTTACGGAACGTTCTCATCAACATCACAAATTAATATTCTATAGACGTCTTTAGAATGTCTGCCCCTTTCTTTTCTTGCACTGTGCACTATATAATTATATAATATCTGTTAAGGACATTTTGTGATATTTATTATGTTTATTTTACTACTGTTTGTCCATTATTTATTTTTCTTGATAAAAACCCTTTTATGGAAATGTTAATGCTGCTTCTTTACTTTGTAGACTTTTTCTGTTGACAACAATAGAAGCCGACGAAGCAAAGAGAACGTTCCTGTCAATGTTTAGTGTTCCCTTTTTGTTCCAGCGCAATTAGGAGTGGAAGTAAAACAATGGACGTTCTCATCATGCTCAAATTAGAGTGTATATTGTCCACTGTAGACCAATTCTGATTGCCTACTCTGCAAACATGACTCGGACTTTGTGAATGGTGAATAAAAAAGTATTTTTATTCGCCATCGAGATGTATATGTGCGTGTTTCGTCTTGTAAATTTTCAGCTAGTATTAAAGTGAATTCATATATTTAGGCAGCATTTTCACAGAGGACGGAAAACTAGATAGAGAAATAGAGACAAGATGTCAAAAAACAAATGCAGTGACCTACCAACTGGTACCATTACTACACCAACCAAACATCAAGATGGAAGTGAAAAGACAGATTATAAAAAGTATTTTTCTACCATAACTTTTTTATCATTGCCAAACTTGGTCTCTTACAGCAACACACTACACAAAGCACACCACGTGGGAATTGAAATGCTTGAGGATGGCAGTGGGGTCACCACGAAAGATAGACTATGAAATAAGGACATCAGAAGCAGAGTGAGCATAACTTCATGCATCTAATACATCGAAAGACAACAAATACAGTGGTTTCGAAATTTAATGAAAACGGAATACAACCAATAACAGCATGTAAAAAAATAGATCAGGTACTAGAGCCAGGGAAGACTAAGAAAAGATGGATAGACAATATTAAGACCACACTACATAAACACGGATATAACACAACAAGGGTGACTCATTTGGACCTAGAACGCAAATTAAAGCTCCCACCGCTACGCTTGACGGCAGGAGTGAACAACCAATTCGATCTTCTACCTGGGAAAAAACAATACACTATTAAAGAACAGCTACCTCTTGTGTGTTTGATATGCATATACATCGATTTTATCAAATTTTGTTTGTAAAATTATATCTCACTTGCACGGCCGAGATGAGAGGATATTTAGTAACAGTTTTTACTGAAAATAGGGATAGCAAAAGAACAGTTTATAATCAGTATTCATATCTTCCGAAACATCGGCAACGCCTTTGATTGAGCACCTCAAAGCGCTTTGGGAACACAGTGTATATTTTGAAAACCTCTGATTCAGTTTCTAAGTAAATTTGGCAATACAAACGTCTCCACAGGTATATCACAGGTGCGGGAAGCTGAGCAGGTAGTGCACATCTATTTTAATGAAGAAAGCATGTGTTACATGAGGGAATGGAAGATGATACAGAAGGAGACTGTACTGATAAAAACCCAAAAACTTGTAGGGTAAAAGAAAAACGTGCAGGTAATCTGAATGAAGAACTCAACAAGATTTCCCACTATAATCGTAGGATTTAAGTGCGATGTGCAATATATTTTTATTTTATACGTTTTACCTGATAGCAGTTAAGTTAGTAAACGGTTGCTACTTTCAGAATAAGAAATGGGGAAGTGAATGTAGCAAGCCAGAATCTATTACATACGTTCTCTCATAATTGGTTGGAGATGAGGTCAGTGCACACAGAAAGATCTACTTCATCTTTCATACTTGATTGGAGATGAGGTCAGTGCACATAGAAAGCTCTATTTCATCTTTCATACATGTGTATAAATGAGGTCAGTGCACACAGAAAGATCTACTTCATGTTTCATACTTGGTTGGAGATGAGGTCATTGCACACAGAAAGATCTACTTCATCTTTCACACTTGGTTTATAGATGAGGTCATTGCACACAGAAAAATCTATTTCGTCTTTCATACTTGGTTTATAGATGAGGTCAGTGCACACAGAAAGCTCTATTTCATCTTTCATACTTGTGTTTAGTTGAGGTCAGTACACACAGAAAATTATATTTCATCTTTCATACTTGTGTTTAGTTGAGGTCAGTACACACAGAAAATTCTATTTCATCTTTCATACTTGTGTATAGATAAGGTCAGAACTCATAGGACACTCTATATCATAGATTCCCAAACATTTTCGGCCCACCGCAAACTTTGCACAACATAAAATTTGTAAGGCACCCCTCCACATTATATCAGTATGCAACGCCCTTCCCCACAAATACATGCATGCACTATTTTCTCTCTGACATAGAAAATTTATATATATATTTCTGTCATACATGGTCCATTTTCAAATGATTATAAGCATAAAATTGAAAATTGATGTAAAAATGGATCGTGTAAGACGGGCATAAGATAAATTAAAATGCAGAATTCAAATTTTAAATGATTTTTCAATCGCAAAATCACAAAAATTATTATTTTTTAAATATTTATTATTAATTTCTTCTTTAAGGAGCTTCAGACCTAGGATTGCCTGAACACCCCCACCCCAAAATTCTTTTGAGCCCACTATCGGCTCCCCTACCCTAGAACGCTTCAGCGCCCACTGGTGGGTGGTAGTGCCCACGTAGGGAAACGCTGCTCTATATCATTGTTCATTCTTGCGTATAAATGAGGTCAGAGCGCAAAGAGGAAGCTCTATTCCATATTTCCTACTTATTTATAGATAAGGTTAGGGCTCAGAGAAAGCTTTATTTCATCTTTCATAATTTTGTATAAATGAAGTCAGAGCCTATATGACTATATTAAGTTAATTGCGTATCCTTTACAGGACTTTGCGAATCAACCCCAGCTTTTAACGCTGTTTGTGATTTTTCTAGGCATTATTCAGTAGTTTGCCATTGCTTTCTGAAAGGGTGGTGCCATTGTCCTTTTGTAAAAACCCACGAGAAACAATTTGCAACCAAATTGTAGGACTCTATTACATATGTCCTACGTATTTATAAATCAGATCAGAGCCGAAAAGAACTGTATTCCATCGTTGATACGTATTTATCGACCGTGTGTTGCCGGAGTCCAAGCGCAGCGAAGAACTGCAACATTGCGACCTAAAAGGCAGGGAGTTTTTTTTGCCCGCCTGCACAGCGTGTTCGTAGCGCGTTGGACGACGGATGACAAACCCCATGTGAGTGCGGTTGAATTCCGTGGGGCTGACAGAAAAGTCACAGGTTCTCCAGATTTACGATGTTCGTGGCACCGAACCGAAGGGTTAAGATGTCCATGGCACCGAACCGAAGAGTTGAAAGCTCAAGTGCTTCTGGATCGGAAAAAGCATGTTTTTGAGGCTGCTGAGGTAGAGGCTTAGGGAAACTACCCTAGTAAATTAAAAAGCCTCGCAGAGATCGTATGTGCTGTCCTACCTGAAGAAAGAAGACGATACGTATTAATAGATAATGTCAAGCCACAGATGAAGCTCAAGAACATCTTGAGGTAAGCGGCATTAGATCAGCATAAGACAACCGACAAAATTAATGGTGGCCTTGATAGAATATGGCAGTGTGAAACAACTTAGCTTTATGACATAGAAAACTGTCAATTTTTAAATTATATACATAAAATTAATAGGGCCTGTAAGTGGTTTTTCTATGCTCAATCTCTTTCATGGAATTGAGTCCGATATGTCTTTCTTCACTCAGCAAAGTTCATTTCAGTGTTTCCCTATGACGTTCTCTCTTTCTTGAACTATATGTCTGCCTTAGTATTCTTTGATCATTTCTTCTCAAGGTATGCCCAACATTTCTCCATCTTCTTATTCTTATAACAATTGTTACTAGTGGTTGACCAGACATTCTTTCATCAACACTGTTATTGATGCACTAGGTGTACGGTACACCACCTGGTTGGACGGTTCACTATTATGGCGTCCTTTCTTACACGTTTCTATAGCTCATAAAATCCATTGTGATTAGGTAGCTGGCCTCACGCACAAGTCCTATTCTTTTTTGCATCCAGACTTTGAACCGGAGTTAAATAGGAGTTAAATATCTTAAATAATAGACATAAAGTTATTTAACATCTTAGCTGCATTGCACAGAAGAATGTTAATATCTTAATTTGTAGATAGTATTTGGGAGATCTTTCTTTTGTGGACACTGACAAAAGAACAAGAAAGGAAAATTACCACTTCTGAAATGAGATGCTTGAGGAAGGCAGTAAATAAAACAAGACGAGACCATATAAGAAATGAGGAAATTAGAAGAACAGTTGGAACAACACCTGCTATTAGATTTATTGAAAAACAGAGGCTCAAATGGTTTGGCCACTTGGTAAGAATGAACCCGAATACACCATTTGTAAGAATGTACAACCTGAAAATAAAATCATCAAGAGGAAGGAAAGACCAAAAAAAAGTTGGATGATAGAGTTACACACATCTTAAAACTCTAAAATACCACAGCATATCAAGCGACCGAGCGTGCACTATCTCGGAAACCGATCGTCAGTTAAACCTGCAACGCCTAACGGCCAAAAAGCAGAGAAGGAAAAAAACAAAATTTAAAAATTGTTCGGAGATAAGTTTATGGAAATACGTGGTCACTCACGAAGGTCGGCATGGCACTTGATGATAAAGATAGATTAGTTCCAAAATAATGCAGTAAATATTCTAACATAAAAGTGATCATTACAGTATAGGGGAGACGATTCATCTGGTAAAGAATATATAAATTGTCTCAACCGAAACGAAGAGCATAACATTTAATTAAAAGACGAGGATCTGTCAGAAGAAGATAACAAGGGCGGTAGATAACATTGAGGACAGTAGAAATGTGAGATATATTTTATCATCTCATTAGAAATGATGTCTGCTTCTTTTTTTTTAAAATAGGATTAACCACTTCGCTCATCAGATCCGATATACTGGCATGCTGTCTTTTTTAAGATGACGCAAATTCAGTATAATGGCTAGTCTAGTAAACATTTAAAAATTAATGCATCTGAAGATAAAAATAAATTGCGGAGTTAAAAGGGTTGAAATTTCTTACATCGAGGAACGCTCTTTGAATCTGTGAAGGAGATTGATTGGTTCATAGGACCATCATCATTGAACTTCGGGGAGTAACCATGTGTGCTACGAACTCTTTCATACACAAAAAAGATCTCAGCGGCAGTGCACATACTCCGTAACATCGGTGTGGGTCACGATGTAATGTAAAAGATAATGAAAATATTTTGTAGAACGGGACCTACGTGTATTTGTCCTCAAAAAGGACCAGCAACTGGATTCACCTATATTGAGATCAGGGATTGTCTGTTGTCTTTTCCCAGGTGGATGATAGAATTGGTTGTCCACTCTTACCGTTAAGAATATGTCCAAGAATTTTGGGAGCTTTAATTTACGTTTCAGTGCTAGATGAGTCACCCTTGTTGTGTTATATCCCTATTTATTTAATGTGGTCTTGATATTGTCTAATCCATCTTTTTGGTTTTCCTTGGCTCTAGTACCTGATCTCTTTTAGTGTATGATGTTAATCGTATTAGTAGTTGTTTGTATTCCATTCTCACTAAATGTCCGAACCACTGCAATTTTTGTCTTTGAATGTATTCGGTGCATGAAGCTATGCTCCCACTTCTTCTGATGTCTTCGTTACGTATCAGGGATCTCTGCATAAATATCCCAATTTATCCGCGCGAGAAACGAACCGAGTATCACTGGAGCTAGAAGCGGCAACTTAACCTTCCATGCACATAGATTATCAAAATGATGCATATGATGAAGAGACTTACAAAAGCCGTCTAGTCCTATTTCACGTGCAGAGATGTAAATTATATGTTCATGCAACTAATCCAGATATAGTACGTTAGAAGACTATTTTTAGGCACCCGTTTCTTTCTAAGTAAACAATCTCTGAGCCAGGCATATTCTCATCTGCTTTTTGTAAATGTTTGGTTGTGTTATAACAGAGACTACTGGAAGATCCAAATAAAACAGATTATAGTAAAATGTTGTATTAGATCCGAGCTATCCAACATGTTTATATATTGGTTCACATCTGACTAATTACTGTGAAGGCGCGGTTCCAATGTGGCAATTGTAATAATAATAATAATATTATTAATAATAGCAATGTAATATTAATCTGTAATATTAATGTAATAATAAATTCATGTAATATTAATAATAATTATTAGTCTGTAGCTCAAGCGGTAGTGAGCTCGATCATAAACCCAAGCGTACCTGGTTCAAGCCCCACGGTAGGCAAGTTTAGAAGCAAATTCGCTTCCGTGGGATTTTTACAAAGGTAAAAATATACCTCACCGTTCAGAAAGCAATGGCAAACTACTGAACGTAAAAGTGGTGCCTAGAAAATCAACAACTAGTTTACTGTGGTTGATGGCTACATCTTGTAAAGGATATGCCACAATTTTCAATATTAATATGAATAAAAATAATGACAGATGAAAACTTAATACTGACTACAAGTTTAATATTTATTTTGTAATACTACGTTTATGAAATAAACGAAAACATACAGTTATTCATAAACACATTTGTTTCTTTCTTGTTATGTTGGTTAACGTTAAAGCCGGGGAATAAATAAAAGGGTCAACGGGCGGCACGTTGGACTCTAGAGATTAAAACGCTACCAGTATCCACATCGAAAATTATCAATTATATCAAGTAAAATAGTTCACATTTCTATGAAATATTTTTTGTGTAAATGGAAGAATAACTAACGAAATCCAACATGGATGCATTAAATCAAATCAAATAATAGAACAAATGGCAGACATTTTAAAATGCAAACATGTCACCATGAACACAAAAAAGCATTGTTCAACACAATTTCTCTCCCACATTACGCTATCAGTGCCAAACCTGTACGCTGACATCAAACGATAGAAGAAATCTTGTCACGCAGAATTCTCATAGTAAAAAGAGGAGAGCGTTTTAGAAATGAAGACATCAGGAAAAAGGTTAGTACATCATCGCACTGAACTTCGTCAAGAAATAATAAATTAAATGGTTCGGTCATACAAGCAGATTACCGACAGACAGTGCGGTACAAAGAACCAAGCTACTCTGATAAAGTGAATACAAAACGAAAGGTCGTCCACTCAAAAGTGGACCTTAGAAATAACAGGGGCAGTTTAAAACACTAGTTATAAAGGGCACACAAAAGCCCGTTCTATAAATCTCTTATCCGGACGATGTGAGGCAAAACAGGATTGGGGGAAAACAAAACAAAAGTACTGAAGGTGCGCATATCTTTGACAAATTTTACTTTTTTTTCCTTCCGGATGGAAAGATCTTTAAACGTTGTTTAGAATGACAATTGAAATTCTTGATTTAATCATTGATTTGTTGATGTATTCTCTGACAATCCCATCTGTGCTGTGACTCTTCCCAGGTATGTGCATGTATTTACAGCTTCCAGGTCCTGGTTCTCGATATTTACTGGTTCAGGAGGTGCTTAACACACTAACTGCAAAGTGCCGGAGATTGCGCCATCATTTTCCGTTTGGCCATGTGCCGCATACAGCGCTATGCTTTGTTTCATTGTCAAATTAGCTCAATAAATTACTCTAACCCACTGTGATAGGCGCCGGTTCTTTGTTTATTTTGTCGTTACTTCCTTCTATAACGCTTTGTTGGGTGGTATAGAACAGAAAGGACCTGAGCCTGTGGAATTTAATGGTCACATGGCTAGTGAAATCGCAGGAAAACTGTTCAGGCTAGGAAGTTTTCTTTATTCCCTCGACAGAAAAAAATTGGCTTTACCTTGATTAAACCAGCGGCTCCCGCATGGGAACCTCGCTCTAATCTGTTCGGCACGACACAACACAAATTTATTTATTCATTGGTATTATATTAGTTTGTGATAAATGTCCTTTTATTTGTTCCCACAATTACAATTTCTTAACCAACTTTCATTTTTTTAAACAGTAATAAATAGTAAATTTGTATATAAACAGGTAGAGTCAACAAAAAGTAAAAATAATAATTCGATCAAAGCTTGAATCTTAATGTGGTAGTAGGCAATGAGTGCGTTAAGAAATAAGGATAAGTGGTTCGAATCCTGTGTGTGGTAATTTTTTTTTTCGGAAGCTCTTAATACCTGTACACTGTCTATTTATTGATCATATTCATTGGCTTCCGTTGCTTCCCTGGGGTTCCTACAAAAACTTCTTGCTCTCATCTAGATAATGTATTCAAATGTACCGCAATAACTTCTTTCTTCTTCTTCCTCTCTTCACCCGCTTTGAATTTAGACATAAACAGTGCACCTTGTTTGGCTCTTCAACTGATTTTTGAGTGAAGGTCTGCTTTCTTTATTATGAGTGTCCCCTATATAGGGGGAATATAGGAGTGCTTTCTCCGAATTTAAGGGTAACTGCTTTCTTGTTAATGTTTATGTTCAATCCCACTTGCTGGTTGTTTATATACAGTCTGCCTTTTCTTGCTTTATGAAATTGTTTATAGAAATTGGTCAGTATTGTAATTTCATCGCAATATTCTGGGTCTTCAAGTGTGGAAAATATTTTCTAGATACGTTTTTTCTTGAGGGATATTCTCTGCTGTCTTTCACAGTCACAGAGATACTGAATAACATATATTACTATCATACCCGACCGTGTGTGGTGCAGGGCACGCAAGAAGCAAATGATAGTACCACGCGACCTACAACGCATGTCGTTAGAGACGGCTGATGTAGGATTGCGACCTACAACGCATGCCGTTAGAGACGACTGATGTAGGATTGCGACCTACAACGCATGTCGTTAGAGACGGCTGATGAAGGATTGCGACCTACAACGCATGTCGTTAGAGACGGCTGATGTAGGATTGCGACCTACAACGCATGTCGTTAGAGACGGCTGATGTAGGATTGCGACCTACAACGCATGTCGTTAGAGACGGCTGATGTAGGATTGCGACCTACAACGCATGTCGTTAGAGACGGCTGATGTAGGATTGCGACCTACAACGCATGTCGTTAGAGACGGCTGATGTACCATGCGACCACAACGCATGTCGTTAGAGACGACTGATGTACCACGACCTACAACGCTGCCGTTAGAGACGACTGATGTACCACTGCGACCTACAACGCATGTCGTTAGAGACGACTGATGTACCACTGCGACCTACAACGCATGTCGTTAGAGACGACTGATGTACCACTGCGACCTACAACGCATGCCGTTAGAGACGACTGATGTACCACTGCGACCTACAACGCATGTCGTTAGAGACGACTGATGTACCACTGCGACCTACAACGCATGTCGTTAGAGACGACTGATGTACCACTGCGACCTACAACGCATGCCGTTAGAGACGACTGATGTATATGCGACCTACAACGCATGTCGTTAGAGACGACTGATGTAGGATTGCGACCTACAACGCATGTCGTTAGAGACGACTGATGTACCACTGCGACCTACAACGCATGTCGTTAGAGACGACTGATGTACCACTGCGACCTACAACGCATGTCGTTAGAGACGACTGATGTATATGCGACCTACAACGCATGTCGTTAGAGACGGCTGATGTAGGATTGCGACCTACAACGCATGTCGTTAGAGACGACTGATGTAGGATTGCGACCTACAACGCATGTCGTTAGAGACGGCTGATGTAGGATTGCGACCTACAACGCATGTCGTTAGAGACGGCTGATGAAGGATTGCGACCTACAACGCATGCCGTTAGAGACGGCTGATGTAGGATTGCGACCTACAACGCATGTCGTTAGAGACGGCTGATGTAGGATTGCGACCTACAACGCATGTCGTTAGAGACGGCTGATGAAGGATTGCGACCTACAACGCATGTCGTTAGAGACGGCTGATGTAGGATTGCGACCTACAACGCATGCCGTTAGAGACGGCTGATGTAGGATTGCGACCTACAACGCATGCCGTTAGAGACGGCTGATGTAGGATTGCGACCTACAACGCATGCCGTTAGAGACGGCTGATGAAGGATTGCGACCTACAACGCATGCCGTTAGAGACGGCTGATGTAGGATTGCGACCTACAACGCATGTCGTTAGAGACGACTGATGTACCACTGCGACCTATAAGACATGCCGTTAGAGACGACTGATGTAGGAGCCTAGAAAAGCTACCCTAGCAAATAAAAAGTATCGCAGAAATCGGATGTGCTGGCCTACTTGTAGACGCTTAACTGGCACAACGTATAATTACTCTAGGTTCAGATCACATATAAATCAAACATAGTGGCTAATATGGAGCGTTCGAAGAAGAAGAAGAAGAAGAAGAATATGTTACCTAACTGCAAACAAAATCAACGAAAAATCTAGTGCCATAAACTAATTCTGGACAGAACTCAAAAACACTCATGGTAAGTAAAGAGTTAATTCTACTTAAACTCTAATAGCCAATGACTCTTTGTTACCTGTCATTGTTAAAACCCTTAACAACAACTGATGGCAGACTCACGGGTTTCTTTGAAGAATACATACATATCTTCTTTGCACGAGGTGTAACTAACAGACACAAAAATTACTAAGTGTATACTTTTGTGAAACTGACAGAAGAATGAACAAAAGTGCAACATACATCAACAATTGTGAGAAACAATTAGTAAAAACTAGACAAGCTGTAGTTTAGCCAGAAAATGAAGAAAATGAGTGCCAGACATGGTTTTACAGAAAGCAAACTTATAAAGTTAATGACGATACAGATATATTCTTCTTCTTTCTTATTCTCTAATAATAGAAAAAAAAAATGAGATATGTACAAAAAGAAACTCAAAATCAAAGAAAACTGGCTGATGCTACAAATAAGAAAGAGAAAATTGAAATGTTTTGGACATATGACGGACTGTAGAAGACAATCATGGAAGCAGGCATAACGGCAAAGAGAAGAAGAGGAAGACCACGGAGAAGATGGATTCAGGATGTAATTGATGGGTTGAACATGACGGCTGCAGAGGTGGGACATCTGGCATATGAGAGAGAGAAATTCCGGAGGACTGTTGAGGTGGCAAAGTTCTGCTCAGGACAAGCTATTGATGATGATCCCACTTGCTGGCTTTTTATATGATGATTTCTCTAATTCAGTTTTGCTTCACAGCGTCAGGATACGAAATTTCTAGAAAGTGCTTTTGGGCGTGCTTCATAAACAGTGTGTTTTTGTCGCTTCTGTTATCTCTGAGGTCCACCATTTCCGTGGACGTCCTTGTGCTTTGTATCCACTGTATCAGAGTAGCCTTGCTCTTTGAGGCAATGTTGGTGAACTAATGTTTCTGAACCTTATTGTGTTGTTACTGATGAATTTCAGTAGTGATGTTGTACACACTTTTATTGTGTTGTTTCTTAATGAATTTCAGTATTGATGTTGTACACACTTTTATTGTGTTGTTTCTTGATGAATTTCAGTAGTGATGTTGTACACACTTTTATTGTGTTGTTTCTTAATGAATTTCAGTATTGATGTTGTACTCACTTTTAATGTGTTGTTTCTTGATGAATTTCAGTAGTGATGTTGTACCCACTTTTATTGTGTTGTTTCTTGATGAATTTCAGTAGTGATGTTGTACCCACTTTTATTGTGTTGTTTCTTGATGAATTTCAGTATTGATGTTGTACACACTTTTATTGTGTTGTTTCTTGATGAATTTCAGTAGTGATGTTGTACACACTTTTATTGTGTTGTTTCTTAATGAATTTCAGTATTGATGTTGTACACACTTTTATTGTGTTGTTTCTTAATGAATTTCAGTATTGATGCTGTACCTACTTTTAATGTGTGTTTCGATGAATTTCAGTAGTGATGTTGTACCCACTTTTATTGTGTTGTTTCTTGATGAATTTCATTAGTGATGTTGTACCTACTTTTATTGTGTTGTTTCTTGATGAATTTCAGTAGTGATGTTGTACCCACTTTTATTGTGTTGTTTCTTAATGAATTTCAGTATTGATGTTGTACCCACTTTTATTGTGTTGTTTCTTGATGAATTTCAGTATTGATGTTGTACACACTTTTATTGTGTTGTTTCTTAATGAATTTCAGTAGTGATGTTGTACCCACTTTTATTGTGTTGTTTCTTGATGAATTTCAGTAGTGATGTTGTACCTACTTTTAATGTGTTGTTTCTTGATGAATTTCAGTAGTGATGTTGTACCCACTTTTATTGTGCTGTTTCTTGATGAATTTCAGTAGTGATGTTGTACCCACTTTTATTGTGTTGTTTCTTGATGAATTTCAGTAGTGATGTTGTACCCACTTTTATTGTGTTGTTTCTTGATGAATTTCAGTATTGATGTTGTACCCACTTTTATTGTGTTGTTTCTTGATGAATTTCAGTACTGATGTTGTACCCACTTTTAATGTGTTGTTTCTTGATGAATTTCAGTAGTGATGTTGTACCCACTTTTATTGTGTTGTTTCTTGATGAATTTCAGTAGTGATGTTGTACCTACTTTTAATGTGTTGTTTCTTGATGAATTTCAGTAGTGATGTTGTACCCACTTTTATTGTGTTGTTTCTTGATGAATTTCAGTAGTGATGTTGTACCAACTTTTATTGTGTTGTTTCTTGATGAATTTCAGTATTGATGTTGTACACACTTTTATTGTGTTGTTTCTTGATGAATTTCAGTATTGATGTTGTACACACTTTTATTGTGTTGTTTCTTGATGAATTTCAGTATGATGTTGTACACACTTTTATTGTGTTGTTTCTTGATGAATTTCAGTAGTGATGTTGTACCCACTTTTATTGTGTTGTTTCTTGATGAATTTCAGTAGTGATGTTGTACCTACTTTTAATGTGTTGTTTCTTGATGAATTTCAGTAGTGATGTTGTACCCACTTTTATTGTGTTGTTTCTTGATGAATTTCAGTAGTGATGTTGAACCCAATTTTATTGTGTTGTTTCTTGATGAATTTCAGTAGTGATGTTGTACCTACTTTTAATGTGTTGCTTCTTGATGAATTTCAGTAGTAATGTTGAACCCACTTTTATTGTGTTGTTTCTTGATGAATTTCAGTAGTGATGTTGTACTCACTTTTAATGTGTTGTTTCTTGATGAATTTCAGTAGTGATGTTGTACCCACTTTTATTGTGTTGTTTCTTGATGAATTTCAGTATTTATGTTGTACACACTTTTAATGTGTTGTTTCTTGATGAATTTCAGTAGTGATGTTGTACACACTTTTATTGTGTTGTTTCTTGATGAATTTCAGTATTGATGTTGTACACACTTTTTGTGTTGTTTCTGATGAATTTCAGTAGTGATGTTGTACCCACTTTTATTGTGTTGCTTCTTGATGAATTTCAGTAGTGATGTTGTACCCACTTTTATTGTGTTGTTTCTTGATGAATTTCAGTAGTGATGTTGTACCACTTTTAATGTGTTGTTTCTTGATGAATTTCAGTAGTGATGTTGTACCCACTTTTATTGTGTTGCTTCTTGTTGAATTTCAGTAGTGATGTTGTACCCACTTTTATTGTGTTGTTTCTTGATGAATTTCAGTATTGATGTTGTACCCACTTTTATTGTGTTGTTTCTTGATGAATTTCAGTATTGATGTTGTACCCACTTTTATTGTGTTGTTTCTTGATGAATTTCAGTACTGATGTTGAACCCAATTTTATTGTGTTGTTTCTTTATGAATTTCATTAGTGATGTTGTACCCACTTTTGTTGAGTTGTTTCTTGATGAATTTCAGTAGTGATGTTGTACCCACTTTTATCTTGTTGTTGCTTGATAAATTTCAGTATTGATGTTGTACCCACTTTTATTGTGTTGTTTCTTGATGAATTTCAGTATTGATGTTGTACCCACTTTTATTGTGTTGTTTCTTAATGAATTTCAGTATTGATGTTGTACCCACTTTTATTGTGTTGTTTCTTGATGAATTTCAGTAGTGATGTTGTACCCACTTTTATTGTGTTGTTTCTTGATGAATTTCAGTATTGATGTTGTACCCACTTTTAATGTGTTGTTTCTTTATGAATTTCAGTAGTGATGTTGTACCCACTTTTATTGTGTTGCTTCTTGATGAATTTCAGTAGTGATGTTGTACACACTTTTATTGTGTTGTTTCTTGATGAATTTCAGTAGTGATGTTGTACTCACTTTTAATGTGTTGTTTCTTGATGAATTTCAGTAGTGATGTTGTACCCACTTTTATTGTGTTGCTTCTTGATGAATTTCAGTAGTGATGTTGTACCCACTTTTATTGTGTTGTTTCTTGATGAATTTCAGTATTGATGTTGTACCCACTTTTATTGTGTTGTTTCTTGATGAATTTCAGTATTGATGTTGTACCCACTTTTATTGTGTTGTTTCTTGATGAATTTCAGTACTGATGTTGAACCCAATTTTATTGTGTTGTTTCTTTATGAATTTCATTAGTGATGTTGTACCCACTTTTGTTGAGTTGTTTCTTGATGAATTTCAGTAGTGATGTTGTACCCACTTTTATCTTGTTGTTGCTTGATAAATTTCAGTATTGATGTTGTACCCACTTTTATTGTGTTGTTTCTTGATGAATTTCAGTATTGATGTTGTACCCACTTTTATTGTGTTGTTTCTTAATGAATTTCAGTAGTGATGTTGTACCCA
This sequence comes from Arion vulgaris, assembly GCA_020796225.1. NCBI lineage: Eukaryota > Metazoa > Mollusca > Gastropoda > Stylommatophora > Arionidae > Arion > Arion vulgaris. The sequence goes on along the minus strand of CM036755.1, from coordinate 60,977,116 downwards.
CTTTTATTGTGTTGTTTCTTGATCAATTTCAGTAGTGATGTTGTACCCACTTTTATTGTGTTGTTTCTTGATGAATTTCAGTATTGATGTTGTACCCACTTTTAATGTGTTGTTTCTTTATGAATTTCAGTAGTGATGTTGTACCCACTTTTATTGTGTTGTTTCTTGATGAATTTCAGTATTGATGTTGTACACACTTTTATTCTCGATGTTTTCATTTCTAAACCGGTCTTCTAGATACTCCTAGCGTTCTTCGTGACACTTCATCCAGAGCCAACTATAAACTTATGGGCCTTCGAACTCAGGTAAGAATTAATGAAAATCAGACCACAACTACACCACGTGACCTCGCATTCCAGTATTGTTGTATATAGACGAATTCATTTTAAAATCAACACACAATGCTAAATCGAAGTTATATTATGCAACAAGTTAAGTTTAACAATACGGAATATCAATATTATGAATATTTTTCACCAATAAATAACCATTAAAAAACAGCAGCTAATGAGCGGAAAATCATAACGACAGAGATAAGGTGTCTTAGAAGAGCTGCAGGTGTGACAATAAGAGACAAAATTAGAAATGAAGAAATCAGAAGGAGACTGGATGTGAAACCAGTAATGCAATTCATAAAAGAACAACACCTGACCAGAATGCCTTGGTATCGCCTACCACAGATAGCCACACAGAAAAAGTATAACGAGTACAAGGCAGGAGGAAGACCACGCAAAAGATGGAGCGACAGCATCAAGAACAGCCTTACGAACATGAATATCAGCTTACAAAGTGCCTTAAAAAGCACACACAAGATCACTACGTTTCACTCCCAACACTTCCATAAAGAAGTAAATGGTGGAAGAGAAGAAGAACAAGTACACACAGTATCACTACGTTTCACCCCCAACACTTCCATAAAGAAGTAAATGGCGGAAGAGAAGAAGAACAAGCACACACAGTATCACTACGTTTCACCCCAACACTTCCATAAAGAAGTAAATGGTGGAAGAGAAGAACAAGCACACACAGTATCACTACGTTTCACCCCCAACACTTCCATAAAGAAGTAAATGGTGGAAGAGAAGAAGAACAAGCACACACAGTATCACTACGTTTCACCCCAACACTTCCATAAAGAAGTAAATGGTGGAAGAGAAGAAGAACAAGCACACACAGGATCACTACGTTTCACCCCCAACACTTCCACAAAGAAGTAAATGGTGGAAGAGAAGAACAAGCACACACAGTATCACTCATTGTTTCACTCCCAACACTTCCATAAGAAGTCAAATGGTGGAAGAGAAGAACAAGCACACACAGTATCACTACAGTTTCACCCAACACTTCCATAAAGAAGTAAATCGTGGAAGAGAAGAAGAACAAGCACACACAGGATCACTACGTTTCACCCCGGCAACACTTCCATAAAGAAGTAAATGGTGGAAGAGAAGAAAACAAACACACACAGATCACTACTTTCACCCAACACTTCCATAAAGAAGTAAATAGTGGAAGAGAAGAACAAGCACACAGTATCACTAGTTTCACCCTAACACTTCCATAAAGAAGTAAATTGAAGAAAGAACAATCACAACAGTATCACTATCGTTTCACCTCCAACACTTCCATAAAAGAATAAATCGTGGAAGAAAAGAACAATCACACACAGGATCACTAGTTTCACCCTCGGCAACACTTCCATAAAGAGTAAATGGTGGAAGAAGAACAATCCACACAGTATCACTAGTTTCATCAACACTTCCATAAAAAAGTAAATGGTGGAAAGAAGAAGAACAAGCCCTAAGGATCACTACTTTCACTCCGGCAACACTTCCATAAAGAAGTAAATGGTGGAAGAGAAGAAGAACAAGCACACACAGGATCACTACAGTATCACTCCCGGCAACACTTCCATAAAGAAGTAAATGGTGGAAGAAAGAAGAACAAGCACACACAGGATCTCTATCGTTTCACCCCTCAACACTTCCATAAAGAATAAATGGTGGAAGAGAAGAAGAACAAGCACACACAGTATCACTACGTTTCACCCCAACACTTCCATAAAGAAGTAAATGGTGGAAGAGAAGAAGAACAAGCACACACAGTATCACTACGTTTCACCCCAACACTTCCATAAAGAAGTAAATGGTGGAAGAGAAGAACAAGCACACACAAGATCACTACGTTTCATCCCGGCAACACTTCTATAAAGAAGTAAATGGTGGAAGAGAAGAAGAACAAACACACACAAGATCACTACGTTTCACCCCGGCAACACTTCTATAAAGAAGTAAATGGTGGAAGAGAAGAACAAGCACACACAGGATCACTACGTTTCACTCCGGCAACACTTCCATAAAGAAGTAAATGGTGGAAGAGAAGAAGAACAAGCACACACAAGATCACTACGTTTCACCCCAACACTTCCATAAAGAAGTAAATGGTGGAAGAGAAGAAGAACAAAGACACACAAGATCACTACGTTTCACCCCGGCAACACTTCCATAAAGAAGTAAATGGTGGAAGAGAAGAAGAAGATATAACCATTGACTCACAGAATTGAGTAAAACTGCAAAAAGCGTGCATTGTTCTATCAAACATCTGTAATTTCCTGCCCCCTTTTCTGATCTAGGTCAGGAATGCCTGATCAGTTGTCTGGCCTAGTTATCTACAGTTGGATGGGCTTCATCCCTGTCATTACTAATCTTCTTCTATCATTTACAATAGGAGAAAAAAAAGACAATATAGATTGTTTGAATAGGTTCCATATCTACATTGAAGTCCTGCAAAAATGGTTCAACATTTTCTGTCTCTTGTCAGGTTGGAGCATTGTGATCAATTATTCTTTGTATTATTTTTTTCGTTCCTCGTTGCGAATTTAGGTGTAGTCATAGTTTGTACTATGGCGTTTCTGATCGATTTTTGCAGGAAGATTTTCTTTCCTTATCACCAGTGTCCCTTTCCAATCAGGCGAGCTGTACTCCGACTTCAGAGTTACTTGTAATTTAGGACAGAAACGAACTTTGCTAAACAAGACGAGAACTATCGGACTTAATTAAGTAGCAGAGATTGAATGGTTGCCCAGGATAGAGTGGTATGGAGACAGTTCTCACATACCCTTTGTAACGTCTGACAGTACTAGACAATTTTTATGTTTTAAATTGACAATATCACTAAAAAAATATAAAATATTGATCGAACTTCTTCTTCTTCGAACGCTCCATATCGATCACTTGTTAACCACTATTATTGATTTGTATGTGATCTGAGACTAAGAGCGATTTACGTGGGGCCAATTATGCGCCTACAAGTTGGCCAGCACATCCGATTTCTGCGATGCTTTTATTGACTAGGTAGCTTCCATAGGCCCATACCTCAGTCGCCTCTTACGACATGCCCTGTAGGTCGCAGTGGTACAATTATTTGCTCCCCTTGAGAACCCCGACAACACACGGGCGCAACAACTAGTAATAACTGTTATAAGAAAGAGGGTGCAACAACTAGTAATAAATGTTATAAGAAAGAGGGTGCAACAACTAGTAATAACTGTTATAAGAAAGAGGGTGCAACAACTAGTAATAACTGTTATAAGAAAGAGGGCGCAACAACTAGTAATAACTGTTATAAGAAAGAGAATAATGAGATATATTGAGCGTTCTATAGAGAATAAATAATCAAAAAATCAAAAGCAGACACTGAAGTGCTAAGCAAATGACTCAAGAAGGAAAGGGCGCCTTAAGGAAAACCTGAACCTACTTTACTGAAAAAGAAGAAAATATTTGACACAATTCCATAGAAGTGATTGAACGATTACTAAAGATAGAGTGGCATGGAGAAATTGCTTGCAGACACTATGTAACGTAAAACGATACTGGAGGAATATATCACCAAAAAATACAATATATCTAAGAGATATAAAATATTGATCGAACAATTTTAAACCCACATTAGGGTGCATGAACCTTAAATAAACATCCTCCGTAGAATCCAAACACTCACCCAGAAATACAAAGAACTACGCACGGACACGACAAGTAAAGAAATACGTGCCTTTGATATCTTTTTGTTACCGTAATTACGTCTTTAAAACCTAAATCGACTGCTGGAGTTTTGAATTACCTCTTTTTTTAATGTATAATTAATCAACAAAGGTGGGTATCTTAATGCACTTGTTTTATCATTCATGACTTTTTATAGCTTTTCTTCACATAAAAGTGTTATTTTACAAGATCTCTTGCTTGTTGTTTCGTTAGTAATAATTCTTCATCTTCTTCAACGTTTATAGTTCAATCTACGTAGATCAATACCATAGACAAATTACAACAGAGACCCTCGACGACGCTTCTGAATTCGTGCACTGACGCTGAGATCTTCCTGTGTAAGAAAGCGATTGCAGCACAAATGGCTACTCACCAAAGTTCAACCAATCTAAAGCAGATTTTTAAGAAATGAAACAAATGTTGATTAAGTAAATGATTAATAGGATCATCATCATTTCACTTCGGTGAGTAACCATGTGTGCTCCAATCGCTTTCTTACACAGGAAGATCTCAGCGGCAGTGCACGAATTCAGATGCGCCGTCGAGGGTCGCTGTTGTAAGTTTGAAGATGGTGAACATATGTTGAAGGAATTTTAGTTTTAATCTTTCTAATAAATTTTGCGCGAGAAGCGGCTTTCCAGCCTGCTCTTATCAGTTTTAAACTGCGATGGTTCTGCCATGTCTATAATTCAACAACCAATAATAGCAGTTTTTAATAGAAATAGTAGCAATATTAGTAGTTGTGGTAGTAGTATTAGTATTAGTAATAGTAGTAGTAGTAGCAGTAAAAGTAGCAGAAGTAGTAGTATTAGTAGTAGTAGCAGTAGTAGTGGCAGTAGTAGTAGTAGTAGTAGTTGTAAGTTTGCCACAAGAGACGGTGCAGTTCAACGCAGGACAAACTTCGTAGGGCAAAAAAGTATTGTGTCCTGAGACAAAGATGCCAATGATGGACTATTAGTAGTAGTAGTAATAGTAGTAGTAGTAGTAGTAGCACTAGCAGTAGTAGTAGTAGTAGTAGTAGTAGTAGTAGTAGTAGTAGTAGGTGTGCCACAAGAGACGGAATTCAGCGCAGAACACACTATGTGGCGCAAAAAGTTTGTCTCCTGAGACAGAAAAGACAAATGATGGTGTAGTAGTAGTAACATTAGTAGCAGAAGTGTTAGTAGTAGTAGCAGTTGTAGTAGTAGTAGTTGTAATAGTAGTAGTAGTACTAGCTATAGTAGTAGGAGTAGTAGTAACAGTAACAGTAGCAGCAGTGTAGTAGTGGTGGTAGTAGTAGTAGTAGTAGTAGTAGTAGTAGTAGTAGTAGTAGTACGCTAGGAATATAGAAATAAAAACATGGGGAAATTTGCCAAGATAAGACTATAAATCAAGTAGACAAGTAAATAATACATTAGTTTAAAAAATAAAAAACATAAACAAAAGTAAATATAATCAAGGAAACTATTAATGTTGACTAACTTTCTCATCAAGTAAAGTTTCCCCGTTGTCACTAGCAACAACTAATCCTATCCAAGATGAATCATACAATCAAGACATTTACAAAACTATTAACACCCAAATCCATAAATCAACTAGACGAACGTTTATTTATTTTTTCTGTCATTGACCGGAAGTAACAGTCACAGCTATAATCTTAAACACGCTACCAGGTTATTACAGATCATTATCTCAAGCTTCCACGACAATCGCCATTTTAAATTATTGTTAAATAATGGACGTATTCCATGATTTATCTGATGGGACAGAATAAATATCTCCATTATAGTGACTCCATTTCTGTTAGTATGTTGATCTATGGCAATATGTGGATGTGAATCATGGACCATAATACAAACATTAAAGAACAAAACAGAAACTTTCGAAACAAGTTGGTACAAAGAAGTTTTTAGGACATCCTGGACTCTCTCTCTACTTTTTTAACTCGGATTAGGGCAAATGCCCTCAACCAACTCATGCTAAGTTTTAATATCTCTTGCTATCTCCTGCAGCTCCCTCCAGCTTTTCTTTATATTGTTGATCTCTGCCTCCAAATCTCGTTTCCATGTATTTCTAGCTCTCCCCTTCTTTCGCAATCTCTAGGGGTTCAAGTAAAGGACCCTTCTTGTTATATTTCCCTCTGGTTTCGCAGAGTGTGTCTTATCCAGCAACAGCGTCTTTTTTAACCTCATGGTCCACTGGAATCTGTCTTGTTCTCTCCATAAGTTCCTCATTTGTGACCCTATCATACCATCTCAGTACCTCTTTTCTACGCAGACACCAGTTGATGAATGTTTGCAGTCGACAGTGAAGAGAAGAAAACGAAGACATCCTACAAGACCTGCAGATTGAGAAACATTGTTTCATTTTAAGCAAAACGTTTTATCTTCGTCTTAGATAGGACTAGGAACTCGATCACACCTACACTGATATCAAGGATCACTGGAAAAATATCCATATGGCTCCACTAAGAAGCGAGCCGAGTAACTATGGAACGAAAAGCCAGCACCAAGCCTCTACGTCACAGAAACTCATTAGTGGGAAGAAACTATGGCTCTCAACATAAACAAAGTAACATAAACAAAACTTCTGAGAACATGCTATGTTCCTGTAACAAAATGAAAAACTATAATATAACATACATGCACACATCATTCATAAGTAGCTTCAAGTATATTTATTACAAGAGAATACAGAATTCCAAGAACTTCAGGAGAAGCAACGGAACAAACGAACATGGTAAATAAATAGACAGTGATATTTACAGCTACCAGAAATATCTATTGTCAAACACTGAAATCTCAGTGTTTGACAACCACAGACCTTATTTCTCTCGTCTTGACCTTTATAGTCTCGCCATGAAAACGAACGTTTTTAATACCACGGCCATATAGCTATCCCCAAAAAAACCTTACTTTGTCGTGTCTTTCAAACAGCGTCGACTACCCAATGGTTAAGGAATAGACGACGAGTGAAATAAAGTTTGTGGTTCGATTTCTGTGATTCGTAAAAAAAATTCCAGCAGACCTTAACACCTGTTTGTCTTCGGTAACTTAACTCGGATGGTGTCTGTGGCTAGGGGATAGTAACTCTGTCGATTAACCCCTACGTTCTGAGTTCGAATAACGCTGCGGATAATTTGGTTGCAAATTGTTTCACGTGGATTTTTACAAAGGACGATGACACCACCCGTTCAGAAAACAATGGCAAACTACTGAACGTAATAATCCATAGAAAAATCACAAACAACGTTAAAAAGCTGGGGTTGATTCGCAAAGTCCTGTAAAAGATATGCAGTAGACTTTTTTGTAACTTAACTAGATTTCACAGAGCTTCTTATTTACTATATATACTTACTATATGGCTCAGAAACATGGACATTCTACTGAAGACATGAGAGGAGACTGAATTTCTTGTATATCTTTCACCTTCTATGATCTCGGTAATTTAATGAAAATCTATTTGAACGACAATATGACCAACTCTGAAGTACTGCAAAGTGCAAACTTGTCGTAGAGGACTAAGATGGCTAGAGTATGTGAGAAAAATGAACAATATCTGCATACACCAACAGGTATTGTTTTATGAACTTTCGGAAGATAAGATGCTCCAATACAGACCACTGCTCTGAAATAAGGATTATTGCAAGGACACAGTGAACAACTTTTCTATCGAGTCCAACAAATGGGAAAAAATTAGCTAATGACCAAGTTATGTGGAAAACAACATTAAGCAAAGGTGCATGATCGTTTTAAAAAAAAAGACTTAGAGGAGAGCTGAAAGGCAAGAGAGACACGCGTAAACTCCGATGGTTGTCTCAGTAAAACACTACTGTAAAAACCGTATGTAAAGACAAAAAAGACATATATTTATATAGCGTAATCGCATATGGACAGTTGCTTCTATGTAACAGCTTGATATTAAAGAGAGTTGGCTTTTAAAGAGTGTAAAATCAAGGAGAATTAAATATTTCGAACACTTCAAACGACATGAGTGCATAGAGAAGATAATTTTGATGGGAATGGTGCCTGGAAGAAGAATGAGAGGAAGACCTAGAAGATGATAGGTGCAAGATGTCATTGACGATCCGAGAATGACTGCTGCTGACGTCGGCCAACTTGCACAGAATAGAGAGTTTTTCAGGTCTACTGTCATGAGAGCCAAGTTTCGGAAAGGACAAGCTACTTGATGATGATGAATTGCATATGTTTCTGGAATATTTGAACTCATGAAAATGAATAAAGTGCATTGTAGTTGAATGCAAAATCGATAGGGACGAGACACTATAATACATAGATAAGATCATCCTCGGAGGTGAAGTTTTTAGGACACGAAAAAATGTCATGATTGTTACTTAGACAGTACTGTCATAACATAGACGTGTGTAGACAGATCTGTGAGCGTCTGGTTTACTTCCCCTGCACGGAACATAATAATGATGATTATACTGGAAGAATTTGAGCAGAATGGGTAAGTGGTAGAAGGGATGAAAGGCCCTTATTACACGTGAGATTCAGGTATAATCAGGATACATACCATTGTTCATCTACTGAAAGATAATAATAATAGCAGTCCATCGTAAGGGATGATGACAACAGCCTCAGACGTGTGCTGCTGCACTTTTCTGGTGTGTGCGAAGGTGACTGTAGAGTAAAAATCCTCGAATACACTTCCCTACCACAGGTGTGGCATACATGATCCTGGTTAGACAAGACATTTGGGTGTTCTGTGTTTTGTCATTTCACGCAGCTCGCTTTCTCTGCACCTCAACGGCACGACACAGATAATAGGTAGCTAGGGATGAACTAGGTGTTTATTGATGTCGGTGATCTTAACCCTTTCCGTACCATAGATATTACTGAGTTCTGGCACCATTTATTTAATGACGCCAGAACTTTTATCATGCAATCAGTTTATATTGACTTTGTTTGCAGTATGTATCAGAATACTATGACCCATTTAATAAACTATTTGTATATATATGTTTGTGAGCGTCTGTAGCTCAAGCGGTAGTGAGCTCGATCACAAACCCAAGCGTACCTGGTTCAAACCCCACGGTAGCAAGTTTGAAGCAAATTTGTTTCCGTGAGAATTTTACAAAAGGTAAATATATACCTCACCGCTCAGAAAGCAAAGGAAAACTACTGAACGTATAAGTGGTGCCTAGAAAAATCAATGACTGGTTGATGGTTATGTCCTGTAAAGGATATGCAACGATTTTCATTTCATTTTCATTATATGTATATATTTGTAAATATAGTGGTGTCGTCTGTAGCTTAAACGGTAGTAGTGGCTCGATCATAGAACATACGTGCTTGGTTCAAACTCTGCGGCGAACAATTTGGAAGCATATTTGTTCGGGGGGGAAGGATGGGGATGGGGGAATTTTATGAACTGTAAAACAGACCTCATCGTTCAGAAAGCAATGGCAAACTACTGAACGTATAAGTGCTACTTTAAAAAATCGACGACTCGTATACTGTAGTTGATGTCGACATATTGTAAAGGATATGTTACGATTTTCAGTTCAGATATATTTGTGTGTTACTGCTATGATAAACATGACAGTTCAGATATTTGTTATTATGATAAAAACATGGACAGTTCAGATATATTTGTGTGTTACTGCGTGCAGTTATGATAAACATGAAGTTAGATATATTGTGTATGGCAGTATAAAAACATGGACAGTTCAGATATATTTGTGTGTTACTGCGTGCAGTTATGATAAAAACATGGACAGTTCAGATATATTTGTGTGTTACTGCGGAGTTATGGTAAAAACATGAACAGTTCAGATATATTTGTGTGTTACTGCGTGTAGTTATGGTAAAAACATGAACAGTTCAGATATATTTGTGTGTTACTGCGTGCAGTTATGATAAAAACATGGACAGTTCAGATATATTTGTGTGTTACTGCGTGCAGTTATGGTAAAAACATGGACAGTTCAGATATATTTGTTACTGCATTAGATAAAACAGGACAGTTTATGCATAGAAAGTGTTATGTGAATAGCACCTATTGTGACTAGGGGTGAAATTGGTGAACATTCGTACGCGCCTCTATAGTGGTTTATGGTATAGATTGAGTTAAATAATAGCTACCAGGATTATGGAAGAAACTGCAATAGAAAAATGTTTTAGTTTCCTGGCAACCCACATTTAGATCACCATCATCAATTAGCTTGTCCTGGATAGAAACACTCCAGCAGTCATTCAGAATTATCTCACTCATAGGCCAGATGTTCCGCCTTTGTGACCATAAACCTCAAAGCATCAGTTACATCATGAATCTATTTTCTCCCTTGCCCTCCTCTTTCCAGGATGCTTTTTCGTAATGTCGTTTAAAAATGTGAGACCAATAGTACCACTGCGACCTATAAGGCATGTCGTAAGAGTCGACTGATGTAGGACCTAGGGAAGCTACCTTAGTAAATAAAAGTGGATGTGTTGGGATACTTGTAGGCGCATAACTGACACAATGTACAATCGCTCTTAGTATCAGATCACATACAAATCACACAGAGTGGTTAACAAGTGGTCGATATGGAGCCCTCGAAGAAGAAGAAGATAATGGTCGTCTCCAACCCTTTGTATCTCTTTATATGTCCAAAATAAATTGTTTCTAACTTTTATTTGTAGCATCAACTAGAGTTCTTTCTGGATAGATCTATTTGTTCTCTTTTCTGTCCATAATATACTGAAGACTCTTGCCTTTAATCCATTGATGGGATTGTTTTGTATGATCAACACATAAACAGTGTACAGGTATTAACAACTTCCGAAAAAATAAATAGACAAACACAGGATTCGAACCACTTACCCTCATTTCTTACGACACCCATCGCCTAGCCTAGCAATACCAGCAACCTTATGAACACAACCAGCCAGCCATTAAAAAAATGGCTCACTGAGGAGTGTCTTTCTCAAACGCTTCGTTACAACTAGACACAGAATAATCAGGTACGGTTCGATCGAACAGTGTTTGCCATGCTATAGCTTTATTTTGCTTGTATATAATCGAACTGTGTTTGCACAAACACATGCTATAAGCATATTGTGCTTGTATATATTTGAGACAAGACAACATTATACATACACACATGTATACACATACAACAAACATGCATTTTGTACTAACTTCAATAAGCTGTATTCAGTTCCACCGGGTCAGATCCACTCTCGTCTGGTCTTTCAGCAGATCAAGCAAGAAAACATGTTTACACAAAGAACTGAATGACTGTGGACTAGAGTAACTCCAGCGGTACACTTGAACCGTTAGAGAGAGAATTCATACTACAACATTTATTGAGGTGACTGAGTTCCAATAGCTTTGTCCGGAGTGCTATGACGTCAGCTCAATAACCAATAACGAGTTTTTCTAGGATTAGCATACGTTTCACATATTTGAAATAAACATTCGACATTTACCTGAGCTCTGCTACAGAAGCAAGTCTCTAAGCCTGTGTTTCCCAACCTTTTTTTTACCCCATGCTCCATCTAAGCCTTTCTAATATTCTTATACCTCTATGTAACATACACATAATTTTTAATTTTCAGAAATTGAATTGTTCACTGAAGAAGTCACCAACAACACAAGAATCGACAGAGTAACGAATACCAGCATCAGAGAAAAGGTTGTAACAAGACCGTGCTTGAATTATATAGCGAAACAGAGAATGAAGTGGTTTGGCCACTTAGTAAGAATGCAAACAGATCAAACTGCCTATGAAGCTTTCCACAACAGAATATCAGGCAGTAAGGCGAGAGGAAGACCGAGAAAAAGGTGGATAGATAACATAGTTGAATTCTGCCAAGGAACTAAGAAAATCATCACACAAGTCACCAGAGAAGCGCATGACAAAAACATAAATCACGACAGGGTTAACAACCTGGTAACAGTGTGTTGACAAAGAAGAAGAAGACTGAAGAAACTTAAATGATAAGTTTTAAGAACAAATCAGTAGGAAATTGTTGAGGAAACACAGTAAGTAAATTTTTAAAACGTATAATGGGGATCAAAGGCGCATAGAGACAACGCCGGGTCAGGATTAGAGAGCTAGCACTAATCAAGATCCTACCCCACCTCCATGTGTTGACCCTGGTAACAGACAACTGATCTTGTCTGGCAAAGCGGGTAGGGATCGAGGGAGAGCTACTGTGGTTTAAGTAGTGATGCAGATGTGGTCACGTTGGGTGGGATCCGCTCGCAACACAGACGAGCGGTATCCAAGAGTGAATATTAATACACATCTCTCCCGGCCGATGGGAAAAGCTGAACGGATAAACATAAAGGGATGAGGGTGCATCCAGAGAAGAGACGTGGGCCCAAGTGGAGCAAAACTTGGGCACAAGATAAGTTGCACGTGGGCCCACATAGGGCGAAACTCGGAGCCTTGAGGTGGGGGCCCGAGTTGAGCCTCGTGTCAGGACAGCCTAGAGGCATAGTAATTGTGAGGAAGGTGAGAACTGATAAAAATGGTGGCAGGTCCTAGGGCAGAGTAAGCACGCATGTGGACGATGCACAGGTTGGCCCACCAGTTTGCAGACGTGCACGACGCTGATGGTGGAGCGAAGAGGGGGATGGCAGGCGAAGGGGTGAACGGACAACCCAAAGGTGCATACAAACTGGAAAGACTTGAATCCAGTGCGCGTTTCCGCTCGCAGGGATCTACTACTGCCGTGTAGTTAGATTGGGGACAACCAATGGTTAGCGGAGCCCTCTTTACTCTCTTTTTCTATATCTCAAATTAAAATGTTGTTTACTGTGATTTTTCTTATATCTCTAAATTAAAATGTTGTTTTACTGTGATTTTTCTTCTATCTCTAAATTAAAATGTTGTTTTACTTTGGTTTTTCTTATATCTCTAAATTAAAATGATGTTTTACTTTGGTTTTTCTTTTTCTAAATTAAAATTGTTTACTTTGTTTTTCTTCATCTCTAAATTAAAATGATGTTTCTGTGATTTTCTTATATCTCTAAATTAAAATGTTTACTTTGGTTTTCTTCTTTCTAAATTAAAATGATGTTTTACTTTGGTTTTTCTTATATCTCTAAATTAAAATGTTTTACTTGGTTTCTTATACTCTAAATTAATGATGTTTTACTTGGTTTTCTTATATCTCAAATTAAAATGATGTTTTACTTTGGTTTTTCTTTTTAAATTAAAACTGTTTTACTTGGTTTTTCTTCTTCTATCTCTAAATAAAATGATGTTTGACTTTTCATTTTCTTCTATCTCTAATAATGTTTGACATCACAGAGTCAGGGAAAGAAGAGATTTTAGAACGGGCTCGTATGTTCGTTTCGTTCATTCACAGTCTTTCATTGTTTTTGTTATTTCTTTGCTCTACATTTTGTCTTGTATTCGCTGTATCTAAATAGTATTGCCCATTGATGTGCAATGTCTGTTTGTACTATTATATGTAGTTGTACTATTTTATTTGTTGTTTCTTGATGAAGCTCAATACTAATGTTGTACCAACTTTTTTCTGATGTCGGCACTCATAAGTCAGTGTTCTCTTTACTTCCAGCATTCTTCGTAAAAATGATCATCGAATATCAAAGCAGGCATTGAAGTGGGGTGCAAAGGGTTTAAGAAAAAGAGGACGACCTAAGGAGACCCTGAAACGAACTTTGTTGAGAGAGGCAAGAAATATCGGTCTCAGTTCCATGGAGGAGACTGAGCGAGTTGCCCAGGATAGAGCGGTATGGAGAAATTACTTACAGGCCCTATGTAACGTATAACGGTATGAGAGGAATTATTATTATTATTTTATTCCTCGTAGACCATTTATCTATATCCTGGCTAATTTATTTATGTCGTTTTATGGCAATGTCCAGGCTTAGCACTGATAGCAAAATGTTAGGGGAGAGATTGTGTTGCGCAATGCTCATTTAGTGTTCACGGTAACATGTATGCATTTAAATATTAGTGATGACATTTGTTCGAATAGTAATGACGGCGTGAACAGTATTCATTAGCACTAGGAGTGCTTCGGAATGTGTTATTATAGTGTGTTTTCTTTAACATCAAGTGTTCAAACAAGGATGAATCTACGACAGGTCCAGCAAACCGGTAGAGAATTTGTTTGTTCAAACCCCATTGCTCAGGAACTGTGGGGAATACTTAGAAAGAAACGCGATAACGACGGCGTCGATAAGAAAACCACGAGACTGGGCAACAACCCGGTAGCAGTGTGACGACAAAAGAAGAAGACGACATTTGTCCGTTGGTTTAATATGCTCTATCGCATGTATGTTGGATTTCGTTAGTTATTATTCCATTTGATGTGAAAACGCTCCGCAGATGTTCAAAGCTTTTCATTCATTTTAAGTGATGCTTACCGAGAGTGAAATAGGTAGTGTTTTCCTCTCCAGCGAATGTAATTAATTTAGTTTTCTTTATATCATAGGCTCCCAAAGTGGGCGGTACCCCACCCCACCCCCATCCCCCAGTGTGCGTTGAAGACTGCTATGGGGGCGATAGTGGGTGTCAGAAGCATTTGAGAGGGCGTTCATGTGATTTAGTGGTCGGTAGCTTCTTATAGAAGAAATTAATAATATGCATTTTAAAATATATTATTTTCGTGATGTTACGATTGAATAACTGTGTCCAAGATGAAGCACATATTCACCACTAATTTTTCAATACTTTAAAGGCATAAGCAGTAACGTATCATTAGTTGCTATTTAACAACATAAGCAGTAACGTATCATTAGTTGCTATTTAACAACATAAGCAGTAACGTATCATTAGTTGCTATTTAACAACATAAGCAGTAACGTATCATTAGTTGCTATTTACGTTGAAAATATCAAACTACTTGAACGCTGAAAACTGTTATAATGGGAAGGGGCGTTACAAATGTATGTCTTGCAAAGTGAGCGGTGACCCGAAAAGTCTGGGAACTTATGGTCTATATTGATTTTATTGCAGTAGTCAACGCTTGTTAACTAAAATCTGTTAATGTTTTGTTACTATTGCAGTAGTCAACGCTTGTTAACTAAAATCTGTTAATGTTTTGTTACTATTGCAGTAGTCAACGCTTGTTAACTTAAATATGTTAATACTTTGTTACTATTCTTCTGCTGATTATACGATTCCATAATAGTCGGCAAAAGCAATTAATTTAAGATTTCTCCTTTCGTTCGTGTGTTGCCAGGGCTAGCAATGAGATCAAAGAATAGTAAGACTACGACCTACAAGACATGTGTTAAGAGGCGACTGAGGTAGGGGTTTAGGAAAGCTGAAAATTGTGGCATATCCTGTACAGGACGTAGCCATCACCAACAGTAAATGAATCATCAATTTTGTAGGCATCACTTATACGTTCATTGGTTTGACATTGCTTTCTGAGTGGTGAGGACTACTTTTACCGTTTGTAAAAATCCAAGGGAACTATTTGCTTCCAAACTTGCCCGCCGCGGAGTTTGAACCAGGTATCCTTGGGTTGTGATAGAGCTGACTACTGTTAAAGCTACATACGCTCACCTGGAAGCTACCATAGTAAATAAAAAGCGTCACAGAAATCGGATGTGCTGGCCTACTTGTAGAAGCATAACTGGCTCAACGTAAAATTCTTATTCTTAGATCACATACAAATCACAAAGATTGGTTAACAAGTGGTTGATATGAAGCATTCGAAGAAGAAGATAAAGGATTTTCCAAATTTGCTTTCTTCGCCGGCGCTAACTTTTGTATAGATATGGTCGACATATATGATGAATAACAGCTGTGATAGTATACATCTAGAGTTTGGCTCGTCAGGTCGTAAATTAAATGCAAGTCTTTGTTAATTGGACTTATTGCCATGGGCGTCCATACGCTAAAGCAGGAGGGGGCAGGTGCCACCAGTGGAAAACTTGGACTTTTGATAACTCAGTTCTCAGCGAATTTGGTATTCTCCATTTCCAAAAAGTAAACTAGCAACTAAAATGAATTATTTAAATTCTTTTTGCGTCCACCTGAAAAAATGTATGTGGACGCCCTTGATTGTTGCATATCCCTTTTGAAAATTATAATCTAGAAAAATGGTCCAGTAATTTTAGTAACAGTTATTACTGTCGGTAGGAGTTACAAAAGCAAGAATTATTCTCATGGCACTGTATTATATCAAGCAGGGCCAGAGTGGTTACCGGGGCCGAAGTTGGGATGTAAAGAATAGAACCACTGTTACCTGCCACGCATTTCGTAAGAGGCGGCTAAGGAGGTTTGACTGAAATCGGATTCACGTGTCCTAAATGTGTACGAAGTCAACCTGCTGCCTTGTACGACGGCTGGGGACAGCCAAAGGCTAACGGAGAGTGAATCCAGTAAACGGTGGCTGAATCCGGACACATAGCCGAAGGATAAGCACCAGAACTCCAAATGGCGTTGAAGATGTGATGAAACCCACCCATGCTAAGGCTGCATGAATCAGATTTTCACATGAATGAATTTATGGAGAAATCTGGTACATCAGTCTTTTAGGTAATCGCGAGAGAGAGAGAGAGAGAGATTAAGCCAAATCTCGACGACGACGCAGACTGAATTTTGTCAAAACATTGGTTCGTGGTGACTTGCATCTTAAATACTCCAACAGTACAACCATCGGCTGGCACTATAAAGACAAATGGTTGCAAGACCATCCACAGTACAACAACAGCGACGGGTACTATGGTCTATCTCGTAGTGAACAAGTTACTATATTCCGCCTCCGTACCGGCCACAACAAGCTTCGCGCCCACGTGTTTAACAAATTTAAAATTGCCACAACTAGCCTGTGCCCCTGCGAAAAGGCGGATATGACGGTAGAGCACATACTGCAAGATTATCAATTGATAGCAGGTCTAAGAAAAGAAACCTGGCCCATAAACACAGAGCTTCGCGAGAAGCTGTACGGAGGAACGGAGTCCCTTAAAATCACGGTAGCATTCATGATAAAATCAGGTTCATCAGTCTAGGCGGGGATCGAGAGAGAGAGAGAGAAATACTCCAACCGTAAGCCATCTATAAATACAGTTACATATATAATAACGAGTCTTAATTCTCCACAAGGCGTTTTATATTTTGTTGACCAACACGCCAGGAGATAACCAAAAAAGCTAGTTTAAAAAAAAAAGAAATGCGTGTTTCTGCTTAACATAGCTTTAATCATAACTTTAATCAAATCTTTAATCATAGCTTTAATCATAGCTTTAATCAAATCTTTAATCATAGCTTTAATCATAGACTTTAATCAAACAATCATACTTTAATCATAGCTTTAATCCTTAATAGCTTTAATCATAGCTGTTTAATCAAATCTTTAATCATAGCTTTAATCAAATCTTTAATCATAACTATAATCAAATCTTTAATCATAGCTTTAATCATAGCTTTAATCAAATCTTTAATCAAATCTTTAATCATAGCTTTAATCATAGCTTTAATCATAGCTTTAATCAAATCTTTAATCATAGCTTTAATTCCCTACATAACAAACAAGCAAACAATAATCTCCTATTTTCGCAAATAATAGATTTATCGGTGACGACTACTGGACTTCATCAAGAAACAACATATTAAATGGTTTGGCCACATAAGCAGATTACTAACAGACAGTGCACCTCAATGGCCAATGTTGCTGTGATACAATGGATACCAAGCAAACGGCAGGCCAAGAAAAAGATGGATTTCAGACATAACATAGGCGACGAAAGACACTATTTATGAAGCGCACACAAGGGCCCGTTCTAGAAATGTCTCCTCATCCTGACGCTGTGAGGTAAAACATGATTGGAGAAAAGAAAAACAAAATTGGTGATTGTAGACTCTGCATTCTCAATCTATCGCAGTTACAATGTAAACACTTAAAACATATTTAGAAAGAGGATACAGCTTGAGTTACACTAGAGATACAAGTGTCAAGTTTTTATATCCGGAAAATATCATGACCATTCTTTTTCTCCTTCTTCTTTTGTTATCGTCACACTGTTATCAGGATGTTGCCCAGTGTATTGGTTTTCTATCGCCACACTGTTATCAGGATGTTTCCCAGTGTATTGGTTTTCTATCGCCACACTGTTATCGGGCTGTTTCCAGTGTATTGTTTTCTATTGTCACACTGTTATCGGGCTGTTTCAGTGTATTGGTTTCTATCGTCACATTGTTATCGGGCTGTTTCCAGTGTATTGGTTTTCTATTGTCACACTGTTATCGGGCTGTTGCCCAGTGTATTGGTTTTCTATCGTCACATTGTTATCGGGCTGTTTCCCAGTGTATTGGTTTTCTATTGTCACACTGTTATCGGGCTGTTTCCCAGTGCATTGGTTTTCTATTGTCACACTGTTATCGGGCTGTTGCCCAGTGCATCAGTTTTTTTACATTTTTACTTGCGCTGCTCTTTGGCTTGTTATTGTTGCTTTTGGACAAGATTCTGCTATGCCATTTATCAATATTTTTCGTGTTCTTGACCTCTCTTTCTTTCCTGATGTTCTGTTGTAGAAGACTCTGTCTAGTGGAGTTTGGTTGCATTTTTGTGAAGTGCTCGAACCACTTTGTTCTTTGTTTCTAAGTGTAATTAAAACAAGGTTCTGTTTCTTTTAATTTTATTTTTATAGTGGTATTGCTGTTAGCTTTTTGTAGACATCGCATTTCCTCTACAGCCATTTATTGCTACTGTATTCTGTTGATTGTCTGTGTTTATCTCTAGTAACAAAAGGAAGAAATGAAAATGTTGTTAATCATATGTTGTTTAGCTGTCAGTGACGTGTTTGGGTCCGTTACCAGTGGGTCTAGCTGGTAGGTTACAACATTTGTTTTGCATCGGCCACTTAGTAAGAACTCAACCAAACTCCACTGTATACAGATCTTCTATAACAAAACATCAGGAAATAAGGTGAGATTAAGACCATCAAAAAAAATGTACAGGTAGCATAACAGAATCCTGTCAAAAAATAAAAATATAAATCACCCAAGCCACTAGAACAGCGCAAGACAAAAACAGAAAACCACGACACTGGGCAACAACCCGTTAGCAGTGTGACGATAAAAGAAGAAAAAGAAGATGAGATCATGTTAACTGGAGTCTGTTAATTTGTTGTTGTATCTGTTCTCTTTTTGTTGATACGATCGCTTGTTAGTCTGCTAATGCAATTCATTTAGGATTTCCCAAGATTGTCGCCTTCACTGGTGTTAGCTGTTTTACAGATTATGTCTGTATTTGTGGTTAGTAACAGATGTGATAGTGTTCATCCTTGTCTGAACTTCAGATCTAACGTGGAACTTTTGGTTCCAGATTAGTTTGTTCTAATTGTGCATTACCGTTTTATGTAGATGCTCTTTTACATAATAATTAAATGTTCGTTAATTCTATATTTTGACATGTCTTTGTTTATTTCTCTCCGTTCCTCGTGGAGCATAGGGCGTCAACAGTTGTTCGCCTCTCTTCTCGGTTCCTGGCTGTTTTCTTTATGTTGTCAAGGGGTACACGAGCACTCTTCAATTCCTCAAAAAGACTTCGCCTCCTGGTCTGTTTAGGGCGTCCTATTTTTCGTTTTCATTCTTGGTTCCACTAAAGTGCCTGTCTAGTGACACTGAACTGTGTCTTCCGTAGCGTATGCCTGATCCTTCGCCATTTTCTCCTCTTGACCTGGGTCATCATTGGTTGCTGTCCTGTTCTTATCCACAGGTCTGTGTTTGCAACTCTATTGTACCATCTCAGTCTGAGAATAGACTGAAGACATCCGTTGACAAAGATCTGAATCTTATTTGTATTTAACTTGGGAACTCGCCATGTTTCCATACTGATCCTCCAGGTTGGGGGTTGTGCGATGGGTTAACAACCACTCCATTTAAAACAGAGCGTAGTTACAGTCACCAAAAACATATTTTGACATAATTGTCCACAATCTTTTACTTACATACATGATTGGGCGTTTTTTCCTGATTTACGAATGCAACGTGTATATGTTTGTTAGATTCAACAGTCCTGTCCACTAACTGTACAAGGGCGAATTACTGCCTCGGTACAGCTTTTGTTCTTCCATAATATCATTTGTGAGTAGTTAAACTGTGAATCGATGATAGGACGCAGCCTGTTTTCTAGTATTTTACAGAATAATTTTCCGGTGTGACTCAGTTCTGATATTTTTCTATATTTCGTACAATACTTTAGTCAGCCAACATAAAATCCGACTTCATACAAAGCCATCAACAGCGTCAACCAACGACCACACACACACACACACACACACACACACACCAGATCAACACAAAGGTCATTCTCAGGGCTATACCCAGATTTTTAAAAATAAAGTGTTCTTCCCATGACTACACATACAGAACACAATCCTAAATAGTCCTTGTTATGACTAGTTAGAGCCAACTATAAATTGATAGGCCTTCGAACTCAGGTAAGAATTATGGGAAATCAGACCACTACTACACCACTTGACCTTACATTCCAGTATTGTTGTATATAGACAAATTCATTTTAAAATCAACACAAAATGCTAAACTGAAGTTATATTATGCAACAAGTTTAGTTTAACAATAAGGAATGTCAATATTATGAATATTTTTGCACCAATAATTAACCATAGACTCACATAATTGAGTAAAATTGCAAAAAAGCTAACATTGTTCTATCAGTAAGTTAAAAAAGTAAAGGAACCCTTTCATACCTCGTGGTATATAGGTCAATACAGTGTTAGGCCTGTATTTTCATTGACAGTCGGCACACTATGGGTGATGTGGTCAGCATCACGCCGGCCGCCTTTACTTTAACAGAGCATGTGTGGTACCCAGTTTAGGCTGGGTCGACCCGAGAGCCGTACGGTCGGGAAAAATTCCACGCGCACTGCGGGAGCTGAACCCAGACCACCAGCCTTGAGAAGCGAGTTCATTAACAGCTACGCTACCGCGGCTCTCTTGTTCTATCAGACATATATATATTCCAGCCTCCTGCTCTGATCTAGGTCATTGATTTCCCCCGGTAAGTTGTCTGCCTTAGTTATCTAGAGTTGTCTGTGGACTAGCCCAGGCCACACCAAGAAAAAAGACCAATACGCTCTGATTTAAACGAAAAAACAGCCGTCTTAGTTTGAAAAGGCCGTGCCTCGGCATTATAGAGGCTTAATCAACCACCTAACAAACAAACTATCTTCTTCTTCCAGATAGGAATTATTATTGCATTTTTTCTATCTTCTGGTGTTTCTTGATTGATCTATACTTTGTTAAATAGACTGTGTTGCCATTTTTGTATCCTACCTTAATTAATAGTTACTTAAGTAGGTCTCTTTAAGATGTGTGTGTGCCTGATGCTTTGTTGATTGAGAAGCTCACTAAAAGCAATAGTTCATATATTTAAGCACAAAGTCTTAAGACATATTGAAGACACAAGATTGCATTAACGTATGAAAACTTCTTATTTTTTTAAAGAACAAAACTGCAATCATGCAGTAAGTATTCTAAGATATTGGGATTCTAAGAGATACCTTGCAGGTCGGCTGGGGACAGTCAAGGGCTGACGGAGAGCGAACCCAGTAAACGCTGGCTAAAACCAGACACATCGTCGAAGGATAAGCACCAGAGCTACAAATGGCGCTGAAGATGTAACGAAACACACCCATGCTAAGGCTGCATGGATCAGATTTCCACACGAATGAGATTTATGGGGAGATCTGGTCTATCAGTCTAAACAGTGATCGCGAGAGATATAGAGAGATATTTTGAAGAGTAAGTGCAATAATGCATGAATTTTTCATATTATTGTGATTGCATGTTGGCTTGAGTGATATAATCATCAATATTGCACTTCGCTGAATAACCATGTGTGTTCAGATCTCTTTCTTGCACAGAAAGATCTTATAGCAGTGCGCGAACTCAGTAGCGCCGGCGAGGATCACTTATGTAAGTTAGAAGATGGTAACAATATTTTTTCGAAATTTTTCTTTTCAATATTTCTAATTAATGTTGCTAGGGCGTCGGCTTTCCAGTCTGCTCTTTTCGATTTTGAACAGTTGATGTTTCTTTTACGTGCTCAAATTGAACACGAGACATACGTTGTATCGTCCGTCTTCGATAGAACTAGGAACTCGATCTTACCTACACTGAGACCAGCGGTCTCTGGAAAAATTTCTTTATGGATCTACGAGGAAACGAAACGAGTACTTTTGTAGCGAGAAGTGAACACTTGACATGAACGTCACAGAGAAATTGTAGCGAGAAGTGAACACTTGACATCAACGTCACAGAGAAATTGTAGCGAGAAGTGAACACTTGACATCAACGTCACAGAGAAATTGTCGCGAGAAGTGAACACTTGACATCAACGTCTCAGAGAAACTGAGAGAGAGAGAAAAGCAATAATGCATGCATTTAAGAAGTGAACACTTGACATCAACGTCACAGAGAAATTGAGAGAGAGAGAAAAGCAATAATGCATGCATTTTTCAAATATATTGATGGAAAAAGGAATACAATAATCTTGTCTGTTGCTCTTCTGTACCGTTTTTCTTACATAACTTTCCAACACTGCTGACATTCGCAACCTGTAATTGTTGGAAGGCACATTGTTTCAAGGGTAAAGGTCATTACGGTAACAAAGTAAAAACGACTTGTAATTGTGTGATAATTAGATTTTCACAGAACAAAGGTAATATGATAATTACAAAACAAAAAAAAGCTGAACTAAACACTGCAGTTGAAAGAAATATCTACAAAAGTAGCAATTATACTAAATTAAGAAAGTAAACCCACTCAACATAAAAACCAACGTATCGCACAATAGGTTTTCATCGGGGCAGAACGATATAGAAGCACAGGAAATGCAGTATCTCTAACTATATTAGTTAATTTTGTTATTTGTTTTTAGTCACAGATTTTCATTTTAGATCCGTTGGGGTTTTTTTGTCGTAGTCTAAATGTAGTGTGCTGTGAAGGAATTAACATTCGTCACTCCTGGTGTATCCTTTGTTTGATAAAGGCTTTTGGTCGAAACGTTGCTGTGTATTGTTATTGTTTTTGTATTTTGTAAAACTACAGTACTTTGTTGTTACGTGTTTCGCCTAACTATATTGCCGAATTAGAAATGTAATACAAAATTTAAAAAGTGTTAATAATGTTGCCAAAAATGTTACTTTTCTTTACTACATGATGAAATCGTTCTTTAAAACATATACAACAATTATTTCCAGAAGCAAAAACTGGGATTGAAGTTTGGGAATGGACAGAAAAGAACAGCACAACAGGTAAATGGGTATGCTCGTCAATCAAAATATCGAGCTGGCACTGTTAGTAGCTGAACGTTGTTGGAGATATTGCTAAAGAGATCGGAGCTCCTATGGACATGTCCGGAGTGCAATGAAGGTATTCCATTCTGAAACGGTTCGTTCAACATAAGAAAGAGTCTTTTATTAGTTATATCAAGCTCATTAGCTAACAAACAGAACAAATAAACAAGCATAAACTTCTTGCAGAAAATGCAATGGTTATCTTCTTCTTCCTTTGTCGTCACACTGCTATCGGGTTGTTTCCCAGTGTCGTGGTTTTCTGGGGATTTTTTTTCTTGTGCTGCTCTAGTGGCTTGTGCGATTGTTATTTTTCCACTTTAACAGGATTCTGTTATGCCATCTAACCATCTTTTTCGTGGTCTTCCTCTCGCTTTCTTTCCTGATGCTCTGTTGTAGAAGACTCTGTATACTGTGAAGTTTGGATGCATTCTTATAAAGTGGCCATACCACTTCTTTCTTTGTTTCTTAATGTAATATAAGCAAGGTTCTGTGCCAACTTTCTTTCTTATGCTGATGTTGGTGACTGTCTTTTCTGGTGTTGTTGGTAACTTTTGCAAGCAGCGTATTTCACATGTAGATATTTTTGTGGCTGCGTTTTGCTCATTGTCCATGTTTGGATCTGGTAAAACAAAGTAGGCACGAAAATGCTGTTGATCATCTGTTGCTTAGCTGTCAGTGAGATTTGTGGATGTCTTAACAATAGGGCAAGCTGGTAGGTTACAGCATTTGCTTTTTACACTCTAGTCTCTATCTCTCTATCAAATCTTCTGTCTTTAATGGTTATAATTATTATTAAATCACTTCTGTTAGTGTAATTTTAAAAATGTGCAAAATTCTATATTTCATTGTCTGTAAATATAAACTTACCGTACTGTTCCCACGTTCTCCAAAATTTAAGTGAGTGTCTTTCCTACTTTATTTTCTTGATTCTAATGTCAACATTTTAGCTGTATCCTCGATCAAACTGAAAATGTCTTCATTATATTACTGCATTTCTCAAAGTTATACAAATATTTTGTTATAATTGTATTTCCCATTTCTCTTCGTCACGCTTTAAGTGTGTACTTCCTTCTCTATAAATGTCTACACCATTAGCAACGTTATATCTATCACTATGTGGTTTTAAATTATCTCTTATTTCAAGATGTCTTAGATCAGTGGTTGTCAAACTTTCTCAGCCGGCGCCTCTCTTGAAGATGCGTCAAGGCTACCACGACCCGTTCCCTTTTTCCCCTCATTTTTCCCTGTCAAATTAACTATTATTTCAACATCAAGAAAACACCCAAAAAAAATGTTTTCTCACTCTGAAAGTTATAATAGCACTGTCCCTTAAACACAATAGAAACCCACAGGAAGAAACGGAAGCAAAAAATATGATCTACAAATAAAGAATGTAATACTTGTACACAGAGGCGGCTCGTTATTAAGGGCCAGTGGGTTCCGGCCCCACCAATAATCGAAAGGGGGAATAACTTCCACGAATAGACAAATAATAGTAAATACTTCAAAACCCATGATTTTTCTGAACATTTGTGTATGTGCCCACCAAGAGAAATGACCACGAGCAGCCACTGCTTGTACACTGTTTATTAGTTAAACACAATAGCATTGATAAGGAGAAATGTTAGTATTAGAAACAACTCATTTTTGACAAAAATTTGAAAAAAATATCGATTGGAGTCAAAATCAATGATACTCTAGATTAGTTTTTTTTTAAATTACTTGTAAACCTGTTTTATGAAGGAAAAAAACGTATTTCAACTGGAAAAACAAATTAATATAAAAATCTATTGAAACACAAAATCCACTAATTTTTGTAACGCTTCACGCATCCCCTGATACTGCCTAAAACCTAAATAGGGTGCGCTCCTTCCAAGATGAAAACCACTGTCCTAGGTACATCTGGCTCACATAGATTGTATTAGATTGAGTCATCCACTTCTTATATTATTTCCAAGTATCCACAACGTAAAACACTACACTCTGTATATCAAACTGTTTGTCATTATATTTGCTTGTTTACATCATCATCATCAACGTGCGTATCCTTTATAGGACGTTGCTCTCTTTGCAGCGCATCTGTAATTCACTATGTCTCTAGCCAGTTCGCCCACTTCATCGATGTTTACAACACAAATACTATTTTGGCGATTACTATTTCAATAACATAGTAACATAACTACCATGATTCTGAGATTTCATGAGTAATACAGTGGATACCCTCACACTGCAAGATCAAGTGGAATGAAGATGCTGACAGATTTGCTAAAGAGGGATCAGGACTGCCCCAAGAAGACAGCCTGGTCAGCTATGAAGAAGCAGAAGGCATCAACAGAAAGCACTACAAAGCAAAGTGGGAGAAAGTACACCCAGAATACAACAAGGATGATGGATATTACAAACTGTCCAGAAGGAACCAGACTGTCATACTCCGCTTCCCGACGGGTCACAACAGAATGAGACACCACCTGCACACTAGATCCAAGATAAGCACCAACGACCTGTACTCGTATGACTTGGCGAGTAGGACAACAGAGTATATCTTACAGAACTTCCCCCAGTATGCACACCTGAGATGAAAGAGGTGGCTCACTTATACCACTGTCCAAGACAAACTGCAGTTGCATGGCTGACAATCTGAGGCAGACGACGGCCTTTATTAGAGAATCCGAAATCCCAAACTAGTGAGAACGCAGAAGAAGAAGAAATAACATAGTTCGTTACTTCATCTAATCTCAGTAAATCGTGGATTATCCTAAATAATTTAATTCTTTTTCATCTTTTGGCTACTCGGTAATGCATGAATAGACTGGTTTAGAATTGAAGACAGCACGAAAAAAGTGGGTACAACATCAGTACTGAACTTCATCAAAAAATAACAAATGAAATGGTTCAGCCACATAACCAGATTACCAACAGAGAGTATGTCTCAAAGATCAATGCTACTCAGAATCATATAATACAAACCAAAAGGATGTCCACGTAAAAGGTAGACCTCAGAAATAACAGATAATGTGAAAAACACCGTTTATGAAACGCACACAAAAGACCATTGTAAAAATCTTCTTATCCTGATGCCATGAGGGAAAACAGGATTAGAGGAAAGAAGAGAAAAAAGTATTTAGAGATGTTTAGGAACTCTGCTTATTTCATCAGTTCAGTTTCTTAATGACCGTCCTCTCTCCATGTTTTCGTTTACGCTGTGCATCATTGTATGTTGTCCTAAATTATTTCAAGACAACCGTGTTATATGGTCGTTTGACCTGCTATCTCTAGATGAGTTCTGTTGTCGTTGTTACACCCACTGTGCACCTGATTGTAAAATTAAGTGGTGTCAACGGTTACGAGGTTTGTATGTTGTTGAAGATTTTAGCTCGGAATCCTTACCGAGCCACATGTGCAATTTTTTTCATGAGATCATAGGATTATTGCTAAAGCTACGATATATGTGCTTGTGCAACATTCTGGGCAGATGGCGGCTTTCTTTTTTTTTAAATAAATAAGCATATTCTCCTTTCGTCATCATCATCAGGTGCCGTCTCCACATCGAAGGTTGGCTGCAATGAATCTCCAGCATCCTCTGTCTTTCGCCTTGGTGTTGCACACTGCCAGACTGTCTTTTGTCCTTTTGTGCTTTTTTTTGCCAGACTGTAACCTGTCCATTTCTTAAAGTTTCCTCCCACTTATCTCTCGGTCTTCCTCTCGCTCTTTATTCTCCTTTATACACTTATTATTTAAGTAATTTTCAGTTAATTGAAAATTCGAATAGGAACGAAAAGTAATGGGAAAGCAGTGAAATATTTCACGTCTTTCAAGCGATGTTTCGTCCGTGCGATAAGCCATGTTCATCTATGAAGGTGTCATGTAAACAAACAGTTAACATTCTCCTTTCTGTTGCTTTTATTTCTATTTTATTGTTTGTGTGTTCATTGTTCATGCCTGACTTTGGTAGCTCAGGGTGTGGAGAGATATTGTGTTATATAGTGTTCATCATCATCAGGTGGCGTGTTTGCTGGCGTGGGAGATCATGGATCTCCACAAATCTCTATCGTTGGTATTTGCTATCAACTCAGATGTTGACGCTCTACCGTGCCATGAAGTCAGGCTTTCCACAATTTTCGCTCTCTGTCTTCCTCTGTCTTGTCTACCCTCGATTTTACCGGTTGTCACTATATATATATATATATGACGTCCACGTCCATTATATAACTATATGACGTCCACGTCCATTATAACTATAGACGTCACGTCTTTATACTATGACGTCCCGTCTATAACATTGACGTCCACGTTTATATAACTATATGACGTCCACGCAAAAGACGGACATCAGAAATGACAGAGGGACCAAAAACAGTGTTTATGAAACGCACACAAAAGCCCGTTCTAGAAATATCTTCTTATCCTGACGTTATACGGCAAAACGGAATTAGAGAAAAAAAAGAACACACAATATTGATGTATATGTGTATGTGTGTGTATGTGTGTGTATGTGTGTGTATGTCTGTATGTATGTATGTATGTATGTATGTATCTATATATGTAGGTAGGTAGATAGGTATGTATGTATGTATGTATGTAGGTATTTATATATGTAGGTATTTATGTTTGTAGATATGTAAGTATGCAGGTATGTATGTATGTAGATATGTAGGTATGTATGTAGGTATGTATGTATGTACGTATGTACGTATGTGCTTGTGTATGAATGTTTGTATGTTTGTATGTATGTATGTATGTGTGTATGTCTGTATGTATGCATGTATTTATATATGTATGTGTGAAAATGAAGTATTTTTGACATATAAAAACACACGAAGCGTTGGAGAAAACCCAGTATGGAAGGACTCATCTTGACAAAAATGGAGAAGAGAAATACCACGGAGAAGATAGATTAAGGATGTGACTGATTATTTGAGCATGACGGATGCAGAGGCGGAACACCTGGCGAAAGAGAAAATTTGTGAAGGACTGTTGAACTGGCAAAGTGTTGCTCAGAACAAGCTATTTGATTGTGATGATGTGTGAGTGGGGATATACGAGTACAAATACTCATGTACACAGTAAGCTGTTATTCAGTCTCGTAAGGCTGTTCTTGATGCCGTCGCTACATCTTTTGCGTGGTCTTCCTCTTGCTCTGTATTCGTTATACTTTTTCTGTGTGGCTCTCTGTGGTTGACGATACCAGGGCATTCTTGCCATGTGTCCAAACCATTTAATCTGTTGTTCTTTTATTAATTTCATGACTGGTTTCACATCCAGTCTTCTTCTGATTTCTTTATTTCTAATTTTGTCTCCTATTATCACACCTGCAGCTCTTCTAAGACACATCTCTGTCGTTATGATTGTCCACTCATTATTTGCTGTTATTGGCCATGTTTGACACTGTTAACATTGTGTTGATCAGAAACTCGTTCTTATAAGATTTGCTTCAGTTGTTACAAAACTAAGTATCTATAAATATATAATTATATAAGTAAGTTCCAAAATTACTAAAGATAGAGAAAATAAATATATTGTTCTTTCAGTTTGGGCCATCCAGAACATGTCACTCAAAATTGTCGTGCCCTAAATATCAAAAGTATTCTTGCGAAATGGGTCTCTCTGATCCACAGTAAACCGCATTTATGCTTTGGTTTGTTTGTGTGACAGCATGACGGAATCATAGTGACAGAACGTGAAACACATATTTTATCTTTGAAATGGGAGTATCTCTAGTGCACATGTCTTCATTCTGAACTCGTTCCAGCTGTTCACAATTTGATCGTGAAAGCATGAGAATGCCAAGTCCATAATCATAGGCAGAAAATCCGACATTCTTCCTGTAGTAAGTAATAAATGTGTTGTGATACGCACAGAGACTAACTATGTCACGAAAACAGCACTGAGATGGACACTAGTGGATAAACGAAAACGTGCAAGACTCAAATGGACCTGGGGGAGAACAGTATAACAAGGTCTGAAAGACATTAATCATGTGTGGAAAACAATACAGAAGACGGTCAAGGATAGAGAAGGGTGGTGTGCATTTCCTCCTGCCTTAAGAGCCAGTAGAGTGTTAGACTAGAGAGAGAGCGCGAGAGAGAGGAGCGAGAGAGAGAGCGAGAGAAAAGGAGCGAGAGAGAGAAGGAGCGAGAGAGAGAAGGAGAGAGAGAGAGAGAGAGAGAGAGAGAGAGAGAGAAGGAGCGAGAGAGAGAGAAGGAGCGAGAGAGAGAGAGAAGGAGCGAGAGAGAGAGAAGGAGCGAGAGTGAGAAGAGAGAGTGAAGAGAGAGAATGAGAGAGAGAGAGAGAGAAGGAGCGAGAGAGAGAGAGCGCGAGAGAGAGAGCGAAAGAGAGAGAATGAAAGAGAGAGAGAGAGAGATGGTTAACTGCAACGTGTAACTTCGTGTTATTGTTCTCAATACCAGACCAAAGTTTATATATATATATAGGCAATGTGACCAGTTTCCATTCTCGTTTATTTCCCTTCTATAACAAGGGGGGACAATTAACCCATTTACTTGCACTACCAAAACGCAATATTATTCCAATTCAGTTAATTAACCAGACTTCTTACTATTTGTATGTAGCAGATTTATGAATTATATCAGATACGCAGAGAGTGAAGGAAATTACCAACATGTCGGCATAAAAATTACATTGAAACATGACATTACAAATCTAGACGTTACTAGTTATGAAAGTGGAATGAAAAAAAAAAGTTCATTTACCATCGCGTAGCCTCCGACAGAATACGATCGGGGGCTCATGTATACATTCTAGAAAATAAGACCACACCTGTCGCATGATCCTCGCATTCCAGCGCTGTTGTATAATAATAATAATAATAATTCCTCTCGTACCGTTAAAAGTTACATAAGGCCTCCAAGCAATTTATCCATACCCCTCTACCCTGGACAACTCGCTCAATCTCCTCCATGGAACTGAGACCGATGTTTAGTGCCTCTCTCAGCAAAGTTCGTTTCCGTGTCTTCTTAGGTCGTCCTCTCTTTCTTGAACCCTTTGCATCCCACTTCAATGCCCGCTTTGATATTCGTTGATCATTTCTCCTCAAGGCGTGTCCAACATATCTCCATCTTCTCTTCCGTATAACAGTTGTCACTAGTGGTTGACCAGACATTTCTCTGATTTCATCACTTCTCCTGAATTCGTTTCATTTTATATTATGATGTCGTATATATACAAATTAATTTTAAAAACAATACAACATACTAAATCAAGGTTATATTATGTTTCAAATTTAGTTGAAAACTAAGGAATATCAGTATTATTAACACTTTCATCAAACAAATAACCATGAAAGCACAGAATTGAATAAAATTGCAAAAAAGCTTACATTGTTCTATCAAAATATACAAAAACCAGTTTCCATTAAACATGAATTTTCGATTTCCCATCTGAACTAGTCGGCCATATGAACCCGTAGGCCACGAACCAACCAAAAAAAGATTCACAGGTCTTGTGTTTTATTGTTGAAGTAAATGATTGCATACCTTCATGATTATCATACCATCTTTACATCAAAGATCTTCTTGATTCCTTATTTTCCTACGCAGGAAATATTGTTTATATATAGCTGTTTTCGTCTTTACAAACGGTCATTGAAGGGTCATTTAAATGCTAAAAGACAGATTATAAATGCAATCTTCATACCAACACTGTGCTACTAGTGCCAAACATGGGCATTGACAAAATAACAAGAAAGGAAAATTACCACATGCGAAATGAGATGCTTGAGGAAAGCAGTAAATAAAACAAGAAGAGACCATATAAGAAATGAGGAAATTAGAAGAACAGTAGGAACAACAATTGCTATTAGATTAATTGAAAAACAGAGACTGAAATGGTTTGGTCACTTGGTGAGAATGAACTTGAATACATCATTTGCAAGAGTGTCCAACCTAAAAATGGAATCATCAAGAGGAAGAGGCAGACCAAGAAAAGATGGGTTGATGGAGTAACAGACATCTTAAAACTCCACAATACCATAGTATATCAAGCGACCGAGCGTGCACTATCTCAGCAACCGATCATCAGTTAAACCTGCAACGCCTAACGGAAAAAAGCAGAGAAGGACACAGCATATCAAGCGACCGAGCGTGCACTATCTCAGCAACCGATCATCAGTTAAACCGGCTACGCCTAACGGAAAAAAGCAGAGAAGGACACAGCATATCAAGCGACCGAGTGTGCACTATCTCAGCAACCGATCATCAGTTAAACCGGCTACGCCTAACGGAAAAAAGCAGAGAAGGACACAGCATATCAAGCGACCGAGCGTGCATTTATCTCAGCAACCGATCATCAGTTAAACCGGCTACGCCTAACGGAAAAAAGCAGAGAAGGACACAGCATATCAAGCGACCGAGTGTGCATTATCTCGGCAACCGATCATCAGTTAAACCTGCTACGCCTAACAGAAAAAAAAAGCAGAGAAGGACAAAGAAACAAAAGAAAGAGTAAATGGTAAATTAAACCGACTGTGACAACTTCTGAGTTTGCCTGTTTGGGAAAAGGTATAACCATGTGTTCCATATTAATATTATTAGGATTATATATGCATCTTCTTGGAAGGTAGTATATCATTGGTTTCCTTCCTGGCAGTGACCACACTGGTCCCTGAATGTAGTTATTGTCTCTATTACAGAGATCCTCTCTTTCCAACGTGAGTTTTGAGGTTATATAAAACGACATGAAGTGTTGGAGAAGACCATCATGGAAGGAGACATCCCGGCTACTAGGAGAAGAGGAAGACATCAGATAAGATGACTTCAGGGTGTAATTGACGGTCCCACACATTTCTCCAATATCTCCCTCACACACAAACATGATCACACATACACACAGACACACACACAAAATATATATATCATTCGTATTCCCTCTCTAATTCCTTCTATTACACATACTTCCTCTGTTACTCTTATCTTCTTCTTCTTCCAACGCTCCGTATCGACCACTTGTTCACCACTCTGTGTGATTTGTATGTGATCTGAGCCTGAGAGCGATTGTACGTTGTGCCAGTTATGTGCCTACAAGTAAGCCAGCACATCCGATTTCTGCGATGCTGTTTTATTTACTAGGGTAACCTCAGTCGTCACTTACTTCTTCTTCTTTGCGTTCGTCTCTTACGATTTACCTTGTAGGTAGAGTGTTACTATTCTTTGCTTCCCTTGCGAGTACCGGCAACGTACGAGCAACCATGTCATCCGTATTCCCTTTCTAATTTTATCTATTACATATACTTCCCCTGTTCTTCTCATAAAGCACATTTCTCTCTCTCTCTCTCTCTCTCTCTCTCTCTCTCACTCTTACACTCTAACATCATTTGGCACACACTCTGAACATTTCATTTGTGCACACACTCTAACACTCATTTTGCCACACACTCTCAACAACTCATTTGCGCACACATCTCAACAACTCATTTGCGCACATACTCTCGGCAACTCATTTGCGCACACACTCTCAACAACTCATTTGCGCACACACTCTCAGCAACTCATTTGCGCACACACTCTCAACAACTCATTTGCCACACACTCAACAACTCATTTGCACACAACTCGCAACAACTCATTTGCATACACATGTTCTGTAATACACTCACTACCTCTCTTACACATTACATGCTGTAATCTACAAGTCTCGCCATGGGCTCAGACAATTTATCTTCGTTTATTACATGCATTTAGAAACCAAAAATGGAACAATTACTGGAATAACATGGGACACAAACATCGCGTGCGTTTATTAATGGCTTGAGCACAGCTATACTTATTGTACTATTTTATGTTTTACAGACTGTATAAACAAGCGAAACGGAGATGAATTGAACGTGTATATCATATGCCAGTTATAGGAAAATAGCTCTTGTTTAACATCGGGAGAAGCAAAGGCTATGGGAGTATACCCAAACAGAAAATCCGGAGTTGGAGCCTCTAAGGCTGGCAGGCATCATGTGATGCCCTACAGGCAGCTCCTACAACCAACCTGATACCAGAAGTCGTGCTTGCACTTCTCTAGACTGTCAGCGAAGTCGAGAGTGGTTAGTTGACGCTTGCAACTCCAATAAGACCTGTGGTTGAACCTTTATCTTTCATATTTGACATTTTTCTTTTACTGTGAATTTCATGATGGAACAGAAAATGATTACATTCAGTCTGCTATGATTCTTTCTTTCTTCTTTCTTTCTTTTGTCCTTCTCTGTTTTTTTGCCGCTAGGCGTAGCAGGTTTAACTGATGATCGGTTTTCCGAGATAATGCACGCTCGGTCGCTTGATATGGTGTGGTATTGTGGAGTTTTAAGATGTCTGTAACTCCATCAACCCATCTTTTCTTGGTCTGCCCTTTCCTCTTGATGATTCCATTTTCAGGTGTAGCTCTGCAACTGGTGTATTCGGGTTCATTCTCACCAAGTGGCCAAACCATTTGAGTCTCTGTTTTTCAATAAATCTAATAGCAGGTGTTGTTCCGACTGTTCTTCTAATTTCCTCATTTCTTATATGGTCTCTTCTTGTTTTATTTACTGCTTTCCTCAGGCATCTCATTTCGCATGTGGTAATTTTCCTTTCTTGTTCTTTTGTCAGTGCCCATGTTTGGCTCTGGTAGCACAGTGTTGGTATAAAGATTGAATTTATAATCTGTTTTTAGTCACTACTGGAATAGCTACTGCTATGATTCAAGCTATTTAATTGTTCACGCTTGATGGATCGTTTATGCGTACGATCTTACCACTGTATGTACAAGCACACTCTTCCTTTTGTCTATATACATCTCCTCTCTTTAGCCTGTTACGCCCTTGGCGTTAGGGCAAGCAAAACGTCACCATTCTTTTCCTGTTCATGGCCTTCCTCTGTATGTAGTTCCAGCTATGATTCATTTCCTTCAAATATACATAATTCATACTATTTTTACTTCCTCGTTCGCCCTCATGAAGTTTTTATTTATTTTGTTACTTTGACTTTTTCTTCGAACGTTCCATATCGACCACTCTTTGTGATTTTTATGTGATATGAGCATATGAACGATTGCAGGTTGTGCTAGTTATGCTCCTACAAGTATTCAAGCACATCCGATTTCTGCGTTCTATTTTATTGACTAGGGTAGCTTCCCTAGGTTCTTCATCAGTCGCCTCTTACGACATGCCTTGTAGGTCGCATTGGTATTATTCTTTGTTTCCCTTGCGGGCCCCGGGCAACACGGACATTTTATTTGTCACAAAATTACCCTTTTGACTGATGGTCTGGTCGCTAAATGTATTCCTTTTTAGTCAACTGTTCCTTACCTGTTCCTTTAGACATGATTTCTTCGACATCATATAGCCTATCATTCTGAGGAGATCTATGTGACAAAGTGATCAAATCATCTGCTTACGATCTTCTTCTTCTTCTTCTTCGAATGCTCCATATCGACTACTTGTTAACCACTCTGCGTGATTTTTATCTGATCTGAGTTTAAGAGCGATTGTACCTTGTGCCATTTATGCGCCTACAAATAGACCAGCCCATCCGATTTCTGCGATGCTTTTTATTTACTAGGGTACCTTCCATAGGTCCTACATCAGTCGCCTCTTACGACATGCTTTGTAGGTCACAGTGGTACTGTTCTTTGCTTCCCTTGCGGGCCCCGGCACCACACATGTGATAAGAGTCTAAAGCCAAAAGATTGACTTCATTGCACAGGATTTTACCTTGTATGACTCAGTCCCTCTACGCAGAAATGGAACGCCATCTGCCAAGGATATTGCACATAGCACACACTCCGTAGCTCCGACAACAATCCTTGTCGTCTCTGACAAAAATACATCAGTGAACAGAACGTCGCTATCCGGATTCGAACATACAACCTTCGGAACGCGAGGCGAGGGCGTAACCACTTTGCCACAACGCCCCTCTAAGTTACCATATTCTTTCACAACTTTCTGTCTATTGTTCTAGCTATGAAACTGTTTCTAGCCCTGATGTTAAGCGGCATAAAATCGTTTCCCTCTGTCGACCTCTAACTTTCTTCCCCTATATATTTTCAGTTGTCACAATGTTTTTGATCTTTTCACTTCTGGCAACATATAAAAAAGACGTTTAATTAAAGAATGTAATCTGTGGTTTTCCTGTTTCTTAACATGGAAATGCTAACGACTGTACTATTATTATTTAGTTGCACATTTGATAATTGAGTCTAAAGAGAACAGTTCTCAGCTTGAATAGTATTAAGAAAAAAATCTTAGCTTATCCTTTACAGATCCTTTACATCAACTACAGTAAACGAGTCGGTGATATTCTAGGCACCACTTATATGCTAAGTAGTTTGCCTTTGGGTGGAGTCTGTGGCTTAGGGGTTAGTGACTCGGTCTAATAACCCCGACGTTCTGAGTTCAAATCACGATGCGGACAGTTTGGTTTCAAACTGTTTCGTGTGAATTTTTACAAAAGGACGTGGCACCACCCGTTCAGAAAGCAATGGCAAACTACTGAACGTAATAATGCCTAGAAAAATCACAAGCAGTGTTAAAAAGCTGGGGTTGATTCGCAAAGTCCTGTAAAGGATATGCAATTAACTAGTTTATCATAAAGTCCTGTAAAGGATATGCAATTAACTTAGTTTGTCATCAAAGTCCTGTAAAGGATATGCAATTAACTTAGTTTGTCATTGATTTCTGATGGTGAGGTCTATTTTAACTTTGGTAAAAAATCAACGGAAACGAATTTGCATACAAATTTGCCCACCGTGGGGTTTGAACCAGGTACGTTTGGGTTTGTGATCGAGATCACTACTCGCTTAAGCTACAAACGCTCACTTTATAGTATTAAGGGATATATTTTGACAATGTTAGTATACTTTCGTTATGTTAGATTCTGAGCTATCTTCATGTCTTGTTTTTTTCTTTAAATCTATTTTTTATCGCTTATATCGCACTTTATTTATTCGTTTTCCCACTTTTTTTTGGTCTGTGAAAATAGGTTGTATAAATCAATAAAAATATATACAGTAGAGCCTTACCGACGCAACAAATCAAAAATTGTATAAACCAGAATTTTCCAAACTGGGGTTTTAAGGACTCCTGGTCCGTGAGTTGTTCACGGGGGTCCTCAAGCGCTTGAAAAATATTATGATCTTTGATATTTCAAACAGGAAACTAAATTTTTTACCCTGATCAAAAGCACTTGAGCTTTCAGCTCTTCGGCTCGGTGTCATGGACATCGTAACCCTTCGGTTCAGTGCCCCAAACACCGTAAATCTGGAGAACCTGTGGTTTTTTCTGCCTGTCCGCGAAATTGAACCCGCACTCACAGAGGGCTTATCACCCGTCGTCCAACGCGCTACGAACACGCTGGGCAGGTAGGAAGAAACTAAATTTTTTTTTTATGTATAAAAATAGTGAAAAACTAGCTCCGCTTCGAAATTAAATTGCCCTGATCATACCGGAGTCTAAATCTCTGACAGGACAAAATGAACGATCAATTGAAATTTCCCACAGTCTAAGAGATTGGAGCTAGCTTGACTGTTGGTGTAGTATAATAATAACCCAATCGCTAGAAGATTTTCATACATAGAAACATTTGGCTGTCCGCTGCAGCAAAATGTATTTAAACGGGGGTCCACGGTAATGCAAAGTTTGGGAACCTCTGGTATAAACAAATACAAATGCACAAAGTAGAGCCTTACTGACACAACAATTCAACCATATCTACAGAGCATAACACTTTTAGCATTTATTTGCAGTCACCTAGCTAGAAAATCTGGGGGCACGACGATGAAGATGTTTAGAATGACATTTAAAAGTCAGTTTCCTGCACAGTCAGCATTCAGTGGAAAAGTGTTTTGTATCCGATCATTTTTGTTAAACTCACCCCTGAAGATAAAGTGTGCTAAATTCACCCCTGAAGATGAAGTGTGCTAAACTCACCATAAATATGAAAAGTGTTAAACTCACCCCTGAAGATGAAGTGTGCTAAATTCACCCCTGAAGATAAAGTGCAATTCACCCCTGAAGATAAAGGTGCTAAATTCACCATAAATATGAAAAGTGTTAAACTCACCCTGAAGATGAAGTACTAAATTCACCCCTAAAGATGAAGTGTGTTAAACTCAAAACTCAACCCTAAGATGAAGTGTAAACTCACTCAAAGATGTAGTGTTAAACTCACCCTAAAGATGTAGTGTGTAATTCACCTTAAAGATGAAGTGTGTTAAACTCACCCTAAAGATGTAGGTGTTAAATTCACCCTTAAAGATGAAGTGTGTTAAACTCACCCTAAAGATGAAATGTGTTAAACTCATGCCTGAAAATGAAGTCTAAAATCTTACAAAGCCAGCAAGAAACGCTAATGCCTTCAGATAAAATCAATACTAGATCATTGTTATTGAGATCTATCAACTCGATGAGACGAAACAGATAACCGTTCAGGTAATTAAATCAACAACACCAGGCATATGCCCATACTGAAGGGAGATAATCTGGTACACGCCCATATTGAAGGGAGATAATCAAAGATGATTAGATCTTAGATATCAGAAAAGGAAAGAAAGACATATTGCGAATCCAACTTTCTTGTTATCATTTTTTTTAATTGATTGTTGAAATGAGCTGCAACAGGGCCGGTTCGTGACATGTTACAGAGAGGCGGTCGCATCAGGCGAAACCGTAAGGGGGCGGCATAGGCAGCGAAATCAAAATACAATTCGAACCATTCAATAATTTAAAATCTTTACATTACGTTTTCCTATATTGGTCTATGTTATTCCGATATTGATGTATACGATTTTCTTCTGTGTTCTCACTAGATTGGGATTTCGGATTCTCTAATAAAGACAGCCGTCTGCCTCAGATGATCAGCCACAACATACAGTTTGTCTTGGACGCTGGTGTAAGTGGACCACCTCTTTCTTCTCAAGTCTGCATACTGGAGGCAGTTCTGTAGGAAATAATTCCTATGATTTCTGCTTCCCAGTTTGTGCCGACCTCTTGTATACGATTTAGTATTCGTACATTTTGTGTAGTTGAAAAAATAATCCCAATCCAAGGTTATTTTAAAGAAAAAACATTTAAATGAATGCATTTCGAAAACTTGCATCATACTGAGAAAACATACCGCACAGTCCTGAGCTGCAAGATATCAACATACAAATCAACCATCAACCGTTAAAACATGTGAGAGAATTCACATACCTCGAAAATATCTTCACATCTGATCAGTGGCGACTCATGATCATTTTTGTTGATGGGACCAAGCAAATATTGTGGGGAAAATATCATGGTTTTGTGTTAGGTTATATATTAGAATTTACATATTAGTTATATATGATTTTTGGTGGGGTCCGGCCCCACTGGCCTCTAATGACGAGTCACCACTGCATCTGATAGTATACTGGATAGAACGATCAAAACTAGAATCCATCAAGCCAACAACGTGCCATGCCAACTTAAACCCGTGCAAAACTTGGGCACTGATAACAGAACAAGAAGGGAATATTACCACCTGTGAAATGTGATGCTTAGGGAAAGTGGTAAATAAAACAAGAAGAGACCATATAGAAAAGGAGGAAATTAGAAGCAAGAGAAAGCGGAACGGCTTGAATCAACAATATCGATTGTTGGGGAGCTGAAGATGGATAAGGGGGATGTCCTTCGGTCTCTTCTCGACTGTCTGTTGGATGAGGACACTAAAATAGATGATTAATCGATCCAGCGGTTTAGTCAGTTTGGAGTTACCCGTTGTAAAAGTAGAACTTGACGCCTGAGTGGCAGAGTGAGGAGTGTGTTTAATCATCGAGCAACGGGAACCATTAGTATGCACACTCTTCGATATCTTTTAGGAGAGACTGAGCACCTATGGGTCTGCCCGGAGTGCGGTGCCGTTAATCTAGTAACCAATAACAAATAATCAGTTAGGCAATGATGTTAAAATGCTTTCTTTTTTTAATCATTGCATTAAGTTAGATAGTCTTGGTTCCAACTTCAAGGGATATCCAATAATTACTTCGTTCCTACGCCAGCGAACACCACTAGAAATACTAATCACTGTCTCATAGAAGCGTGTCAAGGTAAAGATATTTCCGACACAAAACTGCAGCTTCCTAACGCATTAAGTGAGTAAGGCATCAGCCAGATTGCCAACACCAACCGTCCGTCACTTGAATTTACAATTCACATCTTAGAAAACTTGTCATTACCAAAATAAAAGCCCACACACACATTAAAGGACAGCAGCCAGACCGCCGGTGACTTAACTATCCACCATTTTGTGAAATCGAAATTTACAGCACAGTCATCACGGAAAAAAACAAATAGCTTTCCGAATAACATTCACATCTCACAGTGGCGCACCAAGCACTCAACTCAGAAGCATACGACTCCAAGAAACATAAACATAATGAATCAAAGTTTTAACCAGAACATGCTTTACAAGGAAATGATACAAGACACAGTATTGGCAAACAAATAGCTTTCTACCAAACACTGAACATATGCTAAAAAATAAGAAATGTTACTACAATGAGACTATTAAACGACATCGTTTTTGTACTTGCAAAACTAATTTCTATCATGTTTTATAGTATTTTTTAGAAATGTTTCCTGAAATCGTAATTAATTTTAATTTGCAAATGTAGTTTGCATTCATTTGATTTATGAAATAATTAGTTTGAAATTGTTTTACCACCATTTTAATACAGCACAGAATATAATTCATAAAACAAATTAATTTTTTTAAAACGCCTAAAATTATCAATATCTTCAAAAATTGCTGGAAAGCCTAACAGTCACTGCTGAGTTTGTGAAATGTCTTTTGGATCTTCCTTGTTGGAAACAACATGGGAGAACATATGATGATTAACTTAATACATTGATGATGGTCGCATCAAATTTAAATATCAATACAGAACAGTTACCCTAGAACTGAAAATGAAATATCCAAAGTTTAGAACTCAAGGTTTCAAGAAAGAGAGGTCGACCTAATGAGACCATGAAACGAATTTTGCTGAGGGAAGCAAGAAATATCGGTCTCAGTTCCATGGCGGAGATTGAGCGAATTGTCCAGGATAGAGCGGTGTGGAGAAATTGCTTAAATGCTATATGTATCGTATAACGGTATGAGAGGAAGTATTATTATTATTATAAGTTTAGAACTGAAGAAAAGTGGTTTGACGAATTTGTTTTTAAAACACCATTCGCCATATCGAGCCGAAGTACTAGCTCACAGGTCGTTTAAGATGATGCATAGGCAGTATGCTGTCTAATTCAATATTAAAGGAAAATTAAAAGGAAGTAGCCATCAACCACAGTAAACGAGTCGTTGATTTTTACTAGGCACCACTTATACGTTCAGTAGTTTGACATTGCTTTCTGGACGGTGAGGCCTATTTTTTAAAATCTTTTTCGTAAAAATGCAACCTAAACGAATTTGCTTTCAAACTTGCCCATCGTGTTTTGCTTCCAAACTTGACCACCATCAATATACATTACAATATAAATGCGTCAAAGATGTAACAATAAAATGACGGATGGTAAGGGTAATGTTAAGTATTTTGAGGACATGAAGAAGCAGAACGATTAGGAAAAGACAAGTACAGAGTGAGGCTTTTCGAAAACAAAAGGAAATGTTGAGGTGTTGAAGGAGGTTAAGACGCTGAGAAACCTCATCATCAATATAGGAAAGAGGCTGACATCATCTTTTGGGCATGTGATGGGGAAGGGAGGTTTAAAACACATTGTGACAACCAGGAAAATCGAGGGTAGACGAGAGAGAGGAAGACAGAGAGAGAGAGAAAATTTGGATAGCCTGACTTCATGGCACGGAAGAGCGTCAACATCTGAGATCATAGCAAATTCCAGAGATAAAGATTAGTGGAGATCCATGATCGCCTACGCCTGTCGGCACAGCACCTGAGGATGATGACGATGATGAGAAAAGATGAAGTTCAATTCGAAGATAGAAATTTGGGAAATATGACTTGGTCGGTTATGGTTATTGAATAGTCTTCATACCACTATGGGCAAATTCACAGGCTGCTCAATCTCTCCCAACAGATGGCAAAGTGAATGCATACTGATGGTGTTCATAGCTCATTTGCTAAACACACTCATCAAGGAGCTTTTGAGATATCTAATTCTGCTTATACAACGTGTAATTTACAAATACCTTCTTCTTCTTTGCGTTCGTTCTTTACAACCAATTTTAATCACTCTTTGTGATATGTTTGATCTTTGCCAAGAAAGTGTATACGTTACACATTGGTTTGGTAGGCCCCTAAACGCATAGACTTCTACCGGTCTAGGACACGTGCATCCGATTTCATCTAAACCTCTTTAGCCGCCTCTTACGACATGCGTGGCAGGTAACAGTGGTTCAATTCTTTACACCCCAAATTTGGGCCCCGTTAACCACTAGGGCGCACAACTACCTAAATCGCTGGATAGATTTAATATTCAACATTCTGTCTTGTGGTGCCCGTGTCCGTATGTGAAGCAAAGAATAGTACCACTGCGATCTACAAGGTATAACGTAAGAGGCGAATGAGGTAGGGGTCTAGGTAAGCTATCCTAGTAAATGAAAAGCAGAAATAGAATATGCTGACGTACTTGTTGGCGCATAACTTGTACAACGTACAATCGATATTAGAATCAAATCACATACACATCACACAGAGTGGTTAACAAGGGTTCGATATGGAGCGTTCAAAGAAGAAGAAGAGAATATCCAACATTTGATTCAATAAAAACCAAAGGAGCATGTCTATCTTCAACTCCCGAAAACATGTCTGCTGTTGTGCAAGCCTGTGCTCTGTCTCGTGGCGAATACCCGCATGTTCAGGACAGTTGATCCACTTGAGCCTCTGGGAGTTTTCAAGACTTGAACATAACAACAGCAGAAACAGAACAACTGGTCTATGGTAAAGAAAATTTTCAAAAGTTTGTTGATGATCATCCAGTATCTTGTCTGGAGTAGAACTTCGCCACCATAACAATCCATTGCAATTTCTCTTTCTCATTGACCAGATGTCACGCCTTTGCCAGTATCCATTGTCTATTGTCTATTCCCAGGTGGAAGATGTAGTTGGCTGTCCACTCTTGCAATTAAGCGTTGCGATGGGAGCTTTAATTTGCGTTCTAGGGCCAGATGAGTCGCACTTGTATTATATCGGTGTTTATGTAGTGTGGTCTTGATATTGTTTATCCATCTTTTTCTTAGTCTTCCTTTAGCTCTAGTACCCGATCTCTTTTTATTGTATACTATTATTGGTGGTTGATTGTATTTAATTCTCATTAAATGTCCAAACCACTGCATTTGTTGTCTTTCGATGTATTCGGTGCATGAAGTTATGCCAGTATTCACGATCAATTAATTAGTCACATTCTGAATCCATTTTCTTCATGTTCTTCCTCTTTACCTTAATGCATGTAAGGGTCTTCTCCAACATTTCGTGTCTTTGTATATATTTAACATACCTAATTTTTTTTTCAATCGTATTTGAAGCATCTGCCTGTTCTCTGATTTTGAGTTTCTTCTCAATACATTTTTCTTTTGGGTTCTTTTCTTTTCCCAGCATACACAGAGGACTCTTCTGTAGCACTTATATTCAAAAGTACATATATGTTTTTTCACTTTGCTAAAATGTGCTTTGTTAAAATGTCCATGATTCTCACCAATATGCTACCACTGGAAATATGCTAGTATTGAGATCTATGCTGAAAATACTACTATGGTGACAAAATTATGCACAGAGCAAGCTACTTGATAAACTTCAAAGATGTAATTATGATTAAAAAAATACTCAAAGGAAATGGAACATGAAAATCTTGTAACTTACCTTTCATAAAAGAAACGGATGTAATTGAATACTTAAACCAGTGCACAGGTCCAAACTATCGTATAAGACCAACATTAAATCACTTGACATGTGCAATTTTGCCAGGAAATGATAAAATCATGAACTTGTGTATGCGTCAGGTGAGTTTT
Organism: Arion vulgaris; assembly: GCA_020796225.1. Taxonomy (NCBI): domain Eukaryota; kingdom Metazoa; phylum Mollusca; class Gastropoda; order Stylommatophora; family Arionidae; genus Arion; species Arion vulgaris. Next base: position 60,933,879 of record CM036755.1, on the reverse strand, counting down.
TCTTTCTAAATTTACTTTATTTTTGGTATTTAGACTTAGCTTTGAACTTCAGGGATACGATGCGCACATCTGATAACTCGCGTGATTAAACCAGCTGCAACACGTAGAGTCGCGCGCGTGAAAGATACTCGCCCATTGGTTGTGAATAGATTATGTTAAATGTGAACGAGGGCGACGGACATTTTGAAAGTAATGTTATGTTATGTTATGTTATGTTATGTTATGTTATGTTATGTTATGTTATGTTATGCGATCGACGTCATGGAACATTGGTCATTCCCATTCGTGCTCTGTCCTCCGTTGCAGCAGCCATCCCAGAGTCCATTTGCTCACAGTACCCATGAGAAGTTCATTACTATATCTTCTCTCTTACGCGAAGACGACACTATCTGGCATGTCCAAACTTAACGCCTAATTCTCGAACTCGTTCCAGTGTCTGAGACCCGCCCATGTCACACAATTGAGAGCGTACCGCATTGATCATATCGGTTCTGTCCATACTTCTGCCCACTTAAGTCGGGGCACTGTTTGCAAGAGAGTCAGCACGCTCGTTACCTCGCACTCCATCATGTCCAGGTGTGTACAGCCAAGTCATTTTCTTGAGATGTGATCTCCGAATGCTGTCCAACCATTCCACACGCATACTTCCAGATTCAATCATTTGAAGCATATTCATCGAGTCTGATATGATAATCGTATGGGTAAGCTGTTGCTCAGCCACCCATGACTGAACCCTGAAGGCGGCGGTGATCTCCATAGTCATGCTCGATGTCGCTGTCTCGAAAGCCCACTGTCCTCATGAAGTGTGCGACCGTTTCGTTGTGCTGAGTAATCCCACGATGATCTGGTGCCACGCTTGACAGAGCCATCGGTGTAGATAATGATATCACCTGGGTGTGAGTGCTGATCTACGAGTGCAAGCATTTCCTCATTGACGATTTTGAAAGTATTTGTCATTACGTAAGCTGTACATACTTTATGTAGAGATGCAAATCATGGACAATAAACAAAATAATCAATAAGATCATTGGAAGTCACAGAGATGTGGTTTTACAGAAGAATAATGAAAGTTACATGGACAGCGAAGAAAACAAATGACGAGGTTTTCAAACATGATTGCACACAAAGAAACCATCCACAGAAAAGGAATCAGACAATCAAGATTCTTCGGGTATATAATGCGAAGACGGAGTTTAGAACATTTGGTGACAATAGATATAAATTTCAGGGATGGAGAGATCGTGGAAGACAGAGGGAGAATATGTTGGATGGTCTGATATCATGTTTCGACAAAATATCGACATCAGATTTGATTACCTGCACGAAGGAGAGCTAGTTGTGGAAAGACATGATCGTCTACGCCGGCAGGAATGGCCCTTATTTAGTTGAAACTGTAAAATCACAGACCATGTCAACAGCGCAAACTAATATCATATTCGATTGTGGAAGTGCTTCGAACAAAGTATCAAGATAGTATGTTATTTACTTCACTGTTTACCAAATTTTTATGGGTTACGTCCCACCTCAACTAATTCAAAAGATCGACGCCTCAAGTTTCAATGGTTTGTGATATTTCTTCCTTCCTTTAGTTTGCTCGAAATATTGTCTGTGTATTCAATGATGTCTCTTGTATAAACATCACTCATTGTCTGCTATCTCAGCAGTGGAATCTGAAAGGAACACAGAACTAAGTGATCTCAGGTCAACCTTAGCCCAGTTGTCTCATGATTCTGAGAGGGTAGTAATCCAGTGGATGCCCTCACGCTGCATGATCAAGGGGAATGAAGATGCTGACAGACTGGCTAAAGTGGGAGCAGGAAATCCCCAAGATGACAACCTGGTTAGCTATGAAGAGGTAAAACCTTTGCTAAAGGGCACTAAAAAGCAAAATGTTATAATTAACACCTAAAACACAAGGACGATGGATATTATTAACTGTCCAGAAGGGACCAGACAGCCATACTTCGTCTCCGGACGGGTCACAAAAGAATGAGACACCACCTGTACACTAAATTCAAGATAGGCAGCAACGACCTGTGCCCCTGTGGCTTGGCAAGTATGACAACCGAACATATCCTACAGAACTGCCCCCAGTATGCAGACCTGAGACGAAAAAGGTGCCCCACTTACACTTGCGTCCAAGACAAACTGTATGGCATGGCTGACAATCTCAGACAGACGGCGGCCTTTATTAGAGAATCCCAAATCATAATTTAGTGAGAACGCAGAAGAAGTATAAACGGCACTGCAGTTTGTAGCTAACACAAAAGGTTAACTTATAAATTTGACTGCACAGTGACTTTATAAACACACTGTATAATCGTAGTAGTTTTACGTACGTTGTCAGATTTCTTTGCGATGCTAATTGTACATGTTGAAATTGCAATGCTAATTGTTTGCCTATGTACTTGGACAAAATAAATTCATATAATTAGCCTTATTATCTTTGCTCTTCAAGGTAACAGTTAAATAATGCATTTTATATTCAAAAATATGTTTATCATAAGGGAGATAATAATGTTTTTACTTAGTGAGTTTGTAACCTGCCGTTGTTGTTTTCCCTTTATTTGTTAGGCTTATTCATCAACTTCATCATCTTTGGAAGTCGGAGAGAAGACGAGCCTGTACGACAGGGGTCACTGATATTAAGAAAAGTAGGTCTTCTCATTTAATCTGGTGGCATGCAATTCTTAAATGAACAACAGATTAAATGGAACCTGACAAGAATTCCCAGGTATCACCTACCACCGAGAGCCACACAGAACAAGTATAACAAGATTCTCCGAAAGGAGTTAATTCTTCAATATTCAAACTCTTGGATTCTCCGAAAGGAGTTAATTCTTATTTTTCATGTTTGTTGGCCTACACGCTCTGATATAACCAAAAGAATGGTTCGCCTTAGGTTGAAAGGGGCGTGCCTCGGCTTAAAGAGGCTTTAATCCCCGACTAAACAAACAAACAAACAAGACCACGCAAAAGATGGAGCGACGCCATCAAGAACAATCTTCAGAAAAAGAATATTAGCTTACAAAGTGCTTTAAAACAAGCACACACAAGATTACTACGTTCCTCCCCACTCCCCCAACACTTCTATTTAAAAAAGTAAACGGTGGAAGAGAAGAAGAAGAAGATAAAATCCTTCCCACAAAACTAAGTCAGAAGCGACATACAAAACGCTCTGACTACGCCTGAATTCAATGCTTATTTATAAACACAAGTAGAAGAAGATGATCATCACATCGCTTTATTGTTGTCTGATTCAATAAACCAAGTATTAAACAAACGATATAACAGCAGTGACAAATTTCACAGCACACTACATATAGACTAAGACAGAGAGATATTCCAACATTCCTAAAATGAAAATCTTTGTCTAAAAACGAATAACGAAATAAATGTAAAAAAAAAAAATAGAAGTGGAAAAAGAAGAGAAACAAAAAATCCAGTAAATATAGAACTAATATACATTTAACATATACACATATAGAATATGAAGCATGAGAAGAGAAAGTACTAAGATGCAGTGGTGGCTCGTCATTAAGGGCCAGAGGGGCCGGGCCCCCACCAAAATAATATTTAACGTGTTTTATTATTTAATAAATTAAAATATAATCTAACCCAAAGCCATGATTTTCCTGAAAATGTGTGTCTGGCCCCACCAACAAAAACGGTCACGAGCCGCCACTGCTAAGAAGAATAAGAATGTAGGTTAAATTGTCCATGTTTGGTAGTTATAACACAAAGTAATCATGCAAATGCTTGTTGATTGATATAATTAGGTTTATTATTCGCATATTTTCTTTATACTTCTATTATTAAGAATTAGGATGTTTTTTTTTAGCTAAGCTAGTTCACATCGTCTGTAACTTAAGCGGTAGTGAACTCTCACAACTCAAGCGTACGAGGTTTAAACTCACTGTAGGCAGTTTGGAAGCAAATTCCGTTGGATCAATTGCCGAGACGGCCCGGTATGGGTCCGACGCTCTAGCGGCATCCATTTCCAGGGCTGGTTGATTCGACAGGTGAGTTGTTACACACTCCTTAGCGGGTTCCGACTTTCATGGCCACCGTCCTGCTGTCTATATCAACCAATTTCTCTCTCTCTCTCCCTCTCTCTCTCTCCCTCTATCTCTCCCTCTCTCTCTCTCTCTCTCTCTCTCTCCCTCTATCTCTCTCTCCCTCTCTCTCTCTCTCTCTCTCTCTCTCCCTCTCTCTCTCATTTCATTAGAACGATGTTTTTTTTTTTTTAAAAGACCTCAATTTAGACATCTGCGACTCTCTCCCGTGCAACGGAGTACTGCACTGCCTCTGAGATCTTCAAGTGTAAGAAAGAGATTAGGATACACATGGTTTTCCACAGCAGTGCAATGATAACGTTTCTATCAATCAATGTGAATGTCAGTATTTATTATCGTATTTATTGTCTCTTTACTGCATGACTATTGGCTAATAGGCACCTGAATTATTCGTATGTCGAAGGTGGTGTCGAAGGTCGTGGGTTCCAATCCAGACCGCGCCGTTCTGTTCACGAGTGGAGTTTTTCTTTCAGAGACCCCTAGGATTGTTGCTGGAACTATGGAGTTCGTGCTTTGTGCAATACTCTCGGCAGGTGGCGTGTCATTTCTGCGGAGAGGAACCGAGCCATACGGGGTAAAACCCGGTGCAATGAAGTCAATCCTTCGGCTTTAACCCCCTCCTTACAAAAATTATTCATACTGCTCTGCTGAATGTGTTCCTTGCCAAGCATTATCTGGTTGATATTGTTTTGTGTTTTTTTAAAGGAAAACTTTCAAGGATGATAATATTATTATATGGAAGTAAACAGTAACTACAAAAACAGATAGATATATCCGAGTTGAGAAATGATTATCTTGTTTTCACTCTGCAACCGAGCTGTAACCTAGTGTCGTGATCTTACGTATTTACTTTACGTTTCTCTTGGGAATTTTGTTATATCAATATAAGTGAAGACTGTAGTAAAACTATGTAGCAATGGCGAAACACGTAAAAACAAAGTACTGTAGTTTTACAAAATACAATAACAAAACCAATACACAGCAACGTTTCGATCAAAAGGCCGTTATCAAGCAAAGGATACAAGAGAGGTGAAGAATTTCACCTCTCACACTACACACAACATATAGAGCAAAACAACTTGTCCCTAAACTAAATTAGCTAATCGACTTTTAGGTTATGGTTAGGTTATGGTTAGGTTATGGATTTAAAGAGTTATGGTTAGGTTATAGTTAGGTTGATGGTTTAGGTTTTATCAGATTATTAGTTAATTGTCGTATTTTTGTTTATGGATTTTTATGGATGTCTTAAACATCTTTGTCTGCATTATTCTAGGTTGACAATTTGTCTTCTTGCTTTTCGTATATTCATGGAGATTTGCTAAGACTGCTTGTGATAACACTGGTCTGCCACAGTTTTCTCTGCTGTCTTAACTAGCTGACCAACCCATTATTCTCTGTTTTCGGTATAATTCAAGGGCGGTCTTGCTCACATTTATTCTCTGCTTGTCGGTATAATTCAAGCTGGATCTTGCTCACACTTATTCTCTGCTTGTCGGTATAATTCAAGCTGGATCTTGCTCACATTTATTCTCTGTTTGTCGGTATAATTCAAGCTGGGTCTTGCTCACATTTATTCTCTGCTTGTCGGTATAATTCAAGCTGGATCTTGCTCACACTTATTCTCTGCTTGTCGGTATAATTCAAGCTGGATCTTGCTCACATTTATTCTCTGCTTGTCGGTATAATTCAAGCTGGGTCTTGCTCACACTTATTCTCTGATGCTGGTATTTGTGACTCATGATTTTGCTTGTGTTTTTGGTGACCTTTCGGAGTTGGCGATTTTTACATGTGCTTGTTTACTGTATTAATGTGTTTTATTCATTCTCCTTGTTTGACGGTTGTAATGAAGTTGGAACCGTACTTATGAACTATGAACTATATGTGTTTTATTCATTGTCCTTGTTTGACGTTTGTAGTGAAAAGTGGGAACGAAAAGTGAATAAATAATTGTTAGAATTTCTTAATATTTCGAAAATACTGCTTTGAAGAGAGATACTGATTGAAAAGCTGATATTCTGAATTCTCTAAGGGAGAGAGGACGTGTAAATGTTTCAAGTAATAGTGGTGAATCTACAACCCTAACTAAATTGCAAGAATAGCAAGCATTATAGTTTTACAAAATACAAAAACAATAACAATATACAGCAACGTTTCCACCAAAAGTCATGAGGTGTAACAACGACAGTACTTTGTTTTTTTACCTGTTTCTCTATTCTTCATAGTTTGACTATAGTTTTCCTTTATATCAAGAATATAAAGCCAAAGGTGGTGCAGCTAGACAAGAGCAATGAAGTGGTGCAGCTAGACAAGAGCAATGAAGTGGTGCAGCTAGACAAGAGCAATGAAGTGGTGCAGCTAGACAAGAGCAATGAACTTGTAGTCAAAGAAGATTAGATAATCAACAAAGAAACGGTGTCGCTAGTTGCCGCATGCTGAGAGGCATAGTGAGGTGAAGATCGGATCACTTATGAGCTAATTCTTTTGATGTGCAGTAATGGTGATCCGACGACTAAACTAAACTAAAACTGATTTTACAAGTTCGTTAATTCTAATCTTCGCTATGTTGTGCCCTTATAATCCCAGTAGAGAAATAGACCATCCCCCAACTCATGCCAAGTAATCATCCTTTGTTGGGCAATGTCTTACATCTCTTTTTTATTTCTTTATATCATTATTAATTACTTCCAAATCTCTTCTCAATGTATTTTTAAACCTCCATCTCTTTCCTTTGTCTTGCAGGTTTTACGAATGGGCTTTTCTTATGTTTGATGAAAGGATCAAAGAATACTATAGCAGGAATTTAAATGGGAGACAAAGAGTTATAGAATAAGAGGACGCCCTAGGGAAATCCTGAGACCATCTTTGCTGAGAGAGGCAAGAAATATCGGATTCAACTCCATGGAAGAGATTGAGCGAATTGCCCAGAACAGAGCTGTGTGGACAAATTACTTGTAGGTCCTATATAAAGTATAATGGTACGAGAGGAATCTATAAATATAGAAGATATATATATTACTGTGTTTAATTATGTGATAAAAACTTAAAGACACACGGCTGCGGAAAAGAGTATCAGATTGTTTGTGTGCATCATTGTTGAATGCACTTCACTGAATAATAATGTGTACTCGATCTTTTTTTTTTGCAAATAAAGATTTAAGCAGCATTGTACACACTCTGTAGCAGCGGCGAGGATCTACGGTGTACTTTTGAGAAAACAACATTAGAAAATGGATTGAAGTCAAGAAGGCTTGAGTATAGCAGCTTCTTTAAGATTGTGTTCATGAAATAAACATTTTATAAATAAAGAAAGTAAATGAATCCGTTATCATACCATTAGTTTTCTTTCTTTTTTTTCTTTAATCCTGGTTAGCCTCACTGTCTCAGGATGAGAAGAGATTTCTAGAACGAGCCCTTGTGTGAGCTTCATAAATAGTGTCTTTCGTCGCATTTCTTATCTCTGAGGTCCATTTTTTGCGCGGCCGGCCTTTTGCTTTGTAATCACCAATAATCACCAATAAATACCATTAGGTATATTGGTGATTATGATGTTGGTGGTATTTATCGTTGACCTACGACGCGTGGTATGTGTGATGTGGCCGGTCATTTTTAGTAATAGTCATTTTCTGGTTCCCAGTTGAAGCTGGCTAGATCTGAGAAAGGTTATGGCCGGAAAATATTTGCTCCTAAACCCCTTGAGAAGCTGGGCAGTAAAACTAGTTAATTTTTCAACAGATTAATGAAAACAATGTTTGTTCGATTCGACAAGACTTCTCCATCAACAACAGTAAACGAGTCGTCTATTCTCTAGGCACAACTTATACGTTCAGTAGTTTGGCATTGCTTTCATAACGGCGAGGTCTATTTAAACGTTTGTAAAAATATAAGAGAGCGAATTTGCTTCCAAACTGTCAGACTGAACCAGGTACTCTTGGGTTGTGATCAAGTTTACTACCACTAAGCCACAGACGCCCACTCGACTTACTACCACTAAGCCACAGACGCCCACTCGATTTACTACCACTAAGCCACAGACGCCCACTCGATTTACTACCACTAAGTCACAGACGCCCACTAGACTTACTATCACTAAGTCACAGACGACCACTCGACTTACTACCACTAAGTCACAGACGCCCACTCGACTTACTACCACTAAGCCACAGACGCACACTCGACTTACTACCACTAAGTCACAGACGACCACTCGACTTACTACCACTAAGTCACAGACGCCCACTCGATTTACTACTAAGATCTTGAAAAATAAAAATAAAACTCACACAATACAAAAGGGGATTTATATGGAAAATCCCAACACTCTACACCAGACTTAAGAAGCTAAACAGTAATGTTATATGTCAACATGTTATCAGCTGAAACTGTTATCTATTTTTATTGAGAACCAGATAGCAAAAATGTATTCGTCATTATTTATTGAAGTCATTTAGTCCCTCTCAGTGCGGGTTGTACACGTAGGCAGTTGTGAAAGTCTGTGCTTAATTCGAGGTTTCAGAAAGTAATTTCACTTTTTGGTACCTGGACGTCTAGTGGACTCTATGGCGTAGAGTTTAGATATGGACGTCTAGTGGACTCTATGGCGTAGAGTTTAGATCTGGACGTCTAGTGGACTCTATGGCGTAGAGTTTAGATATGTACGTCTAGTGGACTCTATGGCGTAGAGTTTAGATATGGACGTCTAGTGGACTCTATGGCGAGGTTTAGATCTGGACGTCTAGTGGACTCTATGGCGTAGAGTTTAGATATGGACGTCTAGTGGACTCTATGGCGTAGAGTTTAGATCTGGACGTCTAGTGAACTCTATGGCGTAGAGTTTAGATCTGGACGTCTAGTGGACTCTATGGCGTAGAGTTTAGATCTGGACGTCTAGTGGACTCTATGGCGTAGAGTTTAGATATGGACGTCTAGTGAACTCTATGGCGTAGAGTTTAGATCTGGACGTCTAGTGGACTCTTTGGCGTAGAGTTTAGGTGCCCGCCTTTCGTTCCAAATGTACACGTTTAGCTCCCTCGTAAAGTAATCGGGATAATCTTCTAGCGGTCTATGATCTCAGATTAGGTGAGCTCGATTTCTTAATCCTATCGGAGACGGACGATAAAACGTTGGTCCCATGTTCAATGTTAGCAGTAAAGAACCATTGACAGTTCAAAAATAGAGAAGAGCAGGCTGAAAAGTCACTGCAGGGACAAAATTCACTAGAAATATTTAAAATGAAAATTCCTACACAATATTTCACCATCTTCAACATGACTTCGAGGACAATCGCCGATCAGTTATCAGTTATATGAGGATTATCATCATAGCACTCCGGACTTATCGCCGATGCTACATAGTTTGTGCATTGTCGCTGAGATCTACATGTGTAAGAAAGAGATCGGAGCACACATGGTTACTCACCGAAGTGCAAGGCTGATGGTTATATCAGCTATTCTTCTTCTTCTTCTTTTGTCAGTACACTGTTACCGGGTTGTTAACTCAGTGTCGTGGTTTTATATATTTGTCTTGCGCTTCTCTGGTGACTTGTGTTATGGTCAATCAATCAATTAAATTTGGATGTGAGGAAGTCAAGAAAAATAATAAGCAGAAAGACTTGATGCCACGGCTACCGTGGCAAGCAGTAGAGCAAAGGACAGGACTGATATCTGGAATGCAATTAGGGAGATGGTTCGGATCTTAGATTCAGGTGGTGGCTTGGATTCTGCTCCATGTTTCGTCTGCCGGAATTTGAAGTCAAATGTAGTGTTGCTAGATTCGAAGACTATACCAGGAGAAGACGATGTGTTATTAATGGGGGTTTTATTTCCATGTAGCTCCCGTCTGCCCAGCGTGTTCGTAGCGCGTTGGACTACGGGTGACTATCCCTCTGTGTGTGCGGGTTCAATTCCGCGGGATGGCAGAAAAAGCCACAGATTCCCCAGATCTACGGTTTTCGTGGCACCGAACCGAAGGGTTACGATGTCCATGGCACCGAGCCGAAGAGCTGAAAAGCTCAAGTGCCTCTGGATCGGAAGAAAAAAAAAAAAAAGCATGTAGCAAGCTTTCCAGTTCAGTGTTTTCGATTTCCGATCCGAACACCAAAAGTTTTCTCACGTGCTCAACTTGACCACTGGACCTATGTTTTATTTTCCGTCTCCGATAGAACTAGAAAATCGATATGATTTAAACTACATCCTCTGAGGTGTCGTTACCTGCTCTGATATTTGTTCTTATCTGTTTTGAGATGTGCCGGTAAATTCTTTGAGGTGTGCCGGTAGCTTCTTTGAGGTGTGTCGTTACCTATTCTAAGGTATGTCGTTACCTGCTCTTAAATATGTCATTAACTGCTTTGAGGTATGTCGTTACCTGCTCTGAAATGTGTCATTAACTGCTTTGAGGTATGTCGTTACCTGCTCTGAAATGTGTCATTAACTGCTTTGAGGTGTGTCGTTACCTGCTCTGAAATATGTCATTAACTGCTTTGAGGCATGTAGTTACCTGCTCTGAAATATGTCATTAACTGCTTTGAGGTATGTCACTACCTGCTCTGAAATATGTCATTAACTGCTTTGAGGTATGTAGTTACCTGCTCTAAAATATGTCATTAACTGCTTTGAGGTATGTAGTTACCTGCTCTAAAATATGTCATTAACTGCTTTGAGGTATGTAGTTACCTGCTCTAAAATATGTCATTAACTGCTTTGAGGTATGTCACTACCTGCTCTAAAATATGTCATTAACTGCTTTGAGGTGTGTCGTTGCCTGTTCTAAAATATGTCATTACTTGCTTTGAGGTATGTCGTTACCTGTTCTAAAATATGTCATTACTTGCTTTGAGGTATGTCGTTACCTGTTCTAAAATATGTCATTACTTGCTTTGAGGTATGTCGTTACCTGTTCTAAAATATGTCATTAACTGCTTTGAGGTATGTAGTTACCTGCTCTAAAATATGTCATTAACTGCTTTGAGGTATGTCACTACCTGCTCTGAAATATGTCATTACTTGCTTTGAGGTATGTAGTTACCTGCTCTGAAATATGTCATTACTTGCTTTGAGGTATGTCGTTACCTGCTCTGAAATATGTCAGCTACTTTAAGATATGTCATCGGAAAACTGTTATAATGAGGTGGGGTGGGGGTGGGGGTTACACATCGTATGTCTTGCAAAGTGGGCGGTGGCCCGAAAAAGTTTGGAAACCTATGCATTAGAGCAGCGTTTCCTAAAGTGGGCAGTACCGCCCCTGTGGCGCTGAAGCCTTCCATGGGGGCTATAGTGGGTTCAGAAGCATTGGGGGAAGTTTTTCGTGATCTTGCGATTGAATAATCATAAAAATTGGAATTCTGCATTTGCATTCATCTTATGCCCATCTTACACGATCCATTTTTTCATCAATTTTCTTTTTCATGTATATAATCATTTGAAAATTGACCATGTATGACAGAAATATATATCAATTTTCTATGTCAATGTGATATATATGTGTATATGTGTATATATATATATATATATATATATATATATATGTGGGAGGCGTTGACAAACATGTGTAATGGGGAAGGGGGCGTTACAAAGTTTATGCGTGCAAGTGGGTGGTGTGCAAAGTGGGTGGTGTGCAAAGTGGGTGGTGGGCAAAGTGGGTGGTGGGCAAAGTGGGTGGTGGGCAAAGTGGGTGGTGTGCAAAGTGGGTGGTGTGCAAAGTGGGTGGTGTGCAAAGTGGGTGGTGGGCAAAGTGGGTGGTGTACAAAGTGGGTGGTGGGCAAAGTGGGTGGTGTGCAAAGTGGGTGGTGGGCAAAGTGGGTGGTGTGCAAAGTGGGTGGTGGGAAAGTGGTGGTGTGCAAAGTGGGTGGTGTGCAAAGTGGGTGGTGTGCAAAGTGGGTGGTGGGCCGAAAAAGTTTGGGAATCTATGCATTGGAGGGTTTTGAACCATAAACTTATGGTATTTAATCAAGCGCGCTTCTGATGTGTGTGTCCTGCGCTGACTTCCTTCAACTAATCTTTATGTGTACTAACTTATTTAAATGTCGGTTTCATTATCTTGATCAGGATCATAGTTATCTCTTTGTAGAGACGTGCACTCGGTGACAAGTTGTGCAAGATTGCAGCCACGGCTTGCTCTGATAAGCCTTCCTTGCCTGTGTAACATTGCTATCTTCATAATATACAATGGTTGTTCTAAACTTCAGGATAGTGGTTTTTTTTAATTATTACTAAGCGGTTCTCTGCTTTTTGTGTCAAGACGCAATATTGTGTTGTTACCTGCACTGTAGTGTGTCGATACCTGCTTTTTTGGTGTGTTGTTACCTGCTCTGAAGTGCATTGTTACCTGCTCTGTAATGTGTTCTTACCTGCACTGAGGCGTGTTGTTATCTGCGCTAAGGCATGTTGTTGCCTGCTCTGTAATGTATTGTTAACAGTTCTGGGTTGTGTTGTTACCTGCTCCTAGATGTGCTGTTACCGTCTCTATGGTGGATTATTACCTGCTCTGGCGTGTCCCGTTACCTGCTCTGGGGGTGTGTTATTAACTGCTCTGGGGTGTGTTGTTACCTGCATTAATGTGTGTCGCTAGCTGCGTTAAGAAATGTCGCTACCTTATCTGTTATGTGTTGTTACCGTCTCTATGGTGTGTTGTGTCCGAGTCTGAGATATGTTGTTACCTGCTCTGAGGTGTATTGTTACCTGTGTTGAGGTCTGTCGCTAGCTGCCCTAGAGTATGTCGCTACCTGCTCTGTGGTACGTTGCTACCTTCTCTGATGTATGTTGTCATCTGCTCTGTGATTTATCATTTTCTGTTTCAAGATATGTCACCACAAATCAAATGTTTTGTCACAATCAGTTACTAAACATATTACTTTTATCTTTGATATATGTTGTTATTTGTTATGTTATGTGTCACATCGTGACCTGCTCTAATACATGTCCTCCAACCTCTTCTTCGTCTTCTTCGAAAACTCCAAATCAAGTACTTGTTAACCACTCTTTGTGATTTGTTTGTGATCTGAGCCTAAGAGCAATTGTACGTTGTGACAATTATGTGCCTACAAGTAGGCCAACACATCCGATTTCTGCGATGCTTTTTATTTACTACGGTGAGAGCCGTGGTAGCATAGTTGTTAGTGAACTCGCTTCTCAAGGCTGGTGGTCTGGGTTCAGCTTCCATAATGGGCGTGGAATTTTTCCGGACCGCGACGGCTCTCAGGTCGACCCAGCCTCCACTGGGTACCAGACATGCTCTGGGAAGTAAAGGCTGCCGGCGGGATGCTGACCACATCACCCATCGTGTGCCCACGGTCAATGAAAATTACAGGCCTAACACTGTATTGCCCTATATACCCCAAGGTATGAAAGGTTTCCAAATTACTTACTTACGGTAGCTTCCCTAAGTCCTACATCAGTCACCTCTTACGACATGCCTTATATGTCGCAGTGGTACTATTCTTTGCTTCCCTTTTGGGTACCGGCACCACACGGAGCGAATAGATATTTAAATGAGCAAAGAAATTTTGCAAATGTGAAAACAGAATTCAGAAATTATAACTTAGACATACTAGGAGTAGAAAAAAACTGAAATTGGATATTGGAATAAATGGGAGAACATGGAAAGATCTGGAAGAAATGGTTGCAGGATAGAAATGAATTGGCTATTGGGGATCTGTGTTCCAGACGGCACTTAAAGGCTTACTAATATTAATATTATTATGTATGATGAAGTGTCCACGAAAGAGTGCTGGTAATATGAAGAAGAGACCGGTTTCGAAAAAAAACATCCGAAAAAAGTGAGTTGCAACATCAGTACTGAATTTCATCAAGAAACAACAAATTAAATGGTTTGGCCACATAAGCAGATTATCAACAGACAGTGCGCCTTATAAAGCAATATTACTCCAGTACATTGGATACAAAGCAAAAGGCTGTCCACGCAAAATATGGTCTTCAGATATAATAGAGGCCACGAAAATCATTGTTAATAAAGCGCGCACAAAAGCCCGTTCTAAAGATCTCTTCTTATCCTGACGCTGTGAGATAACCACAGAATTCGAGAAAATAACCCAAAATAAAGATGTGTCATGAAGGAGAGAAAAGTTTAGAACCACTGATTGAATAATCCATGGGCATATATATTTTTGTGTGTGTAGTTTCTGTCACATCATGTGTTTTGTGTACAGTCAAGCTTTGACGTTCTGATAACGGAACAGTGTAATATGAGTCGAATCACCAATGGTTCAAGGTAGGTTATCATATTCATAACAATTTCATTGCCGTGTGATCGTATTTGGAATATTAGATATTTGGTTATTGAGCGTTCTTTTAACTCAATTCATACCTTCAACCTCTATAGAGCCGTGTAAATGTGCGCTACTAGCACCACACACCACTATATTGTCTTCAGTTATCAGTTATATGAGGATTATCATTATAGCACTCCGGACATGTCCATAGGTGTTCCGATCTCCGCCTCACACAAATCCAGCAGGACCCAGCCGCCCAACACGCCAGTTCGATGTTGATTAATCAGTCTCTTTGCATACTCGGTATGTCGTTCTTTACGAGCTGCACCAATCTTGACACCTATCTCTCTCAATCTGGTCAGCGAGTGGGACTCTTCTGAAACTCTTCTGTTCGAAAAGACTCAAAAACAATAACAATTTACCCAGCAACGTTTCGACCAAAAGGCCTTTATCAAACAAAGGATACAACAGAAGTGACGAATTTCACTTCTTTCACAGCACACTAGATATAAACAATTAATTGCGTATCCTTTACAGGACTTTGCAAATCAACCCCAGCTTTATGACGCTGTTTGTGATTTTTCTAGGCATTATTACGTTCAGTAGTTTGCCATTGCATTTTGAACGAGTGGTGCCATCGTCCTTTTGTAAAAATCCACACGGAACAATTTGCAACCAAACTATCCGCAGCGTGATTCGAACTCAGAACGTCGGGGTTAATAGACCGAGTCACTATCCCCTAGGCCACAGACGCCACAGCACACTAGATATAGACTACGATAATAACACCCAAACAGCCCAAAACTACATTGCTTTGTTTCTACATGTTTCGCCGTTGCTACATAGTTTTACTGCAGTCTTCCACTATATCAACATGAAGATCATTATAAAAGGAGACATCCAAGCAAAGAGGAAAAGAAGACCACGGAGAAAATGGATTAAGGATATAACTTGATGATCTGAGCATAACCGCTGCAGAGGCGGAACATCTGGTCTATGACAGAAATTCCGAACAACTGTTAGGGTGGCAACGTTCTGCTTAGGGCACGCTATTTGATGATTAATATTTTTTATCTTTCGTAATGTGTTGGAGGTGGCTTCTGTAGCCTAGGGGTTAGTGACTCGGTCTATTAACCTCGACGTTCTGAGTTCGAAACACGCTGCGGACAATTTGGTTGCAAATTGTTTGGCGTGGATTTTAACAAAAGGACAATGGTACCACGTTCGAAGCAATGGCAAACTACTGAACGTAATAATGCCTATAAAATGATAAACAGCGTTAAAAGCTGGGGTTGATTCGCAAGTCGTGCAACGGATATGCAATTAACTTTTTTACTGTGTTGGTAAGTGGTCCCTTTTCTTCAACCCAAAATAACCGCCTAAAATGAGTTTATTATACCGAGTGCTTTTTCTAGTTATGTACATATTGATTAACTACTAAACTGCTTAATGTACTTGACCCAAAATCACTGTTGCCATGGAAAGACATGCAAACAAAGATGACCTCACTGTTTATACTATAATCGATTCCCTTGTAAAGATGACGAATGTGTATGTTTGAATCATTAGGCAATGTTTGCTATTCGATACTGGTAGTAGTATTGAGCATGAACTATTTGATAAGGTAACGCTTCGATCTGCTCTGCAATACCATCTGTGGCTCGTAACCCTTGGCAACGCATGTTCTGGTCGTTTCATCTTTAGTTTTGTCTAGTCAAGTTTCTTTACACAAATCTTTCAACATCTTTTTCTTCTTTTTTTTATTTTTTCATATTTTAATACGACAAGCGAGTAAACATTGGAGAGAATGAACAGTTCTGAATATAGACTATCGCCCGTGTCCTGTCGGGGCTTGTAAGGGAAGCAAGCAATAGTAGCACTGAGACCTGCTAGGCATGCCGTAAGAGGCGACTGAGGTAGGGGTTTAGGGAAGCTACCCTAGTAAATAAAAGGCGTCGTAGAAATAGGATGTGCTGGCCTACTTGTAGGCGCATAACTGGCACAACGTACAATCGCTGTTATGCTCGGATCACACACAAATCACCAAGAGTGGTTTAACAAGTGGTCAATATGGTGCGTTCGAAGAAAAATATAGACAATAGAGATGTGATGATAAGTTTAAGAGTTTGCTTGCCTGGGATGCCTAGTTAGGTGGTTCGGCTGCATAGGCAGAACGCCAACAGACAATGTCCCTCATAAAGCAATGTTACTCCGATACAGTGAACACCAAGCAAAAAGCCGTCCAAGCAAAAGGTTGACCACAGAGATAGAGCCATGTACGGAAATCTACAAATCTGAAGTGGTCAGACCAGACCAAATCTGGAGACTACCGTGGGTAATCTGAGGTGATACTAAGTAAATTGGCGTTTAAGGACAAAGACACGTACCGCAGAGATAATAGTGTTGACGAAAACACAGTTTATGAAGCACAAACAAAAATCCGTTCTATAAATCTCTTCTTATCCTGACGCTATGAGGCAAAACAGGATTAGAAAAAAATAAGAGAAAAGAAAATACCTTATATCGTAGGACGATTCGGAAGAGGACAATATTGGGAAAATCAAGAAAGCAAGTCAAATTTTTGTCATACTCAACATAATCTAGAAAGTCAAAAAGATTGAATCTTAAAACAAAACTTAAAATTTATAGATGTATATTGTAAGTGTTATTATACAGTAAGTAAAACTGGAAAACGACCTACAATATTATACACACGTTCGAGACATTCCGAAATAAATGTTTAATAATGATCCTGCAAATATTCTTTTTCAAATACACGAGAATATCCTGCAAGACTGTCCTCTCATGGGTGAGATGAGAAGCAACATGTGGCCACACCCAGTCGACCTGAAAACTAAGCTTGGGAAACCTGACAGACCAGTTTGTGGTCCACAATAAATTAAGCGCATGACCAGAGATCACTGAAGAAGGGAACTGACAGACCTGAAGTGACTGCCCAGTTTGTGGTCCACAATAAATTAAGCTCATGACTAGAGATCACTGAAGAAGGAAACCTGACAGACCTGAAGCTGTCTGCGCAGTTTGTGGTCCACAATAAATTAAGGTCATGACCAGAGATCACTGAAGAAGGAAACCTGACAGACCTGAAGCTGACTGCCCAGTTTGTGGTCACAGTAAATTAAGCGCATGACCAGAGATCACTGAAGAAGGAAACCTGACAGACCTGAAGCTGACTGCCAAGTTTGTGGTCCACAATAAATTAAGCTCATGACCAGAGATCACTGAAGAAGGAAACCTGACAGACCCGAAGCTGACCGCCCAGTTTGTGGTCCACAGTAAATTAAGCTCATGACCAGAGATCACTGAAGAAGGAAACCTGACAGACCTGAAGCTGACTGCGCAGTTTGTGGTCCACAATAAATTAAGCTCATGACCAGAGATCGCTGAAAAAGAAATAAAATAGCAACTGAAAAGTTTGTACAACGCACTTGTTCTTCTTCTTCGAACGATCCATATCGACCACTTGTTAAACACTCTTTATGATTTTATGTGATCCAAGCCTAAGAGCGATTACACGTTGTGCTAATTATGCATCTAGAAGTAGGCCAGCACATCCGATTTCTGCGATACCTTTTATTTACTAGGCTAACTTCTCTAGGCCCATACCTCAAACGCCTCTTACGGCATGCCTTGTTGGTGGTAATGTTACTATTTGTTGCTCCCCTTGCAAGCCCAGTCAACACGCGGGCGATACTGGGTTCACTCGTTGTAGCACTGTCGGGTAGGGTCCCCAAAAATATTATTATAATAATGAAATCCTCTTGAAGCCGTAGCACGCCACTTTCAACATAAGAAGAAGCTTCAAATACTACCGTTGATAGCATAATGACGAGATATATAATTTGACATTGTGTAAGATGTGAGTGGTCGTAGGATAGATCATCAGAGATGATTCAAGCGGAACCATATCACAGAGTTTTGTAAACTACATTTCTTAATTTGTTGTAATATCTTTAGCAAACATTATTTCCTTGTTACATTTTACTTCCTAGTCTTTTCCCATGAACCTCTTTCCTTATCTAACCTACCGTGTTCTTTTTCAAGAAAAGTTAATTCACTGTGCGTAAAAAATGGTAACCGGATTTAATTAAATTGAAGAATATTTGTAGTTACCGGCAGCGCTGATGTTTAAGTGTTCTGTCGCTGACACTTTCAAATTGCCGAAAGGGACCTATCGCATGTAGGACTGATCTGTATGTGCAAAGTAGTCAATATTATTCAGTTGCCCTGTTAGAAGTAACTTTTTTCCCGTCTACAAATTTGTCAATACGAGAATATCAGAAGCATCGTTGGTACTATACCATGCATACAGTACATCGAGAAGCAAAGAATCAAGTAGTTCGGCCATCTAATGAGAATGGAACCACATTTACTACCATCACGTGCCTACAATAATCGACAATCAGGGTGCAGAACACGAGGCAGGCCAAGAACACGATGGATATATAACATCTCAGAGTCCCTGCGAAAGCATGGACTGACAACGTCAAGCGCAACACACCTGGCACAAGATAGTAAACTAACTCTCCCCACGATGCTTCACGGCAAATGTGGTTAAGATAAGATAAGATAAATTTGTCTTGCGCTCCTTCTTAACCCTTTAGCTCTACTGATTCGTTATACCGGCTCACACAAGATTTTTAAGATGACGCTAAGGTAGTAAACGGTCTAAATTAGTATACTTTGTTAAATAAACGCGTCTGGAGGTCAAACGACTTACGGAGTGATAGGGTTAATATGCAGATAGTCTGTTTTCAATTTACGTTGTTCTTGTCTTCTTCTTCTTCTTCAAACGCTCCATATCGACCACTTGTTAAACCACTCTGTGTGATTTATATGTGATCTGAGCATAACAGCGATTCTATGCTACGTCAGTTATGCGCCTACAAGTAGGTCAGCACATCCAATTTCTGAGCTGTTTTTTTTTTACTTGGGTATCTTCCCTATGCCCCTGCATCAATCGCCTCTTACGACATGCCTTGTAGGTCGCAGCGGTACTATTCTTTGCTTTCTTTGCGGGCCCAGACACAACAAGGGCGTACAATCTAGCTATTCACCTACTTTATAAACCCATAATATTCATTCTCCTATTTTTCCTAGTTTCTAATTTGCATTATGTCAGTCTCAAGTCAGAGGTGGAAATCCTTACCGATCAAGGTAGACATAAAACCAGCCATTTAAATTAACTATTAAATTGAAGGAGGGCGGTGGGAGGGCGGTGGGGGCGGGGGTAGATTCGTATGAAACTGTTTTATCAAAAGTTATTAACCAGCGGTGTCACTTGCCTTAAACTATCGACACCATATTTATGTGTGTGTATGTGTGTGCGTGCTTGTATATCAAAACAAAATCTCATATTATGATGCACCCTTGTGGTGCCTGGGCTCTCAATGGGAGCAAACAATAATAATACTATGACCTACAAGTTATATCGTAAGTCTCTTTGGTAGTGACTGAGGTAGCGGCCTGGGGAATCTACCCTAGTAAATAAAAAGTGTCCCAGAAATCAAATGTGCTGGCCTACTTGTAGGAGCATAACTTGCACACCGTACAATCGCTCTTAGGCTCATATCACATACAAATCACAAATAGTGGATTAAAACAAGTGGTTGAAATATGGAACGTCCAAGAAGTAGAATGGGAAAAAAGAAGAATATTTTGATGAAATGTGAAGTTATATTTAGCATAAATTAAACACGTGACCATATACGTAATTCTGCATCCAACACCCGGAACACAACAAATGTTATCTTTCCCTATAAATAATAATTTCTCTCGTACCCTTATACGTTACATAGGGCCTACAAGTAATTTCTCCATACCGCTCTATCATCTCTATATTGGGCAACTCGCTCAATCTCCTCCATGGAACTGAGACCGATAGTTCTTGCCTCTTTCAGGAAAGTTCGTTTCAGGGTCTCCTTATGTCGTCCTCTCTTTCTTGATCTTTCCTTATGTTAGATCAAATAAATCGCCCGAGTGGTTACCGGGACCCAAATTTGGGGTGTAAAGAATAGAACCACTGTTACCTGCCACGCATGTCGTAAGAGGCGACTAAGGAGGTATGGCTGAAATCGGATGCACATGTCCTAAACGTGAAGAAGACTATGTGTTTAGGGGCCTACCAAACCAATGTGCAACGTACACACGTTCTTGGCAAAGATCAAACACATCACAAAGAGTGATTAAAATTGGTGGTAAAGAACTAACGCAAAGAAGACGAAGAAGATCAAATAAATCATAAAGCATAGATAAACGTTTAAATATTGTCGAGATATAGAATACATGTTTATTTTATGTCGTAATGTTTAAAACGTAGAGATATGAGTTTAAGTTATGTGACTGTCATAGGTGTGTATCGATAAATCAATCAATATAATGTGGGTACAGTGAGCTTGATAATATTAAAATGACTGTTGCGTTGAAGGAAGCAGCATGTATTGATTTGTTCAATGAACAAGGAAGTTGATGGGGGAAAACCAAGCTGAACAATCTGGGCCATTCGTCTTCTTCTTCTTCCCGTTCGTTCTTCAATGCGACCAATTTACTCATTTTTATTGTGATATATAATTGATTTCTAACAAGAACGACTAACATTGAACCTCTGTTGGTAGTCCCCTACTTTGTGTATAGTAGTAGGTCACACGATGTAGGTCAGGGCTTTCGTTTTTTCTCCTACCAGAAATGTTTTGAGTCTGTCTCTCTGACAGTCAGTCCTTAACACTTCCCCTTTCCTTCGTGTGTATAAGTTCTCTTTAATGATCCGTTTAACGTTGTATATGTGGTCTTGGATCTACGCCAAAGAACCTTAAGTACTGCAATTTTGGCTAAGTGCGGCGTTCCTTTTGCATCGTATAATAAGCACTCTTTAATTATCTTTTAATTCTGTATATTTTGTCTTGGATCTACTTTGCAAATTTTCTGACTGGGTGAGGTCGTTCCGGTATGGAAACATTTACAACCCTTCTAGGACTGGTCATTGGAACTGTCACTCGCCGGCTGCTTCGTGTGTTCATTTCTCTTTAAGGATTATTTTTCGCCGTATATTTGGGCTGGTTAATTGAAACAAGAATTAGAGCTAAAACAGACAAGATTATCTTTCTATCTTTCTTTTCTCTAATCTTATTTTGCCTCACAGTAACAGGATAAGAAATGATTTATACAGAGTTTTCAGATAAAAGCTGCTCCTTTTACAAATCAAAAGTTGCTAGGTACGTATTGCATTTTGTCTATTTACTATTTAAACCGGTTCTAACTAGCTCGTCCTTTCGTCACATTTGTTCATCGTTATTCCCGCACCATAATTACACATCATCATAAAAAGAATCGTTCACTTGACCTATATCACGTCATAATTTAGCTTTCTCATTTTCATAAACATATGCCAAATTGACTACATTGACGAGGCTGATTTTATCTTGAACGCCCTTTCTTCTTCTTCTTCTTTTTTGCGTTCATTCTTTACGACCAATTTTAATCATTCTTTGTGATATGTTTGATCTTTGACAAAAACGTGTACACGTTGCACATTGGTTTGTAGGCCCCTAAACGCATAGACTTCTACATGTTTAGGACACGTGCATCCGATTTCTTCCATACCTCCTTAATCGTCTCTTACGACATGCGTGGCAGGTAACAGCGGTTCTATTCTTTACACTCTAAATTTAGGCCCCGGTAACCACTCGGGCGTTGAACACCTTTAAAATAGACTTTCGTGTACACTTCAAAAATCATGTTTTTCGCCGCGTCTATTATCTATGACATCATCATCATCAAATAGCTTGTCCTGAGCAGAACTTTTCCACCCCAACAGTCCTCCGAATTTTTCTTTCTCACAGGCCAGATGTTCTGCCTCTGCAGCCGTCATGTTCAAACCATCAGTTACATCCTGAATCCATCTTCCGTGGTCTTCCTCTTCTTCTCTTTGCCTGTATGCCTCGTTCCATGATGGTCTTCTCCAGCCCTTCATGTCTTTTTATATGTCCAAATAAATCTTAATTTTCTCTTTCGTATTTGTAGCATCAGCCAGTTCTCTATGACAGCCCACCTTTTTTCGTTGATGGCCTTTTGCTTTATATCCACTGTATCGGAGTTACATTGCTCTTTGATGCGCACGCACTGTCTTGTTGGTAATCTGTTTATATGACCGAACCATTTAATTTGCAATATAAAACTAGCTCATATGAAAAACAACTGATAAGTAATAATATTGAGAGAATTAACAGTACTACACTTTGCGGTATAGATTAACGATAGAGTCTACCATCTCTATTTTTATTTCTTCCATAATACCTCATCGAGGTGTTGTGTGACGATTTTAGATTAGTGATATCTGGAATGTCTCAGTTAATCGTTACTTTTGTACCAGGGCACGTGTGAGTCTATTGTCTATTCCCAGGTGGAAGATGTAGTTGGCTGTCCACTCTTGTCGTTAAGCGTATGGATGGGAGCTTTAATTTGCGTTCTAGGGCTAGATGAGTCGCTCTTGTTGTGTTATATCCGTGTTTATGTTGTGTGGTCTTGATATTGTCTATCCATCTTTTCCTTCCTTAGCTCTAGTACCCGATCTCTTTTTATTGTATGCTGCTATTGGTGGTTGGTTGTATTTCATGTGTGAGTACTACCTAATGAACATGTAGATTACCTGGATGACACAGAACTGGTCGAGGAAAGACAGTCAATGGATAGTTCTGATATCATCAATGCCACAAGAGAAACACGTGGTACAGACGATTTTGAAAAACACTTTACAAATTTGTTTCCCTATTCAGTTATGTTGACAAACTAAGGACAGACTGTTGTGGAGATTCATGATCGCCTACGCCATCCTGTATGACATATGTTAATGACTGTCTTACTGAAATTCTGTACAGGATTAGTTTAACTAAAAATAACGTCTAAATAACAATAATATGCTGTTTCCATATCCACAAGTTGCTCGTCACGACAGACAAATAATCACAAGTCTTAAGTCACGACAACTGGTTCCGGTCGACATCGCGCGCTGAATGCACGCACGCGTTGCCGAGAGGGGGTAGAGTGTTGATAGTATCCTGAACGTTCAGTGCAGGATCGAATCTTAATATCATGACGTGTGGTTGATAGTGAGATATACCTTAATTGTAAGTGAGACTTTGACTTAAAAGTGGTCACTCGCTCATGTGTATATTTGTGGAATATCCATTTCATAGGTAAGTTGTACATCATTATTTTTGTTGAGTTATATAAAAGTCATAGAGAGAGAAAATTGTGGATAGCCTGACTTTATGATACGGTAGAGCGTCAACATCTGAGTTGATAGCAAACACCAACGACTGAGATTTGTGGAGATCCATGATCGCCTACGCCAGCCGCACGGCACCTGATGATGATATACAAATCTGATCTCGTTTTACGACGATTCGTTTTGTAACTATTTTGTCGTTCGTGTGTTGTCGGGGCTCTTAAGGGAAGCAACAAATAGTAACACTGCGATTTACAAGACATGTCGTAAGAGTCGACTACGGTAGGGTCTAGGACGCTACCCTAGTAAATAAAAAGCAGGTTACTGTACATATGTATTAACAGATTTCAGTTATCCGTCTATTCGGTTATCCGTCACATACCTGGTCCGGACGGTGACTGTTAATCAAAGTCTTACTATTCATCAATTAATTGAGTCAGTTCTGGCGGTTATTCCACACATCAATTAATTGAGTCAGTTCTGACGGTTATTTCACACCATCAATTAATTGAGTCAGTTCTGGCGATTATTCCACACATCAGTTAGATATGACACCGCCCTTGAGGTGTAAGGACCCGCAAAGGAAGTAAAGAATAGTACCACTGTGACCTACAAGACATGTCGTAAGAGACGACTAATATAGAACCTAGGGAAGCTACCATAGTAAAAAAAAGCATCGCATAAATCTGATGTGCGGGCCTTCTTGTAGGCGCATAACTGGCATAACATACAATCGCTCTTACGCTCAGATCACATAGAAATCACACAGATTGGTTAACAAGTGGTCGATAGGGAGCGTTCGAAGAAGAAGATATGAGACTATGCTACAGTATAACTCAATAGATGTGACACTATGCAATGAAGTAAGTTTAGTAACCAATAACTTCATTACTTTCACCCCTAGGGAGGCTTAGGTCTGCAACTTATGATTTCCAAGAAATCTTATCTAATGCCATCTTTTCTAGATTTCTCCATTCTCTTCTCATTTTCTTGCATTCCGTTTCCAACTCCCGCCTTCATGTGTTCCTGTGAACTTCCTTACTTTATTAACCTGGAGGTTCTATCGGAGAGCCCGTTTTGTAATGGTGTCAGAAGGTCTCCTCAGTGTGCATCCTATCCATCGTCACCACCCCTCTTATCTCTTGTTCCACCTGCTGTTATCCCGCTCTATGCCACAGTTCTATTGTCAATTGCAAGTGAAACAAAAACCTTATTTTTCGTTTTATGACGATATTCGCTGCACCGTGGAGGTCTGAAACGAAACCGGCCGCGTTAACGAAGTACCCATTTTGTACTTTCAGACATTCTTAAGCCCTTCAGTACTCTGAGCCGATATATTCTCTCTCTCTCTCTCACTATCTCTTTCTCTCTCTCTCTCTCTCTCTCTCTCTCTCTCTAGCCTGTTACGCCCTTGACGTTTAGGGCAGCAACAAACGCACACCATTCTTCTCTATTCTTGACCTTCCTCTGTATTGTGTTCCAGTTATGATTCATTTCTTTCAGTTCTTGCTCTATCGTTCTCCTCCAGGTTGTCTTGTGTCTTCCACATTTTCGTTTACCTTCTGGAGTCCATCTCAGTGCAGTTTCCGTGTCAGACCTAGTCTCCATGTGCATCACATGCCCGATCCATCTCTAGCGTCGCCTTTGGATGATGCTGCTCATATTCTCTTGTTTACATCGTGCGAGCAGTTCTTGGTTAGAGATAGTATTTATCCAGAACACACTCAGATTTTACGCAGACAAGCTGTATGAAAGGTGGAGAGTTTGGACATATCTTGAAAATACTGCTAACCGTTGTACTGAATGGCAGTATTTTATTAAAAGACACACAGACAGTATACTGACTAATTCATAAATTTATGCAATATAAATTCGTCTGGAGAATACGTTTTTTTTTTAATGAGGAGAGACAGAGAGTTAAAGCGAACTACTAGTGAAGTGGGTCATCATGAGTACTTAATTACGCACAATTTGTGTGTACATGTGGTAAGTATGTCAAGTACTGCTAAAAGTTGGAGTAGGATCTTTGTCAATTATAAATTACTGACTATCACGAAGACGTTTGTCATCTCAACATTCCCTGCATATTATACCTCATCGCTCTTGCGTGAAAATTGTACAATAAAAGTGTACATTGCAGTACCAGCTTTATGTCCACAACAAACAGCTGTTGAAACCTGCAACTGTTACCATAATGAACGTGGGACCACTGTGAACATATGTTGAAAGCAGCACATTATTATCATAATGAAGATGGTGTCACAAGTTTATGCCCTGCTACTGTTTGCGAAAATATCTACACCACAAGCATTATATCTATATTTCTCTTGTACTGTTACATAGCGCCTGTAAGTAATTTATCCATACCGCTCTGTCCTGGGCAATTCGCTCAATCTCCTGTATTGAATAGCGTCCACTATTTCTTGCCTCTCTCAGCAAAGTTCATGTGTTTCTATAGGGCGTCCACTCTTTCTTGCACCCTTTTCCTCCCACTTCAATGCCTGATTTGGTATTATTTGATCATTTCTTCTTAAGGTATGCCAAACCGCAGCCCCCGGTAACATAAGGCCGAATAGCTTAGCTGACAAATCGGAAATTCCTGTTTGATGGTGGCTGGTTTTTGTATATGTTTGATAGAACACTGTATGTTTTTCTGCAATTTTACTCAATTCTATGCGTTCATGGTTATTTATTGATGACAAATAGTAATAAACTGATATTCTTATTGTTAAACTTAACTTGTAACATAATATAACCTTGATTTAACATGTTGTGTTGTTTTTAAATAAATTAGTAAATATAAAACAACACAAAAATGCGAGGATCACGCGACAGTTGGGTTCTTATTTCCTAGAATTTTTACCTGAACCCGCTGGCCCTATGTTTATCGGAGGTCACGACCCAACATATCTCCATCTTCTCCTTCTTATAACAGTTATTACTAGTGGTTGACCAGACATTTCACGAACATTACTGCTACATTTTACTTCTTATGGATATCTTTAACGTTGAAATCGATGAGCTGGTGATCAAATAGAAGAAGAATATAATGAACCGCAATTAGTTGAAGCTATGCTACATTTATGTAAGGATCTCTCAAGCAATATTTGACTGCAATTTTAATACCCCTTAAGTTCCCACTTTAGAAATCTGTTTCTTTGTGTGATGTTCTATATATATATATATCTTCTTCTGCGTTCTCAATTTAAACCCCTTTTTATATATATATATTTATAAAATGAATGAAAATCATGGCATATTCTTAATATGAAGAAGATGGCTAAACGATATTAAAGAAACCATGAATAGGACCATTAACAAAGTGGGTGAACTGGCTAGAGACAGAGTGAATTTCAGATGCGCTGCAAAGAGAGCAACGTTTTATAAAGGACATGCACCTTGATGATGATGATCCTGTATAGGACGTAGCCATCAACCACAGTAAACGAGTCTTTGATTTTCTAAGCACCACTTATATGTTCAGTAGTTTGACATTGTTTTCTGAATAGGGAGGTCTATTTTTACCTTTGTAAAATCCACGGATACGAATTTGCTTCCAAACTGTCTGTCGCGGAGTTTGAACCAGGTACGCTTGGGTTGTGATCGAGCTCACTACCGTTTAAGCTAAACGACTCTCACTTGTGTCTCACTTGTGTCTCACTTGTGTCTCACTTGTGTCTCAGTCTCACTTGTGTCTCACTTGTGTCTCACTTGTGTCTCACTTGTGTCTCAGTCTCACTTTAGTCTCACTTGTGTCTCACTTTTCTCAGTCTCACTTGTGTCTCACTTGTCAATAGTAAATATATAAATGTAGACCAACATTATGCAATCAGCGCCAAAACTGAACGCTGACAACACACGATAGATAAAAGCTGGTCACGACAGAGATGAAGTGTCTATGCAGAATTCTAGGAGTATCAAGAAATTTATAAATTTCGAAATGAAGACATTAGGAAAAAAACAAATGAACATAAACTTATATATATACTTGTGCACGAACTTCACCAACGCCAATATAACAAGAGACGAAATAAATTCTAGAATTAGCGATTAGTGAGGATCATCAACATTGCACTCCGGACTGGTCTATACGTGCTCAGATATTCCCCTCAACATGTCCATCAGCTCATGTTGACCTATCACTCCAGTTCTGTGTTGATTAATCAAACGCCTTGTACCACTAACAAAGTGTCCATGTCTGGCAGTTCCCGGTTTTAATCTAATCTTCTACAATCTGGATGCAATCAGAAAATAAGATGTAATTTGCCCTACCAACACCTGCTGTAGTCCAGTTGTCTAGCACCAAGAGCACACAACTGTAATAACATTAAATGTTATTTATGGATCCGAAACATGGAACACAACAATACAAGATGAAACACGAAACATGGAACATAACAATACAAGATGAAACACGAAACATGGAACAAAACAATACAAGATGAAACACGAAACATGGAACACAACAATACAAGATGAAACACGAAACATGGAACATAACAATACAAGATGAAACACGAAACATGGAACACTACAATACAAGATGAAACACGAAACATGGAACACAACAATACAAGATGAAACACGAAACATGGAACATAACAATACAAGATGAAACACGAAACATGGAACACTACAATACAAGATGAAACACGAAACATGGAACATAACAATACAAGATGAAACACGAAACATGGAACATAACAATACAAGATGAAACACGAAACATGGAACACAACAATACAAGATGAAACACGAAACATGGAACATAACAATACAAGATGAAACACGAAACATGGAACATAACAATACAAGATGAAACACGAAACATGGAACACTACAATACAAGATGAAACACGAAACATGGAACACAACAATACAAGATGAAACACGAAACATGGAACACAACAATACAAGATGAAACACGAAACATGGAACACAACAATACAAGATGAAACACGAAACATGGAACACAACAATACAAGATGAAACAAAACATGTAAACAAATGAATACAAGATGAAACACGAAAGATGGAACAAAAATAAGATGAAAACAAGAAACATGGAACACAAACAATACAAGATGAAACACAAACATGGAACAGCTACAATACAAGATGAAACACGAAACATGGAACACTACAATACAAGATGAAACACGAAACATGGAACACAACAATACAAGATGAAACACGAAACATGGAACACTACAATACAAGATGAAACACGAAACATGGAACACTACAATACAAGATGAAACACGAAACATGGAACACTACAATACAAGATGAAACACGAAACATGGAACACAACAATACAAGATGAAACACGAAACATGGAACACTACAATACAAGATGAAACACGAAACATGGAACACTACAATACAAGATGAAACACGAAACATGGAACACTACAATACAAGATGAAACACGAAACATGGAACACAACAATACAAGATGAAACACGAAACATGGAACACAACAATACAAGATGAAACACGAAACATGGAACACAACAATACAAGATGAAACACGAAACATGGAACACTACAATACAAGATGAAACACGAAACATGGAACATAACAATACAAGATGAAACAACGTCACAGACCATTCAAAACAGTCTTTATAATACTATATAATAACTATATAAAACAAATGAATAATTTGGAACAATAAGGATGAAAATAGTGGAGAATAAGGATGAGAAACAATAAGGATATATAAAATTGTGTTTACTTACGAGGAACTCAGAGAAAGAACAAAGCAGATACCATTTGAGACAGAGCTACGGAAGAGACACTGGCGATGGATAGGACATACATTGAGAAGACCGATCAGAAGCATTGCAAGACAGGCACTATTTTGGAACCCAGAGGGAAAGAGGAATAGGGGAAGGCCTAGACAGACCTGGAGAAATGAGGCTGGTATAAAAAGGATAGGTAAAACATGGAAAGAATTGGAAGGGATGGCAAGAGAGAGAAAGAGCTGGAAGAAGTTTGTTGAAGACATGTGCTCTGTTGGAAGTTGAAAGTGAAGAAGACGAAGAAGAAAATGTGTTTAATATCCATTTTAATTATAACCATCATGATGATGAACAGAATACAATGGTTTATTGAAGAAAACAAATGTCATATATCAGAGCGCATAATAATTATCGCATAACCGCGATACAATTAGCAAGGAAATATTAAAAGATAAACAAAGAATAGTTTCTCTCTCTCGCGATCACCGCTTAGACTGATGTACCAGATTTCCCATCATTTCTTATTCATATGGAAATCTGATTCATGCAGCCTTAGCATTGGTGTACTTGTCATATTTTTAACGCCATTTGGAGCTCTGATGCTTATTCTTCTGCGATGTGTCCGGTTTTAGCCAGCGTTTACTGGGTTCGCTCTCCGTCAACCTTGCTCTGTCCCCAGCCGACCTGCAAGGCATCAGGTTGCTATTTTCTTTTAGGGTAACTACCCTTAGACAACCTTCCTCTCCGGGTTGTTAAGCGTCATCTGCCAGGATACCAGTCTTTTTGGACTACTTGGTTTGCCTACCGTCCAGTTTGTGTACGGTTTGCTTCGCTAGACTGTGATTGTCCCCAATCTAACTACAAGGCAGTAGTAGTAAAAGAATAGTTTAGTAGAATGCATCCACCATGGCAAGAATCAGAAAGTTTTGGAAATATACTACAGCTTACCTTCGGTGTGAAGGTACGTAGATCAAACTATACACGTCATTAGCTTAAATCTGTATATCAAATTCCTCCCTCGTTAAGTAAAGAGAAGGAAAGTTATGAAGGAAGGGAACAGACAATAATTTCTCCAAATCAGTTATATGTGGACTATCGTTATATAACTCCAGACATATTCATATGTACTCTGATCCACCGCATCAACAAAGCATACAGTGTCCAGCATCCCAACACGCCAAAATTAATCACATCCATTGGTACAACTGAACGCTGTGTTTTGTTATGAAATTTTAATTTGACTGCCACTTCAGTGATTGCTTTGTTATTATCAAAATACCAAGACCTAGTACTACACGAATTCGAACTTTAATACCATTACGTAGAAAAAAAAAACTAACCAAAGTGATAAAGTGTCTACGCAGAATGCTGGGAGTGTCAAGAAGAGACCGGCTTAGAAATGAAGACATCAGGAAAAAGTGGGTACAACATCAGTACTGAAATAACAAGAAGCAACAAATCAAATGGTTCAGCCACATAAACAGATTACCAACAGACAGTTCACATCAAAGAGCAATATTACTCCGATAGAGTGGATATAAAGCAAAAGGTCTAACACGTAGACCTTAAAGATAACAGAGGCGACGAAAAACACTGTTTATGAAGCGCACAAAAGCCGTGTTAGAAATCTCGTCTTATCCTGACGATGTGAGGAAAAAGAAGATTAGATATATAAAAGTGGAACTACTTTATCGTCAACGTGGAACTACTTTCTGTACGGTCTGCATAACACGCTTGTAGTGAGAAAGATTTGTCCATTTACTTACGGTATTCATTTCCATGTAAATCGATTCCTTAGTCTACCCATTTAAAAATGGTAACCGCGACATTATGTTTTAGTGGACAATTCGAATTGCTTTCGACGCTACCACGTAAATAATCCTTCACTGATTGTTTAATCACGATGAAAGGGGCTGAGCACCGCTGGTGATATGTGAGTGCACATCTGCAGATTATATTTAGTTTTTCATTATTTTTTCAGGTTGACAACAACTGTTTAGTAGTTAATGTCAGAAGCAACGTTTTCCTGTTTTAGAACTGATTGATTGATTGATTGATTGATTGATTGAATAATAAAACCATACTCTTTGCACTTTGATGAATAACCATGTGTGTTTGGATCTCTTTCTTAGACAAGAAGATCTCAGCTGCAGTACGACGAACATCCCGTGTGTTGCTGGGGCTTGCAATGGAAGCAAAGAATATTCAGTATATATATATATGGAACTGCAGTAAAACTATTTGATTGGCAAAACACGTAATTACAAAGTACTGTAGTTTTACAAATTACAAAAACAATGACAAAATACAGCAACGTTTCGACCAACAAGGCCTTTATCAAGCAAACGAATAAACAGGAGTGACAAATTAAAATGAAACACAAATGGACGACCAAATACAAACGTATCTAAGGAAAATCTGGAATAAAAACGAATAACGAAATAAATGTAACACAAAAACACACATAAAAACTAGAAATAGAAAGGAAAAGAAACAATGAAACATCTAGTAAATATATAACGTGAATACATGCAACATATACCCATATAGATTACAAAGCAGGGAAGAGAAAGTACTAAGAAGCATAAGAATGGAATATAACATGAATACATGCAACATATACCCATATAGATTACAAAGCATGGGAAGAGAAGTACTAAGAAGCATAAGAATGTAATACGTTGAGCCCGTGGTCGCAAGGTACCATACAAAGAAATCAACCGATTCTCCAGAGCAAATCGACTGCGATCATCCGAGGAACATGATCGGATGGCTGTGACCTGGACATCGTGAGCACCTAAATGGCCAGTGTCATTGAAATGGGTGGCTACAGGGTCACAGAGCATTGGCGTATGTCGCGTAAGTGTTGGGGCACATTTTGGCACTGTCCAGTGTGGTCGTCGGCGTTGCAACACGTGTGCTTATGTGATACAGACGCGTACTGTATCTTTCCTTTAGGCACGTTTCTTATTGACGATGGGTTCACATGCGAGTCCCGTAATCTTATCTATGCTATTATCTGTAAGCGGTGTAACAAGGCTTATATCGGCGAGACAGGCAAGAGGCTCAGTGACCGATTCGCCCAACACTTACGCGACATACGCCAATGCTCTGTGACCCTGTAGCCACCCATTTCAATGACACTGGCCATTTAGGTGCTCACGATGTCCAGGTCACAGCCATCCGATCATGTTCCTCGGATGATCGCAGTCGATTTGCTCTGGAGAATCGGTTGATTTCTTTGTATGGTACCTTGCGACCACGCGGCTCAACGTATTACATTCTTATGCTTCTTAGTACTTTCTCTTCCCATGCTTTGTAATCTATATGGGTATATGTTGCATGTATTCATGTTATATTCCATTCTTATGCTTCTTAGTACTTTCTCTTCCCTGCTTTGTAATCTATATGGGTATATGTTGCATGTATTCACGTTATATATTTACTAGATGTTTCATTGTTTCTTTCCTTTCTATTTCTAGTTTTTATGTGTGTTTTTGTGTTACATTTATTTCGTTATTCGTTTTATTCCAGATTTTCCTTAGATACGTTTGTATTTGGTCGTCCATTTGTGTTTCATTTTAATTTGTCACTCCTGTTTATTCGTTTGCTTGATAAAGGCCTTGTTGGTCGAAACGTTGCTGTATTTGTCATTGTTTTTGTAATTTGTAAAACTACAGTACTTTGTAATTACGTGTTTTGCCAAGCAAAGAATAGTAACGTTGCGACCCAGAAGGCATGTCATAAGAGGCGACTGAGGTAGGAGCCTAGGAAGCTACTCTAATAAATAAAAGCGTTGCAGAAATCGACTGTGCTGGCCAACTTGAAGGAGCATAACTGGCACAAACGTACAATGACTCTTAGGCTCAGATCACATACAAATCACATAGAGTGGTTAACAAGTGGTCGATATGGAGCGTTCGAAGAAGAAGAAGAAGTACAACAAACTCCTTAGAGCTGACAAACGTTAGCGATGTCAATTGGAAAAGAGTGAAATATGTTTGCAGAAATGTAATGTTAATCTTATTGTTATGAATTTTGTTCCTGTAAGAACTTTACAGCTCACACTTATCGATTTAAAACATCCACGACTTTAAACTGTTCAAGAACTCCTGGCAGTTACAAATCGAGAAGAGCATGATGGAAAGCCGAGGCAAAAATCATGCAAAAAAGTACAGTAAGGAGCCCGTTTTCCTACCAGGAGATGTTGATTGATTGATTGGTTGATTGATTGATTGATTGATAGAACCATCATCATTGTACCTCGGTGAGTAACAATGTGTGCTCCGATTTCTTTCTTGCACAGGAAGATCTCAGCTGTAGTGCACGAACTCAGTAGCACCGGCGAGGGTCCTCGGTGTAATTTTGAAGGTAGTAAAGATATTTACCCTAGTAAATAAAAATCATCGAATGTGCTGGCCTACTTGTAGACGCATAACTGACACAACGTACAATCGCTCTTAGTCCCAGATCACATACAAATCACATAGAGTGGTTTAACAAGTGATAGAAATGGAACGTTTGAAGAAGAAGAAGAAGGAAGACAAGGCGAACGGCTTAACAATTGTGACCTCTAAGAAAATGATAACAAATACACCTTAAAAACGACGACATAAAATAACAAAATAAAAAGTAGAATAAGTAGTAAATGTCGTGTATAGCAAAGGAAACGTTGAAGATACACACATCTTGAACACAGTGACACGGTATGTGTTTAGAACTGCAATGAACCCCCTGTAACGATAATTATAAGAAACACACATATAGAAGAGATCGATACCGAGATATCATTAACACACCAGACCAATGATTCTCAAACGGTTATGAAAGTATACACTATTAAGAACAGTTCGGGGGTCTCTGTGGCTAAGTGGGTAAGCCCTTTGCCT
Organism: Arion vulgaris; assembly: GCA_020796225.1. Classification (NCBI taxonomy): domain Eukaryota; kingdom Metazoa; phylum Mollusca; class Gastropoda; order Stylommatophora; family Arionidae; genus Arion; species Arion vulgaris. Next base: position 60,899,700 of record CM036755.1, on the reverse strand, counting down.
TGTGAGTCGAAGATCCTGGATTCGAATCCGAACCGCGTCGTTCTGTTCACGAGTGCAGTTTTTTCCAGAGATCCCTAGGATTGTTGCTGAAGCTACGGAGTTCGTGTTTTGTGCAATATTCTCAGCAGGTGCTGTGCCATTTCTTCTGAGAGGGACCGAGTCATATGGGCTTAATGACCCGGTGCAATGAAGTCAATCCTTTGGCTATAAAACCCTTTAAGAATAATTTTTTCGAGAATTCGACAGAATACTTTATTAATAAAAAAAAATTAATGCGATGAAGGAAATTAAAAGAATAAAAATATGGCCAAACAAAAAATTGGACAACAAAGATCAGAATACTAAGAGCATACATATTCCCAGTGGTAACGTATAGGTCTGAAGCATGGACATTTATAAGGCAGTGGGAAAACATATTTGTGCTTTTGAATGTCTTCTTCTTCAGCGATCTCTGGTCAAGCGCTTAATTTACTGTGGACCACAAACTGGGCAGTCAGCTTCAGGTCCGTCAGGTTTCCCCAAAGCTTAGTTTTCAGGTCGACTGGGTGTGGCCACATGTTGTTTCTCAGCTCACCAGAAAGGACAGTCTTGCAGGATATGCTCTGGTGTCCTTTTGAATATAAGTATTACAGAAGTATATCATTGATAGTCCCCCCCCACTGTTCAGCGTGTTCGTAGCTCGTTGGACGACGGGTGACAATATCCCTGTGAGTGCGTTTCAACTCCGCGGGCTGGCAGACAAGCCACAGGTTCTCCAGATTTACGGTGTTCGTGGCACCGAACCGAAGGGTTACGATGTCCTTGACACCGAGCCGAAGAGCTGAATGCTCAAGTGCTTCTGTATCGGAAGAAAAAAAAATAACATGAACAGAGACGTTAACAAATAGATCTACCTGATAAAACTGGTTGATGCTACAAATAAGATTGAGAAAATTGGAATATTTTGAACAGTTAAATAAGACACAAAGAGTTCTAAAAGACCAATTTGAAAGGAGGCATCCAGACAAAGAGGAGAAGAGGAAGACCACTGAGAAGAGAGATGCGAGATTTAACTGGTGACTTGAGCACGGCAGCTGCAAAGATGAGAGATCTGGTCTATAAGAGAGAGAGAGCAATTCGAAAGTACTGTTACGATGACAACGTTCTACTCAGGACAAGCTAATTGGCCATGATTTTTGTTTCCAAGTCATTGTTTATACAATGGCAACATAGCACTGGTTTTGCTTTTGAATGAGATCACAACTGTTTTGCTGAGTCGACCCAGACGGGAATTAAAGAAGATACATCGATACATTATGTGGCTGTAAAGTCTTTAACCCTTCCAATATCTATGGTAATTTAAAATGAGAAGTTACCTAAAAGCTTTTGTTTTTTATTGTTCTACAAATGTGTTTGCTTCTTCTCTTCCGTCTTTTACTTCCTGTGAAGCATCGAAGGAAAATGTTTTTGTTCTTCTATGAATTCAGGTGTAGTCGTGGCACTTAATGTGACACAACTGACTGATTTTTGTGCGAAGTCTCCCTTTCTTTACTACCATTGTTCCTCGCTAGTCAGGCGAGCCTTATGTCGACTTTAGAGATAGGAAAATATAAATAAATGAATATTTGTTTGTGATTTATATATAAAATCGGGGCATGACCTTTACAGGACGTAGTCATCAACCACAGTAAACGAGTGGTTGATTTTCTAAGCACCACTTATACGTTCAGTAGTTTGCCATTGCTTTCTGAACGGTGAGGTCTACTTTACCATTTGTAAAAATCCAAGGAACTAAATTTCTTCCAAACTTGTTCGCCGCGGAGTTTGAACCATGTACACTTGGGTTGCGATCGAGCTCACTACCTCTTAAGCTTACTAAAAAACAAAGTTAATTGCATCTCTTTTACAGGACTTTGAACTGTTTGTGATTTTTCTAGGCATTATTACGTTCATTAGTTTGCCATTGCTTTCTGAACGGGTGGTGCCATCGTCCTTTGTAAAAATCCACGCGAAACAATTTGCAACCAGATTGTCCGCAGCGTGATTCGAACTCAGAACGTCGGGATTAATAGACCGAGTCACTATCCCATAGGCCACAGACACCATCTTAAGCTACTACCGATTTCTATAAAATTCTTGTAATATGATGAGTATTTTTCTAAGGTTGTTGTTGATGTCGTCGTTCCATTTTTTATGCGGTCTTTCTTTTGTTTTTATAATCATTATTGTTTCGTCCTTGTCGACAAAAATGGACTCTTGTGGTTGTTAGTGACAAACTATGTTGTATCTGTACACATGTTGAGAACCACTATATTGGCTGGGATAAGCTGCCTGAAATAAGCTTCCCAGTTTTTGTAATAAGAGACGAACAGTGTTTAACTTTAGCTTACTTTAATATATTGTCGTTCTATCACGACGATGTTTTTGGGTTTTGGAATGAGAAAGGGAGATTTAGAACATAGTAACAACCGACACAATCAATGGGAGAATAGACTGCGGATAACACAGAAGAGAGAGAGGCGATAAGTCTAGACAGTCTGGTTGTATGGCACCCAAAAGTCTCAACATCCCAGCTATTAGTCAGCACTATTTACATGATACTTCATCTTCTTCCAACGTTCCATATCGACCACTTGTTGAGCAATCTGTGTGATTTACATGTGATCTGAGCCTAAGGTCGATTGAACGTTGTGTCAGTTATACGCCTACACGTAAGCCAGTACTTCTGATTTCTGCGATGCTTTTATTTACTAGGGTAGCTTTCCTAGACCCCTACTTCATTCGCCTCTTACGACATGCCTTGTAGGTCGCAGTGGTACTATTCTTTGCTTCCCTTGCGGACCCCGGCACCACAAGGGCGTAGCTTATACTGAAAATCTTCAAGACTGGTTATGTACGAAGGCAGTGAATGCAATTAATACAAAAAGAAACAATTTAGATACTTACCTTCATCTTTGTCCCTGGTTATTCTGGGGTGCAGGGCAATGAGAGAACGGAAGCACTGGCGAGCAATGCTGCGGTCGAGAATGTGTCGTATATGGACAAAAGCAACATCATCAATGTTCTAAGGGATAAATACTCTCTGAAGATTTCAACGAAGAAGATATAGGATATATTGTTGCGCATGTTGTGCATACCAAGACGGGAAAACCTTGAGAGAAACCTCAGCAGATACATCAACCAACACAGAACGAGAGTTATCAGTCTAAACACAATTAAATACATGATGGAAGCAATTATGGACATGTCCGATGTACGATAAAGATGATCCTAAAATTAACAATGAACAAGTCAGTACTAAGGACAGGCGTTTGTGTAGATACATGATCGCCTACGTCAGCCTTCATGACAGATTAGGGAATAGTTAAAAAGTGTTTTCTGATGACTGTCTTTTCGTCTATAAATCTCTCTCTCTCTCTCTCTTGCCTTTTTACCCCGGATTGGGGCATTGGCACTCAACCAACTCATGCCAAGTCTTCCTTTCTCTAGCTATCACTTACAGCTCCCTCCAGCTCTTCTTTATATTGTTGATCTCTGCCTCTAAATCTCATCTCCATGTATTTCTTGATCTCCCCTTATTTCACTGCCACTGCGGGTTCCAGACAAGAACCCTTCTTGTTATTTATTATACCCCTCCCCGGTTTTCAAGTGTGTCTATGCCTTTTACCAGCGCCTTTTTTAATCTGTTCGTTCACTGGAATATGTCTTGTTCTCTCCATAAGTTCCTCATTTGTGACCTATCATACCATCTCATTCTCAATTCTACGCAGACCCAATTGATGAATGTTTGCAAAGTTATCTTTATTCTTTTAGTAGTTCTCCATGTTTCTGACCCATACAGTAGAACTGCTTTAACATTAGAGTTAAATATCCTTATGTCCATTTATTTTAGTAGTTCTCCATGTTTCTGACCCATACAGTAGAACTGCTTTAACATTAGAGTTAAATATCCTTATGTCCATTTATCAAACTTGTATTTACTTTTACAATAGGCTTTGCATAAAAGACAATGCTACTCCGATATAGTAGATACAAAGAAATGGAGGTCGTCAACGCAAAAGATGCACTAAATAAGTAACAAGGGCAGTGAAGAACACTATGTATGAAGCACACTCAAAAGCCTGTTCTATCAATTTCTTTTTGTTCTGACCTGTTGTTGTAAAACTAGATTACAGAAATGAAAAAGGAGATATCTTTGCCTTCTTCTTCTTCACCCTTCGCTCCCAGGGAGGCATAGGTCCGCAACCAAGGCCTTCCACGCCCGCCTATCCAAGGCCATCTTTTCCAGATCTCATTTTTGAAGGGTCCTTCTTCTTCCTCGGGTGACGAGCTATGAATTTTCCTGGTTGTGCTTTCTGTAGCTATCTAGTGTTTTTTACAGGGTGGGGTAGCTGGCCCCAACTCCAACCTCCTTAGTCACCTCTTACGACATGCGTGGCAGGTAACAGTGGTTTTATTCTTTACACCCCAATTTGGGCCCGGTAACCACTCGGGCAATATCTTTGTATATATAACTATATCTGATTCTCTCTTTCTTGCGCTGATTCTATTCCTATTTCTCATTCCCTCTTTTTCACTCTTTCTCTCACTTTTTCTCTCTCTCTCTCTCTCTCTCTCTCTCCCACACACATACCCACACAAGCAGTCAGTGTTGTACCAGGCCCTGCAAGTGAAGCAAAGAATAGTACCACTGCAACCTATAATGCATGTCGTAAGAGGCGACTGATGTAGGCCCTATGGATGCTACCCTAGTAAATAAATATCAGCGCAGAAAACTGATGTGCTGGCCTACTTGTAGACGTATAACTAGCACAACGTATAATAGCTCTTAGGCTCAGATCACATACAAATCACACAGAGTGGTTGACATGTGGTTGAGATATGGAGCGTTCGAAGAAAAAGAAGACACCCACACAACCTAGCTCAGGGCCGTGCGGTATATTTTCTCAGCATGATGCAAGTCATCAAAATGCCGCCCTTAAATGTTTTCTTTAAAATAACTTATGCCGCCCCTTACGGCCACCTGATGCGGCTGCCTCATAGGTCACGGCCCTGACCTAGCTGAGTTTTACTTACTTTCCCATACAAACTACTTTCTTGTTAATACAATTCCCTAAGTACAGCACCACCTGTTTCCTGGTTCGTTAACACACTCAATAAAACTAAAATATTTTATATTGATCATTCACAACTGGAACACACACGACACATATATACCCATACGTAGAGCGAGAGAAGAGAGAGAGCAAAAAAGCAAAATAAAGAAGAGAAAGAGAGATAGAGAAGAAAGAAATATAGAGAGAATGAGAGAGATAAAGAGAGAGAGAGAAAATGATAAAGAGAGAGAGAGAGTAGAGATATATATAGAGAAAAAAAGAGAGAAAGAAAAGAAAAGAGAGAAATAAGAGAGAAAGAAAAGAAAAGAGAGAAATAAGAGAGAGTAAAATAGAAAGAAAAAGAGAGATATAAAGAGACAAATAGAGAAAGGAAGAGAGAAAGAGAGAGAGAGAAACAAACAAAGAGATAGTAACAGAGATAGCGAAAGAGAGAGAGAGAAAGAGAGAGAAGAAGAGAAGAAGAGAGAGAAAGAGAGAACGAAACACAGAGAAACAGATAGAGAAAGAGATAGAACGAAAGAGAGAAAGAAACAAAGAGGGAGAGAGAGAGGGAAGAATGAGAAAAAAAGATAGAAAGATTTTGAGAGAGAGAGAAAGTCAGACAGAGAGAAATAAAAAAACCAAGCAGCTGTTGCAATGACTACTCGTATTGAGACAATACTCCGTTAAGACTGACGTGCATATCTGAATCCCACGTTTATATGCTTGTTTACCTGTCTCTTACGTGTCTAATGTACTCATAAACATGGAGAGAACCAGCGTAATGATATGTTTAACGATATACGTATTGAACTGCTGTTATATACGTGGGAGAGGTAGGACGTAAAACAAGGAGGACAGAAATCAATAGAACAAACTTCCTGAAACTTCTGAAAGGCAAATGAGTGTGAGAAGCAAAATATGTCTATGAGAAAAACAGATTTTAGGAGTGTCTGAAGAGAAATATAATGTTTACAAAGTGTTGCGTAAATATGAGTGGGAGTGGAGTGGGTGTTTACAGAATTTCGGGGAAATGTGTATTTTTACAACAAATTGGTTCTTCTAGAAGAAACTCAAAATTGAAGAAAACTGGCGGATGCTACAAACATAAATGAGAAAATGTCAAAAAAATTGGGACCTTTATACTTTTAATCCGTAATTTATTTTACATCCAGACGCGTTTACTTCTCAATGTATACTAAATTAGCCGATATACTGGCTTTGCGTCATCATGAAAAAATACTATAAGCCGATATATCGGTACAGCAGGGTGAAAGGGTTAATATCACTTGGGAGTTAGTTGGAGTCAATTCTTATTTTTCATGTTTGTTGGCCTACACTCACTCGTACAACCAAATCAAAGTTCGTTTTTAGATTGAAAGATGCGTGTCTCGGTTTATGGAGGCTTTAATTCTCTACATCAGCGGTTCTCAAATGTTGCAGTACCGAGGACCACCTTTTAAATACATTTTTTTTTGGTCGTGGATCCCAAAAGTTTCTATATACGAAAATGTACAGGAATGAATTATCTGTGCGTTACAATAGTAAACAACGTTCTGCGACTACGGAAAACTTCAAACGATCTTTCATTTTCTCCTGTCAGACGTTTAGACTCAGGTCTGGTCCGGAACCTTTGAGTTTGCACCGGAACTAGTTTATCACTGTTTTTATACTTTTTTATTTTTATTTTTTAGTTTGAAATGTCAAAGATCATAATATATCTTCAAGTGTTTAAAAAGTGTTTAAAAGTGTTTAAAAAATGTTTAAGCCGAAAGATTGACTTCATTGCATCGGGTTTTACCCATACGGCTCGGCCCCTTTCGCAGAACTGCCGAGATTATTGCACAAAGCACGAACTCCGTAGCTCCAGCAACAAATCCTAGGTGTCTCTGGAAAACACTGCACTCGTGAATAGAAGGCGCGGTCCGGACTCGAACCCACGACCTTCGAATCACAAGGCAAAGGACTTAACCACTTAGCCACAGAGACCTCCGTCTTCAAATGCTTGAGGACCCCCTGTGAGTACTTCGCAGACACCTGTGGGTACGCGGACCCCAGTTTGGGAAACGCTGCTCTACATAACAAACAAACCAACAAAATTATGGACACATAACAAGCGATATAGGTATAAAGAAATCAATGATGGAAAGATGTATCCTGGTAAAGAATCCCAATGTAATCATCATCAAATAGTTAATCCTGACCAGAACTTTGCCACCACAACAGTCCTCCGGAACTTCTCTCTCACACAAGCCAGATGTCCTGCCTCTGTAGCCGTCATGTTCAAACCATCAATCACATCCTGAATCCATCTTCTCGTGACCTTCCTTCTTCTCTCTGCTGGTATGCCTCCTTCCATGATGGTCTTCTCCAGCCCAAAGTAATACTCTTTTGAATATAATCACAGAATGTGATTGATGATTCTAGCATAACGGCAGAGGAGACAGTTGCAGCATCTATAAGAGAAATTCCAAAATATTTTTCCAACACTTGTTCATACCTCGAGGATCTACTAAAGAGTCTTCTTCTTCTTCGAACGCTCCATATCGACCACTTGTTAACCACTTTGTGTTATTTGTATGTGATCTGAGTCTAAGAGAGACTGTACATTGAGCCAGTTATGCGCCTACAAGTAGGCCAGCACATCCGATTTCTGCGATGCTTTTTATTTACTAGAGTATCTTCCTAGCTCCTACGTCAGTCGCCTCTTACGACATGCCTTGCAGTGGTACTATTCTTTGCTTCCCTTGTGGGTCCGGCAACACATGGAATACTAAAGCGCCTAAAGCCGAAGGATTGACTCATTGCGCAGGGATTTTACCCCATATGGCTCGGTCCCCCTCCGCAGAAATTGCATTCCACTTTCCGAGAGCATTGCACAAAGCACGAACTTCGAGGCTCCAGCAACAATCTTAGGGGTCTCTGGAAAAATTTACTCAGAACAGAAAGACGTTTTCAGGATTCGAACCACGACCTTCGAAACGCAAGGCAAAGGCTTGATCACTTAACCACATAGATCTCTGGAGTTATATTCAGGAATACCGTGTTGAGCCTACATATATATATATATATATATATATATATATATCATCATCAGGTGCCATGCCGGCTGGCGAAGGCGATCATGGATCTCCACAAATCTCTATATTTGGTGTTTGCTATCAATTCAGATGTTGACGCTTTACTGCGCCATGAAGTCAAGTTATCCAACATTTTCTCTCTCTGTCATCCTCTGTCTCGTCTACCCTCGATTTTACCAGTTGCTACAATGTATTCTAAACCTCCCCTCCTTATAACATGTCCGAAAAATGATGACTGCCTCTTTCTTATATTGGTAATAAGTTTTCTCTGTGTCTTGATCTCATTCAACACCTTGAAAACATATATATACTAGTTCAATATTTAACTGATTTAATACTTATTACATTGAGAAACAAAGAATGAAGCGGTTTGACCACTTAATAAGAATGCATCCAAACTCCACCGTGTCTGCCTTTCTCTTCTCCAGTCCTAATTTTCCTCACAGCTTCAGGGTAAGCAGAGATTTCTAGAACAGGCTTTTGCGCGCTTCATAAACAGTGTTTTTCGTCGCCTCTAGTGAATATATACATGTAATAATATTGATTAGCTACAAATCATCTGAGAGAGAAAAGCTGATCACGAAGAGAGAAAATCATTTGAATATCATTGATAACACCTGTAGCAGTGATTATTGTCAATAAATGGCTGTATTCAGCTGGTGTCGATAGATGTTATGTTGGTTGCTAAGGTGATAAGCTCAGCACCCAGCGATTGGTAAAAGTTATATTTACTCTCCGTGCACTTTCTTGCCTTTACGAACAAATGTAAGAATCTAGTCACAAAGAAAGGAAAGAAAAAAGTAAGAATAAAAGTAATAATTAAATTAAAGAACATGTTTTCTTCTTCTTCAAAGATCTCTGGTCCTGCGCTTAATTTGCTGTGGACCACAAACTGGGAAGTCAGCTTCAGGTCTGACAGGTTTCCTCAAAGCTTTCTTTTTACGTTGAGTGGATGTGGCCACATGTTACTTCTCAGCTCCCCCCGGAGAGGACAGTCTAGCAAGACATTCTCCTGTGTCTGTTCCGACTGCTGATACTGGCAGAGAGCTGTTTGACTTATTGATAGTCTCTGTACGTGTCTGTTGAGTCTGCAGTGTCAGCAGGTTTTCAGAGTTTGTGATTTATTGGGGAATGTTGTGTTAGATGCGTAGTTTTCTTTGACCAACGACACAGAATATGTGACAACATCACGACAATAGCTTTACCTTCCCGAGTTTATCTGGTGTCCAGTTGAAAGTGGGTTAATACGAGAGCTGCTGCAATCTAAGTGGGTCAATTCGAGAGCTGTTGCAGTCTAAGTGGGTCAGTACGAGAGCTGTTGCAGTCTAAGTGGTCAATACGAGAGCTGTTGCATCTAAGTGGGTCAATACGAGAGCTGCTGCAGTCTAAGTGGGTCAGTACGAGAGCTGCTGCAGTCTAAGTGGGTCAATACGAGAGCTGCTGCAGTCTAAGTGGTCATACGAGCCTGCAGTCAATGGGTGTACGAGAGTCCAGTCTAATTGGTCAATTGAGAGTGCTGCATTCATGAAGGTCCATCGATGCTGCTACATCTAGTGGGTCAGTACAGGCTGCTACAGTCTAAGTGGGTCAATACAGAGCTGCTGCAGTCTAAGTGGGTCAGTACGAGAGCTGCTACAGTCTAAAATGTCTACCCTGTAGAATTTGATCCTGGAGTCCGTTTTAATTGATAGATTGATTGATTGACTGATTGATTGACTGATTGATTGACTGATTGATTGACTGATTGATTGACTGATTGATTGAAAGGACCATCATCGCTGCAGCATCCATGTGTGCTCCGATCACTTTATTACATATGAAGATCTCAACGGCTGTGCAGAAACTCCGTAGCACTGGCACGGTTCCTCGATGTAACTTTTTAAGATTATAGAAACTTTGTATAAATTTTATTTTAATGTATTTTATGAATTTTTCACTGACAGTGGCTTTCCAGCCTACTCTGATCAATTTTCAACTGCCAATGGTTCCTTAACGTGCTCAAATTGAAGAGTGGACCTACGTTTGATCGTCCATCTCCGATAGGATTAGGAACATTTAGGTCAAGGATCTCTGGAAAAATATATAAATCGCTCCACACGGGAATCGAACCGAGTACTTCTTGAAAGAGAGACGAGCACCTTGCCTCTACTTTACAAAGCAAATGCTCTAACCACTAAGCTATTGCGCATTTACATGCAAGAAAACAATTCTCTCAGTTAAATAAACAGCTGTTGTCAGAATAGATAATATTCTATTGGCAGCTTATGCTGTTTATTCTAGAAAGAGAGCAAGCATTAACAATCTGACACAATTATATCTGTGTTATATCAGTGGTTCTTAATCTTGGAAGGATGAGGCAGTATCAGGGGAGTCTGAGGCAGTGTCAGGGGGGTCTGAGGCAGTGTCATGGGAGTCTGAGGGAGCATCAGGGGAGTCTGAGGCAGTATCAGGGGAGTCTGAGGCAGTATCAGGGGAGTCTGAGGCAGTGTCAGGGGGTCTGAGGCAGTGTCATGGGAGTCTGAGGCAGTGTCAGGGGGGTCTGAGGCAGTATCAGAGGAGTTTGAGTATCAAGGGAGTCTGAGGCAGTATCAAGGGGGTCTGAGGCAGTGTCATGGAAGTCTGAGGCAGTGTCATGGGAGTCTGAAGGAGTATCAGCGCAGGCGTGAAGCGTTATGTTAATTTATTCTATTTTGCATTTTAATAAATTGTTATTCAATTTGTTTTCTAGTTGAAATACGTCTTGAGTGGTCACCGGGGCCAAATTGGGGTGTAAAGAATAGAACCACTGTTACCTGCCACGCATGTCGTAAGAGGCGATTAAGGAGGTTGGTCGTGGGGCTAGCTATCCCACACCGTAAAAACACTAGATGGCTACAGAACGGAGAGCGAACCGAGTAAACGCTGGCTGAAACCGGACACATCTCCGAAGGATAAACACCAGAGCTCCAAATGGTGCTGTAGATGTTACGTAAAACACACAAATGCTAAGGCTGCATGAATCAGATTTCACATGAAATGAATTTATGGGGATATCTGTACATCGGTCTGGGCAGTGATCCAGAGAGAGAGAGAGAGAGAGAGAGAGAAATACGTTTATTTCATTGAAACTGTTTGTTACATTTTTAGTATTTTCTTTCAACCAAGAATTGTATTAATTGTGAAAAAATGTTGGCAAATGTTCTCAAATTTCTTGTCAAAAATACAGTTTTTATGTTTACATTTGTAGCTGCGAATGACTTTTATTGTGTTTACTGGTCAGTCCTATTTGTCACAGTAAAACACTTGCCAATTGACCGTCTGTAAAGAAGAAAAGGCCATATATATATATATATATATATATATATATATATATATATATATATATATATATATATATATATAACACTCACAGTGATAAATATTTTTTTCCGTTTCTTCTTTTAAATTAGTTAGTTTGACGGATGACAATGAAGAAAAAAGAGAGGACAGAAGAATCTTGTCGTATCTTCAAGTGAGTCACCAGAACAAAAATATGGAGAACCACTATGCTAGAAAGACACAACCCAAATTTCATTTGCGAGAGTACCTCTAATTATGTTGTTTTGTGTAATTAAACATTCCACGCATGCACGATTCTTTATCTCTGTCACGCACGTTCAATGAATGCACGCACACATGCACTATATCATAGATTTTCAAACTTTTTCCACCCACCACCCACTTTGCACAAGATAAATTTTGCAAACGCCCCCTCCCCATTATAACAGTTTGCCAACGCCCTCCCACATATACATGCTTTATTTTACTCTTTGACATAGAAAAATGATATGTATTTCTGTCATACATGGTCAATGTTCAAATTTTTCTATGCATGAAACAGAAAATTGCTGAAAAAAATGGATTGTGTAAGACGGGCATAAGATGAATTAAAATGCAGAATTCAAATTTTAAATGATTATTCAATCGCAAAATCACGAAAATAATTTATTTTAAAATATGTATTATTAATTTCTTCTTTAAGGAGCTACAGACCCCTAATCGCCTGAACACCCTCCAAATTCTTCTGAAGCTACTATCGTCCCCATCCCCCTAGAACGCTTCAGCGCTCACTTGGGTGGGGGAAGCAGTACCGCCCACTTTGGGAAACGCTGCACTAGATCAATGGTTTTCAACTTTAATTACTTTTGGTTCCCTCCTAGTTCCATGTATCTCTACTGTCTGTATATCTTATATATCTTTTAGTCTCTTCTAGTTCCATGTATCTCTACTGTCTGTATATCTTATATATCTTTTAGTCTCTTCTAGTTCCATGTATCTCTACAGTCTGTATATTTTATATATCTTTTAGTCTCTTCTAGTTCCATGTATCTCTACTATCTGTATATCTTATATATCTTTTAGTCTCTTCTAGTTCCATGTATCTCTACTGTCTGTATATCTTATATATCTTTTAGTCTCTTCTAGTTCCATGTATCTCTACTGTCTGTATATCTTATATATCTTTTAGTCTCTTCTAGTTCCATGTATCTCTACTGTCTGTATATCTTATATATCTTTTAGTCTCTTCTAGTTCCATGTATCTCTACTGTCTGTATATCTTATATATCTTTTAGTCTCTTCTAGTTCCATGTATCTCTACAGTCTGTATATCTTATATATCTTTTAGTCTCTTCTAGCTCCATGTATCTCTACAGTCTGTATATCTTATATATCTTTTAGTCTCTTCTAGTTCCATGTATCTCTACTGTCTGTATATCTTATATATATTTTAGTCTCTTCTAGTTCCATGTATCTCTACTGTCTGTATATCTTATATATATTTTAGTCTCTTCTAGTTCCATGTATCTCTACTGTCTGTATATCTTATATATCTTTTAGTCTCTTCTAGTTCCATGTATCTCTACTGTCTGTATATCTTATATATCTTTTAGTCTCTTCTAGTTCCATGTATCTCTACTGTCTGTATATCTTATATATATTTTAGTCTCTTCTAGTTCCATGTATCTCTACTGTCTGTATATCTTATATATCTTTTAGTCTCTTCTAGTTCCATGTATCTCTACTGTCTATATATTTGAAAGAGAAAGATATAGAATTGAGCGTTTCTTATTAATGTTGTAGTGCTAATACACAAACAAAACAACATAATTTTCTGTGTAATCGATAGTACGAACGTTGTACTTTTTAGAACTAAACACTTTGAAAAAACGATGTTTTTGACTAGCACTAAAATTTTCGATAGAGACAAACCCCTTAATGTGTTGCTGCGTGAAGATGTGTTCTAAGTACTCTTCTGTAGCCTTTGCATTCAACATCATTGTTGATCTTCTCTGTAGCTTTGTCGATGTTCCATGTCACAATATCTACAACAAATATCCCAATTAGTGAGAAAGTGAGGAATTGTCAAACTGAATTTGAACGGAAATGTGGAATTCGTGAAGTGATATTTGTTTGCACTCCTTCACGTATCATTTTATTTGGTTAGGTAGGACTGTTTGAGTTCTGTATCATTTCCTGACCGTGTCGATGTGGGAATATTTTCCTTATCTCGCACTCAGACAAATTTAAAATTACTTTGCGAATTATATGGGTAAGTATGGTACAGAGTCGGTTTTAGTATTGTGTAGTAAATGACAATAAAGGGCTATAAAGGATATTGCTGGAATAGCTGTTGGAGGACATACCATAAATAACCTGAGATACGCTGATGATACTGTCTTTATAATAATAATTCCTCTCGTACCGATATACGTTACATAGGGCCTGCAAGTAATTTCTCCATACCGCTCTATCCTGGGCAACTCGCAAATCTCATCCCTGAAACTGAGACCGATATTTCTTGTGTCTCTCAGCAAAGTTCGTTTCAGGGTCTCCTTAGGTCGACCTCTCTTTCTTGAACCCTTTGCATCCCACTTCAATGCCTGCCTTGATATTCGTTGATCATTTCTCCTCAAGGTGTATCCAACATATATCCATCTTCTCTTTCTTATAACAGTTGTCACTAGTGGTTGACCAGACATGTCTCTGATTTCATCACTTCTCCTATAACAATGTCTTAATAGCAAGAAATGAAATGGAGCTCCAGAAATTAGTTGATAAGGTTGTGACAGAAAGTAACAACAAAGGACTCAGTTTGAATATTAAGAAGACAGAAGTTATGATAATATCAAAAAGCAGAATTTACCAAATGCACCATCACAGTAAATGGGACTGAGCTAAGACAAGTGTAGCAATTTAAATACCTCGGAGTCCTGGTAACATCAGATGCCAATCAGAAATAAAGAGCAGAATAGGACAAGCGAAAACATTGTTCCTGAAAATGAGAAGCTATGTCTACAAGTCATTATCAATTGCGATCAGAATGCGAGTTATTCGATGCTACATATAACCAATACTGACATACGGAGGCGAGTCATGGGCAATGAACATACCGATCGAAGAATCTCTGAGGGCCACAGAGATGTGATTTTACAGAAGAATGATGAGAATCACATGGACTGCTAAAATGACTAATGTTGAGGTGTTGAACGAGATCAAGACACAGAGAAAGCTTATCATGAATATAAGAAAGAGGCAGTCATCATTTTTAAGGCATGTGAAGAGGAGGGAGATTTAGAACACATTGTGACAACCGGTAAAATCAAGGGTAGACGAGACAGAGGAAGACAGAGAGAGAAAATATTGATAGCCTGATTTCATGGTACGGTAGAGCGTCGACATCTGAGCTGATAGCAAACACTAACGACAGAGATTTGTGGAGATCCATGATCACCTACAATAGTCGGCACTATATACATAATATATATATATATTTATATTTATAGACAAAATATATAATGATTTATATAAATATGTTTCTACCAACACTTTGTTACCAGTGCCAAACTTGGTCCCTAACAGCAACACACCACAGAGAGCTCACCACATATAAAATGAAATGCTTGATAAAGGTGGTGGTGTCACCAAGAAAGATAAACTACGAAACGAGCACATCAAGCAGAGCAGAGTGGGCATAACTTCATGCACCGAATACATCGAAAGACAACAAATGCATTGTTTTGGATATTTAATGAGAATGGAATACAATTAGCTACCAATGCAACAAAAAGAGATCAGGTACTATAGCCAAGGGAAGACAATATTAAGACCACACTAAATAAACACGGATATGACATAACAAGGGCGACATCTGACCCTGGAACGCAAATTAAAGCTCCCACTCCTACGCTTAAAGGCAACATTGGACAACCAATTCCATCATCAAAGACAATCAACAATAAATATTACATAAGCATTAATTTAATATAAATAAATGTACATGGGGAAACAGTCATCAAAGTCATAAATAATTCTTGAAGCAAAGAATTCTAGCGATCAATATCTCTGAGTTGTAATATAAACACGAATGCCCTTGACCGACATCTTCGACCGAATTCAGTAAAAGTGGCAGGTCGCCACAGATTAACTGGTTTATATAATAAGTATTTACCCGATTTTTGTCAGGTTATGCATGTGGCTGTCTGTCACATCCGCTATACTTTGGCAACGAAATACTAAGAACGCTCATGAGTTAGTTGAGGGTATATGACACATCTTTTGTTTGAAAGGCAAAAAGGAAGGAATGAAACCGTTGGGAAGGGATTCTGTAATTTGAAAAGATGCTGATCAAGCCATGGACTTTACTACTGGATATAATCCTGTGGCAGGACAAAATTCCAGATACCAAAGTCCTCGTAAGAGCAAAGCTCCCAAACGTCAACACTCTGTTACAGAAAGCTCAAGTGAGAATGGGCCGATCACGTTGCTCGGATGCCTGATAAACACATCCCAAAACAGTTGATGTAAGGCGACTTTGAACAGGGCAGACGTTCTGCTGGTAGATAGAAAAAACGCTTTATAGATACTTTTAAAGTGTCTCTGAAATGCTTCGATATAGACACCATGGGTTGGGAATTCCTTTCGCAAGATGGCCAAATGTGACATTGTAACAACACAAGAGGAGCTCGAATAGCTGAGAATCGTCGTGCCGTTGAGGCACAGAGAAAGCGAGCTGCGCGAAAAAAAAACGGAACACACACCACACCCCCATGTCTAAACTTTATCATGTACGCCTCACATGTGGTAGGGGATTGTGTTCTAGGATTGGACTCTACAGTCACCTCCTCACAAACCAGAGAGGTGCAGCAGTGCACGTCTGAGGGTGTTGTCATCATCGCTTACATGGACAGCTATTAATCATGTCTTTAGAATCCCATATCATCTTTTAGAAGCGACAACTGGGATGAAAATTGTCACTCCTGCATCAGACTTAACAGTCACGAAAGTAACTAAACACGGCAGTTATCAGTTATCAGTTATATGAGAACTATCATCATAGCATTCCGAACATGTCCATAGGTGCTCCGATCCCCGTCTCAATAAATCCACCAGCGTCCGGCGGCCTAACACATCTGTTCGATGTTCATTAATCAACATATTTGCATATTTGGTACTTCATTCTTTTCGGGCTGAACCAATATCGACACCCATCTTTCTCAACCTGACCAGGAACTGGGATTCACAACCCTGAAACTTATAAGTTTATAAAGACTATCTAAATGCGTTAAGAATGTAATTGCCTTCCATTGCAGTTTCATCTGATATCGTAGCCATTCCATCTAATCTACCAGCCTGTTCATTACCCCTTACTCCTGCGTATCCGGATATCAATTGAACACATATCCTAGATACATCTATATGGTCCCTCAGGACTGAAAGGGACCTGCTACAACTGTTACTACTGATATTGCTGTTACTACTGCTACTACTACTGATATTAGTGATATTATCAGTACTACCTCTGCTACTGCTACTACTGGTGCTGCTACTACTGTTACTACTACTGTTGTAAATACCACTACTTCTCGCACTCTGCTACTACTACTGCACTTACTGATACTACTGTTGCTACTTCTACTACTAAACGTTTTGCTACCACTACTACTACTAGCGCCACTATTACCTCTACCCACCTCTACCATATCACTACCACTACTACTACCACCACTACTACTACTATTACTACTATTACCCCTACTACTGCCACCACCATCATACCCCTATCACTACTTCTACTGCTACTACTATATACACCGACTCATTTGTGCTGAATGGGAGAAATTGGGTGGGACCACTAGTATGCGGTACCTAATGGTAGCTGTGCGAGGTGCGAGGATTAGATTTCCACATCTCTTACAGTTATGTTCTACTGTTCTGCTGCTACTACTACTACTTCTGCTACTACTACTACTATTTCTACTACTATGCTCTACTCTACTCTACTGCATCACCTCTACTGCACTACTACCGCTACTACTACTGCACTACTACCTACTACTCTCACTACACTACTATGCTACTACTACTGCTACTACACTGCTACTACCCTACTACTATCACCTCTACCACCATTACTTCTACTACTTCTACTATTTCTATTACTTCTGCTACTACTACTGCTACCCTTACTACATCACCACCACCACCATCGCTACTACTATTACTACTATCTTTTGATCGAATTCAGCACTATTTTCCTCCCTTACCTCGCCTTAATGTACAATCCCCTCTACATTATCTCAATTTATCACTAGTTATGAAACACACACAATTATCTCTTAATTTCCCTTCATTATTCCCTCCATTTCCAATTTTAGACCAGAACATTGTTGTCATATCGTCTATGAAAAGAAAATATCGCGTGTCTTCATTCTCTATTTTCCAAGCAATTATCATGCTATGCCTTTGTTTCCTGACAGTCTATATTTGTGATAAATTTTGTTATTTTTCAACTTTGATATTTACTCTAGCGCTAACTACAAGAAATTTCATACTTTGATAATCTCAGTTTAGTAAATGTCCAATTATATCAAGTAAATTCTGGAGATTTGGCAATATCATTGATCTCTATGTATCTTCTTCGTCTTTGAACGTTCCATATCGACCACTTGTTAACCACTCTTTGTGATTGGTATGTGATCTGAGCCTAATAGCAATTGTACGTTGAGCCAGCTATGCGACTACAAGTCGGACAGCACATCCGATTTCTGTAACGCTTTCTATTTACTAAGGTAGCTTCCCTAGATCCCCACCTCAGTCGCTTCTTACGACATGCCTTGTAGGTTGTAGTGTTACTAATCTTTGCTCCCCTTGCGGTTTCCGGCAATACACGGGAGGATCTTTATGTATAACCATCTTTCTCTCTCTTTCTCTCCACTCTCCCTCTCTCTCTTTCTCTCTTTGGATTCTCCGAAAGGAGTTCATTCTTATTTTATTTTTCATGTTTGTTGGTCTAACGATCTGATATAACCAAATCAAGGTTCGTCCTTGGGTTAAAAGGACGTGCCTCAGCTCAAGAAGTTTCAATCTCCTATAAAAAAAAATAACTCTTTCTATTCCTTCATCTATTAATTTCATACGTTCTCTCTCTCTCTCTATCTCTCTATCTCTCTCTCTATCTATCTCTCTCTCTCGCTCTTAGTATTTCTCACTGTATTCCTGCTCACCAGCAAAATATTAAAATTGAAAATATTGAGAACATGCATTTGTCTAGTGGTCACTTATGGTTGTGAATCATGGACTATTACACAAAAATTAAGAACGAAAATCCAGTCCTTTGAAACTAAATGCTACAGAAAGATCCAACGAATACCATGGACAGAAAAAGAAAGAACACTGATGTTCTGAAAGAACTAAATGTTAAAGAGAATTGGCTGATAAACAACATACTATACAGAAAAATTAGATAATTTGGTCACATTAAGCGTCACGATGGCCTGGAAAGAACAATACTAGAAGGCAGGGTCCCAGGACGCAGAGGCAGACCAAGAAGAAGATGGCTACAAGATATTAAAGAAACCATGAATATGACCATCGACGAAGTAGGTGAACTGGCAAGAGACAGAGTGAATTTCAGATGCGCTGCAAAGAGAGCAACGTCCTATAAAAGATAAGCACCTTGATGATGATAATTCCTGCACACTTACTCTCTTTTAGTCTCTTGCTCTAACTCTACCTCCCACTCTCTCTTACTCCTCTTCAACCCTCACTATCACTGTCTTTCTATGATTGTCTCCCCACTTTCTGTCCTGTCTCTCACTCTCTCTTCCTCCTCTTCAACCCTCACTATCACTGTCTTTCTATGATTGTCTCCCACTTTCGTCTGTCTCCCACTCTCTCTTACTCCTCTTCAACCCTCACTATCACTGTCTTTCTATGACTTGTCTCCTCACTTCTCCTTCTGTCTCCCCACTTCTCTTCTCCTCTTCAACCCTCACTATCACTGTCTTTCTATGATTGTCTCCCACTTTCGTCTGTCTCCCACTCACACTCACTTTTTCGCAACTCTTTCATTCGCATTCTCTCTCTTCCATCTCTCATTGTCTTTCTATCACTGTCTCCTACTCCCATTCACCACTCTCTTTCAAACTCTCTCTCTCTCTCTCTTACTGTCTCTCTCACTACTCCCTTCTCTCAGTCGCTCTTTCACGCTCATTGTTTTCCAGAAATCTTTATCCCTTTTTCCCTCTCTCTCTCTCTCTTCTTTTCCTGTGCTCTTCTACTTCCACTCTCAGTTACCCACTCTCTCTCTCACTCTCATTCTCTCTCACACACTCTCTCTCTCTCTTTCGTTCTCATGTACTCTTCTACTTCTACTCTCACTCTCTCTCTATCACTCTCCCTCTCTTCCTCTCTCTTTAAGCTAGTATCTGCCATATAAACTATGTATTCATATTCTCCAATTCTCTTTTGCTCCACAACGTTGGGATAAAAATAAACTATGACGCAGCTAAAATACGCCATTAGAAGAGCAAACAAAACAGAACAGAAATTCCAGAACATCCAAGTGTGCATTTCAGATATTGTTAAACAAATATATGCGATCGCGTTTTCTCTTATTTGAAAGCAGGCTTAATCTCTGTGTCAGCCATAATACCGCTGTCACGTTCCTTGTCTTAATACTCTCAAATTGAGTCCGTTTCAGTTTGGAATATCTTCATTTCACTCCGGACAGCGTCCAGCGACTGATCGTAACAGTTTGATTTTGATTGATGAAATGAAAATCGTGGCATAGCCTTTACATGACTTCGCCGCCCGTGTAGGAAAGTTAATTGCTTATCCTTTGCAGGACTTTGCGAATCAAACCCAGCTTTTTAACGCTGTTTTGTGATTTTTCTAGGCATTATTACGTTCAGTAGTTTGCCATTGCTTTCTGAACGGGTGGTGCCAGCATCCTTTCGTAAAAATCCACGTGAAACAATTTTCAACCAGACTGTCCGCAGCGCGATTCGAACTCTAGACCGAATCACTACTCCATAAGCCACAGACGCCACCGCCGGTGTGGGAAAGCAAAGAATATTAAAACTTCGGCCTGCAAGGCATTTCGTCAGAGCCGACTGATGTAGGACTTAGGGAAGCTACCCTAGTAAATAAAAGCATCGCAAGAAATCGGATGGCTGGCCTACTTGTAGGGCATAACTGGCACAACGTACAATCGCTCTTAGGCTCAGATCACACACAAATCACTTAAAACGCTACTTCGGCCCTTACATTGAATACATTGCACAAAAATATACTTGTCAAAAACCTTATACTTCCCATCACTTCCATTGTAGTACTCACTAACGTCACGAGATCCATAACAATCGAATGATTACGTTATCGATCAGAAATAGCGTGATAGTGTGTTGTCCCCTTTCTTTATTCCTTTATTTGTTTCTTTGATGTCGTCCTTTGATGTATAATTGACGTGGAAATAGGTGCGTGTACATATCGAACTAAATTCAGGATACGTTTGAGTTTTCATTGGAACCGATGCAATTGGAATACATTAAATGAAATCATCTCAGTTAAATAATGAACTGTATTTAATGAACAACAGTGTAGTTATTTTTATTCTTCGAACTCTCCATATCGACTACTTGTAAAACCACAGTATGTCACCCGAGCCTAAAAGCGACTGTTGTGCCAGTTATGCGCCTACAAGTAATAACTTTTTACTATTCATAACTTTGTAAAAGTTACGTAGTAGAAAAGTTGCTGTGTATTGTTATTGTTTTTGTATTTTGTAAAACTACAGTACTTTGGTTTTTTTTCCATGTTTTGTCATCCTTACAAGTAGGCCAGCACATCCGATTTATGCGACGCTTTTTATTTAATAGGGTAGCTTCCCTAATCCCATACCTCAGTCGAGTCTTACGACATGTCTTGAAGGTCGCAGTGTTACTATTCCTGTTGCGGACTACGGCAACACACAGACGAAAGTGTAGTTAAGAGGATGCTAATCCTGACCTGGAGAGAAGAACTGGTAAAACATGGAACAAGTTGGAAGGGATGGCAAGAGAGAGGAAGAGCTGGAAGAAGTTTGTTGAAGACCTCTGCTCCGCTGGGAGTTTGAAGGAGAAGAAGAAGACCGTAAATTGAACACGGTCTTCCTATGGAGCCGCTCTCTATACATTCGGCCAGACGCTCCTCATATATATATTTACGTACTAATATATATATATATTATAATATTACATTAGTTTCAACTTAAAAGCAGCTCCAGTGATAATAGAAATTTGCCAGGTACGCATTAAATCTCGTCTATTTACTATTTAAACCGGTTCTGACTAGCTTGTCACATTTGTTCATCGCCCCTTCCCGCACTACAATTACACACCATCACACAACCTTGACCTATACTACGTCATAACTGAACCTTTCCATTTCCATACATATATGCCAGATTAACTCCATTCATAGGCTGCTTTTAAGTTGAACACCCTGTATAAACCACTCTTCGAAGAACAATGCTACAAGAAAGTAAACTATTGGGATGTAAAACCATACGAGATCTCCAACTGTTAGCAACAAACCGCATCACATGATCTTAAAACCTCTGCCCTATGTGCCGCCTTTGCACGAAAGGAACAAACTAACTAACTAACTATATATATATATATTCTTCTCAAAATATTGTAAAAGTTACATTTTTACGTTAAAGACATAACATCGATGTAGTTTCAGGGGCAAACTTAATTTAAATTCGATTCTTCCCCGACAAAGTTCCGATAAACTCAAAAACAATATTGTCGTACTGAAATATTGATTCATTTTTCAGTGCATTCATTTTAAAAAATGGGCAACTTATTACATCTTAAGATTGCCAAGACAAATTGACATATCGATCAATCACTGAACTAAGGAAAGGTATGCATAAACACACCAATATAAATGGTATCCATAAATTATTCACACAAAGGTAAATCTATAAATCTGTTATTTGATTACCTTGTAATCTATTTGAAAAATGTATGCTATAGTTGCCTTTGAATGCAAATGCTACAGAAAAGTACTTAGAATATCATGGACAGAGAAAAGAACAAATGCTTCTGTTCTGTAACAGCTTGATGTTGAAGAGAGTTGGCTATTAAAGAGCATAACATCAAAGAAAATTAAATATTTTGGACACATCAACCGACATGAGTGCCTAGAGAAGATAATTTTGGAGGGAATGTGCCTGGAAGAAGAATGAGAGGAAGACCTAAAAGACGATCGGTGCAAGATGTCATTGACGATCTGGAATACTGCTGTGACACCAGTCAACTTGCACAGAACAGAAGTTTTCGGAACTTCTGTCATGGGAACCAAGTTTAGGAAGAGACAAGCTACTTGATGATGATGCTGTATTTGATATTCCCAGTGGCATCATATGGGTGTGAATCATGGACATTTAACAAGACAGTGAAAAACATATATGTGCTTTTGAATATAAGTGTTACAGAAGAGCCCTCCGTATATCATGAACAGAGCAGAGTGTAAATAGATATATCCAGAAAGTGCTCAAAATCTAAGAAAACTGCCAGATGGTACAAATAAGAAAGAGAAAATTGAAGTATTTTGGACATATAAAGAAACAAAAAGCTGGTGAAGACCATCATAGAAGCATGAATCCCATTAAAGAGAAGAAGATGTAGACCACAGAGAAGATGGAATCAGGATGTAACTGATGGTTTGAGCAATACGGCTGCAGTGGCGGAACATCTGACCTACGAGAGAGAGAAACTCCGAAGGACAGTTAAGGTGGTAAAGTTCAGCTCCAAACAAGTTATTTGATGATGATGATGATGAAATTACACGTTGTACAAGTAGAAACGAGTGCTTATAAGCAAAGAGATTAGTGTGTTTAACCAGTGAATCACATAAGTTATCAACATGCATACCTTTCCAAATATATTAGAGGAGACTAAGCAGGATCGCGCCGTGCTATGATACAAAGAGGCGGCTGCATCAGGTGGCACCGTGAGGGGGGCGGCATAAGCAGCGAAATCAAAATCCCAATTTAATGTTTTTTAAAGAAAAACATTTAAGGGCGGCATTTCGAAGACTTGCATCCTACAGAGAAAATATACCGCACGGCCCTGAAACTAAGTATAAGTTGTTCTAACCAGAGTGCTTTAGAGTCTGTTCACTATCCAATCACCAATAACAATGGTCCTAACTTTTTTGGGTGCTAAATTCACAAAATCATCTATATGTCTATTGTCTATTGTTTTTCCCGGGATGAATGATGAAATTGATTGTCCACTCTTGTCATTAAGCGTAGGGGTGGGAGCTTTAATTTGCGTTTCACGGCCAGAAGAGTCGCTCTTGTTGTGATATATCCGTATTTATTTAGTATTATCTTGACATTAACATACAGAAAACAAAAACTATGGTGATCAACAAGGAAATGGAAAAACCTAAAATGAATATCAAAATACATGGAGAATTACTACATCAAGTAAAATGTTTCTTATATCTTGGTCAGATGATAACAGATGATGGCAGATGTATAATAGAAATTAAAAATAGAATAGGAATGGCCAAGGATAATTTCAATAGTATGAGAAAGTTACTGCATCCAAAACAAATTACAAACAGGCTAAAAATGAGAATGATCAAATGCTATATATATCCTATATTACTGTATGGCTCGGAAACATGGACAATGAACAAGCAGTTAGAAGACAGAATTGATGCATTTGAGATGTAGATATATAGAAGAATAGGCAGAGTTTCATGGACAGAAAAACAGACAAATAAACAAGTTTTAGGAAACTAGGCATGAAGAAACAATTATTAAGAGAAATAAAATTCAGACAAGTAAAGTATTTTGGGCACATAAAAAGACATGACACCATGATAAAACATTTACTAGAAGGGAAAGTTGAGGGGGAAGAGCAAGAGGAAGACCGAGAGATAAGTAGCTGGGAAACTTAAAGAAATGGACAGGTTACAGTCTGGCAGTGTGCAACACCAAGGCGA
Organism: Arion vulgaris; assembly: GCA_020796225.1. Classification (NCBI taxonomy): domain Eukaryota; kingdom Metazoa; phylum Mollusca; class Gastropoda; order Stylommatophora; family Arionidae; genus Arion; species Arion vulgaris. Next base: position 60,875,240 of record CM036755.1, on the reverse strand, counting down.
AAGACAGAGGATGCTGGAGATTCATTGCGGCCAACCTTCGATGTAGAGACGGCACCTGATGATGATGATCTTGATATTGTCTATCCATCTTTTTCTTGGTCTTCCTTGGCTCTAGTATCTGATCTCTTTTTATTGTATGCTGTTTTGGTGGTTGGTTGTATTCCATTCTCATTAAATGTCCAAAACAATGCATTTTTTGTCTTTCAATGTACTCGGTGCATGAAGTTATGCCCGATCAGCTTCTAATATCCTCCTTTCGTAGTCATTATTCCCTGGTGAACCCCACTGCCTTCCAAAACATCAAAAAGGTTAAAAAGTATTCGTTCTAGAGATAACCTAACAAAGCAGACAACAACACACAATATTGTTATTCATCTAAATCTCTCCGGCTTTAGTTATATCTTTATGTTGCATGTCCATTATCCGTGTTTCTGCCCGATTCAGTATTGATTTTGCGTTTTCACTGTATCTAGCAAGGATTTGCTATGTACAACTTTCTTTTTTTTTTCCCCGATCGCTCAGCGTATAATTTTGACAGCGGAATGTCGAACATGACAGTAGAAAAGGATATTATATGTCCTTTTGAATTCAGGTGTTATAGAAGAGAATTCTGTATACAATGGACAATAACAAAGTACTGTAGTCTTACAAAATACAAAAACATTAACAGTACATATCAACGTTTCTACCAAAATGTCTTTATCAAGCAAACGATAAAGGCCTTTAAAAGCTTGATAAAGGCCTTTTGGTCGAAATGTTGCTGTGTATTGTTTTTGTATTTTGTAAAACTACAGTACTTTGTAATTACGTGTTTCGCCATTGCTACATAATTTTACTGCAGTCTTCCCTATATGGGTTATACAGGTGTTCAACTTAAAAGCAGCCTGTGAATGGAGCTAATCTGGCATATATGTATGGAAAGGAGAAGGTTCAGTTATGACGTAGTATAGGTCAAGGTTGTGTGATGGTGTATAATTGTAGTGCGGGAAGGGGCGATGAATAAATGTGACGTAGGACAAGCTAGTCAGAACCGGTTTAAATAGTAAATAGACGAGATGCAATGAGTACCTGGCAAATTTATATTTATCACTTGGGCTGCTTTTAAGTTGAACACCCTGTATAATGGGCAGAGAAGAGAACAAATAGATATATCCAGAGAGAACATAAAATCAAAGAAAACTGACTGATGTTACAAATAAGAATGAGAAAATTGTAGTCTTTTGGACATATAAAAAAAAGACACGAATCGTTGGTGAAGACCATTATGAAAGGAAGCAGCTCAACAAAGAGGAGAAGAGGAAGACCACGGAGAAGATGGATTCAGGGTGTACCTGATGATTTGAGAGTGATGGCTTCATAGGTCTAGGAGATAGAAAAATTCCAAACTTCATTGCACTGGAATTTATCCATACGACTCGGCCCCTCTCCGTAGAAATGGCACGCTACCTGTGGAGAGTATTGCACAAAGCACGAACTCCGTAGCTCCATCAACAATCTTAGGGATCTCTTGAATAAAAAACACTCGTGAACAGAACGACGTGGTCTGGATTGGAATCCACGACCTCCGGAACGCAAAGCACAGGTTCTGTGTTGATTAATAAAATGTCTTGTACCTCTAACAAATTGTTCATGTATGACAGCTATTACTTGGATACAAATGTAAATTTCTAAATGTTTTGAAAGTCATCTATACGCCTTCTGTTCATATGGTATTGATGATTTCTGCATTATACAGTGTGAGGGGTGATAGATCAAGCGGTAGTGAGCTTGATAACAAACTCAAGCGTACCTGTTCAAACCCCACGGTGGGCAAATTTGGAAGCAAATTCGTTTCCGTGGGATTTTTCAAATGGTAAATATAGACCTCACCGTTCAGAAAGCAATTGCAAACTACTGAACGTATAAGTGGTGGCTAGAAAATCAACGACTCGTTTACTGTGGTTGATGGCTACGTCATGTGAAGGATATGCCACGATTTTCATTTGGTCATTTTACATTGACTGTCTAGAACAATGATGTATCAGCCTGGAGATCTGCTGGCTCATTTGCTGCTTGACTCCTCGTGCATACTACAAATAATTAATGTTAAATTAATTGTTCAGGACTGCGCTCAATGTGACAAGAAATTCCTGCATTATACCAACATTTTGTTCTGAAGATTTTTAGTGCATTATTGACTATAACGAACTAGATGTTATGTTATGTTATGTTATGTTATGTTATGTTATGTTATTCGATCGACGTCATGGCATATTGGGCAATTCCATGCGTGCTCTGTCCTCCACTGCAGCAGCCACCCCAAAGTTCACTTGCTCACTTTACCCATGAGAAGTTGATTAGTATATCTTCTCTCTCTCTACCACGAAGACAACACTGTCTGGCATGTTCTTCTTCAGCGATTTCTGGTCATGCGCTTAATTTACTGTGGACCACAAACTGGGCAGTCAGCTTCAGATCGGTCAGGTTTCTCCAAAGCTTAGTTTTCAGGTCGACTGGGTGTGGCCACATGTTGCTTCTGAGCCACCCAGAGAGTCTGGCATGTTCAAACTTAACTCTAATTCTCCTCTCGATCTAGTACTGAGTCTCGCCCATTTCTATATACTAGGATCTGGAAATCAGTCCAATACAGCTTCAAAACCATGTCGCCCGAGTGGTTATCGGGGTCCAAAGTTGGGGTGTTAGAATAGAACCACTGTTAACTGCCACGCATGTCGTAAGAGGCGATTAAGGAGGTTTGGCTGAAATCGGATGCACGTGTCCTAAACGTGTAGAAGTCAATGTGTTTAGGGACCTATCAAACCAATGTGCAACGTATACACGTCCTTGGCAACGATCATACATATCACAAAGAGTGGCTAAAATTGGTAGTAAAGAACGAATGCGAAGAAGAAGCATCACAAACAACATTAATATATACACAAACTGTGTGCTATCAACTTTACTATACAATTCAGAATGCTGGAAAAGGACATGAAAAGATCTGTCCAAACTTTTTCCCCTCCATTCAACTTGTCTGCGAAAGATCTTACGAGTATTCTGGCTAAGAACTATCTATATCCAAAAACTGCTTACACATTTGAAAATGAATGGCATCATTCAAACGAGAGGCTGGGAGTGGATCAGACATATGTTGCTCAGGGAGTATAATTCTGTCACGAAAATTGGAATGAGTGGACACCAGAGGGTAAACGGAAACCTGAAAGACCAAAAACGACATGGAGATAATAGCAGAACAGGAACTAAAAGAAATGAATCACAGCTGGAACACTACACTGGAAGACAAGGAACAGAAAGCAATTTGCACATGCTGCTGTCCTAAGAAACAAGGGCGTCACAGACTTGAGAGCGAGAGAGAGAGAGAAAGAGAGTGAGGGATAGATACTCATAAAACTAGTTGTCAATTCTGTAGTTATCTTCTTCGAGCGCTCCATATCGACCACTTGTTAACCAGTCTTTGTTATTTGTATGTGATCCGAGCCTAAGAGCGATTGTACATTGTGCCAGTTATGAGCCCACAAGTAGGCCAGAAAATCCGATTTCTTTGCCTTTTATTTGTTAGGGTAGCTTTTCTAACTCAGTCGCCTCTTACGACATGCCGTGTAGGTCGTAGTGTTACTTTTTTTTTTTCCCATTGCGAGCTCATCAACACGCACGCGTGTAACGTTATCGAATTCACTTCTAACAATCCCTTAGCAATACTTTTAAAACAGACTGGAATTGTATAGTTACAGTTGACAGTATGTTTACGTTGCTGTTGAAATGTTATCTCTGTGTGAATTAGATGATTGTACATATTGTACACTGAACAGACATAGGATGATGTGCCAGCCTGTGGAAATATATGAGCTGGCTGAGAGCATCAGAGCATCGTGTCACAAAAAGCTGCGTAATGGTGGGGGGAGAGGAGGAAAACTTAATTTGTAAAATTTTAGTTGGTATTTTATCACGTTGAAATGGATAAAACCAAATTTTAGTTGGTATTGTATCACGTTGAAATGGATAAAACCAAATTTTAGTTGGTATTTTATCTTTTGAAATGGATAAAACCAAATTTTAGTTGGTATTGTATCACGTTGAAATGGATAAAACCAAATTTTAGTTGGTATTTTATCACGTTGAAATGATAAACCAAACTTTAGTTGGTATTGATCACGTTGAAATGGATAAAACCAAATTTTAGTTGGTATTTTATCACGTTGAAATGGATAAAACCAAATTTTAGTTGGTATTTTATCACGTTGAAATGGATAAACCAAATTTTAGTGTATTTTATCACGTTGAAATGGATAAAACCAAATTTTAGTTGGTATTTTATCACGTTGAAATGGATAAAACCAAATTTTAGTTGGTATTTTATCACGTTGAAATGGATAAAACCAAATTTTAGTTGGTATTTTATCACGTTAAAATGAAGAAGACCAATTTTTGTTGGTATTTTATCACGTTGAAATTGAGAAGACCAAATTCACATAAAACTGTTTTATCAAACGGGATTATCCAGTGATGGAAGAAGGGGGCACTTGGCCCTAGCCGCAGCATATAGACGCCCTCTGAAGCCACCACAAGTAGTTTGACAATGGAGGTTCGGGCGGTTACGGAGGTGGTGAAATGGCTGGCATCTCATAACTACTATCGTGTTTTCATACTCAGTGACTCCATGAGCATGATTCGTAAAGTCGAATCAGGAATGGTGAGACGCAACTGGGTAGAGGTACTGGTACAGACAATGATCAGAGAAATCACCTTCATTTTTGTCCCTGCACACGCAGGAGTTAGGGGTAATGAACGAGCTGATAGATTGGCTGGCTTGGATACAATATCAGAGGGAGCTGCCATGGATCGAAATGACATTCTTCACGCATTGAGAGAGTCTTTCGAACAGAGGAGTTTCAGGGCTGTGAATCCCATTCGCTGACCAGATTGAAAGAGATGGGTGTCAATATTGGTGAGCCCGAAAAGAACGACATACTAAATATGCAAGGCGATTGATTAATCAACATCGAACTGGTGTGTTGGGTCGCTGAACGCTCTGGATTTGCAGAGGCGGAGATCGAGGCACATATGGTTATATCCGGAGTGATATGATGATAGTTCTTATATAACTGATAACTGATAGACGCCCATGGCTGAGAGATTTCTTATGAACATTCCTGTTGTTAAAGGGTATTGTTTTCTAATACCTGTTAACTGCTGTTTCTTATTTAAGGAAACTAAAATTAGACTATTCAATGAAAAGCTAGAAAGTTGTTTCAAGATGAAGTAGTGATGATCTCAAGGTATCCCTCATAGGTGCTCAGTCTGTCGGTTTGATGTCAGGGAAAGTTTCTTAGGAAGAGAATAAGGCGGTTTAAGAATCCCAGGGAAGCAATAGAGTCAATGAATATGATTAATAAATAGATAGTAAGTTGGTATTGAGGGCTTTCGGAACAGAACAAAATGATAAAAAACCCAGAGAATTGGAACCACAAGACCACCTTTACTTGACCGGTACTACATTATTGACAAGTAGTACCAAACATTATGTCTACGGACACATTGAAAACATCTTAGTACTTACATATCAGCTTGGACGAAGGTAAGGATTGGAACCACAAACCTTTATGTCTGACGGTACACATTGAAAACATCTTAGTACTTACATATCAGCTTGGACGAAGGTAAGGATTGGAACCACAAACCTTTATGTCTGACGGTACACATTGAAAACATCTTAGTACTTACATGTCAGCTTGGACGAAGGTAAGGATTGGAACCACAAACATTTTATGTCTGACGGCACACATTGAAAACATCTTAGTACTTACATATCAGCTTGGACGAAGGTAAGGATTGGAACCACAAACTCTTAGTCTGACGGTACACATTGAAAACATCTTAGTACTTACATATCAGCTTGGACGAAGGTAAGATTTAACCACATAGACATGTGTCATTTCTCGACTAGAGAAACGAGCTGAATAGAATATTCCCATTTACTTGTCAGCTTTATTGATTGATAGGACCATCATTATTGCACTTTGTGAGTAACTATGTGTGCCCCGATCCATTTCTCACACAGGAAGGTTTCAGTGGCAGTGCAAATATTCACAAAACAGATGAGACTGCAGAAAAACTATTTGATTGGCAGTGCACGAACTCGTAGCACCGGCGCGAAGGTCCCCGAATTTAATATATTTTAAGTTTCCATTTTCAACGACCTTACGTAAATCTCAATCTTGTTTCGACTGTACCATCTCAATAAGGATGCACTTACACTGCGCACTTACCTATGTTAGTGTTAACATTATTAATGTGTATGATGGGGTTTTTTTGCGCAAGAGCCGCACCGCACAAAACTGCACAGCAAAACAATACTGAAAACGAAAACAGGTTAGTTACTATAGACGCTCTAATAGACTTAATTAAAACTTAGCATTCTATATATTTGGTTATTTTTACATGTTTTAGTTAGCAAAACCTTCTTCCCTGTATTACGATCCGACACCTCATGCACCGAATACATTTCAAGACAACAAATGCAGTGGTTTGACATTTAATGAGAATGGAATACAACCAACCACCAATAACAGTATACAATAAAAAAAAAAGATCAGGTACTAGAGCTAAGGGAAGACCAAGAAAAGATGGATAGACAAAACCAAACTAAATAAACACGAATAAACACAACAATGGCGACCCATCTGGCCCTGAAATGCAGATTAAAACTCTCACTCCTACGCTTAACAGCAAAAGTGGACAACCAATTTCATCATCCACCTGGCAAAAGAGAATAGACAACAGACTCATGCGATTCTTTGGATAGTCCAAAACGGCAAGTCGTGGTATGAGTTTATGTCGTCTGTCGAGATTTTCAACTCCAGAGTCTTAGATGGAACTACTGTTCTTGGTATGCGGGTGCTGGGGGCAATTCTTCTTCTTCTTTTTCTTTGAACGCTCCATATCGATCACCTGTAAACCACTCTATTTGATTTGTATGTGATCCGAGCCTAAGAGTGACTGTACGTTGTGCCAGTTATGCTTCTATATGTAGGCCAGCACATCCGTTTTCTGCGACGCTTTTTATTTACTAGGTAGCTTCCTAGACTCCTACCTCTATTACCTCTTACGACATGCTTTGTAGATCGCAGTGTTACTATTCTTTGCTCTCCTTGCGAGCCTCGGTAGCTCCATGCAATGAAGAGTGGGTGTGATTGCATCAACAGCTCCTATAGACCGGGAGTTGAAGATGTATAGAGCGGACGCTCTTCTTTTTTTGGGGCGACCACATGTTGAATGAACGAACTAAAAATGACATTGAATCTTATATCCAGCAATTTAAGGAGTTTAAAACTGCTCGTTCTACAAAGAAAAATTGTGCGCCCTAGGGACAAAATGATGAGTGTGTTTAATCAGTTGATTGCTTGATTGATTGATAGGACCATCATCATTGCACTTCGGTGAGTAACCATGTGTTCTCCGATCTCTTTCTTGCACAGGAAGATCTCATCTGCAGTGCACGAACTCCGTAGCATCGGTGAGGGTCATCGATGTAGGTTCGAAGATGGTGAAGATATTTTTATAGGAATTTTAATCTTTTCTACTTAATTTTGCCCGGGCAGCGGCTTTCCAGCCTGCTCTTCTCGATTTTGAACTGCCAATGGCTCTTTTACGTCATAAAATGAACACGGGACCTACGTTTTATCGTCCGTCTCCGATAGGACTAGTAACTCGATCTCACCTACACTGAGATCAAGTATCTCTAGAAAATATTCAGATGGTTCCACGAGAGAGCGAATCTGTTACCTTTGGCACAAGAGACGAGCACTTAGCCTCTACGCCACAGAGATCCAAGCAGTGAACCAAGGAGAGTCTACAATATGATCACTTTCAACATCTGCCCTCTGAGGAAGTCTGATCATCTATAGATTTTCTTGGAGGGCTATCACGTCAGTTCAGTAGCCGATGTAAATTATAAAACGGTAAAAAATGTCTTATTTCATTTTTATCTTTTTGATAAATTGTATCAAAGCACCGACTTCGTAGCTTACTCTTATCAAAATTGTTTAAAACTTTTTTGAGGTGTCTTGCATTGCAACCACGTACCATGTGAACATCACAAATGTTTAGCCCATGCTGGATCGAACCCGGAATCTCCACAGTACAGTGTCACTAGCGCAACGGGTTATCAATTTCGTTTTCAGCGACCTCTTATAACAACTCTGTTGTTTATACTTTTAGCTAGTTCCCAGTTTACAATCTTTCAGTTAGTTCCCAGTTTACAATCTTTCAGTTAGTTCTCAGTTTACAATTTTCAGCTAGTTCCCAGTTTACAATCTTTCAGTTATTTCCCAGTTTACAATCTTTCAGTTAGCTCCCAGTTTAAAATCTTTCAGTTAGTTCCCAGTTTACAATCTTTCAGTTAGTTCCCAGTTTACAACCTTTCAGTTAGTTCCCAGTTTACAACCTTTCAGTTAGTTCTCAGTTTACAACCTTTCAGTTAGTTCCCAGTTTACAACCTTTCAGTTAGTTCCCAGTTTACAACCTTTCAGTTAGTTCCCAGTTTACAACCTTTCAGTTGTTCTCAGTTACAACCTTTCAGTTAGTTCCCAGTTTACAACCTTCAGTTAGTTCCAGTTTACAACCTTTCAGTTAGTTCTCGTTTACAATCTTTCAGTTAGTTCCCAGTTTACAACCTTTCAGTTAGTTCCCAGTTTACAACCTTTCAGTTAGTTCTCAGTTTACAACCTTTCAGTTAGTTCCCAGTTTACAACCTTTCAGTTAGTTCCCAGTTTACAACCTTTCAGTTAGTTCTCAGTTTACAATCTTTCAGTTAGTTCCCAGTTTACAACCTTTCAGTTAGTTCTCAGTTTACAACCTTTCAGTTAGTTCTCAGTTTACAATCTTTCAGTTATTTCCCAGTTTACAATCTTTCAGTTATTTCCCAGTTTACAATCTTTCATCAGTTATTTCCCAGTTTAGAATCTTTCAGTTATTTCCCAGTTTACAATCTTTCAGTTATTTCCCAGTTGACAATCTTTCATCAGTTATTTCCCAGTTTACAATCTTTCAGTTATTTCCCAGTTTACAATCTTTCAGTTATTTCCCAGTTTACAATATTTCAGTTATTTCCAGTTTACAATCTTTCAGTTGGGGAGGGGGTGTGTCAGTGGTGTAGAGGTTAGGGTGCTTGTCTCTATTGCCAAAGCTACCAGGTTCGTTCCCTCGTGTAGCAATCTGGATATTTTTGTAGAGATCCCCGATCTCAGTGCAGGTGAGATCGAATTCCTAGTTATATCGGAGACCGACGATAAAACGTAGGTCCCGTGTTCAATTTTAGCCAGTTCAAAATGGAGAAGGGTAGGCTGAAAAGCCGTTGCCCAGGCAAAATTCATTAAAACAGATTGAAAATAAGATTCCTACAAAAATATCTTAACCATCTTCAAAATTATATCGGGGAACCACGCCGGTGCTACGGAGTTCGTACTCTGCAGATGAGATCGTCCTGTGTAAGAAAGAGATCGGAGCACACATTGTTACTCACCGAAGTGCAATAATGATGGTTCTATCAATCAACCAATCAATCAATCAATCTTTCAGATAGTTCCAACTTACAATCTTTCAAACATATCATTTCAGGAAACCAACCATGAATTCGGGAGGTGATAAACGGGTCAACAACAATGAAGAAAGCAGTTCTGATTCTACAACACAATCGGTGCACAATGAAGTCAGGCACATGGCCATAGCGGTCATGGCTTTGCTAAGAAGGACAAAAGAAGGCCCTTCAACAGGTAAAATTGATCTGTTGTTATCGGAATTTCTATTGCTAATATGCAGTGACGACTCTTCATTAAGGACAGTGGAGCGGCCCCAAAATAATGTATAACGTGTATTTATTATTTAATAAATTAAAATATACCCTAACCCAAAACCATGATTTTTCTTAAAATGTGTGCCTGGCCCCACCAACAAAAAGGATCACGCGCCGCCACTTCTAATATGTATATCTTCTTCTTATTCGAATCAATTGGTAACCACTCTGAGGGACTTAGATGGTATGATCAATTGGTAACCAGTCTGAGGGACTTGGATGGTATGATCAATTGGTAACCACTCTGCGGGACTTAGATGGTATGATCAATTGGTAACCAGTCTGAGGGACTTGGATGGTATGATCAATTGGTAACCATTCTGAGGGACTTGGATGGTATGATCAATTGGTAACCAGTCTGAGGGACTTACATGGTATGATCAATTGGTAACCACTCTGAGGGACTTAGATGGTATGATCAATTGGTAACCACTCTGAGGGACTTAGATGGTATGATCAATTGGTAACCACTCTGAGGGACTTAGATGGTATGATCAATTGGTAACCACTCTGAGGGACTTACATGGTATGATCAATTGGTAACCACTCTGAGGGACTTAGATGGTATGATCAATTGGTAACCAGTCTGAGGGACTTAGATGGTATGACCAATTGGTAACCAGTCTGAGGGACTTAGATGGTATGATCAATTGGTAACCACTCTGAGGGACTTAGATGGTATGATCAATTGGTAACCACTCTGAGGGACTTAGATGGTATGATCAATTGGTAACCACTCTGAGGGACTTAGATGGTATGATCAATTGTTAACCACTCTGAGGGACTTAGATGGTATGATCAATTGGTAACCACTCTGAGGGACTTAGATGGTATGATCAATGGAACCAGTCTGAGGACTTAGATGGTATGATCAATTAGTAACCACCTGAGGACTTAGATGGTATGGATCAATTGGTAACCAGTCTGAGGAGATGTATGATCAATTGTAACCACTCTGAGGGACTTAGATGGTATGATCAATTGGTAATCACTCTGAGGGACTTAGATGGTATGATCATGGTAACACTCTGGGACTTAGATGGTATGATCATTGTAACCACTCTGAGGGACTTAGATGGTATGATCAATTGGTAACCACTCTGAGGGACTTAGATGGTATGATCAATTGGTAACCACTCTGAGGGACTTAGATGGTATGATCATTGTAACCATCTGAGGGACTTAGATGGTATGATCAATTGGTAACCACTCTGAGGGACTTAGATGGTATGATCAATTGGTAACCAGTCTGAGGGACTTAGATGGTATGATCAATTGGTAACCACTCTGAGGGACTTAGATGGTATGATCAATTGGTAACCACTCTGAGGGACTTAGATGGTATGATCAATTGGTAACCACTCTGAGGGACTTAGATGGTATGATCAATTGGTAACCACTCTGAGGGACTTAGATGGTATGATCAATTGTTAACCACTCTGAGGGACTTAGATGGTATGATCAATTGGTAACCACTCTGAGGGACTTAGATGGTATGATCAATTGGTAACCACTCTGAGGGACTTAGATGGTATGATCAATTGGTAACCACTCTGAGGGACTTAGATGGTATGATCAATTGTTAACCACTCTGAGGGACTTAGATGGTATGATCAATTGGTAACCATCTGAGGACTTAGATGGTATGATCAATTGGTAACCACTCTAGAGGACTTAGATGGTATGATCAATTGGTAACCACTCTGAGGGACTTAGATGGTATGATCAATTGGTAACCACTCTGAGGGACTTAGATGGTATGATCAATTGGTAACCACTCTGCGGGACTTAGATGGTATGATAGGGTCACAAATGAGGAACTTATGGAGAAAACAAAATAGATTTCAGTGAACCTAGAGGTTAAAAATATACGCTGGTCCTGGATAGGGCACACTTTGCGAAAACCGGAGGTAAATCTAACAAGAATGGTCCTTTTCTGAAACCCGCATGGACAGCGAAAGAATGGGATGCCGAGAAATACAAGGAGACGGAATTTGGAGGAAGAGATCAACAATATCATTGACAATAAATAAACCAGCTGCAAAATCTCTGGAGGCCACAGAGATTGGGTTTTACATGAGAATAGTAGGAGTTTATTTATTGCTAAAATGACAATTGTTGATGTGCTAATAGAGTTCAAAGAACACAGAAAACGTATTACAATATAAGATAGGAAAGAGGCAATCGTTTTTTTCAGAATTATAATGAGAAAATGATGCCTAGAACACATAGTGACAAACTAAAAATAATGGAAGACGGGGCGAAGAACGACAGAAAGAGAAACTCTGGAAGTCTCACTTTAAAATGCAGAAGGGTGTATACCTTCGAATTTGTCATCAATACTAAGGACAGGTGGAACGGATTAGCGTATTGTGTAAGTGTTTGCCTGTTGACTAGTACACACGAGGGTTGTGGTTTCAATCCCACATTTGACGTTACACACGTGAGGAAAGGAATTGCCCCACCTACCTCCTGCACACTAGCGTATAGAAATGTAAAGTGTAGTGAATTCATACACTAAGGTCTGAAAAGGTTACGGAATACTTTATTTATTATACTAAGGACAGACGTTTGTTGAAATCCATGACCGTCTACACCGGTCGACTTGTAACACGATGATGGTTTTGTTTGATGCAATCCCCATTTGAAATTTTGTTTAACTTACTCCCATTGTTATTTTATTTAAATCTTCTTAAAGGTGAAGTACTTGATCAAGCAGAAAAAAGACTTGGCTCACACGGTGTTCACTTCAGACATCGGTGGCTGGACACCAGTTCATGCATGCGCTCTCAGGGGATCAAAGAAGCTTCTCAAAACCATGCTTCAAGCGGGAATTTCCACTAATGTCACAATGGGCCAACCGGAAGGGCTACCTGGGGAATGCACATTGTTGCATGTTGCGGCTAATAGAACCGACAAAAAGGTGAATTTTATCTGAGCTATTTTCATCATAGTTGTTGAACAAGTTAAGTGGTGGGGAAACCCCGAAAACCAGCTTTGTCACGTGAAACAGGCATTTATGTATTGTTAGATTAGGATTTCTTCTCTGAACGCTCCACATCGACCACTTGCTAACCACTCTGTATGATTTGTATGTGATTTGAGCCAAAGTGCGATTATACGTTGTTCCAGTTATGCGCTTACAAGTAGGTCTGCAAATCCGATTTCTGCGATGCTTTTTATTTACTAGGGTAGCTTCCTAGGTCCTACATCAGTCTCCTCTTACGACATGCATTGTAGGTTGCAGTGGTACTATTCTCTGCTTACCTTGCGAGCTCCGGCACTACACGGGCGAGATTAAGACTAATTCTAGGAAGGTGAATTAGAATATGTTATCAGAAACGGGACCTGATGGCATACGGGCCCGCAGCCTTCTAGCTTGAACAACGAGCTCACGCGCTAAGGGGGCAAATCACATACAGACCACAAGGTGTGGTTAAACAAATTGTTGATGTATCACAAACGAAAAAAAAGAAGACTAATCCATTCTATAAACAACAAACCACGCGACAGCAAGCGTGGATTGTGTGACAAATTAAATTTAACACTAATGAAAGTCAGTATTATTAACATTATTATCAATAAATAACCATGGATTCAAGCGACAGTGCAAATTTGCAATAATGCTAATAATGTTATATCAAATATATGTAAAAGTCTTCTCACTTCAATGGGAATTTCCGATTTTCATTCTGAGCAGAACCGTCCTACGTTACAGTGTGCTGTGAATAGGTACCCTAGTGAATAAGTGAAATGAAAGATTTGGAGTAGATATAGTAGCACTGAGCACTTTTCAGCAACATAAATTTTCTTCTAATGAAATCAGACAAATCTGGGACCACCAACTGTATCATGTTAATCATCATCATAGTCCTTTGCATAATGTAGCATTTATCACAGCACGTTTGATAAACGCTCATTCTCTAGCAATCTTTCCCATATCTTTCAAAATGATGTTCAAAGTTTCTTTTTGTCCTGTTACAACCGTAGTCTTGGTCGACTCTGTTTCATCTTCAATGTAAAATGTAAAACAAATTGATAACAATAGATCTTAGTGTAGGTAAGATCTAGTTCTTAGTCTTATTAAAGACGAACGATCAAACATAGGTCCCGTTTTCAAGTAGAGCACTTAAAGAACCATTGGCAATTCAAAATCGAGAAGAGCAGGCTGGAAAGCCGCTACCTGGCAAAATTCATTAGAAAGATTAAAAATAAAAATTCTTCAAAATATTTTCACCAACTTCTAAATTATATTGGGGACCCTCGTTGGTGCTACAGAGTTCGTGCACTGATGCTGAGATCTTACTGTGTAAGAAAGAGATCGGTATCAGATAAGGTTACTCACCGAAATACAATGATTATAGTTTAGCTTAGTCGTCTGATCATCATTACTGTACGTTGAACCAATTAGTCTAGGTACACCACACTTGACTTGGAATTCTGGCAGTCTCTCTCTCTCTCTCTCTCTCTCGCGATCACCGCCCAGACCGATGTATCAGATCTACCCATAAATTCTATTCATGTGGCCAGCTGATTCATGCAGCATTGGTGTGTTTTACGTCACATCTTCATCACCATTTGGAGCTCTGATGCTTATCCTTCAGCGATGTGTCCAGTTTCAGCCAACGTTTACTCGGTTCGCTCTCCCTTCTGTAGCCATCTATTGTTTTTTTACGGTGTGGAGTAGATAGCCCCACTATCAATCTCCTTACTCGCCTCTTACGACATGCGTGGCAGGTAACAGTGGTTCTATTCTTTACACCCAATTTGGGCCCCGTAACCACACGGGCGTAATTCTTGCAGTCTGATTAGTGTTGTAGATTCACTATTATGATGATCCTATCAATCAATCAATCAATCAATCAATCAATCGATCAATCAATCAATCAATCAATCAATCAATCAATCGATCAATCAATCAATCAATCAATCGATCAATCAATCAATCAATCAATCAATCAATCGATCAATCAATCAATCAATCGATCAATCAATCAAAATGGCGGTAAAGATGTAAGAGAACATTAAGTGGTATAGTATGTAGTCCAACTAATTGGACCAACCCCAAAACAGAGGTAGCCAAAATACTCATAAATGACAGCGACATAAATACCAGCTCAATAATCCTCCTCATTGATACAAAATCAATGCTAAATGAACTTAATAACCCCAATATTCATTTCTTCTTCTTCTTCTTCTGCGTTCTCACTAGATTGGGATTTTGGATTCTCTAATAAAGGCAGCCGTCTGCCTCAGATTATCAACCACGCCATACAGTTTGTCTTCTGCGTTCTCACTAGATTTGGGATTTCGGATTCTCTAATAAAGGCAGCCGTCGGCCTCAGATTATCAGACACGCCATACAGTTTGTCTTGGACGCTAGTGTAAGTAGGCCACCTCTTTCTTCTCAAGTCTGTATGCTGGGGGCAGTTCTGTGTGATATAATTCCTATGATTTCTGCTTCTCCGTTTGTGCCAACCTCTTCCCGCAGTAAACTTTGGCCACCCTCGTGATGGTAGATCTGATATTCTTACTGCGTGTCTAAATCTCTGACGCAGATTGGCGACCGTATAATCCGTTATCCCATTCCTCATTGTGAGAGATCGTTGCACCATGGTATGCGCCTTACGGCCTGGTGCATCCGTTTTCTGCAAGCATTTGATTCGGTTAGCATCCCCCAGCGAACACGTGCATCCGATCACTATTGATTTCATAAGTGGTCACCGATAACATACGGCTGGCGGGCTCAGTTAAAAATTCTAGGAAATAAGACCCCAACTGTTGCGTGATTCTTGCATTCCAGTATTGGTGTATATAGACATTCATTTTAAAATCAACACAACATGCCATATCAAGGTTATATTATGTTCCAAATTAAGTTGAAAGCTAAGGAATATCAGTATTATTAACACTTTCATCAACAAATAATTATGGACTCATAGAATTGTGTAACATTGCAAAGACGCGTACAGTGTTCTATCAAACATATTCAAAAACCAGCCACCATTAAACAGGAATATTTATATTTCCTGTCTGAACTAGTCGGCCTTATGTTGTCGGGGGCCATGGTTTCATAAATGATGAAATTCTCGTTCTTTTCACTACTGCTCAGTGTTGTCATAAAATAAACAGTGTTGTGTTGATGTTAGTATATTATTGTTATAAATGTAATCTTCATACCAACTTACCCCAATCTTGAAACACCCAGCAATTCCAGTAGAGACTAAAAATAAATTATAAATGCAATCTTCATACCACCACTTTGCTACTAGTGCCAAACATGGTCACTGACAAAAGAACAAGAAAGAAAAATTATCACCTGTGAAATAAGATGCTTGAGGAAAGTGGTAAATAGAACAAGAAGAGACTATATAAGAAATGAGGAAATTAGAAGAACAGTCGGAACAACACCTGATACTAGAGTCATTGAAAAACAGAGACTTAAATGGTTTGGCCACTTGGAGTGAATGAACCCGAATACACCAGTTGCAAGAGCGTACAACCTGAAAATGGAATCATCAAGAGGAAGGGGCAGACCAAGAAAAAGATGGGTTGATGGAGTTACAGACATCTTAAAGCTCCACAATACCACAGAATATCAAGCGACCAAACGTGCACTGTCTCGGAAACTGATCATCAGTTAAACCTGCCACGCCTAACGGAAAAAAAAACAGAGAAGGACAAAAGAAAGAAAACAAAGAAGATACGGTTGTTGTCTATAGTATTTTTCGTGCATTTTTTTTTTTTAAATTTTTAGTCAAATAAAATAAGTTTTCTTTCATTCTTCTCTTCTTGACAGATATTGGACTATCTACTCCATCATGGTGCCGACGTAAATGCCAGAGATTCTGATGGAAACACCGCTTTGTACTACGCCAAGCAATCCAATAAGGACAGCGTACGGTTGTTGATCAGCTGTGGTGCAACATTAGACGACAGTTTTAGTATAAACCATGAACAAGATCACCATCATCATCATCAAACACAGCAACAGCATCCGCGTGTTAAAGAAACCACTCTAGCGCGGCACAGCTCAACATTAAGTCTAAAACATGAACCAACTAGTGCACTGGTGGATAAATTGCATAAAAAACAACAACATATTGCACCATCACCACTATCAGCTACAGCATCAGCATCAAAGTCTCATTTCTTAACAGTTCCTTCAACTAATTTCTACTCCAGCACCCCATGCATTAATCTTCAGGGAACTGCAGCTTCCAGCAGTGCTAAGGCTCTTAAAAGCTCAAACAGTAGTAGCAACATATTTCGTTCTTTTCGATTTAAATCCAAAAACAACAGCAAACTTACGTCTAGTAATAATAACAACAATGCAAGCGTCACTAATCTTAACAGTAAAGGAGGATTAAAAAAGAGTGTTCGAAGTGAATACGCCAGTTCTGAATCATTGACACCAAAAATAGTTTTTCATAGTCCTCAAACAAACAGTGATTAACCATTGAATCAAATTACCACCCACAGCAGTGCAATAACAATATCATCATCATCATTGGCATCTTTGTCTCAGGAGACAATAGGTTTTGCGTCATGTAGTTTGTTCGTTCTGGTGACGTCTGTTGCTTAGGGGTTAGTGACTCGGTCTATTAACCCCGATGTTCTGAGTTCGAATCACGCTGTGGACAATTTGGTTGCAAATTGTTTCGCGTGGTTTTTAACAAAAGGACGATGGCACCACCCGTTCAGAAATCAACGGCAAACTACTGAACGTAGTAATGCCTAGAAAAATCACAAACAGCGTTAAAAGCTGGGGTTGATTCGCAAAGTCCTGTAAAGGATATGCTTTAACTTTAACTTTTAGTATGTTATGAGCTGAATCACAACGTCTCTTGTGGCTGTAATGGCCTATTCTGGAGTTGCAATGCTTGTCACAGTTGCTGCAGGTGAAACTGGAGACTGGAGCTGATGCATAGGACGTACATTGTTCAGCACTGAATCACAACGTCTATTGTGGCTGTAATGCCTATTCTGAGTGGCAATGCTTGTCACAGTTGCTGCAGGTGAAATCGGAGACGAGCTGATACATAGGATGTTCTCTCTGACCTCAGCGCTATCTTTTGCATTCATATGTGTTGATGTTTTTCTTCTTTTCTTTTTGAGCCACCCCTCACTACCGCTCGCCATGCTTTAGTGTCTTTGGCCAACCGCTCCCAATTGTCTTTGTCTTTGCTGTCTGAAGTTAGATCACACCTGCAGGTGTCAATGAAGCGTAGTAATAGGTGGGCATGCTGTCTACTACTTGTTGCGAGTTGACCATATAGAATAACCTTTGGGATTCACGGTGTTCAAGATAAAAGCAACCCAGTTGACAAGGTAGCCATATGTTTATGAAAATGAGAAGGTTCATTTACGACGTAGTTTAGGTCAAGTGAGCGAGTTTTTTTGTGATGGCGTGTAATTATATCGCGGGAAGGGGCGATGAACAAATGTGACAAGCAGCGAGAGAAGAATGCTGTGACTTTCAGACTGCTTTGTTGTACCAATTTCCGGAAAGATTTTGGAAACTTGTTAGAATCCTCTGCCTAATATTAGCGACGGCTTCTAGAGTCCTGACTGATGGTAATCTACGCTTTTTGGTATTAGTTACAGAACCTGTTGAACGCCATTTCGATACCATCCTCTGTATGCTACGTTTTCTGGAGGGATTGTTAGAATTCGGAAACTTGTCAGCGAGCATTTCGTGTATTCTCTTAATGGATCTGGTACGAACGTAATATTTCACAAAGAAATCCTTTCTTGAAGAGAAAACGGCATTATTCGATCACTCTAGAGTGTACAGCTGTCGAAATGACGCCAGAACCGGTTTATATAGTAAGTAGACAAAACGTAATGCATACCTGGCAACTTTTGATTTGTCAATGGGGCTGTTTTTATCTTGAATACAATGTACCATCGCTCATACAATAATAGTTGAATATGTTAAAGCAACAGAAACGTTAGTATAATTTTGTCTTGTGTAACCACATGAAATGAAGTGTTCTGGAAATCTATGTAAGGTTTCAATTTTTACAGGCACAAATCTTGTGTTGCGTAGAGGAAACAGTACAGTCCTGACTAGTCTAACTAATAATAATAATAATAATATCTATCCATTGCAAGCGATGATGACAACAGCCTCAGACGTGTGCTACTGCTCCTCTCTGGTGTGTGCGGAGATGACTGTAGAGTCCAATCCTCGAGCCAATCCTCTACCACAGGTGGGGCATACATGATCAAGGTTGGACATGGAGGCGTATTGTGTTCTGTCTTTTCGTGCAGCTCGTTTTCTCTGTGCCTCAATGGTACGACGATTCTCAGTTATGCGAGTTCCTCTTGTGTTGTTACAGCGCCATATTTGGCAATCTTGCGCAAGGGATTCCCATCACGTGGTGTCTATATCGAAGCATTTCAGAAACGCTTGAAGAGTGTCTTTAAAGTGTTTTTTTCTGTCCACCAGATGAACGTCTGCCCCTTTCAAGCTCACCATACATCAACTGTTTTGGGATGTGTTTATTAGGCATCCGAGCAAAAGGACCGGTCCATCTCACTTGGTCCTTCTGTAACAGGGTGTTTGACGCTTGGAATCTTTGCTCTTATGACTAGCTACATGTCTAACTACTTATGCTATAAAGCCTCGTAAAAGTTAGTACTTTCTTCACTTGTCTAACTACTTATGCTATATAGCTTCGTAAAAGTTAGTACTTTCTTCACTTGTCTAACTACTTATGCTATAAAGCCTAGTAAAAGTTAGTACTTTCTTCACTTGTCTAACTACTTATGCTATATAGCTTCGTAAAAGTTAGTACTTTCTTCACTTGTCTAACTACTTATGCTATAAAGCTTCGTAAAAGTTAGTACTTTCTTCACTTGTCTAACTACTTATGCTATAAAGCTTCGTAAAAGTTAGTACTTTCTTCACTTGTCTAACCCCTTTAGGCTTTGATTGATTGATTGATTGATTGATTGATTGATTGATTGATTGATTGATTGATTGATTGGACCATCATCATTACATTTCGGAGCGTAACCATGTGTGCTCCGATCTCTTTCTTACACGGGAAGATCTTAGCTGCAGTGCACAAACTCCGTAGCATCGACGAGGGTCCCAGGTGTAATTTTGAAGATGGTGAAGATGTTTTTGTGGGAATGTTGTGTTTAATCTTTTCTAATGAATGATTGCCCAGGCAGCGTCTTTCCAGCCTGCTCTTTTTATTTTGAAATGCTAAGGGTTCCTTTACATACTTAAATTGAACACGGGACCTACGTGTTATCGTCCTCTCTGATAGGACTCGATCTCAGTTACACTGGGATCAGGGATCTCTGGAAACATATCCAGATGGCTCTACGACTTAACAAACCGGGTACCTTTAGCACAAGAGACGAGCAGCTAATCTTCTACGCCACAGAGACTTCAAAATCTAGCGAGGGCGTTTCAGTGGCTCCCTTACAACCTCGAAGACATGCATAAGATGAAAGACCTGATTACCTGCCAGGCATTGGTCTCTAGAAGACTTCACTACAGCGAAAATTATGTCCATCTTTGCTCAGACGAATCTGTACGAGAAAGTGTAAGAAGATCTTGTCCAGCATGATTCCTAGTCCTGATGCCTCGTCCGAAGAACTAGTCATCACTGCACTCCTATGTTTGTGAAGAATCATGATCGCCTAGGCCAACTGTCATGCCACATGATGATGAATAATCTTTTTTTTTTAAATAAGACTTCAATACCATTTTTCTATGCTGAAATTTATAAATCGCTCTTAGGCTCGGATCACATACAAATCACAAAGAGTGGTTAACTAGTAGTCGATATGGAGTGTTCAAAGAAGAAGAAGAAGAAGAAAGAAGAAAACGAATATACGCATGGGCAACTGTATGGGCAAGACACTCTCTACCCTACTTGACATGCCCCTCTTATTAAGGCACAGGTCAAGTAGGCCTTAAGCCTTATATTGCAGATTTTTTTTTACTTACGCTATACTTAAGAGCTGTTGAAATGTATTAAAGAACGAAGTCTCGAAATTGTGTCCAGAGTTCTTTCAATATATATATATATATATATATATATATATATATATATCTTTCTCTGTTGTAATTATTAGTAGCAGTAGTTAGGTACGTTAGTTATGTGTCTGACTAAGACACAAGAAAAAAAGATTACAACATGTGAAATGAGATGTCTACGAAAAGCTGTCAACGTTACAAGGAGAGATAGATTGAGAAACGAGAATATCAGAAGCATCGTTGGTACTATACCATGCATACAGTACATTTAGAAGCAAAGAATCAAGTGGTTCGGCCATCTAATGAGAATGGAACCACATTTGCTATCATCATATGCCTACAATAATTGACACTCAGGGCGCAGAGCACGAGACAGGCCAAGAACACGATGGATAGATAACATCTCAGAGTCCCTGCGAAAACATGGATTGACAACGTCAAGCGCAACACACCTGGCACAAGATAGAAAACTAACTCTCCCACGACGCTTCACGGCAAATGTGGTTAAGATGGGATAAGATAAGATAGGTATGAGTGAATGTCGTCTATAGATGTTTCCAACCTCCAGAGACTGACAGGGAATTACTGTCTTGTGTATGCGATTGTTCGCGACGACGAGAGAGCGGACAGGTTTACATCTTCTTCTTCTTCTCTTCCACCATTTACTTCTTTATAGAAGTGTTGTGGAGGAACGTAGTGATCTTGTGTGTGCTTGTTTAAGGCACTTTGTAAGCTGATATTCATTTTCGTAAGGCTGTTCTTGATGCCGTCGCTCCATCGAAAGCATCAATTGCTGGGGAGTTGAAAACGGATAATGGGATAATCTTCAGTCTCTTGGTGACTTTATGTTGGATAAGAACTCTAACAAGTTCAATCAATGGTAAGTATTGAAGTTGAATCAATCCAGCGATTTAAAGAGTTGGAAATTACACTGTTCAAGTAGAGCTGAATGTTTGATGCTTGATAAAAGCCTTTTGGTCGAAACGTTGCTGTATCTCGTCATTGTTTTTGTAGTTTGTAAAACTACTTTGTTATTACGTGTTTCGCAATGTTTGATGGGCAGAGAGAGGACTGTGTTTATCGAGGCAGCTACGGAAACATGCAGTATGCTTACCCTTCAGCATTTTTGAAGGAAGACTGAACATCTATGAGTCTGCTCAGTGTGTTGATGTCAGTTCAGTAACCAAAAATCAATTAATATTTAACATTCCAGATTGCTATTGAGACTATGATTTTCACAGATTTCGTGATATCTGTTCTGTGGCATAGTTCTTCTGTTCGCTTTTCTCAATACTATACCACATGTGGAGGCAAAAGAGAGCGCAGAGGGCAGAGAGAACATTCTATGTATCAGCTCCAGTTTTACCTGCAGCAACTGTGTCAAGGAGTGCCACTCTAGAATAGGCCATTACAGCCACAAGAAACGTTGTGATTCAGCACAGAACATACTCCATGACGCAAGACCTATTGTCTCCTGAAACAAAGAGGCCAATGATACCAATGCCCATTGTCATCTTCCGGTACTTTTGATCCATTACATTTCACGACGTACTTCAAACATCTAATCCTTATTGTTAGACAAAACACACTTCTATTTCTGATGAATAGTTAACTAAGTGCACACATTTTTTCACTTAATTAGTAAGTTAGCTTATGTGGTTATTTGACATGTTAGTTAGTTCGTTGATTCGTTAAGTGGTTGGTTAGTTAGTATTTTGTTATTTCTGCAGCAAGCTAGGTGTTTGGTTAGTTGGCTGGTTGGTTAGTTGTTGGTTGGTTGGTGGTTGGTTAGTTGGTTGGTTGATTAGTTGTTGGTTGGTTGGTTAGTTGGTTGGTTGGTTAGTTGTTGGTTGGTTGGTTGGTTGATTGGTTGATTGGTTTGTTGGTTGGTTGGTTGGTTGGTTAGTTGGTTGATTAGTTGTTGGTTGGTTAGTTGGTTGGTCGGTTAGTTGTTGGTTGGTTGGTGGTTGGTTAGTTGGTTTGTTGATTAGATGTTGGTTGGTGGTTGGTTAGTTGATTGGTTGGTTGGTTGGTTGGTTGGTTGGTTGGTTGGTGGGTGGGTGTGTGGGTGGTTGGTTGGTTGGTTCGTTTGGTCGTTCATTGGTTATTGGCTCGTTCGTTAGTTAGTTGGTTGGCTGGTTGGTTGTTCGGTTAGCTGGTTAGTTAGTCTGTTTGTTGATTGGTTTGTTGATATTCTAGTTGTTTGATTTCTTGGTTAGTTGGTTGGTTATAGTCTGTCCATTAATTCGTGAGCACGTTTTAAATTGATTTTCTCGAAAACTACCTGTTGGATCTCAGTGATTTTTTTCATGCAGCCTTAGAATATCCATGACGCTAAAATAAAGCTAACCAGTAGTCCGTAGATGCTACGGATTGTGCACATCGGCAAATTCCTTTGATCTTTTATGACAATTGCAAATACGGGGCTCAAATTTTAGATTTTACAGTATCCCAGAATTTGTCCATGTCAATTCTATTCATAGGTGTATCTCCATATTAACTTGATAGGTCAAGTAATTAAGTGTGTTGCCCTTTATGTGCAATCGTGAACTTGGATACAATATGCAACAGTTAGTCCTCCCTTTCGGTCACCATTAGACCCCAGGGTGTCTTAACTTCACCACAAATTGTATGATGGTAGACGCATTTGGATATGGAAATGTATACGTTGCTATTTCTCAGTCTGTAATCAAAATATGATTTGTATCATCCCGAATCTGACGATTCCATGAGGTTGATAATTGTTACTGGCTGGACAAATTGTAATCCATCTCGGTGCCAGTACTCGTCTTCCTCTCGGAGCACATGTTCAACACACTTCTTCCAGAACTGCATGTCTATCATTGAGAAGGACTCACGTGTCAGAACTTCAACATCACACATTTTAAACGTCCTGTTCTGTTCGGCAACTTGCCCTTTACTTTAGCCCAGACAAGCTCTATCGGATTGAGGTGAGCATGATATGGAGGTAGTCGCAAAGACGTGTGGCCGTATTCCGCAATGATTTTGTCAATATGAAACACCTTTGTCTTATTTGTCATCCTCACCAGGTACAACAACTCGGGTTTCAAATATGTATCATCGAAGCTGACATTTTCCTTAGTCAAGCCAAGTCCTAATTTGATCTTTTGTATTTGATGCAGTTGGTACTTTGTCTTCCGCTGATACTGCGTTGTGATAGGATGCATTATCCATTACCAAGCATGATGGTCTGTTTAGAATTGGAAGTAGATCTTTCTCCATCCAGTGCCTGAAAATATGTCCATTCATTTCTCTGTGGTAGTCCCTACCGTCGGTACTTTTGATTGGAAAATAAGTCCAGCGTCATGGACAAGACCTACTTCACTACTTCCTGCATGTGTTAGTATAATACGCTGGCCTTTGCTGCTTGGTATTTTTCTTTTCTGTTCACCGTCTACTGATTGCCATTCTTTAGCATTGGTGTGGTGAGCATTGACCCAGGATTCGTCCAAATATACAATATCATAGCCTTGCCTCCGCCGCTCACAGATCTGCCTCAGGTATTTACTTCGGGCAGCAATTAAATGTGGCTTTTCACAAATAATATTCCTGCCGCCTATAGTTTTTCTGAAGGTGAAGCCGGCGGCTATTACAATTTTTCATAGAGTACTTTTAGAAATGTCTATGCTGCAATCTGATTGCAGTTTTAATTTCAGTTTCCTGAGAGTAACAAGTTGATTTGTCGCAAACATTTTCAAGAGCTCCGTCTTATGACATCTATGTCAAAGTCGTCAATTGTTCTTTCCTTCCTTGCTTGACATTAGTGCACTTTGTGTCCTGTTTAATCCATCGGGAAAAGGATTCTCTATTCAGACCAATCGCCAGTTGCGCTCGTTTCTCAGGGTTATGAATATCGCAATATAGATGACCTCTCTTAGATTCCCTACGGAAGTGTTGGTATAGTAAAACTGTAACCTTCTGCATTGTTATAAATGTGCACTTCAGACTCATTATGAATGTGATATCAATGTCAGTTTTGATAAGCCAACAAATATGATACAATAGCTTCATACAAATAGCGAGATACGCCTATAACTATACAACGGTATCCCAATTATAACGTCATATGCTTTCCGCTTTCAAAGTCGACTGGGTTAGGTGCACGGATTTCGGGAAATTGTTGTATACTCACGATTTTTCAATGTTACCATAATGTATTTTTAGAACAACGCGTCTGTGTACCGTAAATCTGTTACTATTGTGTACAATCCGGTGAGGTTGATTTTAATATAACCTGAAGAAGAAATATTTCAAACTACATCAAATTTTCTTGGAAAAAAATATTTCTCTAGCGTCATGGATATTCTAAGGCTGCTTGCAAAAATCACTGAGATCCAACAGGTAGTTTTCGAGAAAATCAATTTCAAACGTGCTCACGAATTAATGGACAGACTATAGTTGATTGGCTAGTTGGTTAGTGCGTTACTTTCATAGCTAATTCGGTAGTTAAGTATTTAGTTAATTAGGTAAATGTTTACTTAATTAGTTAATTGCATAATGAATATTATAGTTAGATAGTATGTTGTATATTTCATTCGGTAGTTATTCAATTGGAAGAGCATCTGGTCGAATGAATTAGAGCACGGCTCCCAAGCGAGAGACTCGTGTTCAATCCACGGCAAGGTCAAGGATTTGTGTCTGTTGTGGGCACAACAGAAAAACTCATAACCTGAACAGCTGTGCGGTGATTGCGCTAGCCATGCGGTCATTAAATTCCTCAGACTCTCGTCCCACCTGTAATTTTTATTTTTTTATTTTTAGTCCTTCTCTGCTTTTTTGCCGTTAGACGTAGTAGATTTAACCTATGATCGGTTTCTGAGATAGTGCACGGTCGGTCGCTTGATATGCTGTGATATTGTGGAGTTTTAAGATGTCTGTAACTCCATCAACCCATCTTTTCGTGGTCTGTCCCTTCCTCTTGATGGTTCCATTTTCAGGTTGTACGATCTTGCAACTGATGTATTCTGGTTTATTCTCGCGAAGTGGCCAAAAAAAAAGAGCATCTGTTTTTCAATGAGTCTAATAGCAGGTGTTGTTCC
The DNA here is from genome assembly GCA_020796225.1 of Arion vulgaris. Taxonomy (NCBI): domain Eukaryota; kingdom Metazoa; phylum Mollusca; class Gastropoda; order Stylommatophora; family Arionidae; genus Arion; species Arion vulgaris. Next base: position 60,849,328 of record CM036755.1, on the reverse strand, counting down.
GACTGTTCTTCCAATTTCCTCATTTCTTATATGGTCTCTTCATGTTTTATTTACCGCTTTCCTCAAGCATCATCTTCTTCCTTGCGTTCGTTCTTTACGACCAATTTTAATCACTCTTTGTGATATGTTTGATATTTGCCAAGAACGTGTATACGTTGCACATTGGTTTGGTAGGCACCTAAACGCATTTACTTTTACACGTTTAGGACATGTGCATCCGATTTCAGCTAAACCTCCTTAGTCGTCTCTTACTCTTACGACATGCGCGGCAATTTACAGTCTATTAACCACAGTCCAAGCAGAACCCTATGTACTTAATCTCTCATTCATTTTATTCATTAATTATTGATTAGCACCGCAGTTCGCTTATCTAGTTTATCGATTTATTTCTGATTACCAAAATCGACTAACAGAGATTTGTGTAGCGGCAGATGTTTATGTATGATTAACATTATAAATTACCCATGCGGTGTGCCATAACGTAATGTATTGCTATAGAAAACAAGCAACGGATTGGCATATAAAAGAATCGAAAGGCGAATAAGTAACTTCATAATCATACTTGAATTCTCCGAGACATTTAAGTAATCAAAACCTACCGGGTGTGATTAGTCGTTATACACTTGTAAAGATATTGGAGGAGAAGATGGGAACACATTTGAACATGTCTGAAGCGATGTGACAATGATCCTCACTAATTACTATATCATTTTTAATTATGTATATATATATATATAGCGAGCGTCTGTAGCTTAAGTGGTAGTGAGCTCGATCACAAACCCAAGCGTATCTGGTTCAAACCCTACGGTGGGCAAGTTTGGAAGCAAATTCGTTTCCATGGGATTTTTACAAAGGTAAAATAGACCTCACCGTTCAGAAAGCAATGACAAACTACTGAACGTATAAGTGGTACCTAGAAAATCAACGACTCGTTTACTATGGTTGATGGTTACGTCCTGTAAAGGATATGCCACGATTTTCATTTCATATATATATATATAATATTTTCTTCATCTCTCAACTCCCCATGACGTATAAGAAATATGTCTTTGGCAGGGCACGCCAGCTTAGCTCATTTCATGTTATTCCCGCATTTCTCTTTCTACAGTTTGTCTCCTTGTCTCTCTATTGATTGATTGATTTATTTATTTATTTATTGATTGATTGATTTATTGATTGACCATTATCATTGCACAACGGTGAGTAACCATGTGTTCTCCTATCTCTCGCTCTTACACAGGAAGATCTCAGCTGCAGTGCACGAACGCCGTAACACGGGCGAGTGTTCCCGATGTAACTTTGGAGATGGTGAAGATATTTTTGCAGGAATTTTATTTTTAATTTTTCTAATGATTTGTCACGGGCATCGGCTTTCCAGCCTGCTCTTCTCAAATTTTAACTGCCTAAAGTTCTTTTTCATGCTCAAATTTACGTTTTATCGTCCGTCTCCGATAAGACCTGGAATGCGATCTCACGTACACTGAGATCAAGGATCTCTGGAAAATATCCCGATGGCTCCACAAAGGAGTGAACCTTGTACCTTTGGCACGAGAGACGAGCACCTAACTTCTAGGCCACAGATACTCCTGGTCGACATAGATATGCCTCTCTCTTCCTCTGCCCTTCTTACCTCCCGGTATCTAGCACCTAACTTCTAGGCCACAGAGATCCCTGGTCGACATAGATATGCCTCTCTCTTCCTCTGCCCTTCTTACCTCCCGGTATCTAGCACCTAACTTCTAGGCCACAGATACTCCTGGTCGACATAGATATGTCCCTCTCTTCCTCTGCCCTTCTTACCTCTCGGTATCTATTTCAAACACACAAATTTTTATCATTACATTCCATAAAAATAATAACTGCCTTTTTTCTAATATTGATACTCAACAAATTTTCTTTTGCGCCTTGACCTCTTTCAAGACATCAGCGTACGTCATTTTAGAAGTCCACATGATTCTTAACATTCTCCTGTTAAACCAGACCTCTGTAGCCTCCAGAGATTTTGTATGTGTTTATGTACTGCTCATACTGTCTTCCATTTGTCCGTATTGGTACTACTTAGCACTGAAGAACCTCTAGATTACTTGTACAACTACAGCTGGATGCTTCAGGAACAAAGAGAGACGTGTGTTTAACCAGCAAGACACAGGAACCATCAGTATGCATACCCGTCGACATCTGTTGGGGAAACACGTAAAAACAAAGTACTGTAGTTTTACAAAATGCAAAAATAATAGCAATACAAAGTCGATTTGTTCTAGAGAATGGTTGTATATCTTTAAATGGTGCATTAAGACCTCATGGACTCAACTTACTACATTCCTATGCTTCCTAGTACTTTTTTTCTCTCATGCTCCATATTCTAAATGTGTATGTTAAATGTATATGTGTTATGTATATATATGTGACTTTTTATTGTTTATCTTCTTTTCTCATATTCTAACTTTTTTGTATTTATTTCGTTATTCGTTTTTAGTCACATATTTTCATTTTAGGGCCGTTAGGAATTTATCGTCTGATTCTATATGTTCTATGCCCTGTAAGAAGTGAGTTTATACACTTCTATTGTATCCTTTACTTGATAAAGGCCCTTTGGCCTAAACGTTGCTGTGTATTGTTATTGTTTTTGTAAAACTACAGTATTTTGTTTTTACGTGTTTCACCATTGCTACATAGTTTTACTGCAATCGTCCCATATATCGACATCTGTTTTGTGAGACTGAGCACCTATGGGTCTGCCCGGAGTGCTGTGACATCAGTTCAATAACCAATAACTAATAAGCAATAGATTTCAGTAGAAATTGAGTTGTTGCATACGCATGCCTTTCATTTAATAGAATAATGTTTTTGCTTTGTCTATTTTATTATTATTACAGAAATTTAAAGTAGGCTGAGCAATGCTTTGCAAAAACTAAAGGAATTAACTAATCAATGGAAGGGAACTGACATAAGAAAAAAAATCCAGTGTTTAAGAGCCTGCGTTTTTCTTTTGGCAACATATGGTTGTGAGATATGGAACATTGACAAATCGGCGGAGAAGATCATTAAGGCCTTTGAATGCAAATGCTACAGAAGGGTACTTAGAATATCATGGACAGAGAAAAGAACAAATGCTTCTGTTCTGCAACAGCTTGATATTAAAGAGAGTTGGCTATTAAAGTGCATAAAATCTAGGAAAATTAAATATCTCGGACACATCAAACGACATGAGTGTCTAAAGAAGATAATTTTGGAGGGAATGATGCCTGGAAGAAGCATGAGAGGAAGATCTAGAAGACGATGAGTGTAAGATGTTATTGGCGATCTGAGAATGACTGCTGCTAACGCCGGTAAACTTGTACAGAATAGAGAGTTTTTCAAGACTGTTGTCATGGGAGCCAAGATCCGGAAGGGACAAGATACTTGATGATTATTTTATTCATTATTTCTTATCCGCATCTACCGTCTGATGTATCATCAACATCAGGTGCCGTGCCGGCTGGCGTGAGCGATCATGTATCTATACAATTATCTGTCTTTTGTGTTTGCTTTCAACTCAGATGTTGACGCTCTACCGTGCCATGAAGTCAGGCTATCCAACATTTTCTTTCTCTATCTTCCTCTGTCTCGTCTACCCTTGATTTTACCGGTTATCACAGTGTGTTCTAAACCTCACCTCCTCATGCCCGAAAAATGATGGCTGCCTCTTTCTTATATTGATGATAAGCTTTCTCTGTGTCTTGATCTCATTCAACACCTCAGCATTAGTCATTTTAGCACTCCATGGGATTCTCATCATTCTTCTGTAAAAGCACATCTCTGATTAAGCACCTGCTCTTGTTAAAAAAAAAAAAACTCTGGACCTCTTTATGCTGTTTTTTTTTCCGCTTTAGAATGCTTATAAAGGAACCCTTTCATACCTCGTGGTATATAGGTCAATACAGTGTTAGGCCTGTATTTTTCATTGACCGTCGGTACACGATGGGTGATGTGGTCAGCATCACGCCTGCCGCCTTTACTTTCCCAGAGCATGTCTGGTACCCAGTTGAAGCTTGGTCGACCTGAGAGCCGTCGTGTTCGGGAAAAATTACACGCGCATTGCGGGAGCTGAACCCAGAACACCAGACTTGCGAAGCGAGTTCACTAACAACTACGCTACAGCGGCTCTCACTCTTTTTCTTGTTAAAAAAACAAAAACTCTGGACCTCTTTATGCTATGTTTTTTCCGCTTTAGAATGCTTATGATAACAAAAATTGATTTCAATTTTGTTTCCTTTCAGGAAAGATAACTCATTGTTTGATTTGTATTATCGCAACTCTTTTATATCGGTTATCTTTCTTGCAATAGTTCAAAGTCCAGGTCATTATTCATGCCACATTTCTCGCCCGAATGATGTTATTACACATATATTACAGATTAATTTAACATTACTCTATTTTTCGTTTTAATTTCCGACAGTCGAAGTAATTGATTTATAGCCTAGGTTGTATAATAATGTAGTATTCGTTAATTTGAAATGTAATGTCGTTTTTGAGAACGAACATTTTAAAGTCGAAGCATTACTCGAGTATTTTAAAGGTGTTACCTTTGTACAACTAACAATACCTGTAGTGTGCTGTAGCTGCGGTAACGCGATCATGCAAGACTGTTATGCTGTAGAGATATATGTTTTTTAGTTACTGTAAACTACTATAGACTATTCGTTACTTTTGCAACAAAATGTTATTGTAGGCCCGATTCCTCTCGTACTGAAATTGATAGTTCCTGCAAGAAATTTTTCCTTACTACACTATCCTGGGCCACTCGTTCAATCTCGACTACGGAATTGAGTCAGAAATTTTCCGCCTCTGTTAGTAACGATTGTTCAGGTTTTCCTATGGTGTCCTTTTTTCTTTAACCCTCTGTCTCCCACAACAATACCTGCATTGTGATTCTTCGATCATTTCTTCATAGAGTATATCCAACATGTCTCCATCTTCTCTTTCTTATAACAGTTGTTACTAGTGATTGACCAGACATATTCTAATTTCATCATCTCTCCTGAATTCATCTCATTTTATATTCATTATTCATGAACAATGCAAAAGAGATGATACCTATACCAACTAAGTGGCTTAGGGGATACTGACTTGGTCTATTAACTCCGACGTTCTGAGTTCGAATCACGCTGCGGACAATTTGGTGACAAATTGTTTTGCATGGATTTTTACCAAAGGACGATGGTACCACCCGTTCAGAAAGCAATGTCAAACTGATGAACGCAATAATGCCTAGAAAAATCACAAACAGCGTTAAAAAGCTGGGGTTGATTCGCACAGTCCTCTAAAGGATATGCAATTAACTTAGTCACTACGGTAAACAGACCAAGTCGCGATTCAGTGCCTGCAACTGTCAATTCAGTAGCAGATTCGTTGATAAACGACTATACGTCGGAAGACAATGCTATTGTCTACACTGATGGTTCCGTGATTCGGCTCGGCATAGTCAGAATTCGTAGGCCTTTACGGTTGTTGTTTTTTTGGGGAGGAGGGGGGTTGCGATCCAGAAACACTTGAGCTTTCAGCTCTTCGGCTCGGTGCCCCGAACACCGTAAATTTAGAGAACCTGTGGCTTTTCTGCCAGCCCGCGGAATTGAACCACACTAACAGGGGCGTGTCACCGTTGTCCAACGCGCTAAGAGCACGTTGGCAAGCGGGCGGCCTTTACGGTTAGAAGTAAAGGAAAGGTCACCAAGGAGGTAAGCGGCGCATACGATCACCTGCAGAAGCGGTGACAAAAATCACTGGTGTGGCTACACGTCCGTACTTTCACTTAAGCTTTGCGCTCTCTGCGACTCTAGAAGTATGATACAGAAGATCAAGATCGGATAGGCGCGAAGGCAGTGGATACAAATACATGTAACACAAAGCGTGACAACCCAGAAGTTCATCTTTGTACCACTTCACCCACTTGTAGCACTGGAAAAGCAATGTTGTTTTTGCGAATGGTCAAAAACGACATCCTCAATGCTTTCAGACAGCGGTTCCAAAACTTTGCAATACTGCGTACCCCCAAAAGTTTCTATATATGAAAATCTTCTAGTGATGACGTTATTATTACACCACATGAACAATCAAGCTGGCTCCAATTTCTTTGACTGCGGGAATCTTCATATAATCTTTCTTTTTGTCCTGTCAGACATTAAGACTCCAGTCTGGTCAGGGTCCTTTGATTTCGCAGCGGAACTAGTTCACCACTCTTTTTATACATATTTGTTAAATTAATTTTTCTGTTTGAAATATCAACGGTCATAATATTTCTTCAAGTGCTTGAGTACCTCATGTAAGTACCTCACGGACCAGGGGTCCGTTGACCCCGGTTTGTGAAAACGTTGCTCTAAGACGAAAACAACAGGCGCAAACAAGAAGATCGTATTTCCTATTTCGACTCCGCAAGTTAAGTATATCAATTGGTGCGCTCTACTCCATCCAGTCAAACGCTCCTCAGCAATAGATACTACAAGTACAAAAACCAAATCCGGCATGTTATGAATGACCCAAGCTGAAAGAATCATTTGACCACAGTTACGACCATGTCAAGAAAGATGAATGATTCCCAATAAATTGGAACATGACAAACTATCACAATGTTACTATTGCTCTTAAAGAGAATGGAGAAAATGGAGACATTCTGGACAAAGACAGCAGCATTGCACCCTTTCTCGCCGTTCGGACAACACACTTCAAGGGTTAATGGAAGATGTAAGTTCTCGAACAGTACCCTCCATGCAATTATTTTTTTCCAGCAGCTTGCCAATAGTGATTTGCATAATTAGTATGCGATATATGGCCTTTTTCGTCTGTACAGACGGTCAATTGGCAAGTGTTTTACTGTGAAAACTTCTGAGTTTTCGCTTTTCTCTCTTGTCTTTCAGCTCATACATCTCTTCTCAGAAGTCTCTGCGCCTTTGCTCCATATCGCTTTCCACACAACTCTGTCGTCTCCCTTTGTGCCTAGCCGGGGCAGCTGAGATAGAGAATGTGCCTTGAATTTTTTCTAAGTATTCTAAGTAAGCTGACTATAGTTCATAACTACAGTTAAGTATGCGATACACTGGAGTAATTGTATTGACCTTTCCAAGCTTCAGTTTCTGTTTGGGATATCTTTATTGCACTCCGCACATGTCCAAAGCGACTCCGATCTCGTTCGCAATATCTCCAACAACATCCATACCAGTTCGATGTTGATTGATGAGCTTACTCATATACTTGTTGTGTTGTTGTTTCCTGGCCAGTTCAATCTTCAATCTCAGCTCTTTGAATCTAAGAGTTGATGTGGACTGGTTTTAATGAAAATCTTCGTTGCGGCCACATTATCAGAGCGTTCAAAGCGCTAGCTCTAACCACTGGCTGGCCCCTGATTGATTAATCCATAGATCATCATCATTGCACTTCGGTGAGTAGCCATGCGCGCTACGATCTTTTTCTTACACAGGAAGATCTCAGTGGCAGTGCACGAACTTAATAGCACCGGCAAGGATCCACGGTGCAATGTTTAAATTGGGACAATATTTTGTAGACAATTTTAAAAAAAAATCTAACTTAAGAATTGTGTACGGGCAGCGGGTTTCCAGTCTGCTCTTATCGGTTTTTGAACTGACATGGAATTTGTATGTGTCCAATTTCAACACGGGATCTACATTTTTATTTTCCATCTCTAATATGACTAGGAACTCGATCTCACCTACTCTGAGATCAGGGATCTCTGGGAAAAATATCCCGATGGCTCCGCTCTAGGGAGCGAACCGGTTACCTTTGAAACAAGTGGCGAGCACCTAACCTTTACGCCACAGAGGCTCCTGAAATGGTGGAGAGTCAGCCAGCCTATCTGCTCTCTCAGCGACGCCCATGTGCCTCGAAACATTTCCAAGCTAATTGCGTGGTATTAAGTAACTGTGCAATCAATCATCACCGACTATGTCACTTTTGATGTTTTTGTTGTAAATACACGCCAGCTTGCTCATGTCACTATCGGTCAACCTGCATATGTCCTCATATTTAATGTAATCTTGCACTAATGCAGAGGGTGTTTTTGCTTACATACGGTAAACCCGTATCCTATTTTCTTTTCTTTGTTTGTCTTTTCTTCAACTGTTAATTGGCAACAAACGATTACAGAGACAAGGGAATATTCTACCTGAAAAGACTGAACACTCAATAGTGGCATGTCCAACCTTATTTGTGTATACCTCACCACACACCAGACAGTTGCAACTGTCATCCTAGCTTACAATGTAGGCTCTTATTATTGATTCATGTTTAATTGTTTTTCTTAATTATCTTGTTTTGTTTTGTTTTTCCCTAGTATGCTACGTGGACTTTGTTATGGCTTGGATGGAATATCTTTGTTATCTGTCTTTATTTAGAAATTGGAATACTCAACAGAGTAAGCAACAGTTATAACAAAAAACCAAGACAATTGGCAACAAACGATTGTCTTGGTTTTTTGTCCTGCGCTGCTCTAGTGGCTTGGGTGATAGTTATTTTTGCCTTTTGACAGAATTCTAATATGATATCTGTCCATATATCTGACCACTGTTACCTGCCACACATGTCATGTCGTAAGAGGCGACTAAGGAGGTTTGGAGGAAATCGGATGTACGTGTCCTAAACGTGTAGAAGTCTATGCGTTTAGGGTCTACCAAACCAATGTGCAACGTATACACGTTCTTGGCAAAGACCAAACGTATCACAAAGAGTGATTAAAATTGGTCGTAAAGAACGAACGCAAAGAAGAAGAAGATCATATTAGAATTCTGTCCATCTTTTTCGTGGAGTTCCTGTGCTTTCTTTAATGTTGTTCTGTTATAGGAGTGTTTGAGCACGCACTGTTCGATTGAATCTGACCTGATTTATCTGTGTTCTCTATGCGACGCTGTTTGAAAAAGGCACGACTAAGTAACGCTCTTTTGGGGTGAGGAGAGCTAGCTAGTTGCACTCTGAAGAAAAAACACTCGTCTGATGGGCTAGGAAATGGGTGACGAAAGAAATAAAGGTTTGTGGTTCAAATTATGTGCTTGGTAAATTAAGTAAATTTTAATGTCTATTTATTTACCAACCTGGTAATATTGTGGTAATAAAGTAACGAAAACATTTTCTTAGTAACTATTCGGATCCAGGAAATAATATATATTCGAGTAACGAATAAGCTACTATTCGCACTGATATTAATTTACTACTGTTCGTTCGACTTCAGTAGTGATCAAATCAATTTTCTTGACTTGTTACCAGTTCGAAAAAATATGCCATGAAAGTTTTACTGATATCACCCTCTGCAAAGACTTGCAGGTATAAAGAAGTGTACGTACTTGCTATGAAAAACATGTGGAGTATGGATTCAGACAAGTGTTTAAACAAGGCTCTTCGAACAACGTTGGTTATCCTGTTTATTTTACAATTGGTAAGATTTCGGTTTCACTTTTGCTCTCACCGAGCGAGTTTAGTCTGGTAGACACTATACTATTTAAGAAATATTTGTTTTGAACTTTTTATAAACAGATTCTAGCCTAATAATAACCGCTTTATTACTGGTTTATCTCAGGCCAGGGTGTTTAGATGCTATACAATAGTAAAATGATAATGAATAATTTATATCTTTACTATGAAACCTACACGAAACGCCCGCCACTGATATGGCAGGTCACGGCGAGAAACAATGAGCACAGGGCCTAGGGAATACATACATACATACACACCTAGCAACAGCAAAGTATTGTTGACACTATTCATATTATAGTTTCACTGACATAATGTTTGCTCTGGAAATATATAATCGTGAAAGGTGTTAAGTTACTGTTACGTCTGATAACTTATTTCAGAATATATATCATTATAGAGTATAGTACGAGGCGTGTTCAAATGAAAACGGGACTTGTGGATTTATTTAAAAGTATCATACGCAAATTAACAGTTTCAACGGAATTAAACAAAGCAACCACTTGTAAATAAGAATGCACCTGGGTTCATCAGAAAAATCTCCGTATGCATTTAGGCAAGCATCCCACTGTTTAGGTAGACGTCGAATGCCGCCCGAGAAAAAGGTACGTGGCTGCTCACTGAACCATGTGGTCACCGCTGTCTTCACGCTCTGCGCTGTTGAATCGTTGTCCCTTTAGTGCTTTCTTCAACGGTCCGAACAAATGGAAATCACACGGGACAAATCGGGACTATAGGCTGGATGATGAAGAACTTCCCAATCCTTCTTTGCCAATGTTTCCTGCACAATTTTTGTGACGTGCGGATGAGCGTTGTCGTGGAGAAGAATCACACCTTGAGAAAGCTTGCCTGGTTGCTTAGCCTTGATGGCCTTATGCAGCTTGTCTAAAGTGTCTTTATAATGGGAGGCATTGATGTTGACACCAGGTTCCTTAAAATCGGCCAACAAAAGCCCTTCATGGTCAAAAATGCGGTCACCATAACCTTCCCAGCAGAAACCTGTGTCTTGAATTTTTGGGTTTTGGTGAACCTGGATGTTTCCATTGCATGCTGTCAATTTTGCTGCTCGGTTCATAGTGGTGGCACCACGATTCATCACCTGCCACAATGCTCAACAGAAATGCATCACCCTCTGTCCTGTAACGCATTAAGTGGTTCAAACTCCACCCCATCCGCTCTTCCTTATGGTGGTCAGTCAACATCCGTGGGACCCACTGTGAACACACCTTCCGATATTTCAATTTCTTCCGAACAACCATGTGGGCTGTCCCAATTGACATATGGAATTCTTCTGCAAGCGAACGAATGCTCCGACGGCGGTCAGTCAGTACTGCTTTATCAAGCAAGGCTATGGCTTCTTCTGTTGCAACAATATGCGCCTGACCTGGCCGTGCAAGATCTGCTGACAACGCTCGTCCGCACGCGCAAAAATTGTGCAGGAAACATTGGCAAAGAAGAATTGGGAAGTTCTTCATCACCCAGCCTATAGTCCCGATTTGTCCCGGTGTGATTTCCATTTGTTCGGACCGTTGAAGAAAGCACTAAAGGGACAGCGATTCAACAGCGACGCAGACGTGAAGACAGCGGTGACCACATGGTTCAGTGAGCAGCCACGCACCATTTTCTCGGACGGCATTCGACGTCTACCTAAACAGTGGGATGCTTGCCTAAATGCATACGGAGATTTTTTCTGATGAACTCAGGTGCATTCTTATTCACAAGTGGTTGCTTTGTTTAATTCCGTTGAAACTGTTAATTTGCTATGATACTTTTTAAATAAATCCACAAGTCCCGCTTTCATTTGAACACGCTCGTAGATTATGAGAAGAAAAGTGACTATAAATTGGTGAGAGTTTTCATGTGTTGATGATTGAGTCATTCATAACAAGTTTAAAGTTACATCATACATGTATGTAACAGCTGTTGATATTGATAGTATAGAAGTATAAGTAACCATCACCACAATTTAAATTTGAAATTAATCCAGCAAATGGGTATCTTTAACCCCTTGTTTACCTGAGGTTATAGGTCGAACCGCACAGCGCATCCCAAGCGTTTTTCTGCATTTCTACCAACTTATTTGAAAATTTAATAACCTTGTTATTTTTGGAATATTTATTTGAAATTTTGTATTTTGAAATAAAATATGTATGTGTATGTTTTGATAATAAAATTTGTGTTTGTACTGCTCTATGTACTAGTAGTACTGGCTCAGTACTAGTACTTGCGACAGGGTCGGTTCTAGAACGCTTACTTGGACGTAAATCACATTCATGAATCATGAGTATCACTATTTTCGTCATCAGTGTCCCTCACCTGTACAGAATTTTCAGAATCTGAATGAACAGATTCATTTGATGAGAATATATCATCATCTTCGCTATCTTCATCGTTAAATATGTCGTCAGCACCATATGACAACAACGCCAAAGCTTTTTCTGTCAGTGTAATCGTCCTGATAGATTCCCTACACGCCATTTTGCTTGACAAATTTTGGACAAAGAGATCACTCTTTCAAAGATATAAATAACCTTCATACGGCGTGAAAAATTGACCAATGACAATGTTTTATATAAGGGAAGATGTCCTCAATGCTATTGGTGCGCTCTACTCCATTCAGCCAAACACTTCCCAGCAATAGATATTACAAGTCGCCCGAGTGGTTACCGGGCCCAAATTTGGGGTGTAAAGAATAGAACCACTGTTACCTGCCACGCATGTCGTAAGAGGTGACTAATGAGGTTTGGATGAAATCGGATGCATGTGTCCTAAACGTGTAGAAGTCTTATGCGTTTAGGGGCCTACCAAACCAATGTGCAAGGTATACACGTTCTTGGCAAAGATCAAACATATCACAAAGAGTGATTAAAATTGGTCGAAAGAACGAACGCAAAGAAAAAGAAGAAGATATTACAAGTACAAAAAACCAAATCCGACATGATATGAATGACCCAAGCTGAAAGAATCATTTGACCACAGTTACGACCATGTCAAGAAAGATGAATGATTCCCAATAAATTGGAACATGACAAACTATCACAATGTTACTATTGCTCTTAAAGAGAATGTAGAAAATGGAGACATTCTGGACAAAGACAGCAGCATTGCACCCGCTTCGCCGCTCGACAACACACTTCAAGGGTTAATGGACGATGTAAGTTCTCGAACAGTACCCTCCATGCAATTATTTTTTTCCAGCAGCTTGCTAATAGTGATTTGCATAATTAGTATGCGATATATGGCCTTTTTCGTCTGTACAGACGGTCAATTGGCAAGTGTTTTACTGTGAAAACTTCTGAGTTTTCGCTTTTCTCTCTTGTCTTTCAGCTCATACATCTCTTCTCAGAAGTCTCTGCGCCTTTGCTCCATATCGCTTTCCACACAACTCTGTCGCTCCTTTGTAGCCTAGCCGGGGCAGCTGAGATAGAGAATGTGCCTTGAATTTTTTCTAAGTATTCTAAGTAAGCTGACTATAGTTCATAACTACAGTTAAGTATGCGATACACTGGAGTAATTGTATTGACCTTTCCAAGCTTCAGTTTCTGTTTGGGATATCTTTATTGCACTCCGCACATGTCCAAAGCGACTCCGATCTCGTCGAATATCTCCAACAACATCCATACCAGTTCGATGTTGATTGATGAGCTTACTCATATACTTGTTGTGTTGTTGTTTCCTGGCCAGTTCAATCTTCAATCTCAGCTCTTTGAATCTAAGAGTTGATGTGGACTGGTTTTAATGAAAATCTTCGCTTGCCACATTATCAGAGCGCTCAAAGCGCTAGCTCTAACCACTGGCTGGCCCCTGATTGATTAATCCATAGATCATCATCATTGCACTTCGGTGAGTAGCCATGCGCGCTACGATCTTTTTCTTACACAGGAAGATCTCAGTGGCAGTGCACGAACTTAATAGCACCGGCAAGGATCCACGGTGCAATGTTTAAATTGGGACAATATTTTGTAGACAATTTTAAAAAAAAATCTAACTTAAGAATTGTGCACGGGCAGCGGGTTTCCAGTCTGCTCTTATCGGTTTTTGAACTGCCATGGAATTTTTATGTGTCCAATTTCAACACGGGATCTACATTTTTTTTTCCATCTCTAATATGACTAGGAACTCGATCTCACCTACTCTGAGATCAGGGATCTCTGGGAAAAATATCCCGATGGCTCCGCTCTAGGGAGCGAACCGGTTACCTTTGAAATAAGTGGCGAGCACCTAACCTTTACGCCACAGAGGCCCCCTGAAATGGTGGCAGAGTCAGCCAGCCTATCTGCTCTCTCAGCGACACCCATGTGCCTCGAAACATTTCCAAGCTAATTGCGTGGTATTAAGTAACTGTGCAATCAATCATCACCGACTATGTCACTTTTGATGTTTATGTTGTAAATACACGCCAGCTTGCTCATGTCACTATCGGTCAACCTGCATATGTCCTCATATTTAATGTAATCTTGCACTAATGCAGAGGGTGTTTTTTGCTTACCTACGTAGGCTACAACCCGTATCCTATTTTCTTTTCTTCAACTGTTAATCGTTTGTTGCCAATTGTCTTGGTTTTTTGTCCTGCGCTTCTCTAGTGGCTTGGGTGATAGTTATTTTTGCCTTTTGAAAGAATTCTAATATGATAGCTGTCCATATATCTGACCACTGTTACCTGCCACGCATGTCATGTCGTAAGAGGCGACTAAGGAGGTTTGGATGAAATCGGATGTACGTGTCCTAAACGTGTAGAAGTCTATGCGCTTAGGGGTCTACCAAACCAATGTGCAACGTATACACGTTCTTGGCAAAGACCAAACGTATCACAAAGAGTGATTAAAATTGGTCGTAAAGAACGAACGCAAAGAAGAAGAAGATCATATTAGAATTCTGTCCATCTTTTTCGTGGAGTTCCTGTGCTTTCTTTAATGTTGTTCTGTTATAGGAGTGTTTGAGCACGCACTGTTCGATTGAATCTGACCTGATTTATCTGTGTTCTCTATGCGACGCTGTTTGAAAAAGGCACGACTAAGTAACGCTCTTTTGGGGTGAGGAGAGGTAGCTAGTTGCACTCTGAAGAAAAACACTCGCTGGTGGGCTAGGAAATGGGTGACGAAAGAAATAAAGGGTTGTGGTTCAAATTATGTGCTTGGTAAATTTTTTTAGGAGAGTCTGAATACGTGTTTAATGTCTATTTATTTACCAACCTGGTAATATTGTGGTAATAAAGTAACGAAAACATTTTCTTAGTAACTATTCGGATCTAGGAAATAATATATATTCGAGTAACGAATAAGCTACTATTCGCACTGATATTAATTTACTACTGTTCGTTCGACTTCAGTAGTGATCAAATCAATTTTCTTGACTTGTTACCAGTTCGAAAAAATATGCCATGAAAGTTTTACTGATATCACCCTCTGCAAAGACTTGCAGGTATAAAGAAGTGTACGTACTTGCTATGAAAAACATGTGGAGTATGGATTCAGACAAGTGTCTAAACAAGGCTCTTCGAACAACGTTGGTTATCCTGTTTATTTTACAATTGGTAAGATTTCGGTTTCACTTTTGCTCTCACCGAGCGAGTTTAGTCTGGTAGACACTATACTATTTAAGAAATATTTGTTTTGAACTTTTTATAAACAGATTCTAGCCTAATAATAACCGCTTTATTACTGGTTTATCTCAGGCCAGGGTGTTTAGATGCTATACAATAGTAACATGATAATGAATAATTTATATCTTTACTTTGAAACCTACACGAAACGCCCGCCACTGATATGGCGGTACGGCGAGAAACAATGAGCACAGGGCCTAGGGAATACATACATACATACACACCTAGCAACAGCAAAGTATTGTTGACACTATTCATATTATAGTTTCACTGACATAATGTTTGCTCTGGAAATATATAATCGTGAAAGGTGTTAAGTTACTGTTACGTCTGATAACTTATTTCAGAATATATATCATTATAGAGTATAGTACAAGGCGTGTTCAAATGAAAACGGACTTGTGGATTTATTTAAAAAGTATCATACGCAAATTAACAGTTTCAACGGAATTAAACAAAGCAACCACTTGTAAATAAGAATGCACCTGGGTTCATCAGAAAAATCTCCGTATGCATTTAGGCAAGCATCCCACTGTTTAGGTAGACGCGAATGCCGCCCGAGAAAAAGGTACGTGGCTGCTCACTGAACCATGTGGTCACCGCTGTCTTCACGCTCTGCTCGCTGTTGAATCGTTGCCCTTTAGTGCTTTCTTCAACGGTCCGAACAAATGGAAATCACACGGGACAAATCGGGACTATAGGCTGGATGATGAAGAACTTCCCAATCCTTCTTTGCCAATGTTTCCTGCACAATTTTTGTGACGTGCGGATGAGCGTTGTCGTGGAGAAGAATCACACCTTGAGAAAGCTTGCCTGGTTGCTTAGCCTTGATGGCCTTATGCAGCTTGTCTAAAGTGTCTTTATAATGGGCGGCATTGATGTTGACACCAGGTTCCTTAAAATCGACCAACAAAAGCCCTTCATGGTCAAAAAATGTGGTCACCATAACCTTCCCAGCAGAAACCTGTGTCTTGAATTTTTGGGTTTTGGTGAACCTGGATGTTTCCATTGCATGCTGTCAATTTTGCTGCTCGGTTCATAGTGGTGGCACCACGATTCATCACCTGCCACAATGCTCAACAGAAATGCATCACCCTCTGTCCTGTAACGCATTAAGTGGTTCAAACTCCACCCCATCCGCTCTTCCTTATGGTGGTCAGTCAACATCCGTGGGACCCACTGTGAACACACCTTCCGATATTTCAATTTCTTCCGAACAACCATGTGGGCTGTCCCAATTGACATATGGAATTCTTCTGCAAGCGAACGAATGCTCCGACGGCGGTCAGTCAGTACTGCTTTATCAAGCAAGGCTATGGCTTCTTCTGTTGCAACAATATGCGCCTGACCTGGCCGCGCAAGATCTGCTGACAACGCCGTCCGCACGCCGCAAAAATTGTGCAGGAAACATTGGCAAAGAAGAATTGGGAAGTTCTTCATCACCCAGCCTATAGTCCCGATTTGTCCCCGTGTGATTTCCATTTGTTCGGACCGTTGAAGAAAGCACTAAAGGGACAGCGATTCAACAGCGACGCAGACGTGAAGACAGCGTGACCACATGGTTCAGTGAGCAGCCACGCACCATTTTCTCGGACGGCATTCGACGTCTACCTAAACAGTGGGATGCTTGCCTAAATGCATACGGAGATTTTTTCTGATGAACTCAGGTGCATTCTTATTCACAAGTGGTTGCTTTGTTTAATTCCGTTGAAACTGTTAATTTGCGTATGATACTTTTAAATAAATCCACAAGTCCCGTTTTCATTTGAACACGCCTGTAGATTATGAGAAGAAAAGTGACTCATAAATTGGTGAGAGTTTTCATGTGTTGATGATTGAGTCATTCATAACAAGTTTAAAGTTACATCATACATGTATGTAACAGCTGTTGATATTGATAGTATAGAAGTATAAGTAACCATCACCACAATTTAAATTTGAAATTAATCCAGCAAATGGGTATCTTTAACCCCTTGTTTACCTGAGGTTATAGGTCGAACCGCACAGCGCATCCCAAGCGTTTTTCTGCATTTCTACCAACTTATTTGAAAATTTAATAACTCTTGTTATTTTTTGGAATATTTATTTGAAATTTTGTATTTTGAAATAAAATATGTATGTGTATGTTTTGATAATAAAAATTTGTGTTTGTACTGCTCTATGTACTAGTAGTACTGGCTCAGTACTAGTACTTGCGACAGGGTCGGTTCTAGAACGCTTACTTGGACGTAAATCACATTCATGAATCATGAGTATCACTATTTTCGTCATCAGTGTCCCTCACCTGTACAGAATTTTCAGAATCTGAATGAACAGATTCATTTGATGAGAATATATCATCATCTTCGCTATCTTCATCGTTAAATATGTCGTCAGCACCATATGACAACAACGCCAAAGCTTTTTCTGTCAGTGTAATCGTCCTGATAGATTCCCTACACGCCATTTTGCTTGACAAATTTTGGACAAAGAGATCACTCTTTCAAAGATATAAATAACCTTCATACGGCGTGAAAAATTGACCAATGACAATGTTTTATATAAGGGAAGATGTCCTCAATGCTATAAATAGTCTATTGTAGCAGTAGTTTCCCGTTTACTACACATATTTTGACGATGAGTTTACTACGTGACCCTCACGTAATTGGGAGACACCAAGCGCATTCCTACTACGTCACCCTCACGTAATTGGTAAACAAGGGGTTAATCATAATTGACCATTTGTGTCCAAGTGGTTACTGGGGCCCAATTTAGGGGTGTATATAGAACCAGTTACCTGCCACACATGTTGTAACCTGTGAGGCTAGCTACCCGGCCCTGAAAAAAACTAGATAGCTACAGAAACCACAACCAAGGAAATCCATTGCTCGTCACCCCAGGAGGAGGACCACACAGGGAAGGGATCTGGAAAATCTGATCTTGGGAGGCCTTGGTTGTGGACCTATGCTTCCCAGGGGGAAGAAGAAATCACCATATCCAACAGACCACATGAGCCACTTTGTAATTGAGAATAAGTATGATACACACAATTTAAGGAATTTGCAATTACAGGTTGTATAAACAGAACTGGAGTCCTGAGGGGCAGAATGAAAAATGTGTTTAACCAGCAAGCAACTGGAACTATCAGTATGCATCCCCTTTGACATCTGCTGGGGGGGTGGGGAGGCCTGAGTGCTATAACATCAGCTATACGTTGTGATTTAGCACAAATCAAACTAGGTGGCGCAACAACCTATTGTCTCCTGAAACAAAGAGGCCAATGATGATGATAACTTCAATTCAGCAGCCACTAACTAAATATTCACACCATGGGAGCTCTCAAACTCCTTCTGATGAATAGTCTTCACCCCTATGTTTGAGAACCATTGCCTGTTCAATGCATGCACTCCAACTAGTTGACTACATAAATGCTCTATTTTTACTATTAAATTGCTCTAACCACTTCACTACAATTAGCATTTTAACTACCTGACTTCACTAGTGCAATAACTACTTCATAATATAAGTGCTACAACCATTTGATAATGCCAGAATACTAAATGTTATCGTTTATAAAATTCATATTGAACACTTGTCATTCAATTTGTATATCAATTTCAGTTGAAATTTGTAAGGACTGTCCTTCAAGTTCTGAAGTCAGTTCATTTTCAGGTCTATCGTAAATGATCTTTGTGGTATAAGTTTCAGTTCGGAATATCTTCATTGCACTCTGGACATGCCCATAGGGGCTCCAATCTCCTTTGCAATATCTCCAACAGCTACTGACCATACCAGTTTGATGTTGATTGATGAGCCTACTCATATACCTGTTGTGCTGTTCTTTCTTGGCCACTCCAATCTTCAATCCCAGCTCTTGCAATCTAACAGTATAAGTATATTGGTTTACATAAAAATCTTCTTTGCGGCCACATTCCATGGGGGCTTTCAGAATGTCAGCTCTATCCATTGGCTGACTCCCTGATATGGTAGCAGAGCTTATGTGGTTTGTGCGAAGAATGTTGATACGCTGCGTTCTGATTCAAAGACCGCTGCAGCATATAGGACATACACGTCCAAATTTCGGCTTCAGTTGACTGGGGACCCTCGCTGATGTTACAGAGTTCGGGCAGTGCTGCTGAGATCTTCCTTGTAAGAAAGAGATTGTATCACACATAGTTATCACACCGAAGTGCAGTGATGATGGCCCAATCATTCGGAGATAATGAGCCTGCTGTTATTTCGATACTTAGCTGCCAGGGGAATATTTAACATGCACTTATGACCTCCATGTTTTATGTTCATAAGACTGCCAAGGGAAGCTACCCTAGTAAATAAAAAGCGTTGCAGAAATCGGATGTGATGGCCTACTTGTATAATCGGATGCATAACTGGCACAGCGTACAATCACTCTTAAGCTCAGATCACAGAGTGGTTTAACAAGTGGTCAATATGAAGCGTTCGAAGATGTTCATAAGACTGAGTGCTTGACCTTACCTACCCTGATGTCAGGGATCATTTTTTCTGAATCACTTCAAAGTGGAAACAACTTGGAAACATCGATCAGAAAAATGTCTATCCTCAAAACTAAAGAAAACATCCCTACTTCTTAGACGAATGACTTCATTGAAAACTAATTTGTCAATTTTTTATATTTTTTTGCAGGTGAGCACACTAGAAAGACAAATCTTTGACTTTCTAGGCTACATGTGGGCTCCCATCATTGGAAATTTCTTTCAGATCATCATTGTCATTATTGGAATTTTTGGTGCTTGCAAGTTTTGCAAATCACTAGTCATTGTGGTAAGTAGATATATCTTATTCTTCTTTTGTTGTCACAGTTACCGGTTTGTTGCCCAGTGTCGTGGTTTTCTGTTTTGTCTTGCGCTGTTTTAGTGTTGGGGTGATAGTTATTTTTTCTCTTAGACAGGATTCTGCTGTGCCATCTAACAATCTTTTTTGTGGTTTTCCTCTCATCTTCTTTCCTGATGTTCTGTTGTAGAAGACTCTGTATACTGTGGAGTTTGGATGCATTCTTATTATGTGGCCATACCACTTCATTCTTTGTTTCTCAATGTAATTCAAGCAAGGTTCTGTGCCAACTTTCTTTCTTGTGCTGTGTTGGGTACTGAGTCTTTTTGGTGTTATTGGTAACTTTTCATTGTCTATCCCCAGGTGGAAGATGGAATTGGTTGTCCACTCTTGTCGTTAAGTGTAGGGGTGGGAGCTTTAATTTGCGTTCTAGGGCCAGATGAGTCACCCTTGTTGTGTTATAACCATATTTATATAGTGTGGTCTTGATATTGTCTGCCACGTGATGGTGACCCCCATCCCCCTGGCTTCCTCAAGCATTTCATTTCACGTATGGTGAATTGTGTGTTAGAAACATTCTTCTTCACCTTTCAACTCCCCAACGGAGCACAGGTCTTCAACAAACTTCTTCCAGCTCTTCGTCTCTCTTGCCATCCCTTCCAATTCTTTCCATGTTTTACCTATCCTTTTAATATCAGCCTCCAACTCTCTTCTCCAGGTCTATCTAGGCCTTCCCCTCCTCCTCTTTCTCTGCGGGTTCCAAAACAGTGCCTGTCTTGTAATGCTTCCGGTCTGTCTTCTCAGTGTATGTTCTATCCATCATCTCTTCCATAGCTCTTTCTCTACTGGTATATGCTTAGTTCTTTCTCTGAGTTCCTCGTTCATAATCTTATTATACCATCTCAGTCCCTCTATTCTGCATAAACATCCATTTATGAAGGTCTATAGTTTCCTGGTGGTGTCTTTTGTTGTCTTCCATGTTTCCGAGCCATAGTACAGCACTGACTTCACATTTGATTGAAAGATTCTCAGCTTTGTGTGTGTTTTGATCTCCTTTGACTTCCATATCTTACTCAATGCAATACAGTTTCCCTTGCTTTTTGCATTCTTATCTTGACATCTTTGTTTGTTCCTCCTTCTGTATCTATGTTGCTACCAAGGTATGTGTATGATTCTACATCTTGTAGAGCTTTTTCCCTCCAACATAATCTGGTTTATATTTACTGCATTTATTCTCATGACCTTGGTCTTTCCCTGTGTATTTTCAAACCTAGTTGCTGTGACTTATTGTTTAGAATATTCATTTTATCTTTAATCTGTGCGTGACTGTGGGCAGCAATGTCAGATCGTCTGCAAAATCCAGGTCCTCTAGTTGTTTCATAAGTGTCCATTGTATTTCCAATCTGTTGTTGCTGATTTCATGATCCAATCTATGGCCACCAAGAACAGGAATGGTGATAACGCATCCCTGTCTAACCCCCGTTCTTATCTCAAATAATTCCGTCAATTGGCCCACATGTATGACTGCATTTCATTCCTTCATAGGTTTCCGTTATTAAATTTGCAATCTGGACAGCAAACGTTTTTTTAAAACTTACGAAGAATTCTAGGAGTTAAGTATTGTTACAGTATATCTGCATAATTTCTCTCTTGACTTTTATTACTCTTTGTATGTGTTCTATTATCTCACTGCCGGATTATTTCATTGCCTGATTTATTTCTCTCTTGTCAGTTTTATTTTTTTTTATTTGTGTGTTTTATTGTCTTTTTGTTTGCATATTGTGTATCATTGAAGTTTGAATTGATGTTATAATACCTTATTGTGCATTCTTTCAGTTCATAGTTCATAAGTTCGGTTCCAACTTCACTGCAACGGGTCACCCCATAATTGCTCCGTCCTGTGCCAATGAAAATCACACAAAATGCTAACAACTGAAATGTTTCCTGTATGAACGAATTCCAGAATGAAACAGCCGCTACGCCACAAAAACAACCTGTGCTGCATAAATGCATATGGCGTCGCTAATGTAGCAACACAAACTATTCATTACTTGAATTGCAATTCTTGTCGAAGGGAACATCAATCACGACAAAATCCAGCTTTCTGCACCGCAATATAACTGCATACGGCAGATTGAGTTTGTTCGTCATAACCGCTGTCCGCCATTTTTTGAATGCACACAACAAACGCACGGTTGACACAGCAAAAAGCATTAAATGTAACATTCATAGCTCACAGCGTTGCTCAAGCACTAACTCAGTAGCTCGCCAAACGAAACCGGAAAATACCTGACCAAACGTGATGGAAATGCGCTAGCAAAGTCGTGTTCAGAATCAAACAGTCCGGACTCTGAATGGCCCTCCCGCATTCCGCCATTGCTGGCCAGATTTTTTCAGTTATTATTTTACAGCATTTCTATTCACTGTATGAAATGAAAACCTTGGCATATCCTTTACAGGACATAGCCATCAACCACAGCAAACGAGTCGTTTTTTCTAGGCACCACTTATATGTTCAGTACTTGGCATTAATTTCTGAGCGGTGAGGTCTATTTTCACCTTTTGTAAAAATCCAACGGAAACAAATTTGCTTCCAAACTTGCCCACCGTGGGGTTTGAACCAGGTACGTTTGGGTTTGTGATCGAGCTCACTACTGCTTGAGCTACAGACGCTCACTCTGTATAAGTTAAGTTAATTGCATATCCTTTACAGGACTTTGCGAATACAACCCCAGCTTTTTAACGCTGTTTGTGATTTTTCTAGCATTATTACGTTCAGTAGTTTGCCATTGCTTTCTGAATGGGTGGTGCCATCGTCATTTTGTAAAAATCCATGCGAAACAATTTGCAACCAAAATGTCCGCAACGTGATTCGAACTCAGAACGTTGGGGTTAATAGACCAAGTCACTATCCCCTAAGCCACAGACGCCACCTCACTCTGTATACCACTACTATTTACATGTTCGTTGTGATTGACACCAAGAGAGCAGTGTTCAACGCCGGTTTTTTTACCAAGTCTGTGCTGTCAAACGTGGACACTGACAACAAATGTGAAGAATCCAAACAACAAAGATGAAGTGTTTATTCCGAATTCTAAATGTAACAAGAAGAGATCAAATCAGAAAACATGAAATCAGAAAAAGAGTAGGATCCTTGCCGGTACTACAATATATTAAGAAACAACGGGTCAACTTGTTCAGACATGTATTAAGGTTACCACAAGACAGTCTCCCACTAAGAGCACTAGCACTCAGTTACAGCGGCAACAGACCCAGAGGATGACCACATAAACGGTGGATTAACAGAATAGATCTGACACACTAAATTCCACCTGGTACAAAGCTCATAAGGAGGCTTGCTCCAGTTGCCTCCTTTTTTTGCCTGATGCCAAAAGACAAAACAGGGATAGAGAATAGAAAGATTTACATGTTTTTGTCAATGATACAATATCTTGTTGTTACTGTCAAAGTGACATTTATTTTATGTGTGAGACCAAACAGTTTAATGGTGACGTTTACTCTCTTCTATAAGAGAGTAAACGCCACGTTGAAAATCTGTCATTGTGTTCACTACTCTGTTGTAGGTCAGTGAGGTATAGACAGGGTATAGTTAGACACACAAAAAAACGGGGACACAGTTGCAATAAAATAAACTTCCAAGGCTGCACCTGGTTGATTTGGCATTGACCTAGATTCTGCTCCACCTCCTGGCAAAACAGACTGCTGTACTGCAGTCTGGCAAAGTGGATAGTGATTGAAGGAGAGCTACCGTGCAATTACTAATCACAGTCACCATTGGTATCTCTCTCTTTCCTGTGTCTATCGACTTCGTGACCTTCACTTTCTGTGAGAGTTTAAGCACTATTCCTCCTTCTCCACCATAGTTATAAGATCTGTTTGCACTACAGACAAGCAGATTCCCTGAGTGAGTGATGCCGCTAAGCTACAGGTGCCCAGAAAAGTGTCTCTACAAAAGTTAAATACAGACATCACATTCTGGGAATCCCTTGCTCAAAACCACCACATAGGTTGGCTGCAATTCCACAAAAAGAACCTACGTAACTGAGACTGATAATCAATGTCTTGCCGAGACAAGGAGAAAATAAGCTACCTGAAAAGACTGAACACTCAATAGTGGCATGTCCAACCTTATTTGTGTATACCTCACCACACACCAGACAGTTGCAACTGTCATCCTAGCTTACAATGTAGGCTCTTATTATTGATTCATGTTTAATTGTTTTTCTTAATTATCTTTTGTTTTGTTTTTCCCTAGTATGCTACGTGGACTTTGTTATGGCTTGGATGGAATATCTTTGTTATCTGTCTTTATTTAGAAGTTGGAATACTCAACAGAGTAAGTAACAGTTATCTCTTGTTCTCACTGTTTAGTGGAGCGTCTGGCCGAAGGGATTAGAGCGTGGTTCCCATGCATGAGATCCGAGTTCAGTCCACAGTAGGGCCAAGGAGTTTTTCTATCGGGATATAAAGAAAACTCCTGACTTAAACAGTTTCGTGCACTAACCATGCAGCCATTAACTCCTTGTGGACCAAACGCAACATTGGACACCTTTTTACCAGGAGCCACACTAAAGGGCATTTCTTATTCTAAAAACAAATGGCTTGTAAAAACATGGCTTTTGCCATGATCCAGTAAGAGTTAATTCAACCGCACAAGCATTCCCTCCCCGTCCTACACCACCCAAAAGCGGTACTACTTGCAGTAACAAATTTTTTTTCTCTCTGTATAGTTGGGAGAGAGACTGTCTGAGCCGTGCTGCCATTAAATTCCACAGGCACATGCTACCCCATCCTTCCCGTCCTACATCAGCCAAAAAGCAAAACTACAGGCAGTAACAACCTCTTTCTCTCACTGTATAGTTGTGAGGGTGACTGCACTAGAGAACTGGTTAGTGCTGACATTACTACACTTGTTGTGCAGCATCTCCACCCCCCACATAGATTCTCAGCTTCTTTCAGCTCAGAAAGTCATTCACTCATTCTCAACTTGGTGGACTAGGGAATCAACCATACCACAGATTGTACCATGTACATTTCGGTCCATTGCACTACCCTCTGATATCATATCGGTGCTAGACAGTCTATCGATCGTTCAGATTGCCCATGACACCTGCGTGCCCAGAGACGAAAATTAAGGTGATTTATCTGATCCCTGTCTGTACCAGTACCCCGCTCTTTTTGTCTCACCATTCCTGTTTTGTCTTTACAAGTCATACTCATGGAGTCACTGAGTATGAAAACATGAGTGTAGTTTTGAGATGCCAACCACATCACCGCCACTGTATCCGCCCCCGCACCTCCTTTTTCAAACTATTTGTGGCCTGAATAATGCTGACAACATCAACCATCCTATGCTGTTGGTGAAAGAAATACATCTTCACAATTACATAGGGGACCCTCGTCGGTGCTACGGAGTCTGTGCACTACATCTGAGATCTTCCTGTGTAAGAGATAGGAACACACATATTTAATCACCGAATTGCAATGATGATTACTTACTTACTTAAAACCGTTGCTATATCTTCATTAAAGTCTATATGTAGTGTTCTGAGTTATTCGTCAGGTTTGTTGTATCGCTTTGCTTGATAAAGGCCTTTTGGTCGAAACATTGCTGTGTATTGTCATTGTATTTTGTAAAACTACAGTACTTTGTTTTACATGCTTCACCATTATACATAGTTTTACAGCAGTCTCCATCTATATTGATATTAACTCTATCATACCATCTCAGTCTGAGAATCCACTGAAGACATCCGTTGACAAAGGTCTGAATCTTAATTGTATTTAACTTGGTGACCCACCACATTTCTACGCCATACAGCAACACAGATTTTACATTTGAGTTGAATATCTTGAGCGTTGCAGTGATGAGGGTCCAATCAACCAACTGAGTACTTGTAACCAATCCCAGTAAGGATCAGAAACCTGTAGTTCAACCAATGAACCATGTGCACACTGACAAGTTTTCCTCGAACCCTGGAATTTAGCACAGCACATGGTTACTATAGTTCATTCAAAAATTTGTGAACATCTTTACCGACAGAGATAAAATCATCCACTTGACAGAAGTTATTGATTTTTACATTTTTCTATAGGTAACAGTGGTGACCTTCCTAAAGTATGTTTTGCCCACCCAAACCTTTAGTGCTGTAAGATTTTCATTATGTTATTAGTAAAAAATAACAGCGATGTTGATTTAGTATACTTGTAGAAGTTTTGTAGTGCTATTGTCAAGTTTGTGTATAATTAAACATTTGCGTGCTCCACATGCAAGTAAGTCAGCACAAATCAAAATCGAAGTTCCCGTGAAATTAATCAGTTCATATTGTATCCTACCATCTGTCACTGGCGTATGTACACAACATTTATTTTCATTGTAATGAGTGGAAGGTATCATTTGTTTACTGTGTCACATTGCTTTTTATAATATGTAATAGGGATACACCTTTGCAAACATTCCCCATCATTTTGTGTATTACTGTAAATTCTAAACTTTGGTTATCATTTTGTTGTGCTTATGCAAAATTATATCACAAAAAAGTTTTTTGCATCAACTAAGCTACCTACCAATTAGTTAAACAAGATTTTGTAAGGTTGTGAGGTATATAAGACTGCCTACAAAAAAGATTTTGTCACAAATTAAATAACCTTAGTGTGTTCACAAATTTTGGAACGAACTATAGCGAAGTGTGTAACCAACTTCAACATCGCCACCCCACAGGTTGCTTTCATTTGAAATGCATGCTGCGTTAAACCTGTTCCCAAACAAATGAGATTCTCTTGTTGGATTTCGTATTCTTCTATTGTAAATAATCATGATATACTCTGGCTATAAATAGAACATGACACATTCCTATCTCTCCTATAGCCATATGTTTGAATGTTGAAATAGTCTGAGTTGTGAAGTGTCAAGAATAAAAGATTATTTATTTGAAACAGGATCTGGGCTAATCTAGCCTGTCCCTGTGTAAAACTGCCAGCGCGTAAAGTTAATAGTAGTTCTACTTCAAAGACTCCATATCTACCACTTGTTAAACCACTCTGTGATTTGTATGTGATCTAAGCCTAAGTGCGATTGTACATTGTGCCTGTTATGTGCCTACAAGTATGCTAGCACATCCAATTTCTACGACGTTTTTATTTGCTAGGTAGTTTCCTAGGTCCGTGCCTCAGTCACCTCTTATGACATGTCTTATAGGTTGCAGTGTTATTCTTTGCTTCCTTGCCTTCACCTGCAACACACGGGCGACCGAAGGGCAATAATGATGGTCCGATCAATTAACCACTATGCTTCTTTTCAGTTTTGTCTATGTAGGCCATATTTCAGCGTTTACATACAATGTCACAAATAACATTGGGAGATTCACATATAACTCCTGTATGCTATGGGTTCGACTTGTGACTGGCTTCTCCATCTGGTAACAATTTTAGCTACAAAACCCAACTAAACCTGAACACGAGTCGGTTGAAGGCATACACCACAACTGAGGTCTAAATGGCAAGAGAGGGAAAGAGAGAGATATTAGCATATTAGAAGGTGTCAATATTTTTGTGGCATTCTGTAGCTTAAGCGGTAGTGGACTCAATTACAACCCAAGTGTAGCTGGTTCAAACTCAGCAGCCGGCAGTTTAGAAGTAAATTTATTCCTGTGGATTTTTACGAACTGTAAAAATAGACCTCACTTTTCAGAAAGCAATGGCAACCTACCAGCTAGCCTTCCGTCTGTGTATCATAGATACATTGATGATTGTATTGGCATTACCGATAAAACATCTCACATCTCTACCTCTTGTGTCAACTTTCTTGACATCACTATCAGCCTATCCACCATCACTACATCAGTTTACTACAAGCCTACTGATGCACATAGTTTTCTTCTTTATACCTCTTCCCATTCCCAGGCTTGTCGTGACTCTTTACCATTCTTCAACCCTGTCGCCTCTGTAGCGAGGACGACGATTTTCTCGATAGAGCTCACGAGATGCTGGATTTCTTTCGTAAGCGCTATACCCGGATAAGGTGCTTGCTTCTGCTATGCGGCGCGTTTAGCAAATTTCTCGCCAGGAGGCTCTCTCTAACCAGCATAGAACTTCCAATTCTGACAGGGTGAAACTTGTCTTAACTTTCCACCCTCATAGTTCCCTTGTGAAGAAAGTCTTATTCCGTCATCTCTCCATTCTTCAGTCTGATCCTGAGACACGTTCAATCTTCCAACACTATCCTTTGGTGGCGTACAGACGGGACAGAAGCCTTAAGGATATGTTGGTTCACAGTCGCCTCAAGCCTAATATCCAGTCATTTTGGCACCATCCAGCGTGGCGCCGGCGCTGCAACACTTGTGCTTATTCATACAGACCCGCACTGTGTCTTTTCCAAAAGCCACGTTCGTTGTTGAAGACAGTTTCACGTGCGAGTCCCGTAATATTATCTATGCCATTATCTGCAAGCGGTGCAACAAGGCCTATATTGGGGAAAACGGCAGGAGACTCAGTGACCGATTCGCCCAACACTTGCGCATTATACGCCAATGCTCTGTGACCCCTGTGGCTACCCATTTCAATGATACTGGCCATTCAGGAGCTTGCGATGTCCAGGTCACAGCCATCCGATCATGTTCCTCTGATGATCGTAGTCGATTTGCTCTGGAGAATCGGTTGATTTCTTTGTATGGTACCTTGCGACCACGCGGCTCAACGTATTACATTCTTATGCTTCTTAGTACTTTCTCTTCCCATGCTTTGTACTCTATATGGGTATATGTTGTATGTATTCAAGTTATATATTTACTAGATGTTTCATTGTTTCTTTTCCGTTCTATTTCTAGTTTTTATGTGTGTTTTTGTGTTACATTTATTTTGTTATTCGTTTTTTTCCAGATTTTCCTTAGATACGTTTGTATTTGGTCGTCCATTTGTGTTTCATTTTAATTTGTCACTCCTGTTTGTTCGTTTGCTTGATAAAGGCCTTGTTGGTCGAAATGTTGCTGTTTATCGTCACTGTTTCTGTATTTTGTAAAACTATAGTACTTTGTTTGTACGTGTTTCACTATTTACTAGCTAGCCCATTGTTAAGGCACCCAAAAATTTCACAGGCAGCTAAGCAACAGATGATCAACAGCATTTTTATACCTACTTTGTGTTACCAGAGCCAAACATGGACATTGAGCAAAGCGCAGTCACAAAAAATAACTACATGTGAAATGTGTTGCCTGCGAAAAGTTACCAACAACACAAGAAAAGACAGAATCACCAACATCAGCATAAGAAAGAAAGTTGGCACAAAACCGTGCTTGAATTACATAGATAAACAAAGAATGAAGTGGTTTGGCCACTTAATAAGAATGCATCCAAACTCCACAGTATACAGAGTCTTCTACAACAGAACATCGGGAAAGAAGGCAAGAGGAAGACCACGGAAAAGATGGTTAGATGGCGTAGCAGAATCCTGTGAAAGATCAAAGATAACAATAACACAAGCCACCAGAACAGCGCAAGACAAAACAGAAAACCACAACACTGGGCAACAACCCGGTAGCAGTGTACGACAAAAGAAGAAGAAGAATAATGGCAAACTACTAAACAGTGGTGCCTAGAAGAGTGGTGACTTGTTTACTGTGGTTTATGGCGACGTCCTGTAACGGATATGCCACAATTTTCATTCCTATATTTAAGTAAATGAATCATCTAGATGTTTTTACATTCAGCAGTTGTGTAGTGTACTGAAACCCATCTCATTAAGTTGATATGTACTATTACAATAAAAGCTGTCAAATTTCTGGTAAGATTTACATGTTTACCCAGTTACCTTTACTTCATGCACCAGCAAATCTACAGAATTTCAATAAAGACATGCAGGAACTTGGGCACAAAAGTTCATGTGTCAAAAATATGGGTTGTAATGACCTAATTATGAACCTTCACCAAACTAAATGTTATGTTGTTCGATCAACATCATGGGACATTGGGCATTACCATGCATGCTCCATCCTCAAATGCAGTAGCTAAGTGCTCACCATACCCATGAATTACTGTCATTACTCGCCCGAGTGGTTACCGGGGCCCAAATTTTGGGTGTAAAGAATAGAACCACTGTTGAGTGTTACCTGCCACGCATGTCGTAAGAGGCGACTAAGGAGGTTTGGCTGAAATCGGATGCATGTGTCCTAAATGTGTAGAAGTCTATGCGTTTAGGGGCCTACCAAACCAGTGTGCAACGTATACACATTCTTGGCAAAGATCAAACATATCACAAAAAGTGATTAAAATTGGTCGTAAGAACGAACGCAAAGAAGAAGAAGACTGTCGTTACTGCCCGTAGTTCCACTTTTTAGGGCTGTATAGGATATTAGGGACAAAAGCCTGAGTAATTTAATGACAGCATGGCTAGTTCAGCCGCAGCAAAACTGTTTAGGTTATGATTTTTCTTTTATGCCCCAGCAGAAAAAATCCTTGGCTTTACCGTGGATTGAAGTTTTTATGTCAGAGTTATTCTTCCTGTATAGCACACCTCCGACACATCTCCAGCGTCTCTATCAGATGATGGTGCTCATATTCTCTTGCTGAAACTAAGCAGTTCTTTGTTGGAGTCAGAATACATCTAAGATCTTTCGCAGAAAAGTTTTATGAAAGTTGGACAGTTTGGATATATATTGTTCTGTCATTCTCCACCATTCTACTCCATACAGTAACATTGATAGTACACAACTGTGGTATATAGTACTTTCAGATAACATTATATTGGTTGACTTTGTGAAACATCAAAATACTGGCACATTTCCAAATTGTTAATGAGTGTTTATGAGATTCGTGTCATTGATTACTGTAAACAACAAAATAATTGTTGTGCATGGATAAATGTGTGGTAAACAATGTTGTTTATTATCAGAAGTTTAGCTGTATTCTTTTTTTTTTCCCGATCCAGAAGCTCTTGATCTTTTAGCTCTTCGGCTAGGTGCCATGGACATCGTAACCCTTCGATTCTGTGCCACGAACACCATGAATCTGGGGAACCTGTGGCTTTTCTGCCAGCCCGCAGAATTGAACCCACACTCACAGAGGAGCACTGGCAGTTATTAAGATGTCCGTCTACCAATTAGCTAGAATCATCATCAGGTGCCATGCCGGCTGGCGTAGGCGATCATGGATCTCTACAAATCTCTGTCTCCTGTGTTTTCTCTCATTCTCCACCATTCTGCTCCATGCAGTAAAGTTGTTATACATCTGTGGTGTATAGTACGTTCAGATATCATTATATTGGTTGACGTTGGGAAACATCAAAATACTGGTACATTTCCAAATTGTTATGAGTGTTCATGAGATTTATGTCATTCCTCTTTTTTTCTTTTCTCTTATCCTGTTTGCCTCACAGATTCAGGATAAGAGATTTCTAGAACAGTCTTTTGTGTGAACGGCTTCATAAAGTGTATTTCATGTCATTGATTACTGTAAACAAGAAAATAATTGTTGTGCATGGATAAATATTCAGTAAACAATGTTGTTTATTATCTGAAGTTTAGCTGTATTCTTTGAGACAGTATGCTAGAATGCAACCTCTGTTGTCATCTCTTGATTTTTAAAAACAAACCAGTTACTGCATGTAGTTCTGCTTTTTAGCGCAGGGCATAGGACAAACAGGACGAGAGCCTGCTGTATTTAACGGCCACATAGCTAATGCGTTCACCTCAAAGCTGTTCAGGTTAGGATTTTTCTTTTATGCCGAATCAGAAAAAATCCTTGACCTTACTGTGGATTGAAACATGGGTCTCCCGCATGGGAACCGCTCTCTAACCCATTCGGCCAGACTCTTCTCATGATTGTCAGAGAATAATTGATATATTTTTCGTGCAGAGATTATGTCTCAGTGTTCGTCTCCTCTCACTCCAAAAGTAATCAATTCTTTTCCCAAATGAAGCAATCAGACTATTTCCCAGTGATCCCTGATCTCGGTGTTGGTGAGATTGAGTTCCTAGTCCAGCATCTGAGAAATCAATATAAACTGATTGAAAAGTCACTGCCCAGACAAAATTGATTAAATATTTAAATAAAATTCCTGCACATTTGCACCATCCTCATAATTTGATCAGATACCTTCGCTTGTGTTACGAAGGTTATGCACTATCGCTAAGATTAGTGTAAGAAAGAGATTGTTTTGATTATTCACCAGTGCAAAACATTTTTTATCTTAAGTTCACTATGAATTTGTAGACATGGCACCTAATATAGCTTCGAAGTACATTTAATTTAAATCTGCAAGTAAAAGATGAATGTCTTCTGTAGTCTAACAGCTTTGCATGTGCACATCGAGAATTTTGCCCAAACTGACCTCAAATCTGGGAATTCATATGGCACACAGTCATTAACGCAGCGTGTTATACTTTGCTTCTACCAACCCCTTTTTGCATATTTGTTTTAACCCTTATTTATGTATTTTCATTATTTATTAGTATCCAGTTTTACTGCAGTCTCCCACACGTTACTTGTTTATTTGTTGTTCCCTATAATAAGCTTTGCTAGACACAAGATATACATTTGAAATTGAACTCTTCTTCGTCTCTTCCACAATTTACTTCTTTATAGAAGTGTTGGGAGGGGCTTAGTGATCTTTGTGTGCTTCTTTAATGCACTTTTGTAAGCTGATATTCATTTTTGTAAGGCTGTTCTTGATGCCGTCGCACCATCTTACTCATTATGTATTTTCTGTGTGGCTCTCTGTGGTAGGCGATACCAGGGCTTTCTTGTCACATGTCCAAACCATTTAATCTGTTGTTCTTTTGTGAATTGCACGACTGGTTTCACATCCAGTCTTCTGATTTCTTCATTTCTAATTTTGTCACTTATTGTCACACCTGCAGCTCTTCTAAGACACCTCATCTCTGTCATTATGATTTTCCGCTCATTAATTTAACAAAAATTAAATAAGTCAAATATGATGAAAACTTAAGTAACAGATATATATATATATATATTAGCATTACTACCCAGTTTCTCATGGGATTTACGTGTGACATTTTTGCAGATCAGATGTTGACCACACCACCCATGGTATGCTATAGGCTACATAAAAAAGGGACCAGACACCACATTCACCATATATATATATCCTTTTCATGTCCCGATTGACACATAAGGCTTCCACAAGAGACTTCCACTGTTGCCGTCTGCTGCCTTTCTACCAACCGTCTCCCACGTCAGGCCACACTCTTTCAACTCTCTCTCTCTCACTATTCTTCTCCATGTTTCATTTAGACGTCCAGGCCTTCTCATCCACTGTTCATCTGAGAGCTGTCCTAGCCAATGCCCCCACTTGCATATGCCATACATGTCCAAACCACTTCCATCTTTTAATGATGGTCTCTAAGGATGCACAGTCAGTTCGTTTCAAAAGCTCCTCATTTGTTATGGTATTTGGCTAGACAATTTGTAGGATTCTTCTTAAACATTTACTCTGAGGTGTCCATAACTTGTGTATTATGTGTTGGGTCATTGTCCAGCATTCACTACTGTATAATAGCACTCTCAGTACATTACTTCTATATATTTTAAGTTTCGTCCTAAGATTTAGCCCTTTTGTTTTCCAGATTTTGTTGAATATGGCAAAAGTTTGCCTTGCCTTCTTGATTTTTTTCGTATATATATATATATATATATATATATATATATATATATATATATATATATATATATAAATCAGTCATCATCAGCCTCTTTGTCTCATGAAATTATACGTTGTGTGTCACATAGTTTGTTCTGTGCTCAATCACAACGTATGTTGTGGGTGTAATGGTCTATTCTAGAGTGGCAATCCTTGACACAATTGCTGCAGGTAAAACTGGAGCTGATACATAGAATGGCCCCTGTGCTCTCTTTTGTCTCTAATGTGATGAGTTTTTTTCGTTTTGAGTCACCCATCACTGACCTTCACCATGCTGTATGTGTATATATATATATATAGAGAGAGAGATGAGGTATAGATATCCACACATTGAGACATTTATCACTCTTGAAGATAACTAATAAATATTTATTTTCTTTTTCTTTCACAGAATCGAGAAAGATATATTCTAACAATTGGCACTGAAGGCAAAAGTTGGTGGTTGGAGCATGGTATTGGCTGTGAGGTTACCAACTCTAGTTGGGAGGAAGAGGAGGGAGTTAATCAAGGAAGAAACAATCCACCGGAAGCTTATGTTGTTGGTTGTATTCTGCAGTATTACTATGTTGAGGTCATACATGCAGCTGTGCAGTGCTTATTGGCTGTGAGTATTAATATAGCTCTTCTTTTTGTCTTCTTGTTGGGACGCAGAGATGACTGATTCACACAGGGTCTGGAACTATAGGCCACTCCGATCTTCAATACAAGCTCTTGCAATCTAGCAGTTGATATGGGTTGGCTTATATGAAAGTTCTTTTTGAAACCACTTTCTATGAGGGTGTTCAGAATGTCAGGGGATCTCTGTGGCGTAGAGGTTAGGTGCTCGTCTCTCATGCCAAAGGTACCAGGTTTGCTCCCTCATGGAGTCATCTGGATATTTTTCCAGAGATCCCTGATCTCGGTGTAGGTGAGATCGAGTTCCTGGTCCTATCAGAGACGGACTATGAAACGTAGGTCCCATGTTAAATTTGGGCATGTAAAAGAACCCTTGGCATTTCAAAATTGAGAAGAGCAGGCTGGAAAGCCGCTGCCCTGGCAAAATTCATTACAAAAAGGTTAAAAATAAAATCCTACAAAAATATCTGGAATCCTCTCAGGTGCTGCGGAGTTCGTACACTGCAGCTGAGATCTTTCTGTGTAAGAAAGAGATCGGAGCACACATGGTTATTCACTGAAGTGCAATTATAATGGTCCTATCAATCATTCAGAATGTCAGCTCTATCCATTGGCAGATGACAACCTCCTCCCCTCCCCTTTCCAGATATGGCATCACAGCTAGTCAACTTGTCTGCTCTCTCATTGCCAGAGAAACCAATGTAACATTTTATACATCACCACTTCAAAGCACTTAAATTTATATAATTTTCATACACAAACTAAATATTTATTACTTCTCTCTATTCCCCTTACTATTATCGCCCTTAGATCTTCCCTTTTCACTTCCTGTTATCAATGGAGAAGGTGATTATGGATGGAGGCATCCTGGCAAAGAAGAGAAGAGGAAGAACACAGAGAAATTGAATCCAGGATGTAACTGATGATTTGAGCATGATGGCTGCAGAGACGGGACATCTGGTCTATGAGAGAGATAAATTCCGAAGGACTGTTAGGTTCGCAAAGTTCTGCTCAGGACAAGCTATTAGTGAATTATTATTAATCTAATCAAATGCCTTTGTGTTACTGAGACTTGCAAGGGGAACAAAGAATAGTGGCACTGCTACCTACAGGGCATGTTGTAAGTGGCAACTGGGGTAGGGGCTTAGGAAGCTACCTAGTAAATAAAAATTGGATGTGCTGGCCTACTTGTAGGAGCATAACTCATGCAAAGTAAAATTACTCTTAGGCTCAGATCACATACTGATCACAAAGATAGGTTTTACAAGTGGTCAATATGGAGTGTTCGGAGAAGAGAAAGAATAACAAAAAAGTACTGGTTGACAAGTCAAGTCCGTCGTAAATAGAACACAAATTCACAATCTGTGTTATCCTCTAGCCATTGATTGGTTGATAGGACCATCATCATTGCACTTCTGTGAGTAACCATGTGTGCTCCGACATCTTTCTTACACAGTGAGGTCTCAGCTGCAGTGCACAAATACCGAGGGTTCCCAATGCAATTTTGAAGATGAAGATATTTAGTTAGTTATGACATCTAATCCTTGCCACTACCAATACTCTACCTATTAGTTATGACATCTAATCCTTGCCACTACCATACTCTACCTAGTTAGTTATGACATCTAATCTGCTGCCACCTTTTAACCATGACTCTCTACCTAGTTAGTTATGACATCTAATCCTTGCCAACTACCATACTCTACCTAGTTATGACATCTAATCCTTGCCACTACCATGCTCTACCTAGTTAGTTATGACATCTAATCCTTGCCACTACCATACTCTACCTAGTTAGTTATGACATCTAATCCTTGCCACTACCATGCTCTACCTAGTTAGTTATGACATCTAATCCTTGCCACTACCATACTCTACCTAGTTAGTTATGACATCTAATCCTTGCCACTACAATACTCTACCTAGTTAGTTATGGCATCTAATCCTTGCCACTACAATACTCTACCTAGTTAGTTATGACATCTAATCCTTGCCACTACCATACTCTACCTAGTTAGTTATGACATCTAATCCTTGCCACTACAATACTCTACCTAGTTAGTTATGACATCTAATCTTCCACTCCATACTCTACCTAGTTAGTTATAACATCTAATCCTTGCCACTACCATACTCTACCTAGTTAGTTATGACATCTAATCTTGCCTCTCAATACTCTACCTAGTTAGTTATGACATCTAATCCTTGCCTCTACAATACCTACTAGTTAGTTATGACATCTAATCCTTGCCACTAAGATAGTGACATCTGAAAGATTCATGTTTTTTCTGTCTCTCTTTCCAGCTTTTAGGTTTTGTGGCCTCTTGTGTATGTATCTACTTTCTATTTGAGGATGATGAAGATTCTTGTAAGTATAGACAATCCTGCCACCAACATACCATCACAATCCTGCCACCAGCCCCCATCACAATCCAGCACACCATTGCAATACTGCCAGCAATACACCATCGCAATACTGCCAGCAATACACCATCGCAATCTGCCAGCAAACACCATCGCAATACTGACCAATAACCATCGCCAATACACCATCGCAATACTGCCCCCAACACACCATCGCAATACTGCCACCAACACACCATCGCAATACTGCCACCAACACACCATCGCAATACTGTTCCCAACCTACCATTGCAATACTGCCAGCAACACACCATCGCAATACTGCCAGCAACACACCATCGCAATACTGCCACCAACACACCGTCGCAATACTGCCCCCAACACACCGTCGCAATACTGCCCCCAACACACCATCGCAATACTGCCACCAACACACCATCGCAATACTGTCACCAACACACCATCGCAATACTGCCACCAACACACCATCGCAATACTGCCACCAACACACCATCGCAATACTGTCACCAACACACCATCACAATACTGTCACCAACACACCATCACAATACTGTCACCAACACACCATCGCAATACTGTCACCAACACACCATCACAATACTGTCACCAACACACCATCGCAATACTGCCACCAACACACCATCACAATACTGTCACCAAACACACCATCGCAATACTGCCACCAACACACCATCGCAATACTGTCACCAACACACCATCACAATACTGTCACCAACACACCATCACAATACTGTCACCAAACACACCATCACAATACTGCCACCAACACACCATCACAATACTGTCACGAACACACCATCACAATACTGTCACCAACACACCATCACAATAATGTCACGAACACGCCATCACAATACTGTCACCAAACACACCATCACAATACTGTCACCAACACACCATCACAATGGTACCTTTGACATGAGAGACGAGCACCTAACCTCTTCCCCACAGAGACCCCGGACAAAAGTTAAGATGCGGAACAATTTATTAAGAAGTCTCCATACAACACATGCACTTTAGCTAGACTGTCATATCTTTGTTAAATAAAATCAACAGTTTACTTAAGTCATCGATGACTACCTTAGATTAATGCTGTTAACAACAGCTTATGTATAAGTCAAGTAGGCTGTCTGTAAACACATCTTTCCTAGCATTACATTGCTTGTTAGATAAGCATTGCCAAAGATGTTTGGGTAGAACAATAAAGAATAAACTTGAGTTATAGTGTCTTTAATAACATCGTCGACAGAGATGACTGCGTAGCATACGGTCATGGTTGACTCGACACCAACTTTTTCTTTGCTTATCAGAGTGTAAAGTGGGTTACCATTGTTTCCGTGAATAAAAGGTTATTTTAATGTGCTTGGTTTACCAATAGTTATGTATTTCTTTCTAGGGTTTATCTCTGTTTATGTATATCTTCTGAGTCTTTTATATCTGTTTATATATCATTCTATGGGTCTCTTTTATTCTGTTTATGTATATCATTCTATGGGTCTCTTTTATCTCTGTTTATGTATATCATTCTAGGGGTCTCTTTTATTTGTTTATGTATATCATTCTAGGGTCTCTTTATCTCTGTTTATGTATACTTCTAGGGTCTCTTTATTCTGTTTATGTATATCATTCTAGGGTCTCTTTTATCTCTATGTATATCATTCTAGGGTCTCTGTGGCGTAGAGGTTAGGTGCTCGCCTCTCATGCCAAAGGTAACCAGTTCGCTCCCTCGTGGAGCCATAAGGATATTTTTCCAGAGATCCCTGATCTCATTGTAGGTGAGAGATCGAGTTCCAAGTCCTATCGGAGACAGGTGATAAAATGTAGACCTGTGTTCAATTTGAGCACGTAAAAGAACCCTTGGCAATTCAAAATCGAGAATAGTAGGCCGAAAAACCATTGCTCTGGCCAAATTTATAAGGAAAAGATTTTTTAAAATAAAAGATTCCTAGAAAATCTCTTTACCATCTTCATAATTACATCGTGGACCCTTGCTGGTGTTACAGAGTTCCACAGCTGAAATCTTCCTGTGTAAGAAAGAGATCAGAGCATACATGGCTACTCACTGAAGTGCAATGATGATGGTCCTATCAATCTATCTATATCTTTCTAGTATATCTGTTACTAGTATAAAACAAGGTGTTACAGAAAAGTTCTTAGAACATCCTGGACAGCGAAGAGAAAAACAAAGACATCCTACAAGATCTGCATATCGAAGAGCAGTGGCTCATAAATAACACAGTATCCTGGAAGATGAAATATTTTGGCCACAGTAAACATCGCAGTGGTTTGGGGAGAACAGTAATGGAAGACATGGTTCCTGGAGTACGAGGAAGGGGGTGACCGAGACGAAGTTGACAGCAGGAGATCAAAGAAACCTCGCTGGCTAAAACCGGACAAATCGCTGAAGATAAGCACCAGAGCTCCAAATGGTGCTCAAGATGTGACGAACAATACCAATGCTAAGGCTGCGTGAATCGGATTTCCACATGAATAAGATTTATGGGGAGGTCTGGGCGGTGATCGTGAGAGAAAGAGAAACCTTGAGCATGGCGTTGGAGTAGCAGGCTGTGATGATAGTGGCATTCCGCAAGGGACACACTACTTGGTCTTCTTCGAACGCTCCATATCAACCACTTGTTAACCACTCTGTGATTTGTATGTGATCCTAGCCTAAGAACGGTTATACGTTTTGCCAGTTATGCGCCTACAAGTAGACCACATTCGTTTTCTATGTCACTTTATTTACTAGGGTAGCTTCCTTACCTCAATCACATTATGACATGTCTTGTAGGTTCCAGTGTTACTATTCTTTGCTCCCCTTGTGAGTCCCGGCAACACACAGGTGTTCTACTTGATGATATGTTACCTGTGTTTATGTTTTATTTTAGAATAATTGTGTCCATCATCAAATAACTTGTCCTGAGCAGAACTTTGCCACACCAACAGTCCTCCGAAATTTCTCTCTCTCATAGGCCAGGTGTCAGGCCTCTGCAGCCATCATGTTCAAACTATCAGTTACATCCTGATCCATCTTCTCCCTGGTCTTCCTCTTCTTCTCTTTACCGATATGCCTTCTTCCATGATGGTTTTCTCCAGCCCTTCATATCTTTTTATATGTTCAAAAAATCTCAATTTTCTCTTTCTTATTTGTAGCATCAGCCAGTTTTCTTTGATTTTGTGTTCTTTCTGGATAGATCTATTTGTTCTCTTCTCTGTCCAAGATATACGAAGGACTCTTCTGTAACACTTATATTCGAAAGCACATATATGTTTTCCCACTGCTTTATTAAATGTCCATGCTTTACACCCATATGTTGCCACTGGGAATATACATGCTCTTAGTATTCTAATCTTTGTTTTTCTATCAGTAATAATTGTGTTACTATTTCTTATTGTTTTTGTTAACCTTTTATATAATAATATCTTGTCATAATTTCAAAATAAATGCTAACATCATTTTGTCTTGTTTATTTATTCAACAGTGAGCTTAGCTAATGATGAACTAGAGTTTGTTAAAATGAGGTACCACACACCCGTACATATGTCTGCATATAATGACAAGATGTGCTTTGATAACATCAACCTGACCACAGAACTGACACCATCTTCCCCTAGATCCAGAAACCGGGAGAACAGAAGTACCTCCGGGCTATGACACAACAATGAAAACCATGAATGCTGCAGAATATAATTATTATGGGGATCAGAGACAAAGTCCTTGGAGTCAAGCAAACACTAGATCTGTGAGGTCAACGCACAAGCAGGCTGAAGGTTCTGTCAATAACATAACATACAGTGAACCTGTGAACAATTTACCCTGGGTTCAGATAACACCTTCTACCAATTCTGAAAGTAGTATGTTCAGACATTTCCCATAGATGACCCTATTTATATTATTCTCGTGTGGGTACATACTGGAAAAAAATCAACACTGCAAATTGGAAATTCCTTATGATATTGTATTGTGTAACCGACATGCTCCATTTCCAAGGCAGAAAAACTTTTGAAGGAATCTCTTTGTTCTCTTGAATGCATGTTGGATGGTTGTCAAGTAGTCAGAATGTGAACAAATGCAAGAAGGAACTTTGATGTAAAATTTAGAACTGAGTGAATTTAGATCTAATTTTCAGAAGCCATATCATTAAATAATTATAGTTTATATTGTCTATTGTTTTTCCCCAGATGGATAATGGAATTGTTTGTCCACTCTTGCCGTTAGCGTTAGGGTGGGAGCTTTAATTTGTATTCCGGGGCCAGATGAATCGCCCTTGTTGTATTTATTTACTGTGGTCTTGATATTGTCTATCCATTTCTTTGTCT
This sequence comes from Arion vulgaris, assembly GCA_020796225.1. Classification (NCBI taxonomy): domain Eukaryota; kingdom Metazoa; phylum Mollusca; class Gastropoda; order Stylommatophora; family Arionidae; genus Arion; species Arion vulgaris. The sequence goes on along the minus strand of CM036755.1, from coordinate 60,808,472 downwards.
TCCCTTGGCTCTAGTACCTTCTCTCTATTTATTGTATGCTGTTATTGGTGGTTGATTGTATTCCATTCTCATTAAATGTCAGAATCACTGCATTTGTTCTCTTTCAATGTATTCGGTGCATGAAGTTATGCCCACTCTGCTTCTGATGTCCTCGTTTTGTAATCTCTTTCCTGGTGACCACCACCGCCTTTCTCAAGCATTTCATATGTGGTGTGTTGCTATTAGGGACCAAGTTATTGACACTGGTAATAAAGTGTTGGTAGAATAATACTTTTTATCGTCTTTTGACCAGTTTATATTAAAGGTTTGTTTTACAGAAGTATGATGAGAATCACATACAATGCTAAATTAACAAATATGGAGGTGTTGAATGAGGTCAAGATACAGAGAAAACGTATCATAAATATAGGAAAGAGGCAGTCATCATTTTTCGGGCATGTGATGAGGAGGCGAGATCAATATTTTATCCATCTCCGATAGGACTAGGAACTAGATCTCACCTACATTGAGATCAAGGATTACTGGAAATTATCCATAATCTGAGGTTCAATTCTTTACGGTTACCGGTTTGACCGACATGACAACACAGTGTTTCCATGTTATTTGTGAACAAGGTCATTTGAAGCCATGGATGCAGGTGGCAAATGGAATGTGAGAGCAGCCAACAATTAATATGAGTTATGGTCTCCATTTCGATATGGTAGGCAGAAGATCCCAATTAAAGACAATGGCTACGATCCCCGGCTAGTATAGTTACTGCCCAATGGAAAGCAAGAGGGAAACTACCATGGTTACTGCCTGTAGTATCACTTTTTGTAGTGGTGTGGGATGAGAACCCGAGGAACTAAATGTTGCATGGCTAGTACAGTCTCTGTGAAGCTGTTCAGGTTAGGATTTTTCATTTATGTCCACAATATAAAAACATCCTTGGCCTTACCGTGGATTGAATACAGATCTCCTGCATGGTAGCTACGTTTTAATCCATGTGGCCAGATGCTCCTCAAAGGAAAACTACTGTCATAAATATCCCTAGAAAGTTCATATCTCAATACAACTTAATGAGGCAAGCATGGTATAACAAAGATACCAATCTTTTTGATATTGTATCAGTAAATGTTGTAACAGCCGATGTGGGTCAACACATGTCATTCTGATCTTCAATATGCGCTAATGTTAATGTATAACTAATGTTAAGTATGTGCTAATGTTAATGTATATGTCGTTGAATTTATACAGTATTAAGTATACAATGAACACATGAACAGGTGTTTAATGAGGATATTTGTATACAATAAAACTGAGTATGCAGAACAGTGAGATTCTACTTTGTACCTTTTTCTCATGTTATATATGCAGATATATTAAGCATCTGGGTTTAAGGATTAGAGGCTGGCTCATTATTTCTTAGAGGGGGCATAGTCTGTGGTGTAGAGGTTGGGTGTTCATCTCTCATGCCAAACCTACCAGGTTTGCTCCCTTGTGAAGCCATTTGGATATTTTTTCCAAAGATCCCTGATCTTGGTGTAGGTGAAATCAAGTTCCTAGTCCTATCGGAGATGGATGATAAATCGTAGGTCCTGTGTTCAGTTTGAGCACATAAAAGAACCCTTAGCAGTTCAGAATCTAAAAGAGCAGGCTGGAAAGTTGCTGCCCTGGAAAAAATTTATTAGAAAAGATCAAATTCCTACAAAAATATCTTCTAAATTACATCGGGTACCCTTGCCGGTGCAACATACTTGACGCACTGCAGCTGAGATCTTCATGTGTAAGAAAGATATTGTAGCACACATGGTTGTATGTGATCTGAGCCTAAGAGAGATTGTACGTTGTGCCAATTATGCGCCTACAAATAGGCCAGTCCATTCAATTACTGCAATGCTTTTTATTTACTATGGTAACTTTCTGAGTATTGCATATTATTGTTGGGGTTTTCTAGGCATTGTCTTGGAAGGTAGTTTGCCATTGCTTTCCTTCCTGGCAGTGACCATACTGGTCCATGACCGTAACCTTTGTCTCTATTACAGAGATCCTCTGTCTACTGTCATGAGTTTTGAGACCATAACCATTGACACTCTGTCGACTGCTCCCTCACTCATCCACCACCAGAAAGAACTCAAAAGTAAAAAAAAACTGGCTGATGATACAAATAAGAAAGTGAAAATGGAGATATTTTGGACATATAAAAAGACATGAAGGGCTGGAGAAAGCCATCAAAGAAGGAGGCATGCCGGCAAAGAGAAGAGGAGGAAGACTACGGAGAAGATGGATTCAGGATATAACTGATGGTTTGAACATGACGGCTGCAGAGGCAGGACATCTGGCCTATGAGAGAAATTCAGGAGGACTGTTGGGGTGGCAAAGTTCTGCTCAGGACAAGCTATTTGATGATGATGAGCTTTCTAGACCCCTACGCCTTACGACATGCCTTGTAGGTCGAGTGTTACTATTCTTTTCTCCTTGAGGGCCCCTGCAAAACATGCGAACTGTTATGTGCAATTTTTTTGCAGTTCCTTGAGACACCTTGTATAGCAGTTTTAGGTTTCTCTCACTATAGAATTGATTCAGTTTCACATGTTTTTTTTTCCCTGGAAATGTTGCTTTATTTAATATATGTTTCTGTACATAATTCTTTATATGGTTATTTTCTACCGTCACATATCCTGATGATTGAATACACATTGATGTTGGTGATGGTTATATAATGTTTTGTTTGGTACAGCTTTTTATCTTCCTTTCTTTTCTCTGCTCCTGTTTTGCCTCATAGCATCAGGATAAGAAGAGGTTTCGAGAATTAGCTTTTGTGTGCGCTTCAACCTCAATTAACTCTTTAAACGTGCAGTTATTTCCTCAATTTTTTAACAGTTAATTCAAGTTCGCAAAAACACATTTTAAAAAAAATCATAACTACTCACCAATAAATAAACATATGTATATATATATGTCTAATAATATACTAATTTAAGAAAACTGGATAACCTATTAGAATAACAAGGTTAAAAAGTAGCAGAAGTAAAACTAGAAAGACTTCTTATATGGGAAGTAACTTGAATGGCACAGTGTGCATTAATGGCTTCAATAGAATTCCGCTGTGACGCAGTGTATGGCGAATGGCTTCCAACGGAATTTCGCTGTGACAAGCGGATGGCGTTCAACAGAACTCCGCTGTGGCGAGTGTGGCGAAAAGCATGAAAAGAGTTAAAGAGAAGACTAAAAACATATATATCTTTCAAGTTGATAATAAAGAAAACATTGTGATGTTTCCATTTTTGTCCTGACTTTGTGTATACTTATTTGTTATGACCTTCTTGTAATAGTTGTATGTAAATTTTCCTGTTATATGTCTACAAAACTGCTGTTACTGCCTGTATTACCACTTTGTATGTGGTCTAGGACAAGGGGGGACATGTGCCTGTGGAATTTAATGGTCGCATGGCCAGTGTAGTTGCTGTGAAACTGTTCAGGTTATGATTTTTCTTATGCCCCTGACAGAAAAAATTCCTTAGCCGTACCATGGATTGAACCCGGGTCACCCTTGAAAGGGAACAGCACTCTAATCCATTCTGCCAGATGCTCTGCTGTTATATGTGTATACTTTTATGTGTAATTTCAAACTCCTTAAATCATAGGATTGATTCAACTTCAATTCTGCTACTATTGGTTAATGAGATCAATTCTTCGAATGCTCCATATCGACCACTCTGTGTGATTTGTTTGATATCTGAGCCTAAGAGCGATTGCACGTTGTGCCAGTTATGCGCCTACAAGTAGGCCAGCACATCCGATTTCTGCGCTGTTTTTTTACTAGGTAACATCCCTAGGGCCTACATCAGTCACCTCTTACAAAATGCCTTGTAGGTTGCAGTGGTACTATTCTTTGCTTCCCTTGCGCCCCGACACCACAAGGGTGGATGTCAAATCATTTGACACTATTCAACAGGTAATGAAAAATTGTTGGCTGTCGTAAGACTAAAAAAATACATATCTTTCAAGTTGATCATACTTTTTCAGAAGACTAAACTAAATACATATCAGTTATATGAGGACTATCATCCTTAGCACTCCGGACACGTCCATAGGTGCTCCGTCTCAACAAATCCAGCAGCGTCTAGCGGCCCAACACATCAGTTCGATGTTCATTAATCAATCTCTTTGCATATTTGATATGTCATTCTTTACGGGCTGCACCAATGTCGACACCCATCTCTCTCTATCTGGTCAGCGAGTGAGATTCACAACCCTGAAACTCCTCTGGTCGAAAAGACTCAATCTGGTCAGCAAGTGGAATTCACAACCGTGAAACTCCTCTGTTCTGAAAGACTCTCTCGGTGCGTTAAGAATGCCATTTCGGTCTATGGCATCTTCCTCTGATATTGTAGCCATGCCAGCCAATCTATGAGCTCTGTCATTACCACTAACTCCTGCGTGCCCAGTGACTACGAAAGCAACTTGAATGCATTTGACAATAGATGTCTGCAAAAATAATGAACATAAAATGGAACGAATTCAGGAGAAGTGATGAAATCAGAGAAATATCTGGTCAACCACTAGTGACAACTGTTATAAGAAGATGGAGATATGTTGGACATACTTTGAGAAGAAATGAAAGCAGGTATTGAAGTAGGATGTAGAAGGTTCAAGAAAGAGAGGTTGACCTAAGGAGACCATGAAACGAACTTTGCTGAGAGAGGCAAGAAATATCAGCCTCAGTTCCATGGAGGAGATTGAGCGAGTTGCACAGGATAGAGCGGTAAGGAGAAATTGCTTCCAGGCCCTTTGTAACGTATAACAGTACGAGAGGAATTATTAATATAAGTTAATCATACCTTTCAGAAGACTAAAAAGCATACATATCTTTCAAGTTGATACTAAACAAACAAGAAGAGACCGGCTTATAAATGAAGACATCAGGAAAACAGTGGGTACAACATCAGTACTGAACTTTATCAAGAAGCAACAAATTAAATGGTTCAGCCACATAAGCAGATTACCAACAGGCAGTATACCATAGAAAGCAATGTTGTTCGTGATACAAAGCAAAAGGCCGGCCATGCAAAAGGTGGATTTCAGAGATAACAGACACAAAGACACATTATGAAGCGCACACAAATGCCCTGCTTGAAAACTCTTCTTACCCTGAAGCTGTGAGGCAAGCCAGGATTGGAGAAGAGAAAGAAAGACAATGTGCATAGAGAGGCTCGCCCAGATGTCTTCTTTCGACGTGACACTGAAAGGCAAACAGGATTAGAGGATAGATAGACTAAAGAAACATTGTGTTGTTTTCATTTTGTCCTCACTTTGTGTATATTTATTTTGTTGTTATATTTAAGCTGTAATTAGTTTATTATTGTGATCTGCAGAATAAACTTGTTTATAAAATTTTTTTTATTTTTGTCATTTTTCAAGTTGCTTCTTAACTCTTAGTGGACCAATAGCCACACTATGTGGCTTTGGGTTGACGCCTTTACATGTGCCACACTACGGGCGTTTTCATATTCAGAAATACTCCACCAATGTTTAAAACAAACAAAATTCAATTCTAAATATATTTTGATATATGGTAAATGTTACGTATATAAAAACTTTTTGGGGACAAAACTAATGATAGCTATGTGTTTAAAAATGTGTGATTTAAAAAATTGGCTTGCAATTTGGTTTGTGGTTTTTGACCTGGTCCACTAAGAGTTAATTTCTGGTTGACATATTTGTGAAAATAAACATGGACCAAACAATGATGAGAAAGTTAATATATTTTGTGAATGGAAGCAAGAGTTTGTAAGGTTTCTGGTTGTGTTGGTAACTTTTCGCAGGCAGCACATTTCACATGTAGTTAATACAGACGACTAGTAAAAGTTTTAAACGACAATGCCTGTCAACCTTATTTATATATCTACTCCAACTTGTTAACCTCTCTGTGTGACTTGTATGTGATCTGAGCCTAAGAGTGATTGTACATTATGCCAGTTATGCACCTACAAGTAGGCCAGCACATCCCATTTCTGCAATGCGTTTTATTTACTATAGTAGCTTCCCTAATTCCTACATCAGTCGCTTCTTAGGTTCTTAGGACATGCCTTGTAGGTCACAGTGGTACTATACTTTGCTGCCCTTGAAAGCCTGGCACCACATTGGCTATGTATTTCCAATAATGTCAGACTGTTAATCTGTATAATCACAGATGCGGACATAGATATTTGTTGACACAACCAGGACATGACATTGTGACATATAGAAATCTGTGACACAAGTTGCTTGATATATATTCAGGATAGACATGAGAGCATTCAGTATTATTTTAAAAAGTAGTAACATCTGGTATAGAATCCACATTGTGGAGGCACAAAGTGTTATTTGTTTAACTTTGTGTTAGTGTACATTTGATATTCTGTTGTGGTCATGTTGAATATATTTCCTAACTTTCCAGAATTTCAAATATCGATTTAAGGGATTGGTTATTGGTTACTAAACTGACGTCATTGCAATCTGGGCAGACCTATAGGTGCTAGTCACAGCCATCTCTAGATAACTAGGCCAGACAACTGACAAGGGGTTCCTGACCTAGATCAGAAAAGGGGGCCGGAAAATATATGTTTGATAGAACACTGCAAGCCTTTTGCAATTTTACTCAATTCTGTGAGTCTATGGTTATTTATTGCTGAAAATATTCATAATAGTGATATTCCTTATTTTTAAACTTAACTTGTTGCATAATATAACTTGATTTAGCATTTTGTGTTGATTTTAAAATGAATTTGTCTATATACACCAATACTGGAATGCGAGGTCACGGGGTGTAGTTGGGGTCTGATTTCTCATAATTCTTACCTGAGTCCGAAGGCCCATACGTTTTTAGTTGGCTCTGGCTCAGTCTCCCCCAACAGATATCGAAGAGAATGCATACTGATGGTTTCCATTGCTCACTGGTTAAACACACTTCTCACTCTGCCCCTCAGACATCCACTTGTACTTGTACAACGGGTAACTCCAAACTGCCTAAATTTCTGGATCGATTCAACATCTATTTCACCCGAGTGGTTACTGGGGCCCAAATTTGGGTTGTAAAGAATAGAACCACTGTTACCTGCCACACATGTCGTAAGAGGCGACTAAGGAGGTTGGGCTGAAATCGGATGCATGTGCCCTAAACGTATAGACGTCTATGCGTTTAGGGCCTACGAACCAATGTGCAACGTATACACGTTCTTGGCAAAGATCAAACACATCACAAAGAGTGATTAAATTTGGTCGTAAAGAAGATCTATTTTAGTGTCCTCATCCAACAGTTGCGAAGAGACCAAAAAACATCACCCTTATCCATCTTCAACTCCTCAACATAGATATTTGTTGACTCAACTAGGACATGACATTGTGACATATAGAAACCTGTGACACATGAGAAACTATAAGGGACAACTGCAGTAAAACTATGTAGCAATGGCGAAACATGTAATAGCAAAGTACTGTAATTATACAATAACAATACACAGCAATATTTTGACCAAAAGGTCTTTATCAAGTAAGTATCTGAATATAGTTATTGTACTTTGTAAAAGTAGAGTACTTTTTTTTGGACTGAAATCGGATGCTCATATCCTAAGCGTGTAGAAGTCTATGTGTTTAGGGGCTACTAAACCAATGTGCAACGTATACACGTTCTGACAAAGATCAAACATATCACAAAGAGTGATTAAAATTGGTCGTAAAGAACGAACGCAAAGTAGAAGTAGAGTACTTTGTTTTTTACGCGTTTCGCCAGAATTTCAAATGAGCTTCCGCTGGTGTGATTTTTCTTCTTCTTTCTCTAACCAACAATGAAAACAACAAATGCGGTTGTTTGCGGCAATGAGAGATCAGACATGCTTGCATTGATAGTTGGGGAAGTATAGGATAGATAAGGGGGATGTTCTTCTGTTTCTTGCCGACCTACTGTTGGATGAGGACACTAAAATTGATGTTGAATCAATACAGCAATTTAGTGAGCTGGAATTACATGTACAAGTAGAGCTTGAGAAGCAGAGAGAGTGTGTTTAACCAGCAAGCCACAGGAACCATCAGTTCAGTAATCAACCTTCATTTTCTTTGAACGCTCCATACAGACCACTTGTTAAACCAATATTTGTGATTTGAGTATTCTTCTTCTGCTCCATATCAACCACTTGTTAACCACTCTGTGTGATTTGAATGTGATCTGAGCCTGAGAAATTGTTGTGCCAGTTATGCGTCTACAAGTAGGCCAGCACATCCTATTTCTGCTACACTTTTATTCACACGGGTAACTTTCCTATGCCCCTACCTTAGTTGCCTCTTATGACAAATCTTGTAGGTCGCAGTGTTACTATTCTTTGCTCCTTTGCGGGCCCTGGCAACACATGGGCGCAGTAACCAATAACAACGACACAATTAGCAACTCTCAATAACAATATATAAAATGAAAAAGCAGGTTTCATTTGTATTTCTCATTTTCACTATATTTATAGAAATATAATGCATTGTGTACATAAAAATCATAGAATATAAAGAGAACAGAAATATTTAGTATATCAATTTGGTTGCCAGTGTGGTTTCTGGATTTCAATAGAGCAACTGGAAAACCAAATAACAGGAACTAATGTATCCTACAATCAGAACTTAACTCTTTGTGGACCAAACTATGTGGCTTTGGGTTGACTCCTTTTACCAGGAGCCACACTAAAGGGCGTTTTTATTGTAAATGAAATGGCTTGTAAAAACATGACTTTTGCCTTGGTACACTAAGAGTTAATATAAGAACTGGAAGAAGTGGTTTTTGGATGAATTCAGGAGAAATGATGAAATCAGAGAAATGTCTTTCTGGTCAACCACTAGTGACAACTGTTGTAAGAAGAAGATGGAGATATGTTGGTTATACCTAGAGAAGAATTGATTGATTGATTGACAGGATCATCATCATGACACTTTGGTGAGTAACCATGTATGCTACAATCTCTTTCATACACAGGAAGATCTCAACAGTAATGCATGAACTCCATAGCACCGACAGGTCCCCCGATGTAATGATCTCAATGTAGGTTATATCAGAGACTAACAATAAAACATATGTCCCTAGTTCACGTTGAACATGTAAAACAACCCTTGGAAGTTAAAAATTAATAAAAGTAGGCTGCAAAGAAGCTGCCCGGTCAAAATTCATTAAAAGATTAATATAAAATTCCTCCCAAACTTTTCACCATCTTCAAAATTACATCGGGATCTTTGCGGTGCTATGGATTTCATGCATTGCAGCTGAGATCTTCCTGTATAAGAAAGAGATCGGAGCACACATGGTTATTCATGAACATGCAATGATGATAGTCATATGAAGCAATCAAAATATTAAAAATAAACATCGCTTGCGTTGTTAAAAACTAAACAACACTGAATTGCAGGAAACAATAAACATTAGAAGTAGCTAGAAACATACAAAATAATGTACAGGTGTTAGAAATAAAACAACATACTTTGTAGCTGCTGTAAATAAAAAAAACATACAAAGTAAGTAAGAGGTAAGAGGGTAGTCGAATGGTTAAATGCGGTGGGGTTTCCTGACGGAAACATTCCATGTTCGATCCTCGTTAAGACAAGCTTTTTTCTGTCAGTCCCTATATGTAGAAATGGTATGCCACTTGTTGAGAGTATTGCACTGACTCCATAGCTCCTGCAATAATCCTAGTGGTCTCTGGAATAAATGCACTCATGAACACAACAGTACGGTTCGAACTCACAACTTTTGGAATACAAGGGCTAAACAAGTAAGCCAACAGTAGAGTTGGGCAGTTGATACAATTTGGTGGTAGGCCAACAGTAGAGTTGGGCAGTTGATACAACTTGGTGGTACGCCAACAGTAGAGTTGGGCAGTTGATACAACTTGGTGGTAAGCCAACAGTAGAGTTAGGCAGTTGATACAACTTGGTGGTAAGCCAACAGTAGAGTTGGGCAGTTGATACAACTTGGTGGTAAGCCAACAGTAGAGTTGGGCAGTTGATACAACTTGGTAGTAAGCCAACAGTAGAGTTGGGCAGTTGATACAACTTGGTGGTACGCCAACAGTAGAGTTGGGCAGTTGATACAACTTGGTGGTAAGCCAACAGTAGAGTTAGGCAGTTGATACAACTTGGTGGTAAGCCAACAGTAGAGTTGGGCAGTTGATACAACTTGGTGGTAAGCCAACAGTAGAGTTGGGCAGTTGATACAACTTGGTAGTAAGCCAACAGTAGAGTTGGGCAGTTGATACAACTTGGTGGTAAGCCAACAGTAGAGTTGGGCAGTTGATACAACTTGGTGGTAAGCCAACAGTAGAGTTGGGCAGTTGATACAACTTGGTGGTAAGCCAACAGTAGAGTTAGGCAGTTGATACAACTTGGTGGTAAGCCAACAGTAGAGTTGGGCAGTTGATACAACTTGGTGGTAAGCCAACAGTAGAGTTGGGCAGTTGATACAACTTGGTGGTAGGCCAACAGTAGAGTTGGGCAGTTGATACAACTTGGTGGTAGTAAGCCAACAGTAGAGTTGGGCAGTTGATACAACTTGCTGGTAAGCCAACAGTAGAGTTGGGCAGTTGATACAACTTGGTGGTAGGCCAACAGTAGAGTTGGGCAGTTGATACAACTTGGTGGTAGGCCAACAGTAGAGTTGGGCAGTTGATACAATTTGGTGGTAGGCCAACAGTAGAGTTGGGCAGTTGATACAATTTGGTGGTAGGCCAACAGTAGAGTTGGGCAGTTGATACAACTTGGTGGTAGGCCAACAGTAGAGTTGGGCAGTTGATACAACTTGGTGGTAGGCCAACAGTAGAGTTGGGCAGTTGATACAATTTGGTGGTAGGCCAACAGTAGAGTTGGGCAGTTGATACAACTTGGTGGTAAGCCAACAGTAGAGTTGGGCAGTTGATACAACTTGGTGGTAAGCCAACAGTAGAGTTGGGCAGTTGATACAACTTGGTGGTAGGCCAACAGTAGAGTTGGGCAGTTGATACAACTTGGTGGTAAGCCAACAGTAGAGTTGGGCAGTTGATACAACTTGGTGGTAAGCCAACAGTAGAGTTGGGCAGTTGATACAACTTGGTGGTAGGCCAACAGTAGAGTTGGGCAGTTGATACAACTTGGTGGTAAGCCAACAGTAGAGTTGGGCAGTTGATACAACTTGGTGGTAAGCCAACAGTAGAGTTGGGCAGTTGATACAACTTGGTGGTAAGCCAACAGTAGAGTTGGGCAGTTGATACAACTTGGTGGTAGGCCAACAGTAGAGTTGGGCAGTTGATACAACTTGGTGGTAAGCCAACAGTAGAGTTGGGCAGTTGATACAACTTGGTGGTAGGCCAACAGTAGAGTTGGGCAGTTGATACAACTTGGTGGTAGGCTAACAGTAGAGTTGGGCAGTTGATACAACTTGGTGGTAAGCCAACAGTAGAGTTGGGCAGTTGATACAACTTGGTGGTAAGCCAACAGTAGAGTTGGGCAGTTGATACAACTTGGTGGTAGGCCAACAGTAGAGTTGGGCAGTTGATACAACTTGGTGGTAAGCCAACAGTAGAGTTGGGCAGTTGATACAACTTGGTGGTAGGCCAACAGTAGAGTTGGGCAGTTGATACAACTTGGTGGTAGGCTAACAGTAGAGTTGGGCAGTTGATACAACTTGGTGGTAAGCCAACAGTAGAGTTGGGCAGTTGATACAACTTGGTGGTAAGCCAACAGTAGAGTTGGGCAGTTGATACAACTTGGTGGTAGGCCAACAGTAGAGTTGGGCAGTTGATACAACTTGGTGGTAGGCTAACAGTAGAGTTGGGCAGTTGATACAACTTGGTGGTAAGCCAACAGTAGAGTTGGGCAGTTGATACAATTTGGTGGTAGGCCAACAGTAGAGTTGGGCAGTTGATACAACTTGGTGGTAGGCCAACAGTAGAGTTGGGCAGTTGATACAACTTGGTGGTAGGCCAACAGTAGAGTTGGGCAGTTGATACAACTTGGTAGTAGTAAGCTGGACTTGTACTTTAGTGGACAATGTATTGGAGAATATAGTGTTAGGAGAGGGCAGCAGTTGCGTAGTTACAACTTGGTAGTAGTAAGCTGGACTTGTACTTTAGTGGACAATGTATTGGAGAATATAGTGTTAGGGAGAGGGCAGCAGTTGCGTAGTTACAACTTGGTAGTAGTAAGCTGGACTTGTACTTTAGTGGACAATGTATTGGAGAATACAGTGTTAGGGAGAGGGCAGCAGTTGCGTAGTTACAACTTGGTGGTAGTAAGCTGGACTTGTACTTTAGTGGACAATGTATTGGAGAATACAGTGTTAGGGAGAGGGCAGCAGTTGCGTAGTTACAACTTGGTGGTAGTAAGCTGGACTTGTACTTTAGTGGACAATGTATTGGAGAATATAGTGTTAGGAGAGGGCAGCAGTTGCGTAGTTACAACTTGGTGGTAGTAAGCTGGACTTGTACTTTAGTGGACAATGTATTGGAGAATATAGTGTTAGGAGAACTGCAGTTACGTAGTTACAACTTGGTGGTAGTAAGCTGGACTTGCACTTTAGTGGACAATGTATTGGAGAATATAGTGTTAGGGAGAGGGCAGCAGTTACGTAGTTACAACTTGGTGGTAGTAAGCTGGACTTGTACTTTAGTGGACAATGTATTGGAGAATATAGTGTTAGGGAGAGGGCAGCAGTTGCGTAGTTACAACTTGGTAGTAGTAAGCTGGACTTGCACTTTAGTGGACAATGTATTGGAGAATACAGTGTTAGGGAGAGGGCAGCAGTTGCGTAGTTACAACTTGGTGGTAGTAAGCTGGACTTGCACTTTAGTGGACAATGTATTGGAGAATACAGTGTTAGGGAGAGGGCAGCAGTTGCGTAGTTACAACTTGGTGGTAGTAAGCTGGACTTGCACTTTAGTGGACAATGTATTGGAGAATACAGTGTTAGGGAGAGGGCAGCAGTTGCGTAGTTACAACTTGGTAGTAGCAAGCTGGACTTGTACTTTAGTGGACAATGTATTGGAGAATATAGTGTTAGGGAGAGGGCAGCAGTTGCGTAGTTACAACTTGGTGGTAGTAAGCTGGACTTGTACTTTAGTGGACAATGTATTGGAGAATATAGTGTTAGGAGAACTGCAGTTACGTAGTTACAACTTGGTGGTAGTAAGCTGGACTTGTACTTTAGTGGACAATGTATTGGAGAATATAGTGTTAGGGAGAGGGCAGCAGTTGCGTAGTTACAACTTGGTAGTAGTAAGCTGGACTTGTACTTTAGTGGACAATGTATTGGAGAATATAGTGTTAGGGAGAGGGCAGCAGTTGCGTAGTTACAACTTGGTGGTAGTAAGCTGGACTTGCACTTTAGTGGACAATGTATTGGAGAATATAGTGTTAGGGAGAGGGCAGCAGTTGCGTAGTTACAACTTGGTGGTAGTAAGCTGGACTTGCACTTTAGTGGACAATGTATTGGAGAATATAGTGTTAGGGAGAGGGCAGCAGTTGCGTAGTTATAACTTGGTGGTAGTAAGCTGGACTTGCACTTTAGTGGACAATGTATTGGAGAATACAGTGTTAGGGAGAGGGCAGCAGTTGCGTAGTTACAACTTGGTGGTAGTAAGCTGGACTTGCACTTTAGTGGACAATGTATTGGAGAATATAGTGTTAGGGAGAGGGCAGCAGTTGCGTAGTTACAACTTGGTGGTAGTAAGCTGGACTTGCACTTTAGTGGACAATGTATTGGAGAATATAGTGTTAGGGAGAGGGCAGCAGTTGCGTAGTTACAACTTGGTGGTAGTAAGCTGGACTTGTACTTTAGTGGACAATGTATTGGAGAATATAGTGTTAGGGAGAGGGCAGCAGTTGCGTAGTTACAACTTGGTAGTAGTAAGCTGGACTTGTACTTTAGTGGACAATGTATTGGAGAATATAGTGTTAGGGAGAGGGCAGCAGTTGCGTAGTTACAACTTGGTGGTAGTAAGCTGGACTTGCACTTTAGTGGACAATGTATTGGAGAATATAGTGTTAGGGAGAGGGCAGCAGTTGCGTAGTTATAACTTGGTGGTAGTAAGCTGGACTTGCACTTTAGTGGACAATGTATTGGAGAATACAGTGTTAGGGAGAGGGCAGCAGTTGCGTAGTTACAACTTGGTGGTAGTAAGCTGGACTTGCACTTTAGTGGACAATGTATTGGAGAATATAGTGTTAGGGAGAGGGCAGCAGTTGCGTAGTTACAACTTGGTGGTAGTAAGCTGGACTTGCACTTTAGTGGACAATGTATTGGAGAATATAGTGTTAGGGAGAGGGCAGCAGTTGCGTAGTTACAACTTGGTGGTAGTAAGCTGGACTTGTACTTTAGTGGACAATGTATTGGAGAATATAGTGTTAGGGAGAGGGCAGCAGTTGCGTAGTTATTAGTGAACTCACTTCTTAGGCTAGTGGTCCAGGTTCAATACCACAGTGGGCCTGGCATTTGTTTCCAGCCATAACAGCTCTCAGGTCGACCCAGCCTTAATTTGGTGCTAAGAAAATCGCTGGGAAGTAAATGCAACCGATGCAATGTTGACCACATCAACCATTGTGTGCCGATTGTCCAAAAAAATACAGGTCTAACACCGCATTTCCCTATATACCACATTTATGTAAGAGACCAAATAATCAACCTTGCAGGTCGGCAAGTGCCACTCTTGACAATCGTGAAAAAGGCGTAAACGTGCGTGGTTCGGGCATGTGATGAGACATAGCTCACTCTCTAAGACTATCCTACAGGGAACAGGGGAGGGTGGAAGAAGGAAAGGAGGGCAGAGAAAATCCTGGCTTGATAACATCAAGAGCTGGTCAGGAAAGAGTTTCACCACATTCGCTCGAGGAGATGAAGACAGACTCATGGCGTGCCTTTTGTGTTGATGTCTCACAGTGACACCCTAACGGGTTATGAGCTTTATTATTATTATATACAACATTGTATAACAAAGGTTACTTTATGTTAAACAAATGACAGTGTTAGGCCTGTATTTGTTTTTGATACGCACTAGATGGTTGAATATCTTTTCCTTCCCAATGTTTCTCTTGTATCCAAATAAGACATACAGGATACAGGAGGACTCTGTGGCATACAGGTTAGGTGCTCGTCTTTCGTGCCAAATGTACCAGGTTCGCTCCTTTGTGGAGCCATCTGGATATTTTTCCAGAGATCCTTGATCTCAGTGTAGGTTAGATCGAGTCCTTTCAAGGCGGACGATAAAACATAGGTCCTGTGTTCAATTTGAGCATGTAAAAGAACCCTTGGCAGTTCAAAATTGAGAAGAGCAGGCTGAAAGCCGCAGCCCTGGCAAAATTCATTAGAAAAACTATTACGAATAGAATTTCTAAAAATAATATCTTGATCATCTTCAAAATTACATCGGCGACCCTCGACTGTGCTATGGAGTTCAAGCACTGCAGTTAGTTCTTTCTATGTAAGAAAGATATCAGAGCACACATGGTTACTCATCGAAGTGCAATGATGATGGTCCAATCAATCAATCAACTGCAGTTAGAATACAAAATTCAACTCCATCAATTTAAAAGTACTGGAATTTAGTGTATAATTATACACAGCACTAAAAAGTACATTAAAACTATGGACAGAAAATAGAACAAATAGTTCTATCCAGAAAGCTCAAAATCCAAGAAAACTCTTATTACAAATATAAAAATTGAGGTATTTTGGATATAAAAAAAACATGAAGTGTTGGAGAAGACCATTATGGAAGGAGATGGCCCAGCAAAGAAGAGAAGAGGAAGACCATGGAGAAAATGGATTAAGGATGTGACTGATGATTTGAGCATGACGACTGCAGAGGTGGGACATCTGGTCTATTAGAGAGAGAAATTCTAAAGGACGATTAGAGTGGTACAGTTCTGTTCAGAACAAGCTAATGAAAGATTGTGATGATGATGATTAAAACTACAAATTAGATTTAAAGTTAGTTATGTTTCTTCACCCTTCGTCCCTAGGGTAGCATAGGTCAGCAACCAAGGCCTTCCAAGCCAGCCTATTCAAGGTCATCTTTTCCAGATCTCTCCACTCTTTCCTCATTTTTTGCATTCCGTCTCAACTCCTGTCTCCAGGTGTTCCCTTACCTCTATTGCCCTGGGAGTTCCATCAAAGAGCCTGTCTTGTGATGCTATCAGGGGGTAGTGTCAGTGTGCGTCCTATCCATCGCCACCTTCTGCTCCTTATCTGTTGTTCCACTTGCCATTGTCCCGCTCTATCCCACAGTTCCTTGTTTGTGGTCTTGTCATACCATCGCAGATGGAGTATCCTGCGTATCTATTGATGAATGTCTGCAACCTGTTGGTGTTCCCCTTAGTTGTTCTCCATGTCGCCTCTCCATATAGTAGGACAGTCTTGACATTTGAGTTAAATATCATTATCTTAGTTTTATTCCTGATCATTCTTGAACTCCATGTGTTCTTCAGAATGGCAAAGACTGATCTTGCTTTTATTTAAGTTATGTTTAAGTATATATGATATTTCATATATTTGGTATCTTTGTAATGTTTTAGGTAGAAAACCTTTTACAACAATATTTCATCGCATAGCATGAACATAACATAAACATAACATGAACATAACTGGAACGAGTTCGAGAATTAGGCTTTAAGTTTGGACATGCCAGACAGTGTCGTCTTCGTGGTAGAGAGAGAAGATATATTAATCAACTTCTCATGGGTACGGTGAGCAAATGGACTTTGGGATGGCTGCTGCAGTGGAGGACAGAGCTTGCATGGGAATGCCCAATGTGCCATGACGTCAATCGCATAACATGAACATAACAAAAACTCATGCGTGCGTTATGATTGATTCATTGAGTATGATCTGAAAGGTGGAGGCTGGTTTGGTACACGGCAATGGACTGAATCAATGCAAGCATCAACATTTTACAGAATTACATTCATCTTTGTTGCGGGACACATGGGTGTCGGTGGCGATAAGAGAGTAGACAGACTGGCTGGCTCTGTCATGATATCAGGGGAGTCAGTCAATGGATAGAGCTGACAGTCTGAATGCTCTCAAAGAGTGTGACCACAAATAAAATTTTAATCTAAACCAATCTATGTCAACTGTTAGATTGCAAGAGCTTGCTTGGAATGAAGCAACCAGAAAAGAACAGTAAAACAGGTATATATGAGTAGGCTCATCAATCAACATCGAAATGGTACGGTCAGTCGCTGGGCGCTATTAGAGATATTGCGAAGGAGATCGAAGCATCTATGGACATGTCTGGAGTGCAATGAAGATATTCCTAACAGAAACATGAACAAAACTGTGTTAAGACATTTCAACCATCTCATGAGGAATGCATGCTTGTCCTCTTTGGGAATTTACCATCTGGAGCCCAGCAGCACAAGACCTGAAAGATTGTCCAGTCGATCGATTCCTGACTGTCCTCCAGATGCCAACCATAGACAACTATCAGGATTAGGATTCAAATGAACCTATAAAAGACAAATTTGTAAGAATCTGGGATTAATCAATTATTTATCTGTTGTCAAACAAAACAGACTAGAGTGTGAAAAGACCTAGTTAAACATGATACCATGGTGGAAACAATAATATTCGGATATGTAAAGCTGATGTATTGGTTGCACTGCAGTTTTTAATTCAACCTTTGCATCATTTTGTGCTTGACTAGTTTATACCTTTATATTCTAAAGGTTGGGGGCCTCAATGACAAAGTGGTGAAGTCGTTTGCCTGTTGTACTGAAGGTTGTGAGTTTGAATCCGGACCGAGATACGTGCAATTTTTTCTTGAGAACCCTAGGATTGTTGACGGAGTTTGTGCTTTGTGCATGCCATCTCTGCCGACAGGAGCGAAGCCATATGGAGGAAACCCGGTGCAATGAAGTGAATTCTTCGGCTTTGGTCCCTTTTGGATTCTAAAGATAGGCGTCTGTGGCTTAGCTAGAACTTGATCACAACCCAAGAGTACCTGGTTTAAACTCAGCTGTAGGCAGTTTGGAAGCAAATTTCTTTCCATGGATATGTACAAATCGTAGAAATAGACCACAACGTTCAGAAAGCAATGGTAAACTACTAAAATGTATAAGTTGTGCTTAGAAAAACAATGATTCGCTTGCTGCGGTTGATTGCGGGGTCCTGTAAAGGATGTGCCAAGATTTTCATTTCACATTCTAAAAAGGAAAAAAGATGAAAGATTGACTGCATTTCATGGGGTTTTCCCATATGGCTTAATACCTGCAGAAATGTCACGCCAACTGTTGAAAGTGTTGCACAAAATCAGTAGCTCTGGAAACAGTACTAGGAATCTCTGGAAGAAATGTACTCATAAGCGGTGCGGTCTGAATTCAAACCAATGATGTTCAGAACGAAAGGCAAACTTTTGCTAACCCCGACTTCTGTTATCCGATTCACTTCATGTTAATAACCAAATTGGTCTGGCACAAAAACTGTCACAGTTAATGAGGTCCCAGGCAGCCCCTTGTGGTCTGTCTTAATCTTCATTATAATAATCAAATTTATGGTCTTGTGATAAAGTTCCAATAAAAAACAAGACTAATGTGCTTGTTAAAAATTCATTCAATATCATGTCCTTTACGGAATCACTCTCCAATGACAGCTTTCCTCCATATGATAATCCATTTTGCAGTTAATCTATCACACCTGCAACCCATCTTCTTTCTCTTTTGTGGTACATTGCTCTCTCATGACTATTTAACCCTAATTGAGTCATATGTTTCAACCAACTCATGCAAAGTCTTCATATTTTTACTCGCCTGAATGGTTACCGGGGCTCAAATTGGAATGTAAAGAATAGAACCATTGTTACCTGCCACGCATGTCGTAAGAGGTGACAAATGAGGTTGGGTGTGGGGCTAGCTACCCCACACCGTAAAAAACACTAGATGGCTACAGAACGGAGAGTGAACCGAGTAAACGCTGGTAGAAACCAGACACATCACCAGAACTCCAAATGGTGCTGAAGATGTGACGTAAAACACACCAATGCTAAGGCTGCCTGGATCAGATTTCCACATGAATGGAATTTATGGGGAAGTCCTGTACATTGTTCTGGGCGGTGATCGCGAGAGATATATTTAGCTATCTCTTGCAGCTCATTCCAGCCCTTCCGTATATCATTAATCTCTGCCTCCAAATCTCTTCTAGGTATATTTTTAGTCCTCCCTCTCTTTTATTTTTCGCTGAGGGTTCCAGAAAAAAATCCTGTCTTGTTATATTTCCCTAAAAAACATGCACAATAAAATCAAGATTAGTCAGAATAATTCTCTAATTCTCTTTCCCTTCGGTGTACTCTCTCAAACATCAACTTGAATATGTGGTTTCAACTTCTAAGATTTCTTCTTTGTTACTGCATTCAGATATTTATCAAAGACTTTGACTCGCCTGAGTGGTTACCGGGGCCCAAATTTGGGGTGTAAAAATAGAACCACTTTTACCTGCCGCGCATGTCGTAAGAGGCGACTCAGGAGGTTTGGTTGAAATCAGATGCATGTGTCCTAAATGTGCAGAAGTCAACCTGCTGCCTTGCAGGTCGGCTGGGGACAGCCAAAGGCTGACAGAGAGCGAATCCGGTAAACGATGGCTGAATCCGGTAAACGATGGCTGAATCCAGACACATCGCCGAAGGATAAGCACCAGAGTTCCTAATGTCGCTGAAGATGTGGCGAAACCCATCCCTGCTAATGCTGCATGGATCAGATTTCCACATGAATAAATTTATGGAGAGGTCTGGTACATTGGTTTTTAGGTGATCACGAGAGAGCAGAGAAGACTTTGACATAGTAAACAGTCAGAAAAAAAGGTTTCCAATATTGCTGTCAAGTGAACAGGGCATGACCAAGTGGTTCTCCATTCACTATGTTATATAAATCAGTGATCATTTATAGGGTTCAAAATTCAGAGAATAAGAACATCAACTTATTTTTTTTAAAGCAGTTACTAACTGTAATATCGCTTTGGAGGTGTAGAACAGGTGGGAAGAGAGTGTGAGGAATTTAATGGTCGCATGGCTAATGCAGTCGCCGCAAAGCTGTTCATGTTAGGATTTTTCATTTAAGCCCACAACAGAAAAAAATCCTTAACCTTTACCGTGAATTAAAGGGATAAAAATTCAAAGAATAAGAATATTAACTCTTAAATAAAAATGCAGAGAATCAAAGCATTAATACAGAGGCACAAGACATATGAAGACAAACTGCTAAACAGTGTGTGTGAGAGAAACACAGCCAACTATAAACTCATACGGCGTGCAAACTCAGGTAAAAATTATAGGAAATAAGACCCCAACCGTCACGTGACCTCGCATTCCAGTATTGTAGTATATAGACGAATTCATTTTAAAATCAACACAACATGCTAAATCAAAGTTATATTATGCAACAAGTTAAGTTTAACAAAAGGAATATCAATATTATGTATATTTTTCACCAATAAATAACAATAGACTCATAGAATTTAGTAAAATGGCAAAAAAGCTGGCAGTGTTCTATCAAACATATATACAATCCAGCCTCCAACTCAAACTAGGTGAGGCGTTTCCTGCCAGTTATGCAGCCCAATATTAGAGTTGGCTGCGGAAAGAAAGAAAGACACAAGGGGAGACAAATATGCCATAATGCAACACATGTTAACTAGCTAGTTCATTATTTCCCTTACCTTGTGGACAGCCTGCAAATTGTTGCCACCAAATACTTCCAGCTGTGGTTTCTCAGACTTGGACTTTATAAATTTGATGTCTGATTTTGCCTACAAGAAAATATTTGGAGTAATCATGTTTTATATAAATACAACAATGCCCGCCTGCCCAGCGTGTTCGTAGCACGTTGGACTGCGGGTGACTAGCCCTCTGTGAGTGCGGGTTCAATTCCGCTGGCTTGCAGAAAAGCCACATGTTCTCCAGATTCACGGTGTTCGTGGCACTGAACCGAAGGGTTATGATGTCCATGGCACCGAGCCGAAGAGCTGAAAGCTCAAGTGCTCCTGGATCGGAAAATAAATATATATATATATATAATACAACAACAAATGGTTTCTAAAAATAATTAAACAAAAACTATTTCTTCCCCAAAATTGGTTTGAATCAAATCCTCTTCTTCTTCGAACGCTCCATATCAACCACTTGTTAACCACTCTGTGTGATTTGTATATGATCTGAACCTAAGAGCGATTGTACTTGTGGCAGTTATGCTCCTACAAGTAGGCCAGTACATCCGATTTCTGCTATGCTTTTATTTCCTGGGGTACCTTCCCTATGTCCTACATCAGTGGCATCTTACGACATGCCTTGTAAGTCGCAGTGGTACTATTCTATGCTTCCCTTGAGAACCCCGGCAACACACTGGTGAGTTCAAATTTTATGGATAAGCGTACTCATATGCCTGTAATGCATTCATCTCTGCTGAAACATCTAAAAAAAAAGTATAATGCTGAATGATTGACTTCATTGCACCAGGTTTTGTCCCATGTGGCTTGGTCCCTCTCTGCAGAAATGGCACGCCACCTGCCGAGAGTATTACATATAACACAAACTCTATAGCTCCGCCATCAATACTAATGTCTCTTAAAAAATGCACTTATGAACAGAACGGTGCTGTCCAGATTTGAACACATGACCTTGGGAATGCAATGCAAAGGTTTAACCCCTTAACCACAGATATCCCCTGCTGAAACAAAAATATTCTTCTTCTTCTTTGAACGCTCCATATCGACCACTTGTTAAACCACTCTCTGTGATCTGAGCCTAAGAGCAATTGTACATTTTGCCAGTTATGCGCCTACAAATAGGCCAACACATCTGATTTCTGCAAAACTTTTTATTTACTAGGGTAGCTTCCCTAGGTCCTACATCAGTCACCTCTTAAGACATGACTTGTAAGTCACAGTGTTACTATTCTTTGCTTCCCTTGTGGGCCTGGCACCCCACACTAGTGAAATAGTAATCTAAAAAACAGCTTACCATTTGACAGTTATGAAAATGTAGCATCTCCTCTGAACCTTCTTGAGTTTGGTGTATATCTATTCTGTTTCCTTGTTGACTAGAAACAGGACCATCTCCATCATTATCAACATTTACTTTATTACCAGTAACTGAAACAATGTCCATCTGACTTATCCCTGAAGTAACATCATTACTTTCCGAGGTACCAATGTCTTGTTTATTCTTATGATTTTCTATATTGATGTTTGAATTGACACGACGACCAAGACGTTTACTTTTTAGCTCTGTAGTGCCCTGTTCAGTGATAGATGTTGTCTGCTCTACTGATGCAGTTGTGTTCATATTATTCTGACTTTCATCACAGTGATTTACTTTCTCAAGGATGGAAGAAACATTCTGGTTACAATTCTTGCTACTTGGAGCCTTCCGACGCTTTCCAGGCTTCTTAAGTGTGTCGGGTTGCTGCCGTATAGAAGTGAGCGGTTCTCTTTTACACAATCTTGCATGGTATAAGTCCTGTGTGGAAGATATAAGAAAATATCAGAAGAAGATCTAGATATACATAACATAAAAGGTGACATTTTAAAAAACTAAAAACAGTATGGAACGTAACTGATAGGAAAACAAAGATCAGAATACTAAGAGCATGCATATTCCCAGTAGCAATGTATGGGTGTGAAGCATGGACATTTAATAAGGTAGTGGAAAACATATGTGCTTTTGAATATAAGTGTTACAGAAGAGTCCTTTGTATATCATTGACAGAGAAGAGAACAAATAGATCTAAACAGGAAGAACTCAAAATCAAATAAAACTAGCTGATGCTACAAATAAGAAAGAGAAAATTGAGATATTTTGGACATATAAAAAGACATGAAGGGCTGGAGAAGACCATCATGGAAGGAGGCATACCGGCAAGAGAAGAAGAGGAAGACCACGGAGAAGATGGATTCACGATGTAACTGATGGTTTGAACATGCCAGCAGCAGAGGCAGGACATCTGGCATATGAGAGAGAGAAATTCTGGAGGACTGTTGAGGTTGCAAAGTTCTGCTCAGGACAAGCTATTTGATGACGATGAAGGTAGTACAAGTATAATGAAGCAGTAGAAAAATAATAATAATTACTATAAGACTTCCTCTTGTACCATTACATGTTACATAGGGCCTGCAAGTAATTTCTCCAAACTGTTCTAACCTGGGCAACTCAATCTATTCCATGGAATTGAGGACAATATTTCTTGCCTCTCTCAGCAAAGTTCATTTCAGGGTTCTCCCTAGGGTGTCCTCTCTTTCTTGAACTCTGTGCATCTCACTTCAATGCAACCTTTGATATTCTTTGAAGCTGTGGCCATCATTCTTACATTCCAAAATCCAATTTTAGGGTATGTTTTTGAGCCAAGTAATGTACGAGTTTGGTTGCTGACTTCCACAAAGCAACTTTCATCTGCAACTGTCATTGATGCACTAAGTGCACTGTACACCCCCCTGGCTGGTCGGTTGCACTGAATGCAACATCTCAAATTCCCTGCATGTACAACTACAATAATAAACTACATGTACTCACTGCATAGGGGATCTTTCCTTTATGCCATGTAGTTTTGCTTGCCACCTGGCATCGTACATCTCTCATTGGTGGAAGTGAAACTTTGACCCTGCCTACAGCATCACATGTGACCAGAACATCATAGAAAGGGCAAAAGTTGACATCCTGGGGATATAAGAAGAACAATTCAGGGGTAATAAACGAGCTGATATGTTGGCTGGCATGGCTATGATATCAGAAGGAGCTGCAATGAACCAAAATGACATTCTCAGCGCATTGAGAGAGTCTTTCCGAACAGATTAGTTTCAGGGTTGTGTATACCAGATTGAGAGAGATGGTTGTCGGTATTTGTAATGCCCAAAAAGAACGTTATAGCCAAATATGAAAAAAAAATTGATTAATCAACATCGAACTGGTATGGTGGACACCGCTCGATTTGTTGATGTGGGGATCGGAGCACCTATGGACATGTCCGAAGTGCTGATAGTCTTCATATAACTGATAAATGATATGAAGAACAATTCAGAGTAATTATATCATGGTGGTTTATGAAGAATACAGAGTATGCATATTCTTGTAGCAGAGAGGAGTATACAAGTAAGAAAACAAATGTAAATGGAGAAAAATATGAAAGAAAAGAATAGAAAAAGGAAAATGTAAAAAAAAAAAGAAGTGCATTAAGAGCAATGAGTAGAAAAAAAATGTAATAAAAAAATACAAAATGTGCATCATTTCTGAACGTGCACTGGGGGATTCTATAGAGCAAAGGAATTAACTAGTTTTTCCCCAGGTTGTCAGTATGCATGTACAGGTCATCAGCTGTCCTGGCAAAAATCATTAGAAAAGATTAAAAATAAAATTCCTACTTAAATATCTTCACCATCTTCAAAATTACACGAAAACCCTCGGTGCTTCGGAGTTTGTGCACTCCAGCTGAGATCTTCCTGTGTAAGAAAGAGATTGGAGCACACATGGTTACTCACCGAAGTGCAATGATGATGGTCCTATCAAT
The DNA here is from genome assembly GCA_020796225.1 of Arion vulgaris. Classification (NCBI taxonomy): domain Eukaryota; kingdom Metazoa; phylum Mollusca; class Gastropoda; order Stylommatophora; family Arionidae; genus Arion; species Arion vulgaris. Next base: position 60,783,971 of record CM036755.1, on the reverse strand, counting down.
ATATCAATCAGGACATGGGTGTTATTTCATCCACAACAGAAAAACAGTTGGTCTTACCGAGTGGTCAAACACTGGATGTTTCCATCAGGAAACCCCACTGCGTTTAAACACCCGCTCTCCTATGAGGAAAATGAAAAAGGAAAAAAGGACAGAGAGAAAATTATACACAGTGAAAGGGTACAGTGTGGAAGATATACTGAGAGTAAACAATACCATGATCTAAGGAGACCCTGAAACGAACTTTGCTGAGAGAGGCAAGAAATATCGGTCTCAGTTCCATGGAGATTGAGCGAGTTGCCCAGGATAGAGCGATATGGGGAAATTGCTTGCAGGCCTAATGTAACATATAACGGTACAAGAGGAATTATTATTATTATTAAAGAATACCATGAGATAAAAAGAAAGAACACTGATGTCCTGAAAGAACTAAATGTTAAAGAGAATTGGCTGATAAACAACATACTATACAGAAAAATTAGATACTTTGGTCACATCAAGCGTCACGATGGCCTGGAAAGAACGTTATTAGAGGGCAGGGTCCCAGGACGCAGAGGCAGACCACGAAGATATTAAAGAAACCATGAACATGACCATCGACGAAGTGGGTGAACTAGCTAGAGACAGATTGAATTTCAGATGCGCTGCAAAGAGAGCAATGTCCTATAAAGGATACGCACCTTGATGATGACCATGAGATAAGAGTAGAGAGAGACAGTTATGCGGAGAGAAAAGTATACAAGGAGAAAAGGGCACAGGGAAAAAGTATACGGAAAGAAAACTCATCATAATCAAATAGCTTGTCCTGAGCAGAACTTTGTCACCTTAACAGCCCTTTGGAATTTCTCTCTCTTTTATCAACACTTTTATTTACTAGGTAACTTCTCTAGGTCCCTACCTCCGTCGTCTCTTATGACATTCCGTGTAGGTACCAATGGTACTATTCTTTGCTCCCCTTGCAAGCCCCAGCAACACACAGGAGTAAAATCTATGTGTACAATGAATGGTTCCACTTACCCAAGCACAAGCTGAGTGACACTGGATAATCAGGTTCCCAGAACTGCTTAACAGCACAGATTTGGAGAGTCCATGAAAATACACATAAGTATTCTCATAACTGAAATTGGAAATATTATGAGCAAATTAATAATTATTGATTGCTTGATTGATTGATTGACAATCATGATTACACTTCAATAAATAATGATGTGTCTTCCAATCTCTATCTGGCAATGGCGAAACACGTAAAAACAAAGTACTGTAGTTTTACAAAATACAAAAATAATACACAGCCATGTTTCGATCAAAAGGCCCCTACCAAGCAAAGGACACAACAGGAGTGACGAATTGCACTTCTTTCACAGCACACTACATGCAGTGGCACAGGCTAGTTGTGCTGATTTTTAATTTGTTGTAGAGGTGGGACCGGAGTTCGTTATGGTCAGTACGGAGGCGGAATATGACAACTTGTCTGCTATGGGACAGACCATAGTACCCATCTTTGGCCCGCAAGATTATGAACATCAGGTGGTACGACAAGTAAACCAACTCTGAAGTACTACCACCTGCATTCCATCATGGGCATGCTCAACAGTAGATGAATTAAATGGTTGGGGCATGTGAGAAGAATGGAAACTTAGCCTGTGCCACTGTGAGAAGGCGGAAATGACGGCAGAATACCTACTGCAAGACTGCCCACTGCTAGCAGGACTAGGAAATGAAACCTGGCCAGAAACTACCGAGCTAAATGAGAAGCTGTACAGAGGGACGGAGTCCCTAAAACAACAGCAAAATTTATTTGGAAATCTGGTACATCAGTCTAAGCGGTGATTGCGAGAGAGAATGGAAACTTGTCGCATACCAAAACAAATGTTCTGTGAACTTTCGGAGGAGAAGAGGCACCAGGGCAGACCCCTGCTCAGATATAAAGATGTCTGCAAAGCCTCAATGAAAAATTTTCTATAGTTTCCACCACCTGGGAAAAACTAGCTGACAAGAGTTGTGTGGAAAGCGATATTGCGCAAGGGCGCAGAATCTTTAGAGAAAAGACTTATATATGAGCTGAACGACAAGAGAGAAAAGTGAAAACTCAGAAATTATCACGGTAAAACACTTGGCAATTGACCGTCTGTGAAGACAAAAATGGCCATATATGTCTGGTTACAATCTTTTAATTCTCTTTCCACAGCTCTTCTCCATATTTCCTTTGGACGTCTAGGCCACATTTTCCCATCCACTGTCTATCAGAGAGTTGTCCTAACTGACATATGATCAATCCACCTCCATCTTCATCTTTTAATGATGGCGTCCAATGATACACAGTTTGTTCATTTTAAAAGCTCTTTATTTGCTATTGTATTATGGTCAGAATACTTGCAGGATTTTTCTTTAACGTGTTTGGGGTGAATATCTCCAGCTCGTACTCCATTAGAGATACGGCAATCCAATACGCTGCATAATCCTATGAGCCTGAGGGCCTGTTCTTTGTGTGACAATCAGTGATAGGGGTATATGGGGTCTGTAGTTCAGCAAGTCAGTTTCCACTGTTTCTAAGCCTGAGGGCTTGTTCTTCATGTTATGATCTGTAACAGGGGTATTTGGAGTCTGTAGTTAGGCAAGCCTGCTTCCACTGTTTCTGAGCCTGAGGACCTGCTCTTCATGTGACGATCTGTGACGGGTATTTGGAGTATGTAGTTAGGCAAACCTGCTTCCACTGTTTCTCTGAGCCTGTTATTTATGTGACAATCGGTGATAGGGGTATTTGGCGTCTGTAGCTTAAGCGGTGGTGAGCTCGATCACAACCCAAGCATACCTGGTTCAAACTAGGCATACCAGCTTCCACTGTTTCTGAGCTTGAGGGCCTGTTCTTTATGTGACAATCAGTGATAGGGGTATTTGGGGTCTGTAGTTAGGCAAGCCTGCTTCCACTGTTTCTGAGCCTAAGGCCTGTTCTTTATGTGACAATCAGTGATAGGGGTATTTGGGGTCTGTAGTTAGGCAAGCCTGCTTCCACTGTTTCTGACCCTGAGGCCTGTTCTTTATGGGACAATCAGTGATAGGGGTATTTGGGGTCTGTAGTTAAGCAAGCCTGCTTCCACTGTTTCTGAGCCTGAGGGCCTGTTCTTTATGTCACAATCAGTGATAGGGGTATTTGGAGTATGTAGTTAGGCAAGCCTGCTTCCACTGTTTCTGAGGCCTGTCTTATGTGACAATCAGTGATAGGTATTGGGATCTGTATTAGCAAGCCTGCTTCCACTGTTTCTGAGCCTGAGGGCCTGTTCTTTATGTGACATTCAGTAATAGGGGTATTTGGGGTCTGTAGTTAGGCAAGCCTGCTTCCCTGTTTCTGACCTGAGGCCTGTTCTTTAGTGACAATCAGTGATAGGTATTTGGGTCTGTAATTAGGCAAGCCTGTTTTCCTGTTTCTGAGCCTGAGGCCTGTTCTTTATGTCACAATCAGTGATAGGGTGTTTAGGGCCTTTAGTAGCAAGCCTGCTTCCTGTTTCTGAGTTTGGGCCTGTTCTTCATGTCACAATCAGTGATAGGGTATGTGGTTAGGCAAACCTGCTTCCACTGTTTCTGCATCTTACTTTTCAGCATTTCAGTTTGTCCTATAAGATATCAAAGAAAATGCAAGAGAATAACTTACCCAGTCAGTTTATCGCATGTAGAGAAAAAGCCATTGTGCAAAGGACCAGCCCAGCATACAGATCTTGGGACTACATGTACATGAGGTTTTCTTATAATGCCTGTACAACAACAGAAGATTAGTATATATAAGTTGATCATGAAATGTGATGTACATATCAGCTTTTAATACTAAAACAATTAAATATCGATATATTATGGATTTTTCTTCTTCTCTTCTACCATTTATAGAAGTGTTGGGGAAGGGAAGGGAGGGGGGTATTTAGGGGGATATAAGCTGATATTCATGTTCGTAAGGCTGTTCTTGATGCCGACGCTCCATCTTTTGCATGGTCTTCCTCTTGCTTTGTACTCATTATACTTTTTCTGTGTGGCTCTCTGTGGTAGGCGATACCAGGCCATTCTTGTCAGGTGTCCAAACCATTTAATCTGTTGTTCTTTTATGAATTGCATGACTGGTTTCACATCCAGTCTTCTGATTTCTTCATTTCTAATTTTGTCTCTTATTGTCACTCCAGCAGCTTTTCTAAGACACCTCATCTCTGTCGTTATGATTTTCGCTCATTAGCTGCTGTTATTGGCCATTATAAGGGATTACTGCAGTTAAAATATATACCAAAAGCAAAATATGTATTAAAATATGTCTAACGGCGAAGGATTGACTTCATTGCACCATTTTTTTTTACATGGTTCAGTTCTCTCTGCAGAAACACCCCCTGTCAAGATTATTGCATAAAGCCTGCACTCTATGGCACCAGTAATAATCCTAGGGATTTTGATTAAAAAATACATCCGTGAATCGAACATGGCACAGATTCGAACCCACAATCTTTGGAACGTAAGACAAACGGTTTAATCACTTCACCACAGAGATCCCCATCTGCTGAGGGATACTGAGCAGCTATGAGTCTGCCTGGAGTGCAATGATGTTGGTTCCTAAGTACTGAAAGTGAATTGTCAGGAGCCTAGTACTGGTAGCTTCCCTGGTCAGTATTTTTCTTCTTTTGTCGTTACACTGTTACCAGGTTGTTGCCCAGTGTTGTGGTTTTCTGTTTTTCTCTTGTGCTGCTCTAGTGGCTTGGGTGATAGTTATTTTTGCTTTTTGACAGGATTCTGTGATGCCATCTAACCATTGTTTCATGCTCTTCCTCTGGACTTCTTTCCTGATTGTAGCTGATTCTATTGTAGAAGACTGTATACAGTGAAGTTTGGTTACATTCTTATTAAGTTGTAAGTCACTTCATTCTTTGTTTCTCAATGTAATCTAAGCAAGATTCTGTCTCAACTTTCTCTTATGCTCATGTTGGTGACTGTCTTTCCTGATGTTGGTGACTATCTTTCCTGGTGTTGGTAACTTTTCCTAGGCGTCGTATTTCACATGTAGTGATTTTTTTTGCGACTGCGCTTTGCTCATTGTCCATGTTTGGTTCTGGTATGTCCACATGTAAGGAGAGAAACGGTGAATGACCGTAGGTAAAATTAATAAAGGTGGACTGGAATATAAATTTACTACAGCTGTTTAACTCTTAAATTTTAAAATGCCTGTAAGAGTAAGGTTTGTAATTTGATATCCAACACAGGCGCCACTTAGTGTGGCGTTTAGGCTTCTATGAGTTAACTAGTGTCTATTGTCTTTCCTCAGGTGGATGATGGAATTGGTTGTCCACTTTTGTCGTTAAGCGTAGGGGTGGGAGCTTTAATTTGCATTCCAGTGCCAGATGAGTCGCCCTTGTGGTATATCTGTGTTTATTTAGTGTGGTCTTCATATTGTCTATCCCTCTTTTCTTGGTATTCCCTTGGCTCTAGTACCTGGTCTCTTTTTATTGCTCGCTGATATTGGTAGTTGGTTGCATTCTGTTCTCATTAAATGTCCAAACGACTGCATTTGTTGTCTTTCAAATGTATTTGGTGCATGAAGTTATGCCCACTCTGCTTCTGATGTCCTCATTTGGTAGTCTATCTTTCCTGGTAACCCCCACTGCTATCCTCAAGCATGTCATTTCACATGTGGTGGTGAACTTACTGTGGTGTGTTGCGGTATGAGTTAACATGAAAGTTTGAAAGTGAAAGAAGAAGAAAAAAAAACCCAACTTACCAATCGGTTGATCTGGTGTGTTGACATTCCACACACAAACAGAGAAGTCTAGAGATGTTGTTACAAATATGGAAGGGTTCCGAGGATTCCAACAAGTTGATACAATTGCCATGGTGTGAAAACTGAAGCATCGCATCGGTCTTAGAGTAGATGAATCCACTTTAAGTAGTGGAGAACTTGTAGTTATATCCCACAGGTAAACCATACCTGTAACACACAGAAATGAACGTAAACAGAAAGGTAGGTAATCAGAATAGTTGATATCACTTCTTCTTCTTCTTCTTTTGCAATCATCAAACATAGGAAATATGTGAATTACAAGAACTCTTCTTCTTCTTCGAATGCTCCATATCGACCACTTGACAACCACTCTGTGCGATTTGTATGTGATCTGAGCCTAAGAGCGATTTTACATTGTGTCAATTATGCATCTACAAGTAGGCCAGCACATCTGATTTCTGTGATGCTTTTTATTTACTATGGTAGCTTCCTAGGGCCTACATAGCCGCCTCTTACGACATGCATTATAGGTTGCAGTGGTACTATTCTTTGCTTCCCTTACGGGCCCGGCACCACACGGGCGTAACCTCTTCTAAAAGTATCAAATATATCCTAGTTTCCTCACCGTAACCATATCCTGCTATAATGTACTTGAAATCACCGCCTTGTTGCCATGAAACATTTAAGCAAGGCCCACAACCTGTATATAGGAAGATAATATATTTACAATCATTGAAAATAATGAATACATGCTTTACTAAATATAATAAGATTCAGCTTACTATACATATAGTAATGCACATGAGTGTAAAGCATATACATTTAACAAGGCAGTGGAAAAACACATATGTACTTTTGAATATAAGTGTCGCCCGAGTGGTTACCAGGGGTCAAATTTGGGGTGGAAAGAATAGAACCACTGTTACCTGTCACGCATGTCGTAAGATGTGACTAAGGAGGTTTGGCTGAAATCGGATGCACATGTCCACTAGGGAATGCTAACCCAAAACAAATGCTTGCAGAAAACGGATGCACCAGGCCGTAGGCGCATAACATGGTGCAACGACCCCTCACAATGAGGAATGTGATAACAAATTCTATATTCGCCAATCTGCCTCAGAGATTTAACCACGCAGTAAGAATTGTCAGACCTACCATCACGAGGGTGGCCAAAACGTACTGTGGGAAGAGGTCAGCTCAAACAGGGAAGCAGAAGTCATAGGAATTATATCCTAAAGAACTGTCCCCATTATGCAGACTTGAGAAAAAGAGGTGGCCCACTTACACTAGCGTCCAAGACAAAATGTATGGCGTGGTTGATAATCTGAGACAGACGGCTGCCTTTATTAGATAATCCGAAACCCCAATCTAGTGAGAATGCACAAGAAGAAGAATATAAGTGTTACAGAAGAGTCCTCCGTATACCATTTACAGAAAAGAAATAGATTTATCTAGAAAAATCTCAAAATAAAAGAAATTTGTCTGATGCTACAATATGGAATGAGAAAATTGAAGTGTTCTGGACAAATAAATAGACAAAAAGGGTTGGAGAAGGTCATCATAGAAGGAGGCATCCTGATAAAGATGGTTGACCGCGAAGAAGATGGATTCATGATGTAACTGATGATGTGAGCATGACGGCTGCAGAGGCTGGTCATCTGGCCTATGAGAGAGAGAAATTCTGAAGGACTGTTAGGGTGGTAAAGTTCTGTTTAGGATAAGCTATTTGATAATGATTAGAAGAATACAACAGATATCAGCATATAATGCTACTAATTGTGGATACACAGATAGGGCATATAGGTGGTCAGCGCAGCTAGTTAGTTAGTTTGTTCCTTTCTTGCAAAAGGCAGCACATAGGGCAGAGGATTTAGAGCTCCATGTGATGCGGTTCGTTGCTAGCAATTGGAGATCTTGTATGGTTTTACATCCCAATAGTTTAATCTCTTGAAGAATTGTTCTTCGTAGTGTGGTCTTAAGTCTTCCACGTTTTCTTTACCCAACTGGTGACCACATAAGGACTTATCGATTTAGTCTCTTTTCGTCTGATCTAAGAACATGACCTAAATATTTCTTAAATATCACCCAAATACCACTGTTTGTGGTCTGTATGTGGTTTTATATCGATGAGCTCCTGCCTTCTTCTTCTTTGCGTCGTTCTTACTACAATTTAATCACTCTTTGTGATATGTTTAATCTTTGCCAAGAATGTGTATACGTTGCACATTGGTTTGATAGTCCCCTACATGCATAGACTTCTACGTGTTTAGGACATGTGCATCTGATTTCAACCAAACCTCCTTAGTCGCCTCTTACGACATGCATGGCAGATAACAGTGGTTCTATTCTTTACACCCCAAATTTGGGCCCCAGTAACCACTCGGGTGAGGTGCTCTGTAAATATAGTTTGAATACTGCTGTTTGTTGTCTGTATATGGTTTTAGTTCGATGAGCCCCCGACTGAATAACTCTATAACATCTACTGGTTGACCCCTCGACCTACATGTGATCTGCTCAGAGTGAGAGTGTGTATTTTGTATAAGATGATAATACATATAGTGGACAGGTTGATTTATCACACAGTGTTAAATATTCTTTGGCTGCACTCGAGATACTTCTATTGTAAAGATGAGATATATGCTTGGCATTCTGTCACTTGTAATAAAGCAGTGGAAAAACATATGTGTGCTTTCGAATATAAGTGTTACAGAAGAGTCCTCCGTATATCTTGGACAGAGAAGAGAACACATAGTTCTATCCAGAAATAACTCAAAATCAAAGAAAACTGGCTGATGCTACAAATAAGAAAGAGAAAATTGTGATATTTTTGACATATCAAAAGACATGAAGGGCTGGAGAAGACCATCATGGAAGGAGACATACCGGCAAAGAGAAGAAGAGGAAAACCACAGAGAAGATGGATTTAGGATGTAACTGATGGTTTAAACATGAAGGCTGCAGAGGCAGGACATCTGGCCTATGAGAGAGAGAGATATTCTCAAAGACTGTTGGGGTGGCAAAGTTCTTAGGACAAGCTATTTGAAGATGATTCTGTCACTACGTCCCCATTATGTATCCCCCCAAACCAAAGCATGTATGCAGGCTAGTGCTGATCAAAGACATCCACTTCACAAGAATACTAGATCTGAAGTTGGAGAAGGCTCATCTGAATGGTAAGGGACACTGATAATATGGAAAGCAAGCTTTCATGCAAAAATCAGACAGAAGCACTATACTGGTCACCCTGACTACGCCTGAATTCATAGCAGAGGAACAAACAGAAGAAGATAAGAAAAATAATGATGTTAACGGTAACATAATAGGTGAACAAACAGAAGAAGATAAGAATAATAATGATGTTAATGGTAACATAATAGGTGAACAAACAGAAGAAGATAAGAATAACAATGATGTTAATGGTAACATAATAGGTGAACAAACAGAAGAAGATAAGAATAACAATGATGTTAATGGTAACATAATAGGTGAACAAACAGAAGAAGATAAGAATAATAATGATGTTAATGGTAACATAATAGGTGAACAAACAGAAGAAGATAAGAATAACAATGATGTTAATGGTAACATAATAGGTGAACAAACAGAAGAAGATAAGAATAATAATGATGTTAATGGTAACATAATAGGTGAACAAACAGAAGAAGATAAGAATAATAATGATGTTAACGGTAACATAATAGGTGAACAAACAGAAGATAAGAATAACAATGATGTTAATGGTAACATAGCAGAGGAACAAACAGAAGAAGATAAGAATAATAATGATGTTAATGGTAACATAATAGGTGAACAAACAGAAGATAAGAATAACAATGATGTTAATGGTAACATAGCAGAGGAACAAACAGAAGAAGATAAGAATAATAATGATGTTAACGGTAACATAATCAAGCAAAGTCAAAGAATGTGTTATCGAAATGTGTGTTTTTTTTTTGTTTTTTTTTTCGTCGCTTTCAACTCAGACAAGTTTCATCTCTGAAACTGATTTTTGCGTGAAAATCTGTTTTCCAATTTCTTACAATGGCAGCAGCGTGCACATTGTAAATTACTTACACTGGCAGCCGTGTGCTCAATGTACTCGTAATTAGTATTCCCTCGCCATACAGGCAGATTTTCTCCGACTTCAGAGGTACTCACGTTATCGTCCTGAGTAAGACCAGGGGACTCGAACAAATGCCGGACAGTAGGTTCGAACCCGAGCTATGAGGCGTCTCACAGCTAGCAGGCCGAGCTACTATCAACTACTCTAGGCAGTCCCCTTTCGAAAGTGTGAAAATTCTATTAATGTGAAATCATACGACATCTCCAGCTGCTAGCAACGAACCGCATTACATGGAGATCTAAAACCTCTGCCCTATGTGCCACCTTTGGCAGGAAAGGAACAAACTAACTAAGTCAAAGAAAGAAGATACAAACCAGATTTAAAAACAAGAGAGGATAGCCAAAGAAGGTTTGAGGATTAAGAAAAGGTGGAGGAAAACGAAGTTCCAGGAAAATGGATGGGAGAAAAAAAAGACCTTTCACTTACCCTTCATAGAGTTAGGAACTAGCACTAACTCAGGCTTTGGTCGAAACACATTTCTGGTGCCAGCAGACTTGATTCTATGCTGCAGTTCATCAGGTTGTGCTGGACTAAGAAACAATATGGTTTGTGAGATAGCATATTTATACACCGACACCAATCATTTCTTTCTCATGTTCACATATTAATGTCATGTCCAGTTTTTAGATATTTCATTGATAACATAATAGGCCCTTCTCATGTTTTATGTCTGCTGCCATTTTTCTTATATTTAAGTGAAATACTTTATTTTTATTTTTTTTATTTTATTCATTACTTAAACTAGTTCCCTTGGATTTTTACTAACGATAAAAATAGACCTAATTGTTCAGAAAGCAATGGCAAACTACTGAACATATAAGTGGTGGCCAGAAAATCAATGACTCATTTACTGTTGTTGATGGCTAAGTTACTATATGGCTCAGAAACATGGACAGGTTACTCAAGACACGAGAGAAGACTTAACAACTTTCACCTTTGATGTCTCCGCAAGATTATGAACATCAGGTGGTATGACAAGATAACCAACTCTGAAGTACTGCAACATGCAAACCTGCCTTCCATCATGGGCATGCTCAGCAGTGGACGACTAAGTTGGTTGGGGCATGTGAGAAGAATGGAAACTTGTCGCATACCAAACAAATGTTGTTCTGTGAACTTTCGGAGGGGAAGAGACACTAGGGCAGACCACTGCTCAGATATAAAGATGTCTGCAAGGTCTCAATAAAAAACTTTTTTATAGGTCCCAACACATGGGAAAAACTAGCTGATGACAGAGTTGTGTGGAAAGTGATATTGGCAAGGCGCAGAGTCTTTGAGAAGAGACTTATGTATCAGCTGAAAGACAAGAGAGAAAAGCGAAAACTCAGAAGTTGTCATAGTAAAACATTTGCCAATTGACCGTCTGTAAAGACAAAAAGGCCATATATATACAATTACTTTACAATAACTTTGATTAGAGATGAAAGGAGCTATAAGTAGAGATAGACATAAGGAAACTATGAGTAAACATATAAAACTATGAGTAAGGTATAGAAACATTGAGTAATGATATAGAAACTATGAGTATAGATATATAAACTATGAGTAATGATATAGAAACATTGAGTAATGATATAGAAACTATGAGTAATGATATAGAAACTATGAGTAATGATATAGAAACTATGAGTAATGATATAGAAACTATGAGTAATGATATAGAAACTATGAGTAATGATATAGAAACTATGAGTAATGATATAGAAACTATGAGTAATGATATAGAAACTATGAGTAATGATATAGAAACATTGAGTAATGATATAGAAACTATGAGTAATGATATAGAAACTATGAGTAATGATATAGAAACTATGAGTAATGATATAGAAACTATGAGTAATGATATAGAAACTATGAGTAATGATATAGAAACTATGATAATGATAGAAACTATGAGTAATGATATAGAAACTATGAGTAATGATATAGAAACTATGAGTAATGATATAGAAACTATGAGTAATGATATAGAAACTATGAGTAATGATATAGAAACTATGAGTAATGATATAGAAACTATGAGTAATGATATAGAAACTATGAGTAATGATATAGAAACTATGAGTAAAGATATAAAACTATGAGTAAAGATATAGAAACTATGAGTAATGATATAGAAACTATGATACATAATGTTCAAGAAGAAAAATAAGAACTACAGGGTGTTCAAGATAAAAGCAGCCCCATTGACAAATCAAAAGTTGCCAGTTACCTATTGCTCTGTGTTTAATTACTATTTAAACCGGTTCTGACTAGCTCGTCCTACGTTACATTTGTTCATCACCCCTTCCTGCACTACAATTATACACTGTCACACAACCTTGACCTATAGTACATCATAACTGAACCTTCTCATTTTTATAAACATATGCCAGATTAGCTCGATGGATAGGTTACTTTTATCTTGAACACCCTGTATAAACAGAGATACCGAAATAATTTTGAAGAAGAGAAGAAGGTAGAACAGTAATTAAAATACAGTTTAAGACAAATTCATTCTTTACCAGTAAATTAAAACTCTGCCATCTGAGCATCCCACAGCCAAAAGTCCAAGTCTTTTCAAATATCCACGATCTACAACTCCCTGTAAATATACATATATGTAATTTTTTTAATGTATATATAATGTGAGCATCTGTAACTCAAGCAGTAGTGAACTCGATCACAAAGCCAAGCGTACCTGGTTCAAACCCCACGGTGAGCAAGTTTGGAAGCAAATTCGTTTCCGTGGGATTTTTACAAAAGTAAAAATAGACCTTACCGTTCAGAAAGCAACGGCAAACTACTGAACGCATAAGTGGTGTCTAGAAAATCAATGACTCGTTTACTGTGGTTGATGGCTACACACAAGATCACTACGTTTCACCCCCAACACTTCTATAAAGAAGTAAATGGTGGAAGAGAAGAAGATGGCTATGTTCTGTAAAGGATATGCCACGATTTTCATTTCATATATTTATGTCAAGAATTTGAGAGTTCCAATAGTGTACTAGTTATTGTACTTGCTACACATGCATGCTGGTAGTCTGGGTTCAGCTCCCGCAGTGCGCGTGGAATTTTTCCCAACCGTGGCGGCTCTCAGGTCGACCCAGCCTCAACTGGGTACCAGACATGCTCTGGGAAAGTAAAGGCGGCCGGCGTGATGCTGACCACATCACCCATCGTGTGCGACGGTCAATGAAAAATACAGGCCTAACACTGTGTTGACCTATATACCACGAGGTATGTACTTTTTTACTTTTACACATGCATGAGGTTCCTGTATCAAATTCCACAATAGGAGTGAGATTTTTTCCCTATAGTAACGTTGAACCAATTTCAGTAGGGTACCAAAGAAACATTGGGAAGTAAAGGTGGCTGTCATATTGTTGACCACATCAAGCATCATTTACCGTTGGTAGAAAAATATGGACCTAACCATGAATGAAATGAAAATAGTGGCATATCCAAACTTGGTAGGGTACAGGGTTAAATTTTCTTCCCCTAATGCACGTGTTTTTGGATGCACATGGATTGGATTTTGATAATATCATCTTTAAGTGGTATCTGCAGGATGTCACCATCAACAAGAGTAAACGAGTCATTGATTTGTCTAGGCCGCACTTATACGTTCAGTAGTTTGCCACTGCTTTCTGAAAGGTGAGGTCTGCTTTTTACCGTTCATAAAATTCCACGTAAACAAATTTGCTTCCAAACTGCCTGCCGCAGAGTTTGAACCAGGTACACTTGGGTTGTGATTGAGCTCAATCCCACTTAACCTTTTGAACCCGCCCTCCCGATATTACGGTATTATCATTAGTACACGTATACCGGGGTGCCTACATATCGGGATGAGAACCCTTACTCGTTATTTGTCGTGTTCAGCGATAACTTGTATACTAGTGTGACGTCAAACACAGGAAATGCTTCCCTTAAAGGTTTATCTAAATGGCGGTTTGCATCGTGTTTTGAAACATAGTGATTTTATAATTTTTTTATTAATTTTTAAAAGATGAGACGACAGGCTGAAAATTTCGAAAATGGTCACTCGAAAAGGATGACAACAGAGCAAGCTGTTGAACTTCTTTTAAATGATTCTGAAGATGAATTAGACTTAGAATATGATTATTCTGATAACGAAATCGAAAGTGAGTCGGATGATCATTTAGAAGAATTATTTGAACCGACTGATGTTCAAACATGTCAGTGACTTTCCAAACATGGATTACAAAGACAGACCAGTCAAGAAAGTGAAGACACAATTTTGGTGCACATTTTGTCAAAATTTCCTGTGTCTAAAGGAAGGATCTACATGTTGGGAAGACTGGCATAGTAAGCAGGAATACTCTAGATGATGGGGTAAGTCGATACAAAATTATAGGACACTTAATTCTGCCAATCTATCTTGTTTTTCAAACAATTCTGATATGTGCTGTTTTTGCTCAGGAGCCCAGGGCCGAGGGTTTTTAAGGTATAGTTGGCCAGGGTTCAAAGGGTTAAGGTACAGATGCCCACTGCATTTATGGACCTAACACTTCATTTATGGACCTAACACTTCATTTATGGACCTAACACTGCATTTATGGACCTAACACTGCATTTATGGATTTAACACTGCATTTATGGACCTAACACTGCATTTATGGACCTAACACTGCATTTATGGATTTAACACTGCATTTATGGACCTAACACTGCATTTATGGACCTAACACTGCATTTATGGACCTAACACTGCATTTATGGACCTAACACTGCATTTATGGACCTAACACTGCATTTCCCAATATATAACACGGAAGATAAATGAGTTTACTTGTTTACTTTATACATTATAATCTGGAGGTTGAACATGTGAAAACATAATAGTGACACTAAGGACATTAGGGTGTCTCTGGAAGTAGTTAACACTTTTGCCTGTCGTTCTGAAGTTCAACAATACAGCCTTCCTAGGAATAGTCCCATATGAGCACTATTCTACGTTATAATTATGTAGATGAAGGGTCTATATAGCGAAGTGATTAAGATGTTTGTTTGTCAATCTGAAGGTTGTGGGTTCGAGTCACCTGTGCATTATTTTCAGGAGATCTCTAGGATTGTTGATGGAGCTACAGAGTTTGTGCATTTTGCAGCCCTCTCGGCAGATGGTGTGCCATTTCTGGGCCACAACAGGGACAAAGCCATTTGTGGAAACCCCGTGCAATGAAGTCAATCCTTTACCTTTAAGCCTCCTTTTTAAACAAAGAGTAAGGACATTCATATTCAGCCAGAATGACTTTACTGTATACCAACTTTCAATTATTTATTATCTCAAAATATCCAAAACCTGGCAAGTAGAAACTAGCACAAAATAATCTCTCTATCCAAACCACTCTATCTCTGGTATGTTTCAGTAGATTTTTCATACTCTTCAATTCATACATTCCTCAAAGATCGTTTTCTTTCTTCTTCTTTGAACGCTTCATATCGACCACTTGTTACACCACTCTTTGTGATTTGTATGTGATCTTAGCCTAAGAACGATTGTACATTGTGCTAGATATGCCTACAAGTAGCCAGCACATTCGATTTCTGCTCTACACTATGATATTTACCAGGGTAGCTTTCCTAATCCCTTACCTCATCGCCTCTTACGGCATGCCTTGTAGATCTCAGTGTTACTATTCTTTGCTCCCCATGCAACACATAGGCGAGACACATATATTCAAAATCACATACATGCTTTTACACTGCCTTGTTAAATGTCTATGTTTCACATCAATACATTGCAACTGGGAATATGTATGCTCTTAGTATTCTGATCTTTCTTTTCCTATCAGTTCTATTCCATACTGTTTTTTTAGTTGTTTAATTTTTAAGAACAACTTCCCACACAAATTTGAAACAATAAAAGTTGCTAACAACATAAAAAAAAGTCCTAGCATACTAACCATATCAAAGCATGCCTTACGGCACCAGGAAATACTACGGATGTAGCCTGAGTCATGTGCAATGGCATACCGGAATACTGGTTGAGCACAGCACTTTCTGTAAACAAGAGGAAAGTGACATTTATGTGTGTAGTCAGATAAATGTGATGTTCGTTGTAGTCATTAAAAGTAATATATATGTTGTGGTACTGAAGAAAATAATATTTGCTGTAACAGAAGAAATTAACGTATTTGTTGCAAATCAGAAGAAATTAATGTATTTGTTGCAAGTCAGAAGAAATTAACGTATTTGTTGCAAGTCAGAAGATAGTAATGCTGTTGTAGCTAGAGGAAAACAATGCTGTAGCAGCTAGAAGAAAAATCACATAATTATTGTTGTAGTTCGAACAAAAAGTCACATATTTTGTTGCAGTCAGAAGATAATGTTGTTGTAACCAGTGGTAATAAACATATTTATTGCAAGTCAGAAGAAAATAACATTGGTGTAGCAGTCAGAAGAAAAATCAAATAATTATTGTTGTAATTCGAACAAAAAGTCACATATTTTGTTAGAGTCAGAAGATAATGTTGTTGTAGACAGAAGTAATTAACATATTTGCTGTTGGTAGAAGAAAGTAATATATTTATTATTGCAATCAGAAAAAAAGTAACATTTATTGTTAAAAAAAAACTATTGTTACTGCCTGAAGGACAGGTGAGAGCTTGAGGAAATTGACCTGGCCGCATGGTTAGTGCAGTCACCACGAAGCTTTACAGGTTAGGATTTTTATTTATGCGGCAACAGAAAAAATCCTTGGCCATACCGTGAATTGAACACAGGTTTCCTGCATGGGAGCTGTGCTCTAATCCATTCGGCAAGATGCTCTTTATATTTTTAGAATATTTATTGCAGTTAGAAGAAAATAGGTGGCATCTGTGGCTTAGGGGTTATTAACCCTGACGTTCTGAGTTCGAATACGCTGCGGACAGTTTGGTGGCAAATTGTTTCACGTAGATTTTACAAAGGCGATGGCACCACCCGTTCAGAAAGCAATGGCAAACTACTGAATGTAATAATGCCTAGAAAAATCCCAACAGCGTTTAAAAGCTGGGGTTGATTCGCAAAGTCCTGTAAAGGATATGCAATTAACTTTTAGAAGAAAATAACATTGCTGATGTAGTGAAAAAGCATAATAAAGCTGCTGTGAATTCGGAAAATCTTAGACTTGTGCTGTGCAAGGGGTAGAAGAATGGTGCATTAGGAAAGCTATATGTTCAGTTTGCTTGCTTCAGACATGGAAATGAAGGTGGCAGCTGTCTCTGGAGTAATTTTATCTTTCATGGAGCAGAGGTTAATGTATGTAGCGGTGGTGACAGACTTGAGTGTGCTTGGGAGAATTTGCGTAGGTGAGTTTCACACTGGGTGGGTTGATGGTATTCTGTGATCGTGCCTCGGAACACTGTCTGGGATTAGCGTGTCTGGGGATGTGGGGGTAAAATGAAATGAGGAGGCAGATAAGGTCGTTAGAGTGACATCCATTGCAGGTGAGAAAGATGTGAATAGGGCGGACATTATAGATGCTCTCTGTTCTATATATGTGGAAATTGAGTTAAAGACTTTGGTCTGTTGGGTTAAACGGGATTTGCCATGGATGGAACTGTATGCAAGACAGAAAGTTGATGTCTCTGTCAGCATTGCTTATGTACATTAGGTGCAATAGCATTAAAATGGCTGCTGCATTGGAGGATGGAACATGTATGGAGTTGTCCACTGTGCAAAAACCAAACTTGGTAGGGTACAGTGTTCAAAATTTTCTTCCTGTAATGCACAACTTGTCTTTGGATGCACATGGATTGGATTTTGATATCATTATTAAGTGGTATCTGTTGAGTTCAAAGCAGAAGAATGATGCTCTGATCTCTTGCAAGCTCACAGAGGGAAGTAGTGAATTACAGAGCAAAAATTGATATTTATCAAGTCTACTCGCCCATGTGTTGCCAGGGCTTGCCAGAGGAGCAAAGAATAGTAACACTGCGATCTACAAGTGTAAGAGGAGATTGAGGTAGGGGCCTAGGAAAGCTACCTTAGTAAATAAAAAGCGTCGCAGAAATCGGATGTGCTGACCTACTTATAGGCGCATTACTGGCACAATGTACAATCACCCCTAGGCACAGATCACATACAAATCACAAACAGTGGTTGATAAGTGGTCAATATGGAGCGTTTGAAGAAGACGAAGATCAAGTCTTTCATAAACTTACATTTTATTCTCTAATGTTCCAACAGACCAGATCTGGATGAGACCTGGTCCATCTGCTATCGTGACAGTATCTGGAGGCTCATCTGTAGTTCTGTCTGCTGATATGGCTAAAACCTGCTCATGATCTGATCCATTAGGTATAGGACACCACTCAAATGCCCATAATGGTCCTCCAGCGTAGAGGTACGATTTGCCTATATCAAGAACACAGAAACAAAACAACATCTATATCAAATGGCTCAGAAGCATAGACAACTTATTATTTACCTCTGAAGCAGAAGTAAGTCTCGCCTGAATGACGAGGGACACTGATAAAGTACAGCAAGCCTTCATGCAAAAATCAGTCAAATGTGCTTTATTCACCACTGTGACTATACCTGAATTCACAGCAGGCGATCTTAAAAAAAAAAAATGTATTTGTTTAGTCGTCGGATCATCATCACTGCACATCAAACCAATTAGTCCATATGTGATCCGATCTCCTCCTATGTATGTCTCTCAGTATATGGCGGGTAACAACACTGGTTCTTTGTTGGTTTACTATTCTTCTTTGACTACCAGTATAGTACTCTTGTCTAGCTACACCCCATTTGACTTGCAAACCCTGAGAGCACTGCCTGCCAGTCCCTGGTACTATCCATCAGTTCATTCATCAATGCCCTTGCCGTCAAGCTTAACTTACAGTGGATACCAGGACACAGCAACATACAGGGAAATGAAAGAGCAGAAACTGTTGCAAAGGCAGGATCAAACAGTCAACAACATGACACTACAGACTATATATATTCCTCTCATACCATTATACGCTACATAGGCCCTGCCTGAAAGTAATTTCTTCATACCGCTCTGTCCTAGGCAGCTCACACGATATCTTGCATGGAATTGAGTCTCTCTCTCACAATCACCGCCCAGACTGATGTACCAGATCTCTCCATAAATTCTTATTCATGTGGAAACCTGATTCATGCAGCCTTAGCATGGGTGTGTTTCATCACATCTTTAGCACCATTTGGAGCTCTGATGCTTATCCTTCAGAGATGTGTCCAGTTTTAGCCAGCGTTTACTGGGTTCGCTATCCGTCAGCCTTTGGCTGTCCTCAGCCGATCTGCAAGGCAGCAGGTTAAAATTGAGTCAGATATTTCTTGCCTCGCTCAGCAAAGTTTGTTTCAGGGTTTCCCTGGAGCATCCTCCCCTACAGACTGCTAAACAGATAATAAAATGTAACAAAGAGAAGAAGTGGCTGAATGAATGAACAATAGAAAAACAGGCAGCAGAGCCCTCTTTAAACGCTTGAACACCCACATCCAAAAGAAGCTATAGATTGCATTACAAGACCGCTGGTATGTTTCCGGGCTCACAAATGGAGAAAACAATAGTAACACTGCGACCTACATGGCATGTCGCAAGAGGCGACTGAGGGGACCTAGGAAGCTACCTAGTAAATAAAAAGTGTTGCAAAATCGGATGTACTGGCCTACTTGTAGGCACATAACTGGCACAATGTACAATTGCTCTTAGGCTCAAATGACATACAGATCACACAGAGTGGTTAACAAGTGGTCGATATGGAGCGTTAAAAGCAGAAGAAGTAGGTAGCGCCATGTTTAATTTGAATTCATAGCGAACAAACGTAAAAAAACTTTTAAAAATATGACTATAAAAACATTTTTATACCATTATCTGATATGCTATGACCAAACTTCAAAGAATGCTGTTCATCTTTCGCATCTGTGTTCTTTCTTGTGCTATATGTAAACATCACACTTTCCTTATTAACTGGCATGTATTTCTCCTTTTCCCTAAAACAAAAAAATGAAGATATTAATTTGCGAAAATAGATTGAAATTTTAACAAATAGTATTATTATTTGGTACTTACACTGAGTGGGTGTCAGTGGCTTTGTGGGAGCGTGCTCGATCACAATCCAAGAGTACATGGTTCAAACTTTGCGGTGGACACTTTGGAAGCAAATTTGTTCTTGTAGATATTTGACGAGTAAAGATAGGTCTCACAGTTCAGAAAGCAATGGCAAACTACTGATTGATAATAGGACCGTCATCATTGCACTTCGGTGAGTAACCATGTATGCTCTCATCTCTTTCTTACACAGGAAGATGTCAGCTGCAGAACACAAACTCCGTAGCGCCGGTGAGGGTCCCCGATGTAATTTTAAAGATGGTGATAATATTTTTGTAGGAATTTTAATCGTTTTTTATGAATTTTGACAGGGCAGCGGTTTTCCAGCCTGCTCTTCTTGATTTTCAACAGCCAAGGGTTCTTTTACGTGCTCATATTGAACACGGGACCTACTTTTTATCATCAGTCTCTGATAGGACTAAGAACTTGATTTCACCTACACTGAGATCAGGGATCTCTGGAAAAATATTCAGATGGCTTCATGAGGGAGAAAACCTGGTACCTTTGGCACGAGAGATGAGCACCTAGCCTCTACGCCACAGAGACACCAGGGAAACTACTGAACGTATAATTGGTGTCTAGAAAATTGAAGACTCATTTACAGTGGGTGATTGCAAGGTCCTGTGAAGGATATGATGTGGTTTTCATTTTTTTCACTGACACTTCTTCTTCTTCAAACACTCCATATCAACCATTAGTTAAACCACTCTTTGTGATTTGTATGTGATCTGAGCCTAAGAGCGATTGTCGTTTTGCCAGTTAAGGAAAATAAAGAAAGTCTATACAGAGAAAGCAATGATCTCTCTCTCTCTTGCGATCGTTTTTATCATTCTATTGTGATATATAAACAGCTAAACATCAAGAACGGAATGTACGTGCACAGCCTTCAGTACCATTTGGAGCTCAAGTGCTTATCCTTCGGTTCGGTTTCAACCAGCGTTTACTGGGTTCGCTCTCCGTTAGCCTTTAACTGTCCCAGCCAAAACCTACACGGCAGCAGGTTGCTATTTTCCTTCAGGGCAGTGACCCGTAGACGACCTGCCCTCCCGAGCTGATCAGCGTCATCTGCCTAGCTATACCCGTCTTATTAATGGACTGCTTGGTTTGCCTACCGTCCAGTTTTGTGTACGGTTTGCTCCGCTAGCCTTTGATTGTCCCCAATCAAACTACAAGGCAGCAGTAGTTTCTTGCAAGCGAAAGCGCACTGGCTTTACCTCTGCTAGGCTTTCCAGTTCTGCACATTCGGGTGGGATGCACACCCTCGTGCCTGCCGCGACATGCTTGCCTGCCCATTGGCGAGCCCACTCTTGCATCGCCAGTGTGCGTGCTTTGCGATGGTGCCTGGTCACCATCAGTTTTCGCTGTGTTCACGTTTGCCTGAGGTTGTACAATTCTGGGGCTTATAATCGTGTCCCCATATCTGTGATAGAGGCCCGAGTTTCGCCCTTTGTGGACCCACATGCAATTCAACTCGACTCCCAGCTTACTCATCGGCTCAAGAGAAGGGACTCAAGAGAGAGCATGTGCGGGCTCCGAATTTCGCCCCACGTGGGTCAACATCTCTTTGATGGCTTTAATTCGTGCCCCCATCCCTGTGATAGCGGCCCGTTTCAGCCTATGTGGTCCCACGTGCAGTTCAACTCGACTCCCAGCATACTCATCAGCTCAAGAGAGAGGGCTCAAGAGAGAGCATGTGTGGGCTCTGAGTTTCGCCCCACGCGGTTCCACGTTTATCCTTCCAGCTTTTCTCATCGGCCGGGAGAGGAGCAGTAATAGCCACTCTGGAAATTCGCTTGTCTGTGTTGTGAGCGGATCCCATCAAGTGTGACTACCTTTGCATCTCTACTTGCACCAGAGTAGCTCTCCCACAGCACCTGTCCTCTTAGCCAGACCGGAACAACTATCTGTTATGAGGGTCACCACGTGGAGGTGAGGGCAGGGGATTAGCGCCAGCTCGCTAATCCTGGCTCACCGTTGTTTTCTTGCGCTTTTGACCCCAAGCAATGATCTAACCAATCAATCAAAATCTATACAAAGAAATCAATGACCAAACCAATCAATTAGAATCTATACAGAGAAATCAATGACCAAACCAATCAATTAGAATCTATACAAAGAAATCAATGACAGAATTAAAGTATAGCTACTTATACAAAGAAACCGACAGCATATGTTTATTGTATATACAAACAACTGTTACACAACATGAGAGAATAGGTAAACGGGAATAGGGACTAAATTATACCTGGCAGCAAGTGGTTCCCAGTCAGTGCTTCTGGGAATGAGGTCTGGGAATGCTCTGCCTTCTGACCAGCTGGTATAAAAATCCTGAGTGAGCTGTAGCCTATCCTTTGAAGAGTAATATATATCATTGCCACACACCTTAATCCACATATTCTCCTCACTGGTTGCTGTAATAAGGAGCCACAAAATAAGATTAATTGATTATGTGAATCAACAGTTTAATTCTGCTTCTTCTTCTGCGATCAATTTCTGCTATCCGACTACTCTGGTCATCATCATCATCAGGTACCATGCCGGTTGGCATAGACGATCATGGATCTCCACAAATCTCTGTCTCTGGTGTTTGCTATCATCTCAGATGTTGACGCTCTTCCGTGCCATGAAGTCAGGCTATCTAAAATTTTCTCTCTCCGTCTTCCTCTCCCCTCAATTTTACCAGTTGTTACAATGTGTTCTAAACCTTTCCTTCTAATCACATGCCCGGAAAATTATGACTGTCTCTTTCTTAATTTTTGATAAGTTCTCTGTGTCTTGATCTCATTCAACACCTCTACATTAGTCATTTTAGCAGTCCATGGGATTCCTATTATTCTTCTGTAAAACCACATCTCTATGGCTGTCAGAGATTTTTCAATCTGTGTGTTTATTGTCCATGACTCGCATCCGTATGTCAGTATTGGTTCTAGGTAGCACTGCATAACTTTCAATCTGATATCAATTGACAATGACTTGTTGCATATAATGCTTCTCATTTTCAGGAATGCTGCTTTGGCCTGCCCTATTCTGCTCTTTATTTCTGATCTATATCTGCCATCTGATGTTACCAGGACTCTGAAGTATTTAAATTGCTTAACTTGTCTTAGCTCCGTCCTAGTTATTGTAATGCTTCATTTAATCGGAGTCTGCATTTTTGATATGATCATAACTTCTGTCCTCTTAATATTCAAACTCAGTCCTTTGTTATTACTTTCTGTCACTAATCTGGTATGTGTCATAAACAGGGCGATGCACTCTAGGCCTTCACCAACCCTACATAGTTTGTTCTGAAGGGCTGTCTCTGTTGGCCAGATATCCATTCTCACACAGCTCAGGCTGGGTGCAGTCTTGTAAGATCTTCTCTGGAGACTGCTTTGGTGCTCCACGGGTGAGTGCAGCCGAGTCCCTGAGACACATACTATGGAGGTGTGCTCTGAGAATGCAGTGTCCCATTCTAAGTCTTAAGACTGTAGTCTGTTTTTCTGCTTAATGTATTTATGTTGTGCTCTGGGTTTATAATCAATTTGTTTTTCTCTGCATCATTTTTTGTGAAACAGCATGTGTTAATTCTGTTGGCAAGAGTCTGTTCCGACTACCTAACTGTGACCAAACAGATTTGATACCATGCTACAGTATATCTCAATAGATGTGGTACTGAACAGTTGTGTTGTATGTTCCTAAAAGCCGAAGGATTGACTTTCTTGTGGTAACCTTGATATGTGTCCAAACCATTTGACTTGTTGTTTCTTTATATATTGTAGCAGCCCGCCTGACCAGCGTGTTCGTAGCGCGTTGAGCGACGGGTGACACGCCCCCTGTGAGATCGGTTCCGCACACTGGCAGAAATTCAATAGACTGGCAGAAAAGCCATAGGTTCTCCAGATTTAGGGTGCTCGTGGCACCAAACCGAAGGGTTGCAATGTCCATGGCACTAAGCCAAAAAGCTGAAAGCTCAAGTGCTTCTAGATAAAAAAAATATTGTAGCACCGGCAAGAACCCCCTCTTTCTTCAGATATCTGATCCTGCATGTCCAGTACAACTGTTATAAGAAAAAGAAGATGGAGATATGTTGGGCACACCTCGAGAAGAAATGATAAAGAATAATAAAGCAGGCATTGAAGTGGGATGCAAAGGGTTCAAGAAAGAGAGGATGACCATGAAATAAACTTTTCTGAGAGAGACAAGAAATATCGGTCTTAGTTCCCTGGAGGAGATTGAGCGAGTTGCCCAGGATAGAGTGGTATGGGGAAATTGCTTGCAAGCATTATGTAACGTATAATGGAACGAGAAGAATTATCATTATTATTTATGTCCAGTGCAATGAACAAATGGACCCAAAAAATTTTTTTTTAACTTACAGCCATTTGTGATAGAATGTATTTGTTTGTCTGGTCTCTCCACCTTTGTTTTAGATGTCTTTGGTTTCTTCTTAACTTCCAATGAATCTTTATCTTCAGACTCCTCTTCAGAATCTTCGTCAGTATCATCACTATTGCCTTCTGAATAGCAATCATCATCATCAGCTGAACGATGTTCTTGCCCCGTTGTGTCTTGCAAGCTGGCCAGCAACTTAATAGCACTGTGAAATAACAAAGTCAATGAAGTAATTCTCTTGGAAACTGTTCCAAATTATTGGACATATATTTTAAATGTCATTAGATTTTGTTATATATACTACTTTGTGTTATCATTGGAAACTATTTTTTTAAATCTTCTTCTTCTTCTCTTCCACCATTTACTTCCTTATGGAATTTAAGGCGGGGGGATCTTGTGTGTGCTTTTCTAAGATACTTTGTAAGTTGTTATTCATTTTCTTAACTCTTTCCACGCTTTTCGCTGCACAGTGCACCATGGCGAAAGTCCATGAACACCATTAGCCGCACACTACGCCATAAAGTTGTTACCCTTATAAGAAGTCTTTCTAGTTTTACTTCTACCGTTTTACTTCTACTACTTTTCAACCATGTTATTCTATTAGGTTGTCCAGTTTTCTTCAATTTAGTATATAATAATATATATATATTTATTTATTGACGAGTAGTTGGGATTTTTTTTAAATTGTTTTTTTACCTCCCTTGAATTAACTGTTTAAAAATTGAGGAAATAACTCCACGTGGAAATAGTTACAGCTGTTCTTGATGAAATCGCTTCATATTTTGCATAGTCTTCCTCTTGCTCTGCACTCTTTATATTTCTTCATGAATGTTTCGTTAATACTTTTTTTTTAAATGAATAAGATATCTTATATATTATAGTTGAAATTTAATCAAAGAAATCAAATATACATCGAGACATTTGATAGGACAGGTTTGCATGTGTACATTTGATGAATGAGAATGAAAGAGAAAAAAAACCAATGAATAAAAACAAATATAGAGAAAAATAGCAAGACAAAATACTACTATATCTTCTTCTTCTTTGCGTTCATTTTTAAGACCAATTTTAATAACTCTTTGTGATATGTTTAATCTTTGTCAAGAACGTGTATACGCTGCACATTGGTTTGGTAGGCCCCTAAACACATAGACTTCTACACATTTAGGATATGTGCATCCGATTTCAGCCAAACCTCCTTAGTCGTCTCCTACGACATGCATGGCAGGTAACAGTGGTTCTATTCTTTACACCCCAAATTTGGGCCCCGGAAACCACTCGGGCGATACCACTATATGACAGGCTAGATAAGAAAACAGAGCAATAGATGGATTGACGAGTTAAACAGAATAGGAGTAGCCCCTGCCAGGATGCTGCCTTTTGTGTTGCAGGTGACGCAGATGAGTGTAACGCACTTCCTTTACGGAGAGCTGGTCTCTAGGACTATACGGACTGGAAGACCCCAAATGCAATTTATGGATATCTGTAAGCAAGATTTGAAGGCTATTGACATAAACACATGCGCATTACGGGGTCTTTGTGTCTAAATGGTTACGCCTTAGCCTTGCGTTTCAAAGGTCGTGGGCTCGATCGAGAATGCACCATTTTGTTCACGAGTGCATTTTTTCCACAGATCCCTAGGATTATTCCTGGAACTGCGTAGTTTGTGCAATACTATCGGTAGATGGTGTTCTATTTTTGCGGAGAGAGACCAAGCCATAAGCGGTAAAACTTGGCGCAATAAAGTCCATCGTTCGGCTTTAGACTCTATTTAGACATTAGAAACAGTCGCCTGGGTCACAGATTGAGATGTTGACAACTTGCCGTTCTAGTATCCCTGTTCTGTGGAAAATTTAAAGTTTGAGGCTAGCTTGGGCTAAAAATTGTGTGTGCTTGGACTACAAAAACCCTGATCATTTACATGGGGGGAATAAATTACAAGTACCTTCTAAATCACATCAAGGCTCGACTGAATAGCGAGGGAAACTAGTGATAAAGAAAGAAAGCTGTCATACAAAAATCAGTCAGAGGCACCATGATTATGCCTACATCCATAGCGGGTGAATGGGGAAAAAAAGTTGACGCAGACAGATTTATCTAGACAAATGTGCAGAATGAACTGTTGCATTTTGAACAGTCTGACCAAACAAGCAGAGGAAATGAGACTTCCAGAATGTTATCTAGAGACATGGTCTATCAATTAGGTGAAATTTGTGACAGAGACTCTCACTTACATATCAGCCTTTATTGTCACCAATGAAACTGCAAAGTGCCTATCCAGCGACACAGCTCTAGGTCCTCCGGGGCTGAAAGAGACCTACTACCCAATTTTTATTTATAATATACAACTACTGTAATGTGCAAGGCACATTGCCCATATCAGCTGCCCAGGCTAGGCATACATGGAGAGAGCCCTTCATCCTTGCTTTCGACTCGGACACAATAGGGAAGGAAGTCATGAGAGACTTAGGGAGCTTGAAAGGCAAGAGAAACAAGTGCAAACTCAGAAGTTCTTCCCGTAAAACACTTGCCAATTAACCATCTGGAAAGATGAAAAAGGTCATAAAATATACAACTATACCATTTACCAAAACATACTTTTTAGCAGCCTTTCTTTTGGACCTCTGACCAGCTGATTGTCCTTCCTCACCATCAGCATTTTCATCCTGCTGCCTTTGCTCCTCCTGCTTCATTTTACTATTTAATTCACTATCAATCATCCTTTTATCTTGTGCTCGGTGGGAGGTCAAATGTTGTTGCATCCACATGGCTTTCAATGAGTGTTTACAAACTTCACATACTTCTACTTCATCCTGAAAGAGAAAAAAGATAGAGATGTTCATGTATTATTTCTCAAGTATTATCTCGCAAGATCGCCAAATGTGACGCTGTAACAACACAAGAGGAACTCACATAGCTGAGAATCGGCGTGCTGTTGGGGCAAAGAGAAAACGAGCTGCGCAAAAAGACAGAACACACAAAACCCACATGTCTAACCTTGAGCATGTATGCCCCACCTGTGGTTGGGGGATTGTGTTCTAGGAATGGACTCTACAGGAATCTCTGCACACACCAGAGAGGTGCAGCAGCACACATCTGAGGCTGTTATCATCACTTGCGAAATTGGTGGAAACAATTTTAGGATCATTGAACTGTGAGTAAAACAACTGACCAAAACAATATGAAAATATGAGTGGTTATTAGTTATATTTATGGTTCATGAGTGAATAGCGGCAATTCACAGGATGGGATTTGCAGTTCTTCTTCTTGAACGGATTTATATCGGCTACTTGTTAACCACTCTTTGTAGTTTATATGTGATCCAAGCCCACAAGTGATTGTACGTTGTGCCAGTTATGGCCGAAAGTAGGTCAGCACATCAGAGTTCTGTGCCATTTTTTTATTCACTAGGTAGCTTCCTAAGCCCCTACCTCAGTCGCTCTTACGGCATTCCTTGTTGGTCGCAGTGTTATTTTTTTGCTCCTTGCGCCCCGGCAACACATAGGCGAGATTTGCGGTTTGGAGTGAGATGGGTAATGGATCCAAGTGTCGCATAGCCCTGTACGATGTATGAGTATCACATAGCCCTGTACATCCAAGTATAATGCGCATAGCCTCATTCTGTATTCTTTCCAGTCTTTCTATCTACCTATGACTGAGAGTCAGGATATCCAGAGCACACTCAATCACAGAAAGGACCAGACCCTGGTATAAGAGACAAAGATGGCGCTGCTCACAATTTGTCGTAGCCATTATTACTTCAGTGGGTATGAAAATGATCGCAAAAGATGAAGCTATACCGATAGAAGATGAAGCTAAACAGGTAGTAGAGACTTATCAAAATATTTACTCACCTCTTTACCACACCAAACCTGGTGATGTTTGTAGTACTGTGCAAATCGAAAACGTTTCTTGCATTTCTGGCAATCAATGTGTCCCATTTTCTTGGTGATGCCATAAGGGTCCTCATATCCTTGAGGATATTCCCTTGCCCACTGATAAAAACAAAAAAAGCATTAGTTTAAACTGTATTTATTAATTATTAGAAACAAAGGATAACAAAATACTAGAAGGTAAGGGAGTATAGCATCTACAGTGGGGATGTTGGACAAGAATAGGGGAAACCATACTGTAATTTAGTGGTTTACATGGGGGAGGACGAGGGTCAGAAACGGCTCATGCTTTGCTTGAGGATG
Source organism: Arion vulgaris (assembly GCA_020796225.1). Classification (NCBI taxonomy): domain Eukaryota; kingdom Metazoa; phylum Mollusca; class Gastropoda; order Stylommatophora; family Arionidae; genus Arion; species Arion vulgaris. Next base: position 60,755,469 of record CM036755.1, on the reverse strand, counting down.
TTGGACAAGAATAGGGGAAACCATACTGTAATTTAGTGGTTTACATGGGGGAGGGCGAGGGTCAGAAATGGCTCATGCTTTGCTTGAGAAGTCAGAAACTGGAAACATACCTTGTTTCATCTGCAGTAGTTTTTTTTTTTTTTTAAGATTGCCCATGGTGAATTCAGGCATAGTCACAAAGGCTAATAAAGCACATTTGATTGATTTTTGCGTGAAGGCTTGCTTTACCAGTGTCCCTAACCATTCTGGCAAGCCTTACTCCAACTTCAGACGTCATCTGCAATAGTGCTCTCTGGATACAGATTTATATGACTAACAAAGCAAGGGTTGATATGAAGCATGTTGGGGACATATCTGCTAGGAGAGATTTAGCCCTTTCATCTTCAGCAAACCTTGAGGTTGTAAGAGGGTCATGGCAAAGTTCCCCTCTGGAGTATAAGACTTCCAAACCACAAATAGACAAAGTTGTTAGTATACAAAGTATTAAACAGATTTTGAAAAATACCTCTAGAAAAGATTGGCAGAACCAGAATAGTTATAGTTTAGTTGCCAAATCATCATCACTGCACACTGAACCAATTAGTCCATAAATGCTCTTATCTCTTTCTTAGTATGTTTCTCAGCATGTGGTGACTAAGGACACCAGTTCTATGCTAGTTTACTATTCTCTTCTTTGACTACCAGTATAGTGCTATTGTCTAGCTATACCGCATTTGACTTGGAATTCTTGTAGTCTGATTATGGTTGGAGGTACACACCCATTTCTTGAATCATTTACACTTCCGCCCGAGTGGTTACCGGGCCCAAATTTGGGGTGTAAAAATAGAACCACTGTTACCTGCCACGCATGTTGTAAGAGGCGACTAAGGAGGTTTGGCTGAAATCGGATGCATGTGTCCTAAACATGTAGAAGTCTATGCGCTTAGGGGCCTATCAAACCAATGTGCAACTTATACACGTTCTTGGCAAAGATCAAACATATTAGAATGATTAAAATTGGTTGTAAAGAACGAACGCAAAGAAGAAGATTTACACTTCCTCTCTCCCTTAGGGAATTCAGAATAGCAGTCTGATCCATTGCTCGTCCGCTTTCTACGGCAGTCATACCAGTAATACTATCAGCACATTTATTTCCCTTTATATCTCTGTGCCCTGGCACAGAAATTAACCCTATTTTTGTTAACCAAGACCTCTTTAGAGACTCCAACCGCTGTCTTCAAGCCAACCTCATCTCAATCTTCCTTGGTATATTCAATGAGTCACTGAGAAAACATGCATAGATAAAAGTCTGTGAGTATGTCTAATACAAGAATGCAAACTCATACTATCTGGGGGGAAAACCTGCTTCAGAGTAGGTCTTAACACCTAAAAATATTGCACAAACCACTGACACGAGTTCATCCTTCTGGGTATGAAAAATAATAGGCTCTGGAAAACTTCTTCACTGCTCATAGACGAAACAGTACAAATTGGAAATTATTGGCAGTTTGACAACAACTGCAATGGGAATTGACATAGTAACAGTGGGGATACTGTCGTTACTGCCTGTAGTACCGCTTTTTATGGCGGCGTAGAACAGGTGGGAAGTGAGCCTGAAGAATTTAATGGTCGCATGGCAAGTGAAATTGCTGCAAAGCTGTTCGAGTTAGGGTTTTTCATTTATACCCACAACAGTAAAAATCCTCTTCTTTACCGTGAATTGAACACAGGTCTCCCGCATGGGAGCTGTGCTCTAATCCATTCGGCCAGACGCTCCTCTGAAGATAATAATGGAAAAAATAACGAACAAAAGAAATCAAAAGTTCATACCATCAGCGAATGTTCTGTCATGAAGTGTTGCCTTATAGTGATCACATTTTTCATCTGCTTTTTACACCGTATGCATATTATCTCTGTGTCTGTTTCAGACTGTTCTTCTGCATCCTTTTTTGAGAACAAACAAACAGAAAACGTAACCACATATGAAAAATCCAAAAAGTGTGAAGAGCATGGGTATCCCCAGAAATTTGTCCAGGGAGTGGCAAAATGAATTTTTAAAATTTTATTTGATATGCAGAAATGGAGAAGACCAGATTCAGATCAGATTCTGATTGAGGGCTCCAGGTATAAAAATATTAACTTCTGAAAAAAGTTTTAAACCATAGTTAGTTTGCAACAGTCAATCACAATGTTTTATCCTAAAGCCATTTCCAGGGAAGGGCACTTGCTCCCTTTGCTTTAACATGTGGACACCCAAAGTCAAGTGCTTCTTCTTCGAACCGTTCCATATCGACCACTTGTTAACCACTCTTTGTGATTTGTATGTGATCCAAGCCTAGGAGCGATTGTACATTGTGCCAGTTATGCGCATACAAGTAGGCCAGCACATTTGATTTCTGTGACACTTTTTATTTACTAGGGTAGCTTCCTAGGCCCCTACCTCAGTCGCCTCTTACATGTCTTGAAGGTTGCAGTGTTACTATTCTTTGCTTCCCTTGCAGAAACTGGCAACACACGGGTGGGTCAAGTACAAAGACAGAGCAACACCAGGCTTTTAAAATGTGTGGGTGAGATTATCAGTTTATTTTCTTGGTGGTCACAACTAAGAAACAGAATCCAGATAGCCACAACATGGTGAAAATAACACTATTTAAGCAAGTCCTCTCAATCAATACCATCGCACATTACTTGGCTATTGAGCTGACATCATAACATTCTGGGCAGACCCATAGGTGTTCAGTCTCCCATGACTACCTCTCAACAGATATCAAAGGATATACATACTGATGGTTCCAATAGCTCCATGATTAACAACACTCTGTCCCATCCAGTTATTGTATGTTCTCATAACTTTCCTAGTGTCATTCCATTCATCGCAATATATCTATCTATATCCTCTTCCACCCGTGTGGTACCAGGGCCCGCAAGGGAAACAAAGAATAGTACCACTGCAACGTACAAGGTATGTCATAAGAGGCGACTGATGTAGGACCTAGGGGAGCTACCCTAGTAAATAAAAAGAGTTGCAGAAATTGGATGTGCTGGTCTACTTGTAGGCGCATAACTGGCACAGCGTACAATCGCTCTTCGGCTCAGATCACATAGAGTGATAACTAGTGGAGCTTTCGAAGAATAAATTCTCTTCAAGTCCCATTTGACACATATTGCTTCCACCAAATATTTATAGTGTTGCCGTTTTTAATTGTTTCCACGTTATGCCACACTCCACCAGTACTCTTTCCATCATTCTTCTTCATGTTTCCTTTGGACATCCAGGCCTTCTCTTCCCATGTTTCCATCGAAGAGCTGTCCTAGCCAACGCAAGTCATTACAATGGCTTATATGAGCAAGTGGACGGATCTGAGAGACAGTTCCTCCACCCTACACCGTCCTATCTTTAGGCTTCTACTTTTCTTCTGTCAGACACCTGTTTTTGTGGATACCTGCTAACAGTAAAAACATATATCTGGTCTATCTTCTTCTTCTTACGCTCCACATCAACCACATGTTAACCATTCTTTGTGATTTGTATGTGATCTGAGTCTAAGAGTGATTGTACGTTTGCCAGTTATGTGCCTACAAGTAGGCCAGCACATCCGATTTATGCTACGCTTTTTATTTACTAGGTAGCTTTCCTAGGCCCCTATCTCAGTCGCCTCTTCAACATGCTACGTTTTGTAGGTTGCGCAGTGTTACTATTCTTTGCTCCCGTTGCGAGCCCTGGAACCCACAGTCATATCTGGTCTATAATGTTCTGCACCTAACTCTGCATCCAGCAGTGTTGCTGTCGGCTAGTCTTTATTATAAGGAAGGGTGAAAAGTGACAATTAGTAAACTGCTGATGAACTGTAGAACACACAAGCCAACACAAGGAAACTTTGGCCAATCAGGGCCGTGCCGTGATACTGAGAGGCGGCTGCATCAGGCGGCACCGTAAGGGGGAGGAATAAGCAGCGAAATCAGACTACAATTTGAAACATTTAAGGGGTGGCATTTAGAAGACTTGCATCATACTGAGAAAATATACCGTCGACCCTGGCGCGATGTCACTTTTTAAAAACAAATTAACGGTTTAACAAGTTGATGTAGAGCAAACAAAGACAACATATTAGTCAACTTTCATGATTTGTTTCCCATTACTTTTTTTTAAAAGACCTCTGTTGCTGAGAGATGGATGGTTATTACTTTTGTCTGATTGGTATTTAAGCTAAGTTCCTCGCTCTTTATTTTAACAAAATAATTAATACCATTTATAAAGATCCCTACACTGTACACATTCTTAAAAATAAAAACCGCATGGGGGACCCTCACTGGTGTTATAGTTTGTTACTACATTGTTGTTCAGTTCATCCTTCTGTAAGAAAGAGATCAAAGCAGTGCACACATGGGGTGATTCACCTGAAGCACAATGACAATGATGACGGCCCTAATAATCAATCAATGTTATGATAAAAAGACAATCTGGACAATATGGGTGGAAAGGCAATATGGGGGAGGCAATATGGGTGAAATAACATAGCAGTGAGTAACAGTAAAGTTGAGTTCAGTAAGTAACATCCTTTTGTAGCTATTGTTCACTTGTGTTATTTACTTCACCTTTCAGAAAAGAAATTTTCTGTTTCAGGTTTCATTTTAGTCTGCTTTTTTTTATTAACAACAATTTAATAATCAATTAAGATGATAGAAGAAAAGATAAATATACAATACAGTGTGTACACTAGTGAACAGTATGAGTATGAGTACCAGTACGAGACAGTCAGCAAGTTGAGCTCAGCAAGTTGTTTAGTCCGACACATAATCATAAACTTAGCACTTACATTTGATAGTTGGGAATCAGGCAGCCACTGCTTGGGTCCGGTATAACTACTCTTCGGTGGCCTTCCTCGCTTTCTTTTTAACACAAAAGGCATATCAACTTCAGATGGACTTTCCATTTTTATTTCTTGTGACATTGTCATACTCAATGAAGCTGATTCAATTTCATCTGCACTCATTTGCTTTTCAGTTGCATTCGGTGGCCTTCCTAGCTTCCTTTGTAACCCTCAATTAGTCGCGTGGGGTCAATGCGACAACGGACTGTTAAACAGCAGTTCCCTCTTCAAGAAAATATGTTATAAAAGCGGTTCTACATCATTGTTTTAATCCCAGAAAGAAATCGCTAGTCATTTGACTGTCGATTATTTTGTGGTCAACTTTCCATAGAATCAGAAAAGTAGTAATAGTAATGTCCCTTTGTATATTGCCAGATAATTTGACGCAGTAAATGTATCTATCTAATATCTGTTTGATTTTTTTAAGCCCAAGAAACGGTAAAGAGTGAGAGTTCTACGTACAATACAATATAGTAACATGTAAGACAAGGAAAACATTAAAACATGCCAGTTCAATGTATGAAGTTATGTTATCGCTTGACTCTCAGCTTTTATATTTGTCTCTGGATCTCATCAGATGTTCTTCAAACTGTTCTGTTAGATGTGATATATCGTTGTCCATCTTTTGATTCTTGATACTTTGACTTGTAGTGATGTCTTCGTATTAAACTTCATTATGTTATAGTTGTTCAAGTCGAACTGGATGCCTGAGAGGCAGAGTGAGAGATGTGTTTAATCAGCGAGCCACAGGAACCATCAGTATGCATACTCTTCGATATCTGTTGGGGAGACTGAGCACCTATGGGTCTGCCCGGAGTGCAAAGACGTCAGTTTAATAACCAACAACCAATAACTATGTTATGCATGGTACATCAACGAAAGTCTTTTTTACTGTCTTTCTTTCTATTTAGTCAACATATTTAAGTTTTGCTTTATTTAATTCTGTAGTTCTCAGAGAAATGCGAGATTAAATGCCAAAATAACAACACACGTAATCACAAAGTACTGTAGTTTTACAAATTACAAAAATAATGACAAAATTTGTAAAACTACAGTACTTTGTGATTACGCCAATCAAATAGTTTTACTGCAGTCTCATCTATTTTTTCAAAATAGCAACAGCAGAGGCACGCGGAAACACTCAAACGACAACAGATACACTGTATATTTTTACCAACTCCCTGTTATCAATGTCAAACATGGTCCTTAACTAAAACAAAAAATCAAAACATGTGAAAGAATCAACTATAAGAAAGGCTGTAATCGCCCGAGTGGTTACCGGGGCCCAAATTTGGGGTGCAAAGAATAGAGCCACTGTTACCTGCCACGCATGTCGCAAGAGGCGCCAAAGGAGGTTTTTTATGGGCGTCGAAAATGCTATTTCCTTCACGAGTTCCCTGAGACAATGACGAGCGTTTTGTTTGGTTTTCGATGGCACAGAAACAGAGCAATCCTGTAGAAAATGTATGTGGACGCCCATGGCTATCACCAAAGCATAAATGCGAGTTACTGTGGATAAGATACATCAGCTGCATAAGAATACTAATATTGTTAAGAGCACGAGAATCAAGCGTGGCATGTCGGGGATGGCACAGGCTGAAAGAACAATTAGACAGGTGACCACAGTTGCGATCCTACCAAAAGAGGAGGAATGGATACCAATATATAGTAGAATTACCATAATATCGCAACTTTATCACTACTCTTGAAAGGGAGTTAGAGATTGTGACACCGTGAAAGTTGAACTCGAGATTAAGCAACTGATAGAGAATGCATGTATGAAGTCATTTTCTGTGCATCGTAGTGCGAAGTCAGGCTGGGGTTTCATGTATATTGGGCATGGTAGTGTTGTTGCTATATATATCCTATATTAATGTATGGCTCGGAAACATGGACAATGAACAAGCAGTTAGAAGACAGAATTGATATATTTTAGATGTGGATAAATAGAAAAATAGGCAGAGTTTCATGGACAGAAAAACAGACAAATAAACAAGTTTTAGGAAAACTAGGCATGAAGAAACAATTATTAAGAGAAATACAATTCAGACAAATAAAGTATTTTGGGTAAATAAAAAGACATTACACCTTGATAAAATATTTACTAGAGGGAAGTTGAGGGCGAAGAGCAAGAGGAAGACCGGGATATAAGTGGGGGACTTTAAGAAATGGACAGGTTAGGCTACAGTCTGGCAGAGTGCAACACCAAGGCGGCAGACAGAGGATGCTGGAGATTCATTGCAGCCAACCTTCGATGTGGAGACGGCACCTGATGATTATGAGTGTTGTTGAAGAGCGGCAAAGAGTATATGAACAATTACTTCCAGTATGAGGATGGAGGTTGAGGTTGTTACTGCTGCTCTCCGGTGGCTCTCTGTTTACTATAGACGTTGTTGTATCTGATTCTCATTAGGTGCTACGGAAGATCCAATTAACAGGTTATGGTGTTAGTGAATGTCGTCTATTGGAGTTACTAGCCTCCAGATGCTTACTTGGATCTATTGTCCTCAGCACACAGGTGTTTTCTGGAATATTTGTTCCATATCAAAATTAAGATGGTTACTAAGATGGTTGGGGCATGTGAGAAGAATGGAAACTTGCCGCATACCAAAACAAATGTTCTGTGAACTTTCGGAGGGGAAGAGGCACCAGAGCATACCACTGCTCAGATATAAAGATGTCTGCAAAGCCTCAATGAAAAACTTTTCTATAGGTCCCAGCACATGGGAAAACTAGCAGAGTTGCGTGGAAAGCCAAATTGCGAAAGGGCGCAGAGTCTTTTGCTTGAGAAGAGTATTATGTATGAGCTAAACGACAAGAGAGAAAATCGAAAACTCAGAAGTTGTCACAATAAAACACTCGTCAATTGACCGTCTGTAAAGACGAAAAAGGCCATATATATCAAAATTAAAGGCACGGTAGACCTTCATTTCAGTTTTGAAAAACGATCGTGTGTAAGTTGCACTATTAAAATATTTTTTGTTTCAAACTATAATCCAAAAAAATGACAGGTTACAAGCAAGAACAATCCGCTTAGAATAAAAATCGACCCAATTGTTGCTAGGAACATTGCTTATATCCAGTGGCGGCTCGTCATTAAGGGCCAGTGGGGCCGGGCCCACCAAAATAATGTATAACGTGTTTTTATTATTTTATAAATTAAAATATAGCAACTAAAAACCATGATTTATCCGGAAAAATGTCTGCGCCACCAACAAAAATTATTACGAGCCGCCACTGCTTATATCTTATGCCTTTGTGTGTCTTTTCGTGAGTTTACTTTGAACCTGTCTGTACTACGTTCTGCTTTCTCTGAATTTCACTCTTGATCTTAAAAAAAACCTGGCTATGCCATGCACCGCGATTCATAACCTTGGCCCCCATGAATTAACATCAACGCCTGCACCATGCATATCACACAGTCTTATGATAAATAGTGGACGACCTCGACATCCACTTCTTCCTCTTCTGATAACTCCCCTTGAAGCATTAGGCATCACCAAATTTCTTCCAACCAGATCTATCTTGAGCAAGTCAACTTAGTTCATTCCAGATCTTTCCAGCCTTTCGGATTCCATTTTAAAGCCACACGTGGGCGACCACAGAAATAACAGAGGCAGTAAAAGACAACATGTATGAATCGCACACAAAAGTTGGATCTATGAATCTCTTATTATCTTGAGATATTAGGCGAAACATAATAATATAAATCCATTTCGTGTTCCGTAAGGCTTTCACTAGATATTTCCATTGTTGTCGTTCTAAAGTCTTTGTACTAATTGTTTCCCGTGTCAGTCCATAATCGTTCAACTCTTTACAGTTCTTATTCGTGTTTCATTTAGACGTCCATACCTTCTGTCCCACTGGCTGTCCATCGAAAAGTTGTCATGACCAATGCCCATATTGGCTACACATACATGATCAATCCACCTTCAACTTCGTCTTATATTTCCCTCCATATTAGCCTACCTTATCGTGGTTGGAGGGTTTGTGTGCTTTTAGGATCCTTCAGGCTATGTCGGCGGGAGTCTAACTCCTGGCAGGTCTAACCAAGCCGAACAGACTGAAGGTGAAAGGCCAGACCAAAAGGCAGGGAGCAGGATGGGGCCTCATAAGGTGACAGTGCAGAACCCACCGGCGAGTGGTAAATGCTCTGGCTGCAACCAACCCATCCCCAGCTATGGGACAAATAGCACTTGTCCTCTCTCTCTCTTGAGGAGGACATCCTTTTCTTGTCTTGTCTTCTACTTCTATGACACTTTCCCTTAGCATAAGGGATTAAACTACAGTGTCCAGGGAGCACACCCTGCAAAAAGCCTGGGTTGGTGAGCCGGCAACAGAAGGCTGAAGTCATCTAGAGTAGGACGACTCCAGACAAACCCGGGAAGACAGATCTCGTCAGCAGGGGACTGCAACTGTCTAGAGAACAACCTCAAAAAATATGTCTTCAGAAACGGAATGTGTCAGCCATTATTGGCGGGAGGAATCGACACATACGAACAACTCAAATGGCCATGCGCAAATATTTATATAACTGTGGTGCCACCACAATGGGAAACAGCCAGGTGGTGGTGGGACCGGACCCCCTGCCTCGAAGGGGTCCCCCCTTAGCTACTGGCGGCCCTGTTGATTCTTGCAAAGCCGGGGAGGACAGGGTATTACTACTGGCAGCAAGGACAAACTTTCACCCCTCACAATTATGCAATGGAATGCAGAAGGGTAACCAACAAAAACGAGAGCTAGAGGAACGTCTGCGAGCAGAAAAGATTGACATCTGCTGTATCCAAGAGACGCACCTTAATCCGGGAAATAGATTCAGCATTAGAGGATTTGAAACCTTCCGTCAGGATAGAGAAAATAGACATAAGGGTGGAGTAGTAACACTAGTTCGTAATTCCATACCGGCAGTTGAACTTCACAGGTCCAATCAGATGAACACAGAATTCATAGCTGTTCAACTCCTTATCAACAACACTAAGATGACACTATACAATATATACTCACCACCCTCCATTCAAACTGAGCTGGAAGCTATCAAAGTTCAAGATGACAACTTGCTTATAGTAGGAGACTTCAACAGCCACTCACCAAGCTGGGGCTATGACACGCTAGATCCTCGAGGTGAAAGCCTTGAAGAATGGCTGATCACCAACAGTCTCACCATTTTCAACCACCCAGATGATCTTCACACATGTTACTCACGACGGTGGCGCACAACAAGCACCCAGATCTGGCTTTGCTACAGACGACATTCACAGGATAACCGAAAGGCAAGTCTGCGACCAGATTGGAGGTAGTGACCATAGACCAGTGAAACTCCTCATAAATAACATTAACAAGGAGGAACTTACAAACTCTGCCCTTAGTTGGAATTACAAAAAGGCAGACTGGAAGCTTTTCCCAAGAACTAGCAGACAAGTACTGTAAAGAAATTAATCAATCAGGAAAAGTGGACAGAGATGCACGTTCATTCAATAAAGCCATTTTAGATGCTGCAAAAGGCTATACCCAGAGGGAGGAGAAAAACTACAAGCCATATTGGACACCAGAGATGGAAGTTCTCCATAGCTCGCTTTGCAGTGCCAGAAATACAATGGAACTCGCACCAACGGACCAAAATGTAATGCAACACAATAGAGCAAGGGCCCTTTATGTTAGAGAAAGAAACCAGCAGTGTAGAAAATCCTGGAAAGAAAGACAGCCTCTTTGAACATGGAAAAAGATACTCAAAAGTTGTGGAGACTTACAAAGCCCTGAACGATGACAACCCATCTAGAGGGAAAACAGTTCTCCAGCAAGGAGAACAACTTCTCACAGGAAAGGAGCAGCCACCCTGATGGCCCAGTGTTACAAGCAAGAAAGCTCATGCTCAATAAGTCAGGAGCAAGGGAAAGAAGTCAGAAGTGAGATAAATGCTACATTCAAAAAAGCAACAAGTGAACCCTGTATGGAGGTAGACATCACACTGACTGAGCTGCAGAGAGCACTGAAAAAGCTCAATCGTAAAAAGGCCCGGGACCAGATGGAGTATCAAACGACATGCTCAAACAAATATGCCCAATAGCACAGAGTCTTCTACTCCAGATTTTTAACAATAGTTGGAGACAGGGAAGAGTCCCAGACATCTGGAAAAATGCCACAATCCACCCAATTTTCAAAAGTGGAAAAGACAAAAGGATCCGCAGAGCTACAGACCTATAAGTTTGCTAAGTTGCACTGCAAAACTGCTGGAGAAAGTGATAACCACTAGACTCCAGTGGTTTTTAGAATCCAACCATAAACTGGATCCAGCCCAGACAGGCTACAGGCAGCATAGAAGCACTGATGACCAAGTGGCATACCTGACACAGGACATAGAAAATGGCTTCCAAGAAAAGAAGAAAACCCTCACTGTGTTCTTCGACATGTCTAAGGCCTTCGACAAAGTCTGGAAAGATGGTTTGCTACTCAAGCTCTTACGCAGTGGAATACGGGTAGAATGTACTATTGGATAAAAGACTTTCTTACCCATAGACAAGCATCTGTAAAATTGGATGGAGTGCACAGTCCCAGATTCAAATTAAGAGCAGGAGTCCCACAGAGGCAGTACTGTCCCCATTGCTTTTCCTGGTATATATTAATGATCTGCCACAAACTCTGCCCAGACATGTATCACACTCTCTCCATGCTGATGATCTAGCTGTGTGGTACACCCCCGAGTTTCTGGGTCCTGCCATCTTAAACTCCAGGCCAGCCTGAACAGCGTCATAATGTGGGCAAGTAAATGGGGTCTAGAAATAAACCGGAGCAAAACTATAGCAACGCTTTTCTCATTGTCAACAAAGGAAGAACACTTCAGACTGAAATTTAACGATGATATCGTTCCCGTTCCCATACTCCAACCTTTTTGGGAGTTAAGCTGACAGTCGTCTGACATGGAAACATCACATAATGGAAACAAACAGAAAGGCTATGAAGAAACAAAGTGTGATGCGGAAGCTGGCTGGAACTACCTGGGGAGCTGATATTCGAATCCTGAGTCAGGTGTACACTGGTGCAGTTAGACCGACCCTCGAATATGCATCATCGACATGGATATCAGCAGCCCATTCAAACAAATCGATACTGGAAAAACACAAAACAGGTGTCTGCGTACTATTTTGGGAGCCATGAAATCTACACCAATTGTAGAAATGGAAAAGGCAGCCAACATCCAGCCCTTGGAAGACAGAAGAAGGAGAAAAGTGATTCTACAGACTGAAAGGATCAAAAGAATGCCTCACCATCCACTGCATGAAAAAATGGCGGCTAGAACAAAGAACAGACTAAAGCGCACAAGTCTAAACCACAAAGCAAAAGAAATAGGAAAGTCATACTTGGAACTACTAAATCATTTCCATACCTGAAGAATTGCTTTTTGATCACTGGGAACCAGACTCAGTACCACTAAACTTCTCAACCTCCATCCCTAAATTATTAAGCAAAGATGCCGAGCCTAATCTAGTGAAAAAGCAATTACAATGGAACATCTCCATTACATGTTTCCAGAAGACAGCTGGATAAGAATTTACACAGATGGATCGGCAATGGAGGCAACCATGAATGGTGGAGCAGGAGTGTACATTAGGCACCCAGATGCTACCACTGTGTCTCTAGCGGCTCCTACTGGAAGAATATGTTCCAACTACAAAGCAGAACTCATAGCCCTTCTGATGGCAGGACAGCACATGAATAAGCTGCAAGCAGCTGCAAGCAAGATGGTATTTCTTACAGACTCATTGTCAGCTATACAAGCCCTGGAGGCTAAATCCACTGATAGCACAGTACAAAAACTACAAAGATAACTTGCTCAGCTTTCAGAAAAGGCAGAAATTCACTTGCAGTGGATTCCATCTCACTGTGGCATTGCAGGCAATGAGAGTGCTGATGTCTTAGCTAAGGAGGGCAGTGCCAAAGAGCAAATTTACCAACCCTTGTCTTTCAAGAGGTCAAAACCCTCATACAGAGAAAATCTGCAGTAGACTGGAAGACAAACACTGGATATGATTATGGAAAAGACTCCTCAAAGACCTAAGCAGAACAGACCAGGTCATTATATTTCGACTACGCACCGGACACTGCAGACTCAACAAACACTTATACAGACTAGGAATAAGTCAAACAGCTCTCTGCCAGTGTCAGCAGGCAGAACAGACACCAGAGCATATCCTGCAAGACTGTCCTCTTCTGTGAGCTGAGAAGCAACATGTGGCCACACCCAGTCGACCTGAAAACTAAGCTTTGGGAAACCTGACAGACCTGAAGCTGTCTGCCCAGTTTTTGGTCCACAGTAAATTAAGCGCATGACCAGAGATCGCTGAAGAAGAAAGTCTTATATTTATGGTCTCAAATGATGCACAGTTTGTTCGTCTTAAAAGCTCTACATTTGCTATGGTATTTGACCAGAATTATTGCACGATTTTTTTAAATTTATGTTGGAACCTCTCAAACTTGATGTTGCAAAGCAGGATTAGAGACAAGAAAGAAAGACCATCACCAGTGGCGCTCGTGATCCTTTTTTGTTGGTGGGGTCAGAGACAAATTTTCGGAAAAATTATAGTTTTGATTTTAATTTATAAAATAATGAATACATATTACACAGTAATTTTGATGGGGCCAGGCCCCACTGGCCCTTAATGACGAGCCGCCACTGCCATCATCAATATGTGTCCCATCCACTAGTCTACGACTAGATCATGAAACATCTTGATGAACTACTGATATTTTTACACATCATTGTTTTACATTTTATTGTTGTAATTTTTTTGTTCCAAGACGTCTTCGAAGACACTATGGACGTTCATATGTTAATACACGAGGGGCAAGTGTTACTCCCTTTAAAATGGCTTTGTAATAACACAGTTTTATGCGAATCTGATCTTCCCTGTTTCCGCGTAGTAAACTATCATTTTAGAATGCATTTTACTCTTTCCTGGAAAAATGTATGTAGACGCCCACGGAAGGCAGTTGACGTAAAAGATGTTTCATTATCATAAATATGTGTACTGATAACTCGATATTGGTATGTAAGAGTTTTTGTTGTAGTGGTCAGTTTTTATGTTATCTCAAACTCTCTGTGTCAGTTTTCTTATTGTTGCTGCTACTTTGTCTTTGCTGATTATCGTTTCTCGATCTAATGAGAGTTGTTCTTGATCAAGTGTGAAAGGTACGTAAAGGGATAACACTACTTACTTCTTACAACTCTTTGCTATCAATTTATATTGTTTGCTATCTGGTAACACAGAGTATGCAAGAAAAGGCTCTTGTTTAGATGTCAGTGAGATGTTTGGGTGCCTTAAGAATGGGACTAGCTGGTAGGTTACAGCATTTGCTTTTTTTTAGTGCAATCTGTGACTCTAGCCTCTATCTCTTTGTCTAGTCTTCCATCTCATCATCTGTGAATATGCTTCCTAAGTATTTGAATTATTGCATTTGTTTGATTGTAGTGCCATTGACATTGATGTTTAGTTTATTATGTTTTCTTCCTATATTCATTATTTCTGATTTAATTGTTATTGATTTTCATGTCATGATTTATACAATTTTGGTTCACAAATGGCATAATTGGCCATGATAGATATCCCATAATTCTCTTAAAATGTAGTCTGCTGGATTTGATTATAAATGTTAGAATGTTAACATGTTTTTAGCATTCTCTTCGAAACAGTCTTCACATAATATGTGAATCGCATACATTTCTACACTATATCGACGTATTGGGTAAATCCGAGATATATTTTAATATTACTCCCATATTCACGCTGTGTTTCTTTCATTAAACTTTTCAAATGATTACACTTTTTATATGACCAGTTGTGGCCTTGACAAGTCGAGAAGTTGGAGGTGATCTCCTCAGCTGTTTTAATACATCTGTTTCATATCTTGATGGTGAGAAATAATGTACTCATTGTTTGTATATGCTGACTCTGAAGTGAAGTTAATATTCGGCTGACGCGTATGTAGAAATTGTTCAATTTGTCTCAATAATGTTATAGAATTATTATTACTAACGGTCACCATGAGTATGTTCATCAAGTTCATGTTGTGTGTACTCTGTTACAGTTTTGAGTTTGAGTTGTTGTTGAGCCCGAGTTCGTCTCTTCAGACTTCACTTTACTCCAACAAATTGCTTCGACTTCAAGTACAAAAGAACACCACATAATGATGTAACTTAGTTCACTACTACTACTGTTACTAAGTACACTTATCAATATGTATTTTTGTTGTCTTACATTTTACTAGCCACATGACTTTACTACCACATTAATAATAAAATCATTCATTATCATATTAAATTATTATCCACAAATTAAATATTATGAGGCTACAAATGAAGTCGTAAAGAACTATTAGAACGCCGTCTTACTCTTTGTGTCATAAACTATACATAATACAATTACAATAGATACAGTCATACACAAATCACATCACATTTTTCTTTATTTTTAAATTTACACACCCTCCCCACCATAGTTCATACCAATCTGTTTCTTAATAAATACTATCCTGTGAGTATGAGGTATGATTATCCTACCTTTGCAGCAACCCAGGACAACCATACATTATACTAACATACTTATAAGTTAAACTAAGTTATACTATTTTAGTATTTAGTTAATTTAAAGTTTAATCATTGTAGTTATTAAAATTAATCCTTTAGTTTATTTGAGTGTGACATCAAATTCAAATTATTAATTCATATTCACTGACCTAGGGCAACTATCTGTCTAGGAATATATTTGAGATTCTTAAATCCACTTTTTCTTTGTCAATTAATCTATTTTAGAATATTTTATTTGTGTTAGTTGTTAATTTTTAGCAATAGTTAGCTATAGTATTCAAATCTCATGTCATATACTTATTTACATAGAATATTTTTGTCTACTGCCACTCCAATGCTCAGTTAATGTTTTCTACTACTATCTACTCTATATGTTGTTAATTTCATGCCATGGTAAGGATATTAAACTGCAATGTATCTTTTTTCTATTAATCACTCGCTCTCTCTCTACAAACCGTCATCACTTAGGACAGCAACAAATGCTATTCTTGGCCTTCCTCTGTATTGTATCCCACTGTTTTGGGTCTTCTGAGTTAAAAAAAAATTTAGCCTCAATTGTCCTCCATCTAAGTGCAGTTTTCATGACAGTTAGTCTTCATGCGTATCACATCAGACACATGTCTGATCCATCTCCAGCGTCTCTTTTGGATGATGGTGCTTATATTCTTTTTTGACACTGTGCAAGCTGTTCTTTGTTAGAGATATTATTTGGCCAGAACACGAGTAAGATCTTTTGCAGACAAGTTGAATGGAAGGTGGAGAGTTTGAACATATCTTGTTCTGTAGTTATCACTAATTCTGACAACGTAATCACAGCTAGAAAATGAAGGGATGGGAAGTGTAATTAAATAGAGAGCCTTATTTTCTATATTTTTTCATATTTATTAGTGGTTTTCATAGTAGCATGAGTAGTTGCCGGAACAGAGTAATCTCTGGAAGAATGTTCTTGAAGGCAGATTAGCTTTGCTAGTCATATTACATGCATCACCACCATATATTGTAGTATTTATCTTTCCTTCTCTTCCACCATTTACATTTTTATAGAAGTGTTTGGGGAGGGGGTGGAAGATGTAGTGATCGTGTGTGTACTTGTTCTAAGGCACTTTGTACACTGTTATTCATTTTCTTAAGGCTACTCTTGATGCAGCTGCTCCATCTTTTGCGTGTTCTTCCTCTTGCTCTGTAAAACCAGTATACTTTTGTCAGTGTGCCTCTCTGTGGTAGTCAATACCAGGGCATTCTTGACAGGTGTTCAAACCATTTAATCTGTTGTTCTTTTATGAATTACTGGTTTCACATCCAGTCTTCTATTTCTTCATTTCTAATTTCGTCTCTTGTCACTCCAGCAGCTTTTATAAGGCACCTCATCTCTTTTTATTCTCATATACTTGTCTCTGTAGACCACAATTTATACACTATCCTCTACAAAGACTGAAAGATGCCAACAACATTGAATTTAACTGACAATTGGTTTATAATCTTGGTTTTTAAACTTCCTTCTGTATTTTTAAAATTCACTTCCTCCTGTCAAACTGCAATTTTCATGTTAAGTTCTAGAGGTTAATACAGAGCTGCTCTTATACATCTTAGTCCAGAAAAACTTAATATGTGTATGTATTTAGTTTCAGTTAGGAATATCGTTATTACACTCTGGACATGTCCATAGGTGCTCGATCTCCTCTCAATATCTCCAACAGCGCCCAGCAACTGACCATACCAGTTCGATTTTGATTGATGAACCTACTCATATACCTGTTGTGCTGTTTTTTTTTTGCTACACCAATCATCAATCCCAGCTCCTGCAATCTAGTAGTTGATATGGATTTAAAAAAATGAAAATCTTCTTTGCATACACTTTGAGGGTTCAAAATGTCAGCTCTATCCATTGGCTGGCCCCTCATATAGCGGCAGAGTCAGCCATCATATCTGCTCTCTCGACACCTATGTGCCTTTGAACGAAGATAAGTGTAATTCTGCAAAATATTATCAACATATTATCAAAGTATTATTGACCTTAGAGTATTATCTTTGTAAATAAATTAAAGTGGCTATGTTTCAAACACCAGATTCACTAGTGTACTTTCTTTGTAAATAAATAAAACTCAGTATATTTCTTATATCGAACATGACACATAGTCCAGAATGGTGAATCCATGTAAGCTCCTGGAGATTGGAAGCGTCGATAGATGCATCCCTTCATACTTCAGCTACATTTTAAACCTTACAAAGCATGAACATAGCTTGGAAAATTCCAGCCTGTTTTTTCGCCACAATGAAAGAGAGTCATCCTTATTTATTAATAACATCATCATATACTGCGTTGTCTATTAGCTTTTTAAATTTGAAGAAGCATAAACTATTTCCCTAATTGCTACATTCCTATAAATAAATATGTTATCACTCTCACTTATGTATATATGGGGTGTGTGTCTATTTCTGTTGTCTACACTTCATGGCTCTCTAATAATGGACTATGAACTATTGGTTTGAAATCTGACTAGTTCTAGATTATGTCACATGTTTACTTCTTTTCCTTATTTTGTCTCCACACTGTTACCATGTTGTTGTCCAGTGTTGTGGTTTTCTGTTTTTGCCTTGTGTTGCTCTAGTGGCTTTGGTGATAATTATTTTTGCTTTTTTGACACAATTCTGGCTATGTCATCTATCCATCTAAACATGTTTGCAGTTCCTTGTAAAAACAATCACACAACTCCCTAAGCATGTAGAGTTAATTACATGCTGGAAATAGCAAAATGAGTCCAGGCGATAAACCTCAGAGATCAGTAGTTTGATATAGGCATCATGTTTGTCTATTGCTACATAACATTCTATTCTCTAATCATGATTTGCCTTCCAGCGTCAGGTTGAAAAAGGAGACACCTTGAGCGAGCCTCTCTATGCGCCTTGTCTTTCTTTCCCTTCTTCAGTCCTGATTTGCTCACAGCATCAGGGTAAGAAGAGATTTCTAGAACAGGTTTTTGTGTGCGCTTCATAAACAGTGTTTTTCGTCACCTGTGTTATCTCTGAGGTCCACTTTTTGCGTGGTCGGCCTTTTGCTTTGTATCCACTGTATCGGAGTAGCATTGACATACAAAAACATCATTCAGAACCCGTTCATAGATGATAAGTAACTTATTTTTGTTTTTAGGTATATTTTTCTAACTGCTCATGTTCTTTAACTAGGACATAATAGAAAAAAAAAAGAAGGGGATTAAGACTACTTGAACTGTAAGCGTTAGGGCTCAAATGCTTGTTATTATAACTACATTATAATTGTTTGCAGTAGTTTAGTGGGTAAATTGACCTACTTAATTAAAACAAAGGAACATTATGTGTGTTATTGTCACAGATCATTGTAGAATAGTTTATTCTCAGGTCCTCTTTTGATTGATTGATCATTAGATAGGCACATGGACGTATGAATTATTATATAAGCACATGGGCGTCCATACATTGAGGCAGCCCTCCTGGAAAATGTTTAAAAGAAATAGTTTTCTGAAAATGGTTGATTAGATGATCTTATTATTAGCACTATCGATATAGGGGAAGACTGCAGTAAAATTATGAAGCAATGACAAGCCACGTAAGAACAAAGTACTGTAGTTTTACAAAATACAAACAAGAATAACAATACACAGCAACGTTTCGACCAAAAGACCTTTATCAAGCAAAGGATATTATTAGCACCTGCATTTTACATGATAGTGGAAAATATGTGATTGACTGTTGTTAATTAGCTATTGTTTAAACATTTATAACAAGTTAATATATTGGAGCGTCTGGCTGAATAGATTAGACTGCAGCTCCCATGCGGGAGACCTGTGTTTAATTCACTGTAAGGCCAAAGATTTTTTCTGCTATGTGCATAGATGAAAAATACTACCTGAACAGCTTTTGGCGACTGCACTAACCATGCGGTCATTACATTCCTCAGGTTCTCATCCCATTTGTCTTACACCACCTTTAAAAAGCAGTACTACAGGCAGTAGCAACAGTTAAAAAAAAAAATATCTATATCTATATATGGAGCTCGCAATCAAAATCTGATCTGATTGTGGTTTTCTCTATTCCCGTAGTAAACCACTACCAAACATGTTTTTATTTCTCTCTCACACCCCTCTTCCCTGAAAAAAAATATGTGGACTCCTATAGATAGGCATCTCCACATGGAAAGTCGACTACATTTGTGTGGTACATTTTGCCAAATTATTCTTTATTATTGTTTTTCTGCCACCAAAGTCTTAAGAACTACTTAGAAGATAAAGAGTTTTAAGAACCCCTTGGAAAGCACTAGGGTCAATGAATATATGATCAATAAATAGACAGGAAACAAGTGTTGGGGCTTCTGGGAAAAATCCCCACAAATGACCAAACACCGTATTTGAATCACAAAACCTTTGAATCTATACGGCACATTGCCTAGCCAACAGACGAGCCTTGTAAGAAGACAACCAGCTGAGATATCCAACCAGCTAGATCTCCAACCAGTAGATTCCAACCAGGTAGCTGGTTTGTGTTCTTATAAATGTTCGCCTGTGTGGCTAGGCAATAGGTGCCGTAAGAAATAAAGGTTCTATCTATCTATTCTCTAATCCTGTTTTGCTTTTCAGCGTCAGGTCGAAAAAGGAGACACCTGGAGCCAGCTTCTATATGCACCTTGTCTTTCTTTTCCTTCTCGTCCTGATTTGCCTCACAGCTTCAGGGTAAGAAATTTATAGCATGGGCTTTTGTGTGTGCTTCATAAATAGTGTTTTTCGTCGCCTCTGCTATCTCTGAGGTCCACCTTTTACGTGGTCGGCCTTAAGATTTGTGGTTCGAATTTTATGTTTGGTAATTTTATTCTTTTCGAAAGCCCCTAATACTTGTTCAGTGTCTATCTATTGATTGAAAAATGATTATGAGTATCATCGAGCGTCGTGGGGGTTTGATCGTTGATTATCATACGAGTTTGACCTTAGTGCTGGCGACTATCAGTCCCAGCTGTGATATTTTGCATATAGAGTGCAATGAAATTCATTTGGTTAATGTCTTTGCTCTGACGTCCTCTATCTCGGTTGTAATCGATTTTTTTCTGTCTTGCCACGATGTGTTTCAGACCTGATCGTCTCACGTCATTTCCGTTTATTATGTTTGTCTCTTTCTGATCTTGCTAATGTTACACGTTGCAATAGCTGTGGAGCGTCAAACCTAATAAATTAGAGCGTAGGCTCTATTCGGGAGACCGGATCAATCCCGTAAGGCCAATGCGCTTTTTTTCCTCTCGGGGTTTCTCCTTCTCGTCCACCATTTACTCCTTTATAGAAGTGTTGGGTGGGGTGCAGTGATTTTGTGTGTGCTTGTTTTAAGGCACTTTGTAAAGCTGTTATTCATTATCTTAAGGCTGTTCTTGATGGCATCGCTCCATCTTTTGCGTGGTCTTCTCTGTACTCGTTATACTTTTTCTGTGTGGCTCTCTGTGGTAGACCATTCCAGGGCATTCTTGTCAGGTGTCCAAACCATTTAATCAGTTGTTCTTTTATGAATTGCCCTCTAGGGCATACAGAAAAAATCATAACGCCTAACCTGAACAGCTTCGCGGCGACTGCACTAGCCATGCAGCCATTAAATTATACAGGCTCGTGTCCCTCCTGTTCTACACCGTCCTAAAAAGCGGTATTACAGAAAGTAGCGAGTTGTGTTTTTGCGTTAACCTGCTTCAGAACACCAACATTCCTCTGTTTATCATTCCATGTGATTGTTGACATTCTTTTGTAAAAATAATTGCTTGTTTTCGTTGGCTATAGAATAATCACTTTTCAATCATGTTTAGTGATTTGTCTCTTATTTGAACCAAACATTCTGAGTACAATGTGCTCTAATATACATCAGCTACTACAGTCACACCGCATTGAAAAACACGCTGCGGCCGAATTAATTATTCTTTACTTTTTCACTATACATTATTGATTCATTGATTTGATTTGACCATCATCATTTGCTCTTCGGTGAGTAACCATGTGTGCTCCGATCTCTTTCTTACACAGGAAGATCTCAGCCGCAGTGCACGAGCACCTTAGCACCGGCGAGGGTCCCTGGTGTAATATTGAAGATGGTGAAGGTATTTTGTAGAAATTTGTATTTGTAATCTTTTCTAATAAATTTTGCCCGGGCAGCGTCTTTCCAGCCTGCTGTTCTCGATTTTGAACTGCCAAGGTTTCTTTTAAGTGCTCCAATTGAACACGGGACCTACTTTTTGTTATCGTTCGTCTCCGATAGGACTAGGAACTCGATTTAATCTGCATAAGATCAAGGATATCTGGAAAAATATACCGATGGCTCCACGAGGGAGCGAACCGGGTACATTTGGCACGAGAGACGAGCACCTAACCTCTACGACACAGAGCTCAAAATATAACATCACACATGTAGGAATGACGATCTATAAAGACGAGCTTGGCATGTGCACAATCAGCAAGCTTCTTAAACCATCAATGTGTGCGCATTTCGCCATCCGTTCATATCGACTAAGCAACTTTGAGTTTTGCCTGGGGTGCAATGATGCCAATTCTAACAAGTAACATAACTAGTATGGGGGAGGGAGGGGGGCAGGGATCGATAATGAACATAATAATTATGGAATATCGTCACTAATAGACCAGCATGCCTTTCCTTTTTTGTTTTGTTTTGTGTCACACCCTGCTAACAAGCCATGTCGATTGTGCAGTATAATTTGAGATAATGAGAAATAATCACGCAAAGATCAATATAGATATAGTTGAGTAGCACGTTCGTCAAGACGGTATCATTGCTCATTAGGGATTGTATGTTCTAGGATTGGACTCTACATTCATTTCGACACACACTAAATAGGCGTAACAACACATGTATGAGGCTTTTGTCACTATCGTTTGAGATGTGCGGCTATTATAATTATTCTTACACTTCTATGTGTCTACCGGCCACAGTTTCCAAGATCGTCACCAAGAACGACTACCTTACGGGGGATTGAACACGGGTCTTCCGAATGGGATCCTTTCAGCCAGACGCGCGTCAACGCTGCAGCTTTTATATTGTTTATGGCTACAATATCATGACATGTTACGAAGCTACCCGTACACGCCTCGTAGTTATGATCGTGGAATTACATGGGCGTCTGTGACCTAGCGGTAGTGTGCTCAATCACAACCCAAGAGTCTTCTCCTTATTCTCTTCCACCGTTTACTTCTTTATAGAAATGATGGGGGGTAGTGATCTGTGTGTGATTGTTTTAAAGCACTTGTAAGCTGAAATTCATTTTCGTAAGGCTGTTCTTGATGCCGTCGCTCCATCTTTTGCGTTGTCTTCCTCTTGCTTAAAAAATATCCAAGAGTACCTGGTTAAAACCCTGGCATGCAGTTGTGGAAGCTCTTCATCTTCGAACGCGCAAATCGACCACTCGTTAACCACTCTGTGTGATTTGTATGTGATCTGAGCCTAAAAGCGATTGTACGTTGTGCCAGTTATGCGCCTACATGTAGGCCAGAGCATTCGATTTCTCCGATACTTTTTATTTACTAGGGTAGCCTCCCTAGGTCCTACATCAGTCGCCTCTTACGAAATGCCTTGTAGGTCGCAGTGGCACTATTCTTTGCTTCATTGCGGGCCCCGGCACCAAGCGGGCGAGCTTGGAAGCAAATTTGTTCCGGTCAATTTTTACGAACTATAAAAATAGACATCACCGTTGAGAAAGCAATGGCAAACTACTGAAAGTATAAGTGGTGACTAGAAAATCAACCTCACCGTTGAAAAAGCAATGGCAAACTACTGAAAGTATAAGTGGTGACTAGAAAATCAACCTCACAGTTGAGAAAGCAATGGCAAACTACTGAAAGTATAAGTGATGACTAGAAAATCGACCTCACAGTTGAGAAAGCAATGGCAAACTACTGAAAGTATAAGTGGTGACTAGAAAATCAAACTCACCGTTGAGAAAGCAATGGCAAACTACTGAAAGTATAAGTGGTGACTAGAAAATCAACCTCACAGTTGAGAAAGCAATGGCAAACTACTGAAAGTATAAGTGGTGACTAGAAAATCAACCTCACAGTTGAGAAAGCAATGGCAAACTACTGAAAGTATAAGTGGTGACTAGAAAATCAACCCGTGTGAGAAAGCAATGGCAAACTACTGAAAGTATAAGTGGTGACTAGAAAATCAACCTCACAGTTGAGAAAGCAATGGCAAACTACTGAAAGTATAAGTGATGACTCAGAAATCAACCTCACAGTTGAGAAAGCAATGGCAAACTGACTGAAAGTATAAGTGGTGATTAGAAAATCAACTCACAGTTGAAAAAGCAATGGCAAATCTCTGAAAGTATAAGTGGTGACTAGAAAATCAACCTCACCGTTGAGAAAGCAATGGCAAACTACTGAAAGTATATGACTAGAAAATCAACCTCACAGTTGAGAAAGCAATGACAAACCTACTGAAGAGCTATAAGTGGTGACTAGAAAATCAAACCTCACCTGTTGAGAAAGCAATGGCAAACTACTGAAAGTATAAGTGGTGACTAGAAAATCAACCTCACGTCTGAGAAAGCAATGGCAACTACTGAAGTATATGGTGACTAGAAAATCAACTCACAGTTGGAAAGCAAATGGCAAAAACTACTGAATGTAAAGGTGGTGACTAGAAAATCGACCTCACGTTGAGAAAGCAATGCAAACTACTCAAGTGTATAAGCGTGATGACCTAGTAAAATCTGACCTCACCGTTGAGAAAGCAATGGCAAACTACTGAATGTATAAGTGGTGACTAAAAAAATCGACCTCTACAGTTAGAAAGCAATGGCAAATCTACTGAACAGTATAATTATGACTAGAAAATCAATGACTTATTTATCTGCTGCTTGATTTGGTCGACGTCCTGTAACAGATAAGCCATGATTTTTTGTTTTTCCGCCTGTGTGTTGCTGGGGCTCTCAAGGGAAGCAAATAATAGTAACACTGCAACCTACAAGGCATGTCTAAGAGTTCGAATGAGGTAGGAGACAAATCTAGCCTAGTAATAAAAAGCGTCAGAAATCGGATGTGCTGGCCTACTTGAGACGCATAACTTGCAAACGTACAATGCTCTTAGGGCTCAGATCATACACAAATCACAGAGTAGTTAATAAGTGGTCATATATGGAGCGTTGAAGAAGAAGAAGATTTTTGTTTTTAGAATTACATACACACGCATATCGACATAGTTTCTGTTTTTTTTAAAATATAAATATCCACGTCAGGAGATGCAGATGTCGAATGACGCTGCTAACAATCTCTATTTCATGTACATGTGGCGCTTCGTGATCGTTTAGATATTCCTGCTGTGGGTTTTATTTTATATAGAAAGAATGTCCCTGCAATTTGATGCTGAATCCGTCCTCTTTCTCACCTGATGGAATAAAAGGGTAAACTACACTCTATCGATGATATGAACGAACAGTTATTGACGTGTTCCGCAATCTTCACAGTCTGGTCTGAGGAGAATTTCTGGAATGTCATTCCCAGTGTTTGTTAATGAGATACAGTACACATTTTTATTTACACTCATGTCTGCGTAGGTTACCTGTTCATTTTTGTCAGTCTTCCTGCTCATTTTTTCCATGTTCATTGCTTCGTCTTCCTGATAATTTTACCCTGTCAGTCTGCGGCCACCTTGTACATAAACGCCTCAGAAAAGAATTACATTTTTCAAGTTAGTGAAACGTCTGGCGAATGGATTAGAGCGTGATCCCATGCAAAAGACTCTGGTTCAATCCTCGGTAAGGCCAAAGAGTTTTATTCTGTCGAGGCCATAAAGAAAATTCATAACCTGAACAGTTTCCTGATGACCGCACTAGCCATAGCCACTAAATTTCCACAGGTCATATGTCCCCTGTCCTACACCGCCCAAAAAGAGGTATTACACTTAATAACGGCTGAAAATAAAATTAAAGTAATTTCTCCATATCGTTCTTTCTTTGACAACTGGTTCAATCTGTTGGATAGAATTGAGTCTGATATTTCCGACTGCTCTCGAAAGTTCTTTCAGGGTTTCCGCATGGCCTCCTTTCTTCTTTGAACCTTTTGCCTCCCCACCCACCCCCAATTTAGTGTATGTTTTGTGATTCTTTTAACATTTCTTCTTAGATTATGTCCAACATATATCCATCTTCTAACAGTTGTTACTACTGGTTGACCAGACATTTTTCTGCTCTCATCACTTCTCCTGAATTCGTCCCATTATTTATATTCATTATTTTTCTGATATTATCACTTCTCGCAATCTGTTCCATTATTTATATTCATTAGTTTTCTGATATCATCATTTCTCCTGAATTCGTTCCATTATTTATATTCATCATTTTTCTGATATCATCACTCCTGAATTCGTTCCATTATTTATATTCATTATTTTTCTCAAACATCTATTTTCAAATGCTTTAAACTTTCTATATCTTTAGTGATTTTTCTATTTTCAGGATACAGTAGATTGAAACAACATTGGAATTGAAAATATCTAACTTTAGTTTTCAGCACTAATAGAATGAGAAAAATCAGGCTCTAGAATAAAAACAGCAACATTTAGAAAGTAAGAAAAAAAAATTAACCTAAAGATCATCAAATGCTACGCACCAACCAATGAAGCATTGCAAGACATGATACTGTTTGGAACCTGCAGGGAAAGAGGAGTAGGGATGGCCTAGACAGACCTGGAGAAGAGAGTTGAGGTTGATATTAAAAGGATAGGTAAAACATGGAAAGAATTGGAAGGGATGGCAGGAGCGAGAACAACAGCTAAAGAAGTTTGTTGAAGACTTGTTCTCCGTTGGGAGTTGAAGGTGAAGAAGAAGAAGAATGATTTTAGACTGAATTTCAAAACACAACGTAGAAGACTCAACATAACAAACACTCACAGACTGTAAACAATTTAACCTAAACAATCGGTAGTCATATGTTTAAAAGACAATCACACAGAGCCTCTTCGTCTTAAATGTAAGAAAAGATCTCTCAGGTAGGATTATATATATACATCTTCTGGTCTATGCCATTGCGACGTTTTAAGGCTGTTAGAGTTGAGATAACGAAATTCCGAAGGACTGTTAGATGGCAAAGCATGTTCGTGGACAAGCTCTTGGGTGATGGTGTATCTATGTATGCCTCTGCTCAGTGGCGGCTCGTGATAATTTTTGTTGGTGGGGCCGGACAGATATTTTCGGAAAAGTCATGGTTTCGGTTAAGATATATTTTAATGTATAAATACACGTTACACCTTTTTTTTGGTGGGGCCCGGCCCAACTGGTACTTAATGACGAGCCGCCACTGTCTCTGCTCTCTGTTTCTCTGAGTGAATTTTCTGAGTGCTCATTGATGCTATTCACTGGCGTATCCTCTCTGTCTCTCTCTCCTTGTGTTCTCTCTCTCTGCTTTTTCATGTCTATAATCTCTTACTGTATTCTCGAGTCAATGTTCCTGAATATCATGAACTTGACTAAAGTCCTCTAAAACTGCGCTCGACCAAGGTCTAAAGTTCTAATTCACTCACCGTACTCTCTAGAAATTGGCTTGTTTATTATGCTATTACTTTCCACATGGTTCCCGCCTTCTAAATTGGCTAACTGGACTTTGCTCCAGCGAAGCACGTTCTGAATATTTTCTCTTGCTAGTCTGACACTGATTGACCTTTACGTGTAAAATGCATACTTTAGATATTGCGATAATGGTTGTTTTCTTGTTATTTTTACGATGAGCAAGATAACACTGTTCACGATGTTACCAATCTTGTTCCGAGAATATTATTAAAGGTGAAATTTGCAAACATGAAGAAAGTGAATTTTAAAGACATAGTTTAAGTCTTTCTGACCAGGGGTCTTTCTCGAACGCTCCATAACGACCACTTGTTAAAACCACTTCCTGTGCAGTTGTGTGATCTGAGCCTAAGAGCGATTGTACGATGGACAGTTATGCGTCTTGTGACAGTTATGCGCCTAAAGTAGGCCAGCACATCCGTTTTCTACGACGCTTTTTATTTACCAGGGTAGCTTCACTAAGCCCCTACCTTAATCGCCGCTTACGACATGCCTTGTAGGTCGCAATGTTACTGTTCTTTGCTTTGCTCGTAGGCCCCGGCAACACGCGGGCGGATCAGGGGTCGTCGAAAGCGAAGTTGATAACACGCTGCACTGGTGGCCATGTGTCATGGCAATGCCGGTGTGCGCAGCTCAGCTTGAACTACATACAACCCTGGTTCTTTACATGAGTGTCTAAATTGCAAGTACTTCTGAAGTCGGAGTAAAGTTTACCTGAATGACGAAGGACACTGGCGTCCTCTTTTTTGTTTTCCTTGCGGGTTCCACTCAAGTGCTTGTCTAGTGACACTCGATTGTGTCTTCCGTAGAGTATGCCCGACCCATCGTCATTTTCTCCTCTTGACCTGTTATCATGGGTTCCTATCCACAGGTCTGTGCTTGCAACTTTATCATACCATCTCATTCTAAGAATCCGCCGAAGACATCCGTTGACAAAGGTCTGAATCTTATTTGTATGACTACTTTGTAACTCATATCTAAATACAATGTATTATGAAATAGTACTAGTGACATTGATATGAAGAATTAGTATGTGACCTTTCACATAGTGCCTGTATTCTGTAACACTCTCACTTTCTACTCGTGCTTCGTTTGATTCAAAATTCATGAAGTCTATAGTAAAGTATCATACAATCAAATCATTTGAGGCCCTTGAGATTAACTAAGTTATAATGCGAACATAATAATTTGTTACCAGTGTCAAACTTGGTCTCTTACAGCAACACACCACAGAAAGCTCACCACGTGTGAAATGAAATGCTTAAGGAAGGTACTGGGAGTCACCAGGAAAGATAGACTACGAAATGAGAACACGAGAAGCAGAGTGGGCATAACTTCATGCACTGAATACATTTAAAGACAACAAATGCAGTGGTTTGGACATTTAATGAGAATGAAATACAACCAACCACCACTAACATCATACAGCAAAAGAGATCAGGTACTAGAGCCAAGGAGACCAAGAAAAATGGATAGACAATATCAAGACCACACTACATAAACACGGATATAACACAACAAGAGCGACTCATCTGGCCCTAGAACACAAATTAAAGCTCACATCCCTACGCTTAACGGCAAGAGTGACAGACAATTCCATCTTCCACCTGGGAATAGACAATAGACTAATTTATGTTCATCAATAGCTGCGTATCGAGTTTTAAAACTTCTTACGACACACAATCTAAATATTATGCAATAGTAATAGTGACATTGATATGAAGAATTAGTATGCGACCTTTCACATCGTGCGTGTACTCTGTAACACTCCCACCTGTAACCTTTCAATATCTCTTATCTAACACATTTCTGGTTACGTAAAGCAGATTAAAAACATCCCGTACCTGGTGGAACGTGTCCAGGTCACGTGAAAGTCACTCGTGATTTTGTGTTTGTTAGCACAATCATTATTGTTCGATGTTCACGTCATAGAGGTTGTAACACCTTTTTGTGTAAGTAACAACCACTATCACTTTGCATGACCTCTCCAATATTTGTGACATGTCCTTAGTCAATAAGGAGTTCAAAGAACCTCAGGAAGCACGGAGATAGGTAAATAAATAGACAATAAACGGAGATAGGTAAATAAATAGACAATAAACACGCATGAAAACACTGTTCTAAAGGGAAATTTTACCTAATTTTCTATGTTCTGCAGCTGACGCTATTTAAAAGACACGACTCGCCCGTGTGGTGCCGGGGCCCGCAAGGAAGCAAAGAATAGTACCACTGCGACCTACAAGGCATGTCGTAAAAAACATCTGATGTAGGACCTAGGAAGCTACCCTTAGTAAATAAAATCATCGCAGAAATCGATGTGCTGGCCTACTTGTAGACGCATAACTGGCACAATGTACAATCGCTCTTAGGCTCAGATCACATACACATCACACAGATTAGTTAACAAGTGGTCGATGGGGAGCATTCGAAGAAGAAAAGACACGGTACTTTGTCATTAGCCGGCCGCAAAAAGACCTGAACAACGAGTTCCGGGTAAACACCGGGTATCCCGTAGGCGTGTCGGGGATTGTCCAGTGATTTCCAAAGGTCGAACAGTCTGCACGGTTTATTCCATTTGCGTTTTTAGGGTTTCATGTTGAAAACCTTCGTTTTCGGCTTTAAAAAAATTAAGTAGTAACAAACAATCGCAAGATTTTATATTTTGTGGCAGGGTTAGGCAATTTCTGTGGTTTTTTTCCCTATAATATAATTGTTCCTCCTTTCCTCGCTGTATTTGTGTTGTTATCACTGTTTATGTATCCACATACTAATGCTTGACCTACCTGGGTCCCAAAGTGGACTGTCCACGACTATTTACAACATATCTAAAAATAGATGAAACTTTCCGACAATTTCTAAAAATTTCATGTTTCATGTCAGATTACAACATATCTAAAAATAGATGACACTTTCCGACAATTTCTAAAATAGGTCTTCCTGCATTGTGGCCCTAATGACAAAGTACCAAAGACACGATTAAGATGCTCTTTATTAAAGAGCTAGATGGTTGTGGCCTGAAAAAACGCTCGTCTAAAAGCAAGAGGTGCCGTATGAAATAAAGGTTTGTGGTTCGAATCCTTTGTTTGGTAATTTTTTTTTTTCAGGAGACCCTTCATACTTGTTTACTATCTGTTTATATATCTGCCCCACGACAACCGAGGAAAACATTAAGTGTGAGTTTTAATATCATGAGATATGTTGGGGAATACGGTGTTGGTTCCGTACTTTTTTTGGATCAAGGGCGTACGATGGGGCATGTTGTCAACATCGTGCTGACCTTCCTTATTTCTCAGTGTTCCTCATGTACCGATGTGAGGCAGTGTTGACCTGATAGCCTTTACCGAGGGGTTTGATAGTATTCTGTGATAATCGATTTCTTCCATCTATTACTACTAAACCGTCTTGTTCCCAGTGTCGCCCGAGTGGTTACCGGGGTTAAAATGTGGGGTGTAAAGAATAGAACCCCTGTTACCTGCCACGCATGTCGTAAGAGGCAAATAAGGAGGTTTGGCTGAAATCGGATGCAGGTGTCCTAAATGTGTAGAAGTCAACCTGCTGTCGTGCAGGACGGCTGGGGACAGCCAAAGGCTACCGGAGAGCGAACCCAGTAAACGCTGGCTGAATCCGGACACATCGCCGAAGGATAAGCAGCAGAGCTCCAAATGGCGCTAAAGATGAGACGAAACACACACATGCTAAGGCTGCATGATTCCGATTTCCACATGAATAAGGCAGAATTTATGGGGAAATCTGGTACATCAGTCTAAGCGGTGATTCAGAGAAGAAAAGAGAGAGATGATAGTTATGATCTTTACTGTGAAAATAATGTATGATAGAAGGGGTACTGTCCTGGTTTTTTTTTTTATGAGCATCACGTCACTTTGAGATAACCTATAGGTACTGAGTTTCCTATAGCAGATGTCGAAGAGTATGAAAGCTGATTGATCTTAGAATTCACCAATTACACTTATTCTTCTTCAATGATCCAGCGGCACTTGAGCTCTTGTCCATTTG
The DNA here is from genome assembly GCA_020796225.1 of Arion vulgaris. Taxonomy (NCBI): domain Eukaryota; kingdom Metazoa; phylum Mollusca; class Gastropoda; order Stylommatophora; family Arionidae; genus Arion; species Arion vulgaris. The sequence goes on along the minus strand of CM036755.1, from coordinate 60,724,454 downwards.
CTCAATGCTATGTAGTGGTATCTGCTTGAGTGGTATCTGCATGTGTTTGTAAGTTGTTCTTTTATTACGTATAATGTGTTCCATTTATCTGGCTTTGGGGGATGGAGGATCTTCCTGATGTCATCTAGTGCTTAATACATGAAGAGGTGGTGGTGAACGGTGATGATATGCACACAGCCGACACTCAGGAGGATACACTTTCACTGTGGGATACCAGGACATGAAACAGCAGACCGATTGGCCAAGGAAGGTGCTGCAGGAGAGCAGCCGGATGTGCCAGTTACCTACCACCAAAAGAAAAGGATGATTAAATCAATCAGAAAGCCACAAATACCAACACAAGACGATTACTATAATATGAGCAGATTGGAACAGGTTGTCATTCTGCGCCTTAGAACAAGACACAATCGACTCCGCAGCCACATGTATACAAAATTCAAGATTGTCAATTCAGCCATGTGGACAGGCACACCAGACTGCAGAGCACATACTTCAAGACTACCCTGAATATGATACACTGAGGCAAACTCACTGGCCTAACGAAACAACACTCGACAGAAAACTACACGGACTTCTGTGTGAGCTACAAAAGACAGTGAAGTTTATACAAGAGACAACATTGAATATATAGACACATTTCAAGCGAACGAAAGGAAGGAAGGTTTTGGGCCCTTTGGGAGGATGGAGGATTTTCCTGATGTCAATCTAGTGCTTAACACCTGAAGAGGTGGTGGTGAACGGTGATGATGTGCACACAGCTGACACTCTGGAGTGTGTTGTGGCTGAATTCTGTTCAAGTGATTGTTATGTGTTGGGTTCGAAGTCTAAAAATGGTGCTCTGATCTCTTCTTGTAAGGTGGTTGATGTTGTCATTATGGTTATCTGCTCATATGTCTGTAAACCTCTCTTACCTTTTCTTCTTCCCTTCCTACCAATTCGGCCTTATATGTACCACTTTCTACTTGTGCTTCATTTGATTCAAAATTTATGACGTCCATAATAAAGTATCATACAATGGAATCGTTTGAGACCCTTCAGATTAACTAAGTTATAATGCGGACATACTAATTGGTGTTCATCAATAGTTTAGTATTGATTTTGTGAAACTTCTTACGACACACGTCAACGGCGTTGTATTGTCTGAGACAAAGGGGGGTCTAATATTGCCGTGGCAGCTAATTAAGAGTTGGATTTAATGGGAATGCGAGTTTTAACAGCCAGAAAGAAACCAATATATATGTATGAAAGAGAGTGAGATAGATATATAGGTAAATGATGATTCTAATACAGAATGAACAGCAGAAATGCTCCAATATGACAACCTGGTCAGCTATGAAGAAGCAAAAACCATCGCCAAAAGGACACTACAAAGCATAGGGGGATATAGAACACCCAAAACACAACAAGAACGATGGATATTACCAACTGTCCAGAAGGGACCAGACAGTCTTACTTGGCCCCCAGAAGGGTCACAACAGAATGAAACACCAGCTGTACACTAAATTCAAGATAGTCACCAACGACCTGTGCCCCTGTGGCTTGGCGAGTATGACAACAGAGCGTATCCTACAGTGTCGACCTGATAGCCTTTACCGAGGGGTTTGATAGTATTCTGTGATAATCGATTTCTTCCACCTATTACTATTAAACCGTCTTGTTCCCAGTGTCGCCCGAGTGGTTACCGGGGTTAAAATTTGGGGTGTAAAGAATAGAACTGCCCCCAGTATGCAGACCTGAGAAGAAAGAGGTGGCCCACTTACACCAGCGTCCAAGACAAACTGTATGGCGTGGTTGATAATCTGAGGTAGACGGCTGCTTGTATTAGAGAATCCGAAATCCCAGTCTAGTAAGAACGCAGAAGTAGAAGAAAAAAAGTACAGAATGAGCACATGACAGGAATATAAAGTGTGTTTTATCAATTATCAATTTTAAAATGCGAACATGTCGCCACGAATACAAAAAGAACATTGTTCAACGCAATCTTTCTCAAAACATTATGCTCTCAGTGTCAAACCTGGACGCTGACATCAAATGATAGAATAAAACTCGTCACGACAGAGATGAAGTGTCTACGTAGAATGATGGGAGTAACAAGAAGAAATTGGCTTAGAAATGAGGACATCAGGAAAAAAGTGTGTACAACATCAGTACAGAACTTCATCAAGAAACAATAAATTAAATGGTTCGGCCACATAAGCAGATTACCAATAGACAGTGAGCCTCAAAGAGCAATGTTGGTTCAATACAGTGGGTACAAAGCAATTGTTCATTTTAGGATCATCTTCATCGGACATCGGACATGTCCATAATTGCTCCGATCTCCTCGCAATCATGTATCTCAGTGTGTTTAGGCTAACAACTCCCGTTCGGTGTTGATTGATGTATCTACTGGATTTTCTCTCGTGGTTTTCCGTCTTGTTGCACCTATCGGTATGCACAACTTGCGCAACCGAGATAGAGAATACGGATACAAAGAAAAAGGTCGACCACTCAAAAGGTGGACATCGGAGGTAACAGAGGCGACGAAAAACACTGTTTATGAAGCGCACGCAAAGGCCAGTTCTAGAAATCTCTTCTTATCCTGACGATATGAGACAAAATAGGATTAGAGTAAAGAAACATCGAATAAGTTATACGTGGACTATCATCATATCATTCCGGACATATCCATAGGTGTTCCGATCCCCGCCGTAACAAATTCATCAGCGTCTAGTGGCCCAACACCTCAGTTTGATGTTGATTAATCAATCAATTTTGCATATTTGGTATGTCCTTTTTTCGTGATATGTCAATATGCCCTGAAACTCCTCTGTTCGGAAAGACTCAATACGTTAAGAATGTAATTTCTGTCCATTGCCGCTCAATGTTTATTATAATTGACTAGGGAAATCGAGGTTTCTTCTTCCCATACTTTATTAAATAGTTCTTGCACCTGTCTAATAGTTGTATCATCAGCCGCTTTGAGCATTTCTGCAGTAATGTTGTCATCACCCGCTACCTTATTGTTTATCAAGGAATGGATTGTCTCCTTGACCTCAGCTACACTTATCATTTCTTCATTAATTGGTAGAGAGCTGTTTCTTGCCTCTTCATCAAACTTGAGTAGTACTGGTGGATCAGGTCTATTTAATATTTCTTCAAAATGTTCTGCCCATCTTTTCTTCTGCTCGGTATCTGATGTTAGAACTTTACCATCTTTACTCTTGATCGGGCCACCCTTTGAAACAAAAGTTCCAGTAAGTTGTTTTAGTGTATTGTATAGCATTTTACTGTTTCCAGTCTTAGCTGCCTTTTCCCCTTCTTCAGCCAGTCGATTGACATATGCTCTTTTATCTCTTCTAGCCGCTCTTTTCACTTCCTTGTCTTTTAGTCTATATTCCTCTTTAGCTTGGATTTCATCTGTTGCATCCTTAGTATTAAATATCGCTAGTTTCATCTTTCTTCTTTCTTGAATACATTTCCAGGTGTCATCACTTATCCAGGGTTTTCTGTCTTTCGTCCTGCGCTACTATTTGCTGCCCCCAATAGTGTGTCCGTTATCTTAGTCCATTTGTCGTCAATGTTCTGTTCATTTTCACCATTGAGTAACTCAAACCTATTCTTAAGTTCGAGCTGATATTCCTCTTTTATTTCATTTTGTAGCCGTTGACTGTCTATTCGCAGTTGTACTTTTTTTTTAGTATGGTGAGTTTTCAATTTCAGTTTCACTTTACCTATGCATAAATTATGGTCACATCCTACATCTGCCCTCTGCATGCACGACATCCAGCAATGATGTTCTAAATTGTATATTTATGCACATATGGTCAATCTGATTCCTGGTCACTCCATCTGGTGAGTGCCAACTAAATTTATGAATTTCCTTATGTGCAAAGATGGTAACCTCAATTACTAAGTTTGACAGCATACATAACTCCGCCAGTCTTTCTCCATTCTCATTCATTGTGTTTATTCCTTGTTTTCCTATAGCTCTCTCTACCCCTACATTATCACTTCCAACCTTGGCATTAAAGTCCCCATTACTAATAACAGGTAATGTTTTAGGTCTTCTTAATTTGATCTTGTAGTTGCTCATAAAATGTGTCTTTCTTATCATCGTTGGCCTCGTTTGTTGGTGCATAACACTGCAGTATTGTCATATTGACATGCCTGGTACTGAAGCGGGCTCTGAGTATCCGACTCGAGATGGGTTCCCATTCTAACATGCTCTTTGCTACTCTAGGTGTCATCATTATACCCACTCCTTCAAAATGCTTACCATCCTCTCTCCCTGAATATATAAAAGTTAATCCACTAATTACTCTTCTATCTGTTCCAGGCCATCTCACCTCACTTAACCCCAGTATGTCCAGCTCGTATCTCTTCATTTCTTTTGCAATTTGGGCTGATTTTGTAGCCGTGGCCATCGTTCTCACATTCCAAAATCCAATTTTAGTGTGTGTTTTTGAGCCAAGTAATGTACGAGTCGGGTTGCTGACTTCCGCAAAGCGGCTTTCATCAGCAACCGTCATTGATGTAATCAGTTGCTATACTAGAGTGAATTGAAGAAAGGTTCAACCTTGAAGTCGTTAGAGTGTGTACGTTACGCTCTAATCACTTTACTACAATCAATGACAGAGGAATGTTTATAAAAGACACGGTCTATTGAAGCTCTTTTATTTGGACAGCTAGCCGGCTGTGTTCTTTAAAACATGCTCTTATGTAGGGCTAGGCAATGTGTGCACTGTAAGAAGTAAAGGATTTTGGTTGCAATCCTATATTTGGTAATTTGTTTTGTCCTGAAGCCCCTAATACTTGTATTTTTATTTATCACAATCAATTGCTGTGACGAATGTGACTAAACAGATTGATCTGCGCCGAGAACAATCTTCCACAATTGTTATCATTTATAGGGGGATTATATCAACGTGTGAGCGTCTGTAGCTCAAGAGGTAGTGAGCTTGATCACAAACCCAAGCGTACCTGGTTCAAACCCGACGGTGGACAGGTTTGGGAGCAAATTTGTTTCCGTGGGATTTTTACAAAAGGTGAAAATAGACTCACCGTTCAGAAAGCTATGGCAAACTACTGAACGTATAAGTGGTACCTAGAAAATCAACTCATTTACTGTGGTTGATGGCTACGTCCTTTAGGATATGCCACGATTTTCATTTTTGTTTTTCATATAAATATGCCAATGTTTTGAACATATAAAAAAAAAACCACAAGTGCTGGAGAAGACCATCATGGAAGGAGGCGTACGGGCAAAGAGAAGAAGATGAAGACCACGGAGAAGATGGATTCAGGATGTAGCTGATGGTTTGAACATGACAGCTACAGAGGCGGGACATCTGACCTATGAGAAAGATATTCCGAAGGATTGTTGGGGTGGCAAAGTTCTGCTCAGGACAAGCTATTTGATGATTATGATATCAACATGCACTCCGGGAATATCCATAAGTGCTCCGATCTCAGCCTCAACAAATTTCACAATGCTGTTTGGTAGTCCATGAACATTTTGTTCACATCACTCAGTTATGTTCCTCGTCACAGTAACCTCTTTACATTGAGAATCTTTGTTTTCCCAATTCCACTCTTGTTTTTTTTCCAATGTATGCAACTGCCGGTGCTACCGAGTTAGTGCACTGTTGCTGAGATATTCATGTGTAAAGAAAGAGATTAGTACACACATGGTTATTCACAGGTTCAATTATGATGGTTTTATCAATCACAACTCCATGCTCTGCAATTCATATCCTCCTGTTCCCAGGTACCAACTTCACCGCCACTTACGTACTTACATACATTTTTTTTTCCCGATCCAGAAGCACTTGAGCTTTTCAGCTTATCGGCTCGGTGCCATGGACATCGTAACCTTCGGTTCGGTGCCACGAACACCGTAAATCTGGAGAAACTGTGACTTTTTCTGCCAGCCCACTGAATTGGACCCGTACTCACAGAGGGTTTGTCACCCGCAGTCCAACGCGCTACGAACACGCTGGGCAGGCGGGCACATACATACCTACTTACTTAGCTACCTACCTAACTACCTACCTACATACGTATCTACCTACATACCTACCCCCTACCTACATACCTACCCCCTACCTACCTACGTACGTACACACCCACACAAACATACACACACATACAAACACACATGCGCAAACACACATACTATTTATAACTAAACCGATTTAATGTAACCTTATCTTCATTGGTCGCCCACTGCAGTGTTGATGACGAGGTACACACACAAGTAATGATAGAACCAAATATGTTGATCGTATTGTGAAACAGACTTGCATAAGTGCTCTTAAAATAGACCACTGGTAGTGTGCTAAATTTGCCCCCTCTCACTCAGTTCGACCATTCTAAAATTATCGATTAAACGTCGGTGCTATTTAAAGTACATCCCTCCCTCCATCTTTCTCTCGTTTTTTTTTTTCTCGCTGTTTCGGACATCGCCTTTTTAACCTTTAGTGGTTGTCGTTCGGACTGGGAATCAGCCCAATACAGCATCGGAGCAAAGATTAATATATATCGTGGCGGTGTGCTATCACATTTATTATACGGTTCAGAATGTTAGATAATGACAGAATAAGATATGTCAATATTGTCCACTTGTCTGTTAAAGACTTCTGTACAACGTGTCTGTTAAAGACTTCTGTACAACGTGTCTGTTAAAGACTTCTGTACAGCTTGTCTGTTAAAGACTTCTGTACAACGTGGCTGTTAAAGACTTCTGTACAGCTTGTCTGTTAAAGACTTCTGTACAACTTGTCTGTTAAAGACTTCTGTACAGCTTGTCTGTTAAAGACTTCTGTACAGCTTGTCTGTTAAAGACTTCTGTACAGCTTGTCTGTTAAAGACTTCTGTACAGCTTGTCTGTTAAAGACTTCTCTACAACGTGGCTGTTAAAGACTTCTGTACAACTTGTCTGTTAAAGACTTCTGTACAACTTGTCTATTAAAGACTTGTACAACTTGTCTGTTAAGATTTCTGTACAGCTTGTCTCTTAAAGACTTCTGTACAACTTGTCTCTTAAAGACTTCTGTACAACTTGTCTATGAAAGATCCTACCAGTGTTCTGGGCAAGAACTATCTTTATAAACTACTTACACAGTGTCACAAAGAGAATTTGAACACTAATATTCAAAAGAGACAGTGGGCTAAGTCTATCATAAAAACTACACCAGTATGAACACCAGAGGGTAAACGAAAACGCGTTCTGCATTCTTAATGTCTGTCCCAACCACGTCCATCTCCTCATTTGTATTTCCTCTTTGACATTGTTGATGCCTATGCGTCGGGTGATTTCAGTATTAGGCATTTAAAAAAATCCCATGGGATTCGGAGAACTCTTCATTTGTTCGGTATTTTCTGTAACTGATCATTATACATCACAATTAGCTTCAATTAGCTGTTTGTTATCGATTGTATCTTTTAAATAACAAGAGACCTTAATCTTCATAATGATGAAGACCCGTTGGTCGATACGTTAATTATAATGGTTATTTCGTATATCTGCTATATCAAATTGCCATGTATAATGTATACCTATTTTGTTATAATTAAATATGCCAACCAGTACATCCTTTCGGCTTCTTCTAACTGCTGTTCTGTTAATCTTACTCGTTTAGCGAGCTGTGACAAAGGGTCAAGCTTTTGCTTTGCTTTTTCAAGGTCGTGGGTTTGAACTTTTTGCAAACGCTCACTAAAAACACATTCTTTTTGCAAACGCTCACTAAAAACACATTCTTTTTGCAAACGCTCACTAAAAACACATTCTTTTTGCAAACGCTCACTAAAAACACATTCTTTTTGCAAACGCTCACTAAAAACACATTCTTTTTGCAAACGCTCACTAAAAACACATTCTTTTTGCAAACGCTCACTAAAAACACATTCTTTTTGCAAACGTTCACTAAAAACACATTCTTTTTGCAAACGCTCACTAAAACACATTCTTTTGCAAACGCTCACTAAAAACACATTCTTCTTGCAAACGTTCACTAAAAACGCATTCTTTTTGCAAACGCTCACTAAAAACACATTCTTTTTGCAAACGTTCACTAAAAACGCATTCTCTTTGCAAACGCTCACTAAAAACACATTTTTTTTGCAAACGCTCACTAAAAACACATTCTTTTTGCAAACGCTCACTAAAAACACATTCTTTTTGCAAACGCTCACTAAAAACGTTCTTTTGCTCGCTGTTTTAAGAATAACATTTTGTATGAGTTCTTACAACATATATTTTTTTTTTTTTTTTCGATCCAGAAGCACTTGAGCTTTTCAGCTCTTCGGCTCGGTGCCATGGACATCGTAACCCTTCGGTTCGGTGCCACGCACACCGTAAATCTGGGGAATCTGTGGTTTTTTCCTGCCATCCCGCGGAATTGAACCCGCACAATTGAACCCGCACACAAGAGGGATAGTCACCCGTAGTCCAACGCGCTACGAACACGCTGGGCAGACGGGCATTTTCTTTATGTTAAGAACCAGAGCCTCTATTTCATATATCAGCATCTTCTATTTAATGATTTGGCTCGGGAGGTTTTAGTAAAATTGGCACTGCCGTAACGGGTTATCAGGTGGCTATACGTATTGTCCGGCGTGTTGCTGACCACATCACTCATTGTGTGCCGACGGTCAATGAAAAATACAGGCCTAACACTGTATCGACCTATATACCACGAGGTATGAAAGGGTTCCCCTCCCTTATACGTATTGTAGGAGTAAATCCTCGTCGCATCGTTTGGTTCATGCGTGCTTTTTTTGTAACCAGAGTTCCCTAAAGTTATTGCAGGAGCTACGGAGTTCGTGTTTTGTGTCAAACTCTCGCAGGTAGCTTGTTATTTCAGCAGGTAGGGTTCGATTCTGTAAAATGAAGTCCCGTCGCCTTGTAAATCTTTGATTTTTCTTGTTATTGAACGATATTTATATCTGAAAAATTCTCTTATAATTCTGGAATTGATGTATGTTGTCATTGTTATAAATGTTGTCATCCGTCCTCATCTAGTTTAACTCATTCACTCTACTGAGCTGATATACCGGCTTGCGGAATATTTTAAATTGAAGAAAAGTCAGTATACTACAGGGTGTTCAAGATAAAAGCAGCCCTGTCAAAAAAAAGTTAATTGCATATCCGTTACATGACCTTGCGAATCAACCCCAGCTTTTTAACGCTGTTTGTGATTTTTCTAGACATTATTACGTTCAGTAGTTTGCCATTGCTTTCTGAACGGGTGGTGCCATCGTCCTTTTGTAAAAATCCACGCGAAACAATTTGCCAACAAATTGTCCGCAGCGTGGTTCGAACCCAGAACCGTCAAGGGAGCCGAAAAGCCAGTATACTACAGAGTGTTCAAGATAAAAGCAGCCCCATCAAGGGAGCCGAAAAGCCAGTATACTACAGAGTGTTCAAGATAAAAGCAGCCCCATCAAGGGAGCCGAAAAGCCAGTATACTACAGAGTGTTCAAGATAAAAGCAGCCCCATCAAGGGAGCCGAAAAGCCAGTATACTACAGAGTGTTCAAGATAAAAGCAGCCCCATCAAGGGAGCCGAAAAGCCAGTATACTACAGAGTGTTCAAGATAAAAGCAGCCCCATCAAGGGAGCCGAAAAGCCAGTATACTACAGAGTGTTCAAGATAAAAGCAGCCCCATCAAGGGAGCCAATCTGGCATATGTCTATGAAAATGAGAAGGTTCAATTATGACGTTGTATAGGTGATGTGAGCGAGTCTTTTTGTCATGGTGTGTAATTATGATGCGGGAAACGGGCGATGAACAAATGTGACAAAATGACGAGCTAGTCAGAACCGGTTTAAATAGTAAATAGACACAACGTAATGCATATCTAGCTGGCAACTTTTGGTTTGTCAATGGAGCTGCTTTAGTATACATTGCATTATACATTCTTCACAAGGTTTTGAAAAAAAAACATGGAAGGGTTAAGGACACAAAAGACAGAGACAACAAAATGTTCACTCAGTTCTATCAGGTACCTTTACTTTCGCATACTGATCTTCATGAGCAGTTATTGGTTTTTGTGTGTCTCTGTTTATGTGCCTGTTTGCAGTTTTTTACAGTACCTTTTAAGGGGTGCCCTTGTTACGTAGACGTCAGATATACCTAGTCTACCATCAGTGGCGTAGCTAAGGGGTGAGGGGGCGGACCGCCCCGGTGACAGCATATGGAGGGTGACACTATGTCACCTCCAACAAAATTTTTCAGCCAGGCTAAGGTGCGAAAATAGTCTGAAAATAGAATTGTGATAAAATCCCAACCAACACAGGAAATGTGACCGTTATGACGTCACATATTTCGAATTTGAATCTATAAACCGTCGAAAATATTGTCTGAGCGAGTACAGGCTCTTTTGGTGAGTCATTTTTCTTATATTTTTATTATAATTTATTTCGAACAATGTTCGAAATAAATGACGATCATGGGTTTGTCGAATTATATGAAAGAACGTCGACGACAGCATAATATCAATGGAAGCTGTCGAAAGACGACAGCTTCCATTGATATTATGCTGGGCATGTACAGTCCGCAAGATGCAAGGATGTACATTTGACAAAGCAGTTGTTTACCATTTACAAACTACAATAGACATTTATGAAATTTTCGTCAAATTTATAGGACTAAAAACAGAAAGTAAAATATAAATAAAAGAACTTTTTAAAAATCTCCTTTTACTAATGGACTAAAAAGCAGAAAATAAAATATAAATAAAAATAACTTAATATCTGATAACAAGGTTCTTGTTTTTCTGGGGTGACGTTTTACAAGAAGTCGACTTAGCACAGAAGTACATGCAAACACCATGTATTACTGTGGACATGGTTGCAACCAAACTAAGGGCTCTCAAGGTCTTTTTGGAAGAGCAGCGTACGAAGGTTGTTGACAATGCCGTCCAGCAGGCACTTGCGAAATGTGAAGAACTTGATATCCCTACAGAGAAGAGAATCATAAGAAAGAGAAGATTACCAGGAGAGGAGGCAAGAGATGCTGGATTGTCATTGCAGCAGGAGACCAAGAGAGCAAAGTTAGAGTGTCTGGACCGTTTTCATATGGAGTTAGATACGAGAGGAAAGTCAGTGAATGACATTTTGCTGACTTTTTCTGCCGTTCAGCCAGACCATATTATTTGTGCCAACGACGAAGAAATACAGTTGTCTGTTACCAAGCTCACAGCCGTGTATGATGAGCTGTCTGAAGAAGACCTTTGTCTAGAAATACCACGTTTAAGGCGACACCTACAAGCAGCCGAAATAAACTTGGAGGAAGCCAAGCACTGGACTGTACTGCAATTCCTACGATTTATCATCAAGTGGGACTTTGTTGAATCATTGCCATATCTTACGCTGACTCTAAGATTCTTTCTGACAATATGTGTTTCTGTGGCATCGTGTGAAAGAAGTTTCTCCAAAATGAAACTTATAAAAATTACCTCCAGTCAACCATGAGCCAGTCGAGATTGTCGGATCTGGCTGTTCTGTCCATTGAACACGAGCTTACAAGACAAATATATTTTGACGATGTCATTGACCTGTTTGCCACAATGAAAACAAGAAGACATTCCTTCTAGGACTATAGTGTCGAAGGACATTCTTTTGGTCTGTGCATTGCCGTGTTTTGCATTTAGATGTTCTGAAAGTGAACAGTTGCATTTAAAAAATCTTTGGATTTGAACTATTTGTTTTGTGGTATTGGATTCGGATTTTGTCTTGGATCATACATGTAAGCAGTAACGTACCGGTCAGTAGAGTAAAGTAGAGCCTAGAGGTAGAGTATGTATGAAAATTTAGCTACACCTAACCATTCAGCATAGGGTCGTGTGGGGTCACTGGGGTGACATTTTAACGGACCGCCCCGGGTGACGTTTACTCTAGCTACGCCAGTGTCTACCATTACAATGTCTCGTTGGTGAAGTGATTGAAGTCGTTTACCTGTCGTATTGAAGGTTATGGTTTCCAGTCCGGATCGAGACACATGTGCATTTTAAAAAAATGAGATCACTAGGATTGTTACCGAAGCTACGGCGTTCATGCTTTTTGCAATGCTCTCGGCAGATGGCAATGCTCTCGGCAGATGGCATGCCACATCTGCTACATGGGCGGAGACATATTGGAAAACTCGGTGCAATGAAGTCAGTCATTCGCTTCTGGACCCTTTTAGTCTACCTTTTTATCTTTTATTTCTTTCTTGTCTCCAATCCTGTTTTGTCTCACAGCGTCAGGATAAGAAGAGAATTCTAGAACGAGCCCTTGTGTGCGCTTCATAAATAGTGTTTTTCGTCGCCTCTGTTATCTCTGGTCCACCTTTTGCGTGGCCTGCCTTTTGCTTTGTATCCATTGTATCGGAGCAACATTGCTCGTTGAGTTGCACAGTCTGTTGTAATCTGCTTATGTGGCCGAACCATTTAATTTATTGTTTCTTGATGAAGTTCAGTACTGATGAAGCTCTACCATTTAATCTCCTTCAAATATTTCTATTGGGAGTTCTTTGACGAGAACATCTTCATATGCTCCTCAGCGACGCTGATCCTCATGAGATATGCAACATATATACTTTCTGGAGTAGGTGTTTCCACTTGTTCTTACTAAACTAGTCTTAACAAATTGTGTTACCTAGCTGCATTCTGACGTGGTTATATATGGTTCCAGGTCCACATGCTTTTCCTCATATTTTCCCTATCTTAAAGTCACCTGAGCCACATAATACTAATGCATTGTCGGTATAGATTAGCCAATATTGCTTCAAGAATGCTCTTTCTGCCAGTATGTATGACATTTATGATAGTTATTTATCTTGTTCCACTCATTTTTCTTTCATTATTTAGCTTGTCCTGTGTTTGTATTTAGTTTATTGTTTCACGTTATCGTCATGATGTTAAATTGAATGGAATGATGTAGAACGTGGTATGCTTATTGTTTTTCATAATGTTGTCTGGGGACTACCTTGCGCAACTTGACAGAAAAGCGGTCGAGTTGTTAAGACCTTAGAGCAGTGATCTCCAACTTGGTGTCCGCGGGCGACATTGCGTCCGTTTTATATAATCCCTGGCGATCTATTTCACTCGGCCGTATTTAATGTTAATCAGAATTCAAAGAAGACAAAAATGGATTTCTTAATCTTCATCTACTTCTTCGAACACTCAATATCGATCACTTGTTAACCACTCTGTGTGATTTGTATGTGATCTCAGCCTAAGAGCGATTGTACTTTGCGCCAGTTATGCGCCCACAAATAGGCCAACACATCCAATTTCTGCGATGCTTTTTATTTACTAGGAAGCTTCTCTAGTTTTCCTACATCAGCCGCCTCTTACGACATGTCTTGTAGGTTGCAGTGGTACTATTCTTTGCTTCCTTGCGTGCCCCGGCACCACACGGGTGGGATTTCTTAATAAAATTATGTTTCATTTTTTTCGTAAGTACTATATTTTTTTTTCATTTAAACTTTTAGTCAGAATTCAGTAGTCATCTGCTATTATTATTAATGTTGTTAGTATTATTATTGCAACTGCCACATGGCGCCCGTGACTCCACAGTCGTTAGTCAGATGCGCCCCAATATAAACGTTGGATAACACTAGCTTGGTGTCTTTTATTCTTCTGCGTGCGGTTGCTTGCGCGTTTTTCTTTATTATTGAGTAAGCTATGGTCAACTCATGAGGAACTCCAACTGACATGCAGTTTCCTAGAGTCAACCCATCTCATGGTCTAGAAAAGCATACACTTGATCGCAAAGAAGAAGAAATTAACTATATCCACTTTGTTTCTTTTAAAAATTCATATTAGTTTAAAACACATACATAAATTATGTCTCAGCTAGAGATTCAAATAGTACTTTTATAATAAAACCCCAAGAACAGGACATGTTGGACTGAATTACCACCTACAAAGAATAAACCCTACACGCCTACCACACTGTAGAAAGTGCAGTCACTCATGTGAGACAGTACAGCCAGAGCCAACTATAAACTACTGGGCCTTCGGGCTCAGGTAAGAATTGTGGAAATCAGACCCCAACTACACCACGTGACCTCGCATTCCAGTATTGGTGTATATAGACGAATTCATTTTAAAATCAACACAAAATCCTAAATCGAAGTTATATTATACAACAAGTTAAGTTTAACAATAAGGAATATCAATATTATAAATATTTTTCACCAATAAATAACCATAGACTCACAGAATTTAGTAAAATTGCGAAAAAGCGTGCAGTGTTCTATCAAACATCTGTATTTTCCAGATACCTTTTCTTATCTAGGTCAGGGAATACCGTGCCAGTTATCTGGCCTGTGCTAGAAACCTGGCTGTGGTACAGCATATCTTGCTTGAATGTCCTGGACTATATAAAGAACTCCCACCACACCCATCTGTTCATAATACACTTTGTACTAGTCTTCGTCAATTACAGAACACATGCAGATTCTACAAATTGGCATTGGCTGCCCAAGAGTGAAAACTCGCAGCCCTGGTTAGAAGAAGAAGATGATAATAAAACCCCCAATGATTATCTCATTCTAGCGTACATGATAAAGACTAGTTGAGCAATTTTGATGACAAGCCCCAACTCTTGACAGCTTTATAAATGAAAATTTTAACTGAATATTTCCGCATTAAAAAATATATAAGATTGTCATAATAAACATTTTTTTTTTACAATTATGATCCACTGGTTTTGACCGTGACCTCTTCAGCTCCCTTTGACCTGCTCAATGAGATACAGCCATGCATCAGAAAGTCGGTGAACTCCAGCATGTGCCACTTCAAATAGATTGTTCTGGATGCTATCCAGTCTAACCTGTAGCACACTCATGTTGGGAAAAGCTTGTTTCTTGAATTCGTTAAGATTTATGAACTTTTCAAGGAACAAAAACAACGCTGCTATTATATGGCCCTTTTCATCTTTACAGACGGTCAATAGGCAAGTGTTTTACTGTGACAACTTCTGAGTTTTCGCTTTTCTCTCTTGTTGTTCAGCTCGTACATAAGTCTCTTCTCAAAAGACTCTGCGCCCTTCCGTAATTTGGCTTTCCACACAACTCTGTCATCAGCTAGTCCCTCCCATGTGCTGGGATCTATAGAAAAGTTTTCATTGAGGTTTTGCAGACATCTTTATATCTGAGCAGTGGTCTGCCCTGGTGCCTCTTCCTCCGAAAGTTCACAGAACAACATTTGTTTTGGTATGCGATAAGTTTCCATTCTTCTCACATGTCCCAACCATCTTAGTCGTCTACTGCTGAGCATGCCCATGATGGAAGGCAGATTTGCACGTTGTAGTACTTCAGTATTGGTTATCTTGTCGTACCACCTGATGTTCATAATCTTGCGGAGACATCGAAGGTGAAAGATGTTAAGTCTCCTCTCGTGTCTTGAGTAGGCTGTCCATGTTTCTGAGCCATATAGTAAAGAACTAATTACACAGGCTCGATATATTTGAGTCTTCGTCTGCAATGTCAATTTTTGTTGTCCCACGCTCGCTTTGATAGTTTGCCGAATGTAGTAGCGGCACTCCTTATACGAGCGTTGATTTCCTCGTCAAGAGAAAGGCTGGCAGTGACCGTGGACCCAAGATAGCAGAATTTTTGCACTGGTGTTAGATGGTCGCCATTTAAAGTGATGTTTGATGTCTTACCTCCTGACATAATACAACTGTTTTGGAGACACTTATTGTCAGAGAAAAGAGGTCGCATGCCTTTGACAAATTATTAATTAGACTTTGCAGTGTGGTCTCACTGTGGGCGACTAAGGCAGCATCGTCAGCGAAAAGGAGGTCCTTGAGAAGTATTTCCGTCGTTTTTGTCTTGGCTCTTAAGCGAGCCAAGTTAAACAGTGAACCATCAGATCTAGTGCGGATGAAAACATCACCATCAGCGTCCCTAAGGCGTGGTTCAAAGGACTGCGAAGAAGATACCAAAGAGAGTGGGGGCAAGGACACAGCCCTGCTTGACTCCACTCTTAACCTCAAAACTATCAGATGTGCTGCCATCGAACTGTATGCTGGCTTTCATGCCCTCATGGAAGGAAACAATCAATTGGAGCAACTTTGGGGGACAACCAATATACTTCAATATTTTATAAAGACTTGGCCTGCTGACTGTGTCGAATGCCTTAGTCAAATCCACGAAAGCAATACATAGAGGCTTGCTCTGCTCTCTGCACTTCTCTTGTAGCTGTCGAAGGGTAAATATCATGTCAGTTGTTGACCGTCTAGCTCTGAATCCACATTGTGACTCTGGAAGAACACGCTCCGCCAGTTTCTGTAGTCGTTTTGAAAGGACTAGTGCAAAAGCTTGGCCTGTTACGCTTAGAAGGGAGATGCCTCTGTAGTTGTTACAATCCCCTTATCCCCTTTGTTTTTATAGAGTGTCACTATCTTTGCATCCCTCATGTCCTGAGGAACGCTGCTATTAAGGAGAGAACAACCAGTACAATCACTGCATAGTCAGCCACTTTCCAGATTCGTGGTTTCAGGTCATCTTCACGGACAGGGCGCTGCTCATTGTGAACACGCTGCACCTCAAGTTGCTGCCAAGTCTTCATGATGGATGGATCAACTTCTTGACTCTCAGCTTTTGCTTCTGTATTTGATCCTGTGCTGTGTGACACTGCACTGTTGCCCACTTGAATAGGTTCTGATGCTGCTTTTATAACTGATGTTGAGCTGGTTACTATTTTGGCTTTCGTTGTTGAGATTCTTGTGGGTCGTGAGCTCTCTTATGAACTATGAACTTTATTATTGAGCTTGTATAACTCGCTCGGTTTCGTCGTCTATCTACTGCATTTAGTGCTTGGTGCGACATTGTGAGCGCTGAATTTTATTGGAAGTGTTTTTTGCTTGTGTTCACTGTCTTTTTGTTGTGAAATGCAATCAAATGTTTGAAGGCTAGTCGTCGGAGATCCATTTGCTGCCTTATGCAGTAATGCTTGTGAGGACTGCTGACTTTTGTTGGGGCAGATGTTTTCTTCCACGGGAATTACAAATCCAAGTGGCGGAGGTTGGTGTTAGCTTGCTGGCGGCTGTCTTATTCATTAAATACGTATGCAAAGTTGCTAGTTTGTGCCTGAGCTTTATTTCACGAGTTTACATGCGAAAGTGAAGAGCATTGTGTGCGGTTTTCGTTGGCACATGAACGAAGCAATTCTGGGGCAACCCGTTGCCTTGAACTTGGTGCCGTGACTGACTAACATATTGTAGTCTATTTTTGGCTTACTCTATGATTTTTTGTAATCCTTTCACGAACAAGAATTGTTCGATCTATGTTTAATCGATTAAGCGATTTAAGAAATTTAGAATTATACGTTGTACAAGTAGAAGTGGATGCTATGAGCGGCAGAGACAGAAGTACGTTTAACCAGCGAGTCACAGGAACCATCAGTATGCACACCTCTGTTGGGAAAAACTAATCACCTTTGTGTCTGACCCGAGTGCTTTGACGTCGATTCAGTAACCAACAACCTGTCTTTGAAAGTAAACGACAGATCACGTTCTCCATAGCTTCTAGTTATGAATTTCCTGATCTAAGTCATACAGTCATATACATTTTCTTTACAGTCGGGTCTCTGATCTACCAAGCTACATGCATGGCACATATAGGTTAAGTCAGTGTATACCTTTTTATAATGTGGTATATTATCGGAATATTTCATAAGATCGAAGACCAGAAAAGACAAGAGTCACCAACATCAGCATTAGAAAGAAAGTTAGCACAGAACCTTGCTTGAATTACATTGAGAAACAAAGAATGAAGTAATTTGGCCACTTAATAAGAATGCATCTAAACTCCACGGTATACAGTCTTCTACAACAGGACATCAGGAAAGAAGACGAGAGAAATACGACGAAAAAGATGGTTAGATGGCATAGCAGAATCCTGTCAAAGAGCAAAAATAACAATCACCGAAGTCACCAGAACAGCGCAAGACAAAAACAGAAAATCACGACACTGGGCAACAACCCGATAGCAGTGTGACGACAAAAGAAGAAAGAAGAAGAATTTCCTAAGATAATGATTACAAATCAACTGTTCCTTGTTGTTTATTATTGCATAATATGTTTTTGCCTGTCATATTTAAATATCACATGTGTAATGTGATCAGGGCTGTCCTGGGCTTGCTGGTGTATGTGGCAACGAGAGAGCGGACAGTCTTACATCGACAACATCGATCGTCGGGGAATTTAGAATGAATAAAGGAGGTGTTCTCCGGTCTCTTAGCGACCTACTATTGAATGAGGGCACTAAAATTGATGTTTAATCTATCCAGCGATTTAAGGAGTTTAGAATTACACGTTGTACAAGCATAATTGGATGATATGAGGAGCATAGAAAGAAATATGTTTAACCAGCGAGTCACAGGAACCATCAGTCTGCATACCATTTGACTTTTGTTAGGGGAGACTGATCACCTATGGGTCTGCCCGGAATGTTTTGACATCGATTCAGTAACCAATAACCAGTCTTTGCACGCAAATATTTCTCGGCATTGTTTATAGCGGACAGGAACCCATGATGACCCAGGTCAAGAGGAGAAAATGGCAATGGGTCGGGCATACCTTGCGGAAGACACAGTGGAGTGTCACTAGACAAGCACTTGAGTGGAACCCGCAAGGAAACAAAAAGCGGCGCACTAAACAGACCTGGAGACGAAGCCTTCTTGAGGAACCGAAGACTGCTCGACTATCCTGGGAGACCATAAAGAAAACAGCCAGATACCGGGAAGAGTAACGAACAACTGTTGAGGCCCTATGCTCCACGCGGAGCGGATTAATAATAAAAGAAATGGTTGATAGCACGACAAATACGCCATGACGTCTCTTCTCTGCGTCATACAAGAAAGGCCAATCGGCTTCAAACTTTTGAAACACCGCCGTGTTGTAAGAGTGCATAAAATGTTAATATGAGATGTCTGGGAGTTAGTTGGTTATTAATAGTGATTAATGGGTGTCTTCTGTCACGTTAACCAACGCCTCTTCTCTTTAACTGATCGAATTTGAACAATCACGACGAAAGTGAAGATCGATACGGTTCAACCAGGCGCGGTAAAGCAATAAAATATCACGAGTAAAGATCAAGAGAAAGTCAAGTCCACTTAAAAACTATATTTATAATAACATGATAGGGACCAAAAAAACAGAGGAGTGAAAAACACCTATCGCTGAACTGTTCTTCTTCGAACGCTCCATATCGATCACTTGTTGAACCCCTCTTTGTGATTTGCATGTGATATGAGTCTAAGAGGGATTGTACGTTCTGCCAGTTATGTGTCTACCAGTATGCCAACAATGTGCCTACCAGTAGGCCAGCACGTTTGATTTCTACGACGCTTTTTATTTACTAAGGTAGCTTTCCTAGGCCCCCCCACATCAGTCGCATATAACGACATGCCTTGTAGATCGCATTGTTACTATTATTTGCTCCCCTTGCGAGCCCCGGAAACACACGGACATTGTAGAACAGTGACAGGTAAGGTTATTGGTTAGTGAACCGATGTCATAGTACTCGGGGCAGACCCATAGGGGATCAGCTTTCCGTAACAAATGTCGAAATGCATATTGATGGTTCTCGTGGCTCACTGGTTACTTTAAACATACTCCTCACTCTGCCCCTCAGCCACTATGTTCTGCTTGTAGTGCGTGTAGTTCAAACTCTCCATATAGCTTGTCTTCTATCGACTTGTGGGAGAAGGGGGAGGGGCGCTGGTGATATATGTTTCTTTTGTTCATTGTATGTTGGACACTCTCGGTCAACTTGCTGGTGCCACATGTCAGTAGGGCCTAACTCGTACTTGTTAAATAGAGAATATTGTGTTCAATATGTGCTTTTAAATATAAGTGTTACAGAAGAGTCCTCCGTATATCATGGACAGAGAAGAGAACAAATAGATCTGTCCAGAAAGAACTCAGAATCAAAGAAAACTGGATAATGCTACAAATAAGAATGAGAAATTTGAAGTATTTTGGACATATGAAAATACAGGAAGGGTTGGAGAATGCCATTATGGAAGGAGGCACCCAAGCAAAGAGGAGAAGAGGAAGACCACGGAGAAGATGGATTCATGATGTAACATGATTTGAACATGACGCTGCAGAGGCGGATCATCTGGCCTATGAGAGAGATATTCCGAATTACTTTTAGGGTGGCAAGATTCTGCTCAGGGCTGGCTATTTGATGATGATGTAGACGATAACCTGTTCTTCTCTACTGAGTTTGTATTAGACGTCATCTTTTTCTTTCCTGTGTGATCTCTCACCCATTTGTTCTTGAAAGTCATCTTTATCGGTATTTTCATCTCATACGTCGTATTGGTATCTATCTGGCAATCTGCCGTTTGCCTTTGCCAATATGTCAGCTGCCACATTGCCCGATATACGAATCTCAAGTAATGTGTCATATTTATATTTTGTTCTCCCACCTTTTTTTTATGTCGAAGGTGCAAATAACAAATCCCAACTTACATACTACTTGGCGATACAGTAGCCTCTACAATCCCCAACCTGTATTATTTATCATATCGACTCTCCTAATATGTGTCGTAAGAAGTAAGGTTGCGGTTCGAATCCTGTATTTGGTAAATTGTTTTTTTTTTCCGAAGGCCCTTAATACTTTGTTACTGTCTGTTTAAAAAAACTATATTCATTGGCCTCGATGCTTCCCCGGGAGGGGGTTCTTTAGAAGAAACTTCTTATTCACTTGTAACTGGGAATATACGATATATACCTCTTTCTCTCGTTCTCTCTATTTGTCTCTCACACTCTCTCTCTCTCTCTATCTCCCCCGTTTCCAATGGAACATGTAACAACAAATTAACACTACAGTTTATATTAATTCTTCAGTTCAACGTTCCTATTGAAACATGTTTTAAAAAAAAATAATACTGTCCCTAGAAGTGTGGCAGTAATATATCTCAGTTTCTGTAAGAAATCAGTTTATATAAAATAAAATAAAAACGTCGATAGTTAGCCATAACCCAGTTTCCCAATATAACATTCACGTACTTATGAGTATGCTAAGATTTTGAAATGAAAATCGTGGCATCTTCTTTAGAGGACTTAGCCACCAACAACAGTCAACGAATCGTCGATTTTCTAGGCACCACTTATACGTTCAGTAGTGTGTCATTGCTTTCTGAACGGTGATGTCTACTTTTACCTTTCGTAAAATCCCACGAATTTTATTTCAAACTGCCTGCCACGGAGTGTGAACCAGGTACGCTTGTGTTGTGATCGAGCTCACTACTACTTAAGCTACAGACGCCCACAGATGGAGATGGAGATACCAGACGCCATGACTACTCCTGAATTTATAGAGGGCGAACGTAAAAAGAAGCATAATAAGATAATATGAGTATACTAAGATTTTAGGAACTTTATAGTACACCATCTACTGAGTTATACAATAACGTGATGAGATGTCTTGATGCGCCATTGAACATGGCCCGATAACACTGAGCTTCGCGAGAAGCTGTATGGAGAGATAAGAGTCCCTAAAAACAACGGTAGAATTCATGAAGAGATTTGGTTCATCGGTCTAGGCGGGGATCGACAGAGAGAGAGAGATTCGCCATGGGCTACACCGTTATAGATGACTCATGCTTGCTATCATGAATACCGTTATTAAAGGGTCAATAAGGCTTCAAAAGTGTTGAAGTGGAATGTTGATTGACATGAGCCAAATTCCAAGCCACAGATTGTGACATTGGTTACACAAAACGTAGCCCCTGGTAATGTAAGACCGTTCAGCTCACTCAGGAAATCGGAAATTCAGATTGAAGTCGTCCGACGTGTATATATATATATATTTGGTAGAACACAAAGGTTTTATTGCAATTCTATATATTTCTGTGAGCCCTTGGTTATTTATTGATAACAATTGTTAATAAAACTTATGTTCATTAGTGCTAAATTTCCTCATTCATCTTCTTTAAACGCCCCATATCGACCACTCGTTAACCATTCTTTGTGATTTGTATGTAATCCGAGCCTAAGAGCGATTGTACGCTGTGCAAGTTTGCACCTACAAGTAGGCCAGCACATCCGGTTTCTGCGACGCTTTTTTTTAAAACTAAGGTAGCTTCCCTAGACCCCTACCTTAGTCGCCACTTACGACATGCCTTGTAGTTCGCAGTGTTATTATTTGTTGCTCCCTTGTGAGCCCCGTCAACAAACGTCCGCTATCAAATAGCAATTTTTGTCTGTTTGTGTCTGTTTTTAAAAAGAAAATAAGCTTGATACGGTACATTGACCCCTTCAACTCATCAATAGTAACATGCTTAGTACAGAACTGATAGTTTTCATTACTCTTCATTATAGATACATAGTTAGATGCTCAAATGACTAATGTTGAGGTGTTGAATGAGATTAAGATACAGAGAAAGCTTATCATCAATATAAGAAAGAGGCAGTCATCATTTTTCGGGCATGTCATGAGGCGGGTCGGTTTAGAACACATTGTGACAATCGGTAACATCGAGGGTAGACGAGCCAGAGGAAGACAGAGGCAGACAATTTTGGATAACCTGACTTCATGACACGGTAGAGCGTCAACATCTTGAGTTGATTACAAACACCAACGATAGAGATTTGTGGAGATCCACGATCGTCTACGCCAGCCGGCAAGGCACCTGATGATGATGATAGACACATTAATGTGGCCTGCAGCAATCTTAATGTTTGTTTTAATTGTTGTATTTGATTGACTACAAGAAAAAGCAATGTCTTTACTAACTGCTGGTTAATACCGCGTTTAGGGCTGTGTAGGACAAAGGGGACAAGAGCCTGAGGAATTTAATGGCTGCATGGCAAATGCAGTCGCCGCGAAGCTGTTACGGTTAGGAGTTTTTCTTTATGCCATTAATAATAATAATAATAATTCCTCTCGTTCCGTTATACGTTACATAGGACCTGCAAGTAACTTCTCCATACCGCTCTATCCTAGGCAACTCGCTCAATCTCATCCATGGAACTGAAACCGATATTTCTTGCCTCTCTCGGCAATGTTTGTTTCAGGGTCTCCTTAGGTCGACCTCTCTTTCTTGAACCCTTTGCATCCCACATCAATGCCTGCTTTGATATTCGTTGATCATTTCTCCCCAAGGTGTGCTCAACATATCTCCATCTTCTCTTTCTTATAACAGTTGTCACTAGTGGTTGACCAGACATGTCTATGATTTCATCACTTCTTCTGAATTCGTTCCATTTTATATTCATTATTTTCGCAGACATCTATTGTCAAATACATTCAACTTGCTTTCTATATCTTTAGTCATTTTCCAACTCTCGCTAGCATATGTTAGGATTGATACAACATTTGAATTGAAAATTCGTAATTTAGTTTAATACTATATAACTTGCAGTTCCATATTTTATTTAGACTTTTATGCCATTGACAGAAGAAAAAACTCATTGTCCGTACCGAAGATCGAACCCTGGTCTCCCAGATGGGAGCATGCGCTCTAATACATTCGGTCAGACGCTCCTCTCATTTGACTGCAGTAAAGAGAAAAAAAGGGAAGTAACGAGAAACATTTTTAATAAAAAAAGAGAGGATGGAGATATGTTAGGCATACTCTGAGAAGAAATTATCTAGGAAACACAAAGCATGCATTGAAGTCGGAGACAACGGGTTCAAGAAAGAAAGGATGCAACAGGGAAACCCGGAAATGAACTTTGCTGAGAGAGGAAAGAAATATCGGACAATTCCATAGAAGAGGTTGCCCAGGACAGAGAGGTATGGAGAAATTACTTGCAGGCTTTATGTAACGTTAAAAGATGCAAGAGGAATATAATAATAATACCAATATGATTGGTTCGTTTCCATATGTAAAAATGCGTCTTTGTTTATACGTGGCCCTCGGCAACATGAGGCCAAACTATCTCAGACGGTAAAACCAAAATTCATGTTTAATGCGGGCTGGTTTTATACTTGTTTTATAGAACACTGTAAGATTTGCAATGTTATGTGCCAACTTTCTTTCTTCTGCTGATGATGTTGACTGTGTTTTCTGTTGTTGTTGTTAACTTTTCGTAGGCATCGCTTTTCACATGTAGTTATTTTTTGCTACTGTGCTTTGCTAATTGTCCATGATCGGCTCTGGTAACATACAGTAGGTATTAAAATGCTGTTGATCATCTGTTGTTTAGCGGTCGGTGAGACGCAGTCACGAAATGAAAATGCTATTTGCATTTCCTGGAAATAAAAAAATAATCCCAAAACATTCTATGACAATAGAGACGTGAAGTGTTATAGATCTCATAGTATTAGGTCAAACATGGACAATGAACAAACAGTTAGAAGACATAATTGGTGCATTTAAGATGTGAATATACAGGGTGTTCAACTTAAAAGCAGCCCGTGAATGGAGCTAATCTGGCATATATGTATGCAAAATGAGAAGGTTATGTTATGACGTAGTATAGGTCAAGGTTGTGTGACGGTGTGTATTGTAGTGCGGGAAGGGCGATGAACAAATGTGACGTAGGACGAGCTAGTCAGAACCGGTTTAAATAGTAAATAAACACAACTCAATGTGTTCCTGGCAACTTTCGAATTGTCAATGGGGCTGCAATTATCTTGAACACCCTGTATAAAAGAATAGGCAGAGTTTAATGAACAGAAAAACAGACAAATAAACACGTTTTAGGAAAACTAGACATGAAGAAACAATTATTAAGAGAAATAAAATTCAGACAAATTAAGTATTTTGGGCACATAAAAAGACACGACACCATGATAAAATCTTCACTAGAGAGGAAAGTTGAGGGCGAAGAGCAAGAGGAAGACCGAGAGATAAGTGGGAGGTAAACTTTAAGAAATGGATAGGTTACAGTCTGACAGAGTGCAACACCAAGGCGAATGACAGGATGTTGGAGATTCATTGCAGCTAGCCTTCGATGTGGAGACGGCACCTGATGATGATGAGTATTAGGTCATACAATTTCCGAGGTGAAAAGGGGCATATTTCTTTCTAGTCTACTTGTTGATTTCCGAACCCAGCGAGCCATACACCCCATTACAGTTGACTACCTCTACTTGGGTATCGTTTGATTGGGATGCTGATGTTATTGCATGAATACACCAGCTTTCAATCAATTAACGGCGCGAAATTGTGCAAGCTGTCTCTAATCGATTTCGGAATGGAAATATGCCCTCTTCAGGGCTGAAGTTTTGATTATAATTATCATAGAATAAAAGTTGCTATAGTTTTCGCCCGTGTGTTGTTGGGGCTCTCAAGGGAGACAACGAATGGTAACCTACAAGGCATTTCGTAAGAGGCGATTGTGGAAGACAAGCTACTCTAGTAAATAAAAAGCGTCGCAGAAATTGGATGTGCTGGCCTACTTGTAGGCACATAACTGGCACAACGTATAATCGCTCTTAGGATCAGATCACATACACCCTAGGGCGAGCTACCCTAGTAAATAAATAAATTGGTAAGAAGGCTGTGAACGTACACCAGTTCTTGGTGTTTGGCTGTTTATATATCACATTCGACTGATAAAAACAGCCGAAAAGAACGATGGAGAGAAGAAGATCACAAAGAGTGGTTAACCGGTGGTCGCTGTGGAGCGTTGGAAGAAAAAGAAGAAGCTATAGCTCGCACATATATGTATTATTCCTCTCCACTCTTCGTGGAGAATAGGGCCTCAACATCTGTTGGCCACTTTCTCCAGTCTCTGGCTGTTTTCTTTATGGTCTCCCAGGATAGTCGAGCACCCTTCAGTTCCCTAAGAAGACTTCGTCTCCAGGTCTTTCAGGCCGCCCTCTTTTCCGTTTTCCTTGCTCGTTCCACTGAAGTGCATGACTAGTAACACTTGTTCTCACATAAAAGATGATACTTTCATACAACCAAGTCATTGGTGCCTTCTCTTGTAGTCTAGTAATAGCATCCAATGATTCCTGTTTATAGTAAAACACCTTTGGCAAATGACTGTCATTTAGCTCCAACAAATTTTAATTATTGGAGTCTTACGTTGTAACCGAGGTGAGCAACCTTTATATGCCAGGCTGGATCTGAAACGTTTGAGGATGCGGAGGGCCGGATACTCCCACATATTCAAAACCTTTTTGTAAATTACTAAGTTTGCGTGCGCTAGCTAATATGTATATATTATATTAATGATATCTAAAATGATAAAAATAACAGAGCAGTTCACCTATTTAGGTAGCAATTTTGATTGCACAGGAAATGTTAAAAAGAAATTATGATACGAATTGGCAAAGCAACATCAGCTGTTAAAAGTCTAAATAAAATATGGAAATGCAAGTTATATAGTATTAAAACTAAATTACGAATTTTCAATTCAAATGTTGTATCAATCCTAACATATGCCATCGAGATTTGGAAAATGACTAAAGATATAGAAAGCGAATTGAATGCATTTGAAAATACGAGGAAAAATAATGAATATAAAATGGAACGAATTCAGAAGTGATGAAATCAGAGACATGTCTGGTCAACCACTAGTGACAACTGTTTATTAACATATGTTATATAGCGCCTAGGATAGAGCGGTATGGAGAACTTACTTGCAGGCCCTATGTAACGTATAACGGTACGAGAGGAATTATTATTATATTAATGAGGGAAAGTAGAGAACGAGAATAGAGAGAGGGAGTGTATATGGAGGATGGAGAGAAATTTGCAATAAATTGTAAATGAGTAGCTTACAAGTCTTGTGAGAAAATTCTCTTATTCCTTTCAGCGTCACGGTATGCGAAGACCGTGGCCTTCGATAACACACGGCCGACGGGCTCAGGTAAAAATTCTAAGAAATAAGAACACAATCGTCTTCTGACCTCGCATTCCAGTATTTTTGTATAAAGACGAATTCATGTTAAAAACAACACATGATAAATCAAGGTAATATTATGTTGCAAGTTAAGTTTAACAATAAGAGATACCAGCACTATTAATATTTTTCATCAATGAATAACTTTGGACTCATAGAATTGAGTAAAATTGCAAAAAAACTTTCTTTGTTCTATCAAACATAAACAAAATATCAGCCCCCATAAACCAGGAATTCCCGTCTACTTGTAAACCCTATGTTGGCGGGGACCACGGCGAAGACTTATTAATGCAAGTTTCCTCGAATGTGCCTCGTGTAAGATGGTTTCTATAGTCTCATATTTCTGCTGTCTATCGTTTGATGTATGACCGTTTTGCTCTACAAACATTGTGTCTGCATGGGCGTCCACATGAATTTCTCCAGGGGTGGCAAAAAAAATTACACATTTTTAGTTTAGTTTAAAAATACGCGGAAATGGCGAAGACCTGATTCGCATACAATTTTGATCACAAAGCCATTTTCCAGGCAATTTGCCACCGCCCTCCCATTGCCTTAACGTATAGACGATTATGTGTTATTAACCCTTTTATTCCGTAATTTGTTTTTACCTCCAGACACAATATATAATAATTTAGCCAGTATAATGGTTTTACGTCATCTTAAAAAAATACTGCCGTATATTGGCTCAGAAGGGCAAATAGGTTAAGCTAGTAATGTTTGTTGTGGGTTACTGTTCAGTTGTAATCGTGTTTGTGTTATATGACCGAACCATTTGGTTTGTTGTTTCTCAATATCATCTAGCACTGGTTCTGTTTCTACTATGTTTCTAATTGTTCTTCTTCGTCACCCCCAGGGAAGCATAGGTCTGATACCAAGGCCTTTCAAGCTCGCCTATCCAAGGCTATCTTTTCCAGATCTCTCCACTCTCTCCCCATTTTTTGGCATTCCGTCTCCAACTCCCATCTCCAGATATTCCTGCGTCTTCCCTTACCTCTATTGCACTGGGAGTTCCATCGTAGAGCCTGTCTCGTGATGCTGTCAGGGGGTTTTCTCAATGTATGTTCTATCCATCGCCACCTTCTGCTCCTTATCTCGTGTTCCATGTTTCTAATAGTCTCATTTAAAAAAAATAATATTTTTGTTACTCCCACTATTATCCCCTCATGCATTTGATCTGTCATTATAATTTAATACCATATTGTTCATTAATGTTAATTAATATATTATAATATTAACGAGTTAATTAAATCATCATCAGGTGCCGTGTCGGCTGACGTAGGTTATCATAGATCTCCACAAATCTCTGTCTCTGGTGTTTGCTATCATCTCAGATGCTGACGCTCTTCCGTGTCATGAAATCATGCTGTCCAACGCTTGCTCTCTCTGTCTTCCTCTCCCCTCGATTTTACCGGCTGTTACAATGTGTTCTAAACCTCCCTTTCTCATCACATGCCAGAAAAATGATGACTGCCAGTTTCTTATATTGATGGTAAGCTGTCTATGTGTCTTGACCTCATTCAACATCTCAACATTAGCCATTTTAAAATCCATTGGATTCTCATCATTCTTCTGTAAAACCACATCTCTATGATCCTCAGAGATTTTTCAATCTCTTTGTTTATTGATATGTCTGGTTAATGAAATAGCCACGCTTAAACAGATTATACTACCTAGCTCTACGAGGGCGTTAAGATTTCACAACCCTGTGATATTATTGACTTATGTATACTGTGCTTTACATTTAGTTACGTTTTGCCTGCTTCCCTCCCAAAAATAAATACAAAAATAATAGATGTACGTGTAGATATTAAAGTATTTATGAAAGCTTCCACTTTTCTATTTGGACAACATAAAGATATTACTTGTGTCTAGTAATTTCTTCCCCGCCAGCCACCGTCTTGATATCTAGTTTACAAACGTTTAGTTCTCTCTCTGCCAGAGTTTGCGCCGCCAGCGTTATTGTGTTGCTCTCACTTCTACTGCGCTGGCGGTGAAAGGAAAAAAAACATGCTTAGCCTGTGCCAGGATCTGGAAATTTTCTGACGATACTCTCAGACAACCTCACGTCAGCTTAGTGTGACCGAGTATTTGAGTTGATTTGCATACCACGACAGGCAGGCACAGTTCTAACCTTATATTGACTTGGTCTCCCATGATGAGATACTTCTCCTGACACTATGCAAGTATAGTTATAATTAAATTTCTCTGTTTAGTATTTAAATATATTCTGAGAGAATATGTTCTGTGGGCATACATGAATGATGATGATGATATTCTGAGGGTTTACATTGTTTTCGTTATGGCAAGACATTCTCCTTCTTCTTCTCTTCCATCATTTACTTCTTTATAGAAGTATGTGTGGGAGGGGGTATTGATCTTTTGTGTTCTTGTTCTAAGGTATATTGTTATAACCTGTTATTCATTTTCTTAATTCTTTACTCGATTCCGTTGCTCCATCTTTTACGTTGTTTTCCTCTTGCTCTGTACGTGTTAGTGTGACTCTCTATGTAAGTCGATACCTGGACATTCTTGTCAGGTGTCCAAACTATTTAATGTATTGTTCGTTTCTGAATTACAGGATTGGTTTCACACCGTCTTTGGATTTCTTAATTTCTAATTTTCTCTCTTATTGTCACACCTGCAGCTCTTCTAATACACCTATCTTCATCATTATGATATTCTGCTCATTAGCTGCTGTTATTGGCCATGCTTGGTCATCTGAATCATTAAAGAAGACAATGAAATCTTTTAAAACAAAGTATTACAAACAAATTCTTACAATGTCCTGGATAAAGAAGAGAAATAACACAGACATCCTTCAATACTTGAGCATGGATGAGCACTGGTTCCTGAATAATATTATGAAAATGAAATATTTTGGTCACATTAAAAGTTACCACTTAGTAAGAATTTATCCCGACCACAATCTATAAAGCCTCGTACAGCAGAACATCGGAGAGAAAGGCGAGAGGAAGACCAAGTATAAGAGGTATAGACGTAGTGTCGAAATCAAGCCCAAAGATGCAGACAACCATCACTCAAGCTCAAGGCAAATACATAAGTCCACGACACTGGGCTATCACCCGGTAACAGTGGAACTTCACACAAAATTAATTAAAAGCCAAAGTTATTTAGAGGGAGCTATAATGATCATTGTTCATGTAAGACCAGGCAGGGGACCGCCGAGACGATGGTGACAACGACAAGGTATTTAAGAAACCATTAACACGACTATTTAGAAGGTAGGGCAGCTATAGATGGAATCTTGCTTGCGTGGCTGTGTTCTTCTTCAGCGATTTTTAACCATGCACTTAGTATACTGTGGACCACAAACTGGACAGTTGGGCGTCAGGTTTCCCAAAAAGCTTAGTTTTTAGGTCGACTAGGTGTGGCCACATGTTACTTTTAAACTCAGACAGGAGAGGACAGTCTTGCAGGACATGCTCCGGTGTCTGTTCCGCCTGCTGTTGTGTTGAGAACGACGTTCTGAAAAGCACATGGTACATGAAGAGGTTTATATTTTATTTTAATGATAACGAAAATAATTGCTTTTCTATTATTTTATAATATTCATACCTCAACCTAATTAATTTATAGTTAAAGATCACCTACTCCGGCAGGCATGGGACTTGATTGATTGAAATAGAGAAAAAATAGCAAGTCTTTGATATATCTATATAGATTGTCTTTGGAATGATATAAGATTGATTTGGTACTTATATCGTATTTGGTACTTAATTGCATGCTTATATTATAGTTGTCTTTTTATTCTTTGCGTTCGTTCTTTACCACTAATTTTAATCACTCTTTGTGATATGTTCGATCTTTGCCAAGAACGTGTATACGTTGCACATTGGTTTGGTAGGCCCCTAAACGCTTAGGCTTCTATGAGTTTAGGACACGTGCATCCGATTTCAGTCAATAGTCTTTTTATGGTTATTGGTTTTTTGGTTAATGAACTGACTCGCATCACTCCGGACAGACCCATAGCTGCTCAGCCTCCTTCAACAGATTTCCAAGGGTATGCATACTGGTGGTTCACTGGTTAAGCAAACTTCTCTCTCTGCACCTCAAGCATCCAGTTCTTCTTGTACAATATGTAATTCTAAACTCCCCAAGTCGCTCTATTGATTCAACGTCTATTTTAGTGTCTTCATTCAAACAGAATCACCAACATCAGCATAAGAAATAAAGTTGGCACAAAACCGTGCTTGAATTACACACAGAAACAAAGAATGAAGTGGTGGTTGGCCACTTAATAAGAATGCATCCAAACTCCACAGTATACAGAGTCTTCTGCAACAGAACATCGGGAAAGAAGCAAGAGGAAGACCACGGAAAAGATGGTTAGATGGCTTAGCAGAATCATATGAAAGAGCAAAGGTAACAATCACACAAGCCACCAAAACAACGCAAGAGAAAAACAGAAAACCACGACACTGGGCAATAACCCGGTAGCAGTGTGACGACAAAAGAAGAAGAAGAAGAATTCAAAAGTAGGTCACCACGTGACCTAAGAACATCCCCCTTATCCATCCTAAACTCTCCAACAATCGATGCTTTCGATGCAAGAATGTCCTCTCTCTCGTTGCCGCGAACGCCCGCATGACCAGGACAATAGATCCACGTGAGTCTCTGTAGTTTAGAAACCTCTATAAACGATATCCATTCTTACCACAACCTGCCATTCTAGATCTTCCGAAGCATCGACTGAGAGTCAGATGTGAGTTGGAAGGCAAGCTAAATATTGTAAGGAACATTGCTTACTTTATTCAGTCATTTTATTCAGTCTATTCCTGTGTTATGGAATAAATAATAGGTATTCTGCGCCTGGCTGGCTCTACATCCAGTAGAGTTGAACTCGACTAGTCTCACTTAGGAAATACAAAAAGGGAAAATTAGTAGCATACTGATGACCTGTAGACCACAGAAGCTAACCCCACCTCCCACTAGTGAAGGACAAAAATGTATGTAGAAGAACAGTAGAAAACGAGGTCAATGCTGTCGGAGATAATGGACAGAACTTAAGAAGACCAACTATAATATAAATATAATTCGATGGAGAACGACAAGCTATTGTTACCCCATGCTTAAAGGTAAACACGAACGTGTAAAATGGCACCGTACAACTTTTAGCTAACTTCTTCTTGCCTTCGTCCTGTATGAATTCAAACGTAGTCAGGGCGTCTTGTATGGTGCTTCTGGCTGATTTTTGCGTGAAGGCCTGCTTTTATTATTACCAGTGTTTCTTCCATCCTCCCCCTCCTCCTCCCAATACAGGCGTGCTTTCTCCGACTTGAGATGTTAGCTAACGTTATGATATTGTGCAAGTTTGGTAAATGCATGCGTTCAACACTATTTCTATAGATCAAATACAGGTGTTTTCGTGTGTGAAAAATGAGTGTACGTGTTATCACCAACTGCGGAGTAATTAATCATCAAAGAACAGCAGTAACATTTATAAATCTATCTTGATATCTTTCACTCAATTTTTCTCTTTTTTTCTCTTTCGTTTATTTTTAACATTTCTTCCCCTCTCCCCCTCTTTCTTATTCTCTTTCTTGGTCTCGTATCTCTTAAATTCTTTCTCGCTCTTTATTCTCTCTTGCTCACTCTCTTTCTCGCTAATTTTTCTCATCTCTTTCTCTCATCTCTTTCTATTTTTCTCATCTCTTTCTATTTTTCTCTACTACACTCTCTCTGTTTTCTCACACTTTTCTCTCTTCTATTCTCTCACTCGCTTGATTTTCTCTGGCCATTTCTGCGGAGAGTGACCGAACCGTATGTGGTAATACCCGGTGCAATAAAGACAACCCTTTGGCTTTAGACCCTTTAGGTATGCATAGATGGATCTACAACAAATGCAACAACTGAAAATGAAGGATGAGGAGCCCTCATAGTGCTCAGTGACATGAAACATAGAAAGCTAACATTAGCGATAGGAAGGTTCTCCAGCGACTACAGAGCAGAGGCAGAGGCCATAAAAGCGGCAGCAGAAGCCATAATGTCAGAGAAACATGCAAAATAAAACCTAGTATTTCTGACCGATACCCTGTAAGTGTAATTACTGCTCTAAAAATCAAGACGATAACAACTTGAAGGAACTGCAAGCATCACTACACCAAGTATGCAACATTTCTCTAGAGTGGTAATACAGTGTATACCATCTCACTGCGCAATACCTGGCAATGAGACTGGACATATTGGCAAAAGCAGGAAGAAGTCTACCACAGACATACACCAGTATGACATATGAGGAAGCAAAAATACGGATAAAAATGGCCTACAAGAACAAATGGCTGATAGATGCCCAGTTCATGAAAAGGATGATGCATACCACCAACTAAGTAGAGAAGAACAGGTTGTCATTTTTCATCTACGAACAGGGCATAATAAGTTGAGGTACCATCTGTTTAACAAGTACAAAATATGCCCTTCTGACATATGCAGACGTGGCACCAGCAAGATGACAGAGACACGCATACTGCAAGAATGTCCAACATACAGTGAACACAGAGAAAACACATGGCCAAACCCTCATACCATTCCAGGACAAACTTTATGGAGATGTACATGGACTCCGGTTGACCACTGACTACTTTAAAAGTATACAAATCGATGTCTGAAAAGAAGTAGAAGAAGAAGACCCTTTATGCCCATACTTCAAAACCCAGACATTACATGCAACTGGAAATATTCATGTTCTTAGTATTCTGATCATTGTTTTACTATTATTTCCGTTCCACACTCTTTTTAATTGTTTCATTTTGTGTACGACTATATGTATATATTGCACTAACCACTATGCTTTCGAAACTTTTATCTATCTATATATATATATATATATACACATATACACATAGACATAACAATGTCAGGTTGCCACATTTAAAATATCATCAAGTCAAAATCATAATAGACTAATTTGTCAAAACATTGAAAGAACGCGTGATAGAAACGTGGCTGGGATGAAGACAAAGAAGTATACTAGATTCACGATGTTCAAGTGCATGTAAGTAATTGCGTTAACACATCTAGATGGTAGCTTGTTTTTTACGTGATAGCTTCATTACGGTAGCGCTGTTATACGGTAATGCCATATTACGCTAATGCAATAGTGTAATGTGGGTGTCTGTAGTTTAACCCTTTCAACCTTCTGAGCCGATATACTGGCTTCCAGTATTTTTCAAGATTTCGCAAAGCCAGTATGCTGCCTAATTCAGTAAACATTGCAATATGCATGCATCAATAGATAACAGAAAATATGGAGCGAAAGGGTTAAGCGGTAATGAGTTAGATCACATCGCAAGTTTACCAGGTTCTTCTTCGATTCTTCCAACGCTCCATATCCACGACCCCGTGTTAAACCACTCGTTGTGATCTGACGCTAATGCAATAGTATAAGGTGGGCGTCTGTAGCTTAAGAGGTAGTGAGTTCAATCCCAGCCCAAACGTACCAGATTCTTCTTCTTCGAATGCTCCATATCGACCCCTTGTTAAACTACTCTTTGTGATTTGTATGTGATCTGAACCTAAGAGGGGCTGTACGTTGTGCCAGTTATACGCCTACAAGTACGCCAGCACATCCGATTTCTGCAACGCTCTTTATTTTCTAGGGTAGCTGCCCGAGTGGTTGCCGGGGCCTAAATTTCGGGTGTAAAGAATAGAACCACTGTTACCTACCACGCTTACCGTAAGAGGCGACGAAGGAGGTTTGGCTGAAATCTGATGCATGTGTCCTAAACGTGTAGAAGTCTATGCGTTTAGGGGCCTATCAAACCAATGTGCAACGTATACACGTTCTTGGCAAAAGATCAAACATATCACAGAGTGATTAAAATTGGTAGTAAAGAACGAACGCAAAGAAGAAGAAGACTGGTAGCTTCCTAGTCTCCTAAGTGGCCTCTTACGACATGCTTTGTAAGTCGCAGTGTTACTATTCTTTGCTCCTTTACGAGTTCTGGCAACACACGGACGATTTATTTGACCTATAGAAGACATTATCTAGGTCCTTCTCTAGGCCCTTCTCTAGGCCCCTACTTCAGTCATCTCTACTAACTACTAGTAACATCTATTATAAGAAAGAGAAGATGATGATATGTTGCACATACAGTGAGAAGAAATGATCAAAGACTACTAAGACAGGTATTGAAATGGGAGGCAAAGGGTTCAAGAAAGGGAAGACGCCCGAGGGAAACCCTGAAAGGAACTTTGCTGAGAGAGGCAAAAAATACACCGGACTCAGTTTCACGGACGAGATTGAGCGAATTGGCCAGGGCAGAGCGGTTTATGTTACGTTTAACAGTACGAGAGGAATATGTATATATATATTTTTTTCGATCCAGAAGCACTTGAGCTTTTCAGCTCTTCGGCTCGGTGCCATGGACATCGTAACCCTTCGGTTCGGTGCCACGAACACCGTAAATATGGGGAATCTGTGGCTTTTTCTGCCATCCCGCATATATATATATTCTTTTATACACATAATGACTAATCGCAAGTTCAAACGCCAAACACAGCACATAACACGAAAACACCGACATGGTTGGTTTATTTTTATGTATGGAAAAACTGTAAGCTGCTGTTGAATCGTTATCAGTACCACTTATAAAACGGGAAAACCTGTACTGAAAAAATGCTATTATAGATTATGAGCAGGTCAAGCAAGACGTTTAGCAACGTTAGTAGTCGCATGATCTGTCCTGCGCAGATAATGTATCATTTAAAATTCATAGATCTATAGATGTATATACCATGGATAGAGAGGAGAACAAAATAAAATGCCCAGAAGGAACTGAAAATTGAAGACACCAGACTAATGCTACAAATCAGAGCGAGAAAATTAAGATATTTTGGTGCTATGCGGCGTTAGACCCGTATTATTTATAGACTTTCTTCTTTCGAACGCCCCATATCGACCACTTGTTCACCACTCTTTATGATTTGTATGTGATGCAAACCGAAGAGCTATTATACGTTGTGCCCGTTATGCGCCTACAAGTAGGCCAGCACATTCGATTTCTTTATTTACTAGGGTAGCTTCCCTAGTCCCCTACCTCAGTCACCTCTTACGACATGCCTAGTAGGTCTCAGTGTTACTATTCTTTGCTCCCCTTGCGAGCCCTGGCAACACACGGGCGATTTATAGACCACGAGAAGACATTTGATAGAGTAAACATGTGATTGAATAAGCTGCAAACACCTGCAGGCAAGATCGCATTTCTTACAAACTCACTGTCAGCTATACAAGCCCTGCAGGCAAAATCTGCTGACAGCACAATACAAATCCTAAAAAGAGAACGTGCTCAGCTTTTAGAGAAGGCAGACATTCACTTGCATTTGATTGCATCTCACTGCGGCATTGCAGGCAATGAGAGTGCCGATGTCTTAGCTAAGGAGGGCAGGGACAAAGAGCAAATTTACCAACCCCTGTCTTTTCAAGACGTCAAAACCCCCGTACAGACAAAATCTGCAGTAGACTGAAAGACAAACACGGATACGATTATGGAAAATACTCCCTCAAAGACCTAAGCAGAACAGACCAGGTCATTATATTTCGACTACGCACCGGACATGCATACTCAACAAACACTTATATAAACTAGGAATAAGTCAAACAGCTCTCTACCAGTGTCAGCGAGCGGAACAGACATCAGAGCATATCCTTCAAGACTGTCCTCTCCTGGGTGAGCTGAGAAGCAACATGTGGCCACAACTTGAAAACTAAGCTTTGGGGAAACCTGACAGACTTGACGCTGACTGCCCAGTTTGTGGTCCACAGTAAATTAAGCGCATGACCAGAGATCGCTGAAGAAGAAGAAGAGTAAACATAGGTGTGAATTATGGAAGATCATTGAAGAAAATGGCGTCCAGGGACAACTATTAGATACCATATATCAAGAAAGCCAGAGTACAGTAAGAATAACAGAAGGAACTGGAATTTGAAGACAACTGACTCATGCTACAAATCATAATGAGAAAATTGAGATATTTTGGTGTTATGCGGTGTTAGACCCGTTACGATGTATCCTTAACCTATTTTTTGTTCATGATATGCCCGCAAAGTTGGGTATTTTTCTTATGTAAATAATAACAGTTTGTATCTGTACTATGTCCTCTTTCCGCACATCAACAGTAGTCATTTGTTGTAGTCAGTGATTCTCAACATTCTTCTGTAAAACCCCATCTCTGACTTTATAGTTATTGTTGTTAGTTTATTCATTGTCCATGACCGGCTTCTATATATTAATACTCTGTAGCTTTGAAGAACTCACTTTCTGATTTTTATGCGTATAGTCCTCTTACGTTAATGAAACACTGTTTTAAAAAAAAATCAGGTCTGGTATGTTCTATTGTATAAGTTTCCCTTGGCAACATATGGTTGGAAGGCATGGACCATTGAGAAAGCAGCAGAGAAGATCATTAGTGCAATTTGAATGTAAATACGACAGAAGAACATTTAGAATATCATGGACAGTGAATAGAGCAAATTCTTCTGTACTGCAACAGCTTGATATTAAAGAGAGTTGGGCTATTGAAGAATATAAAATCAAAGTAATATTACATAATTCGGACACAACAAACGACATGAGTGCCTAGAGAAGTTAATTCTGGATAGAATGGTACCTGGAAGAAGGATGAGAGGGAGACATAGAAGACGATGGGTGCAGGATGTTATTGACGATATGAGAATGACTGCTGCTGACGGCGGTCATCTTGCACAGAATATAGAGTTTTTCAGGACAGTTGTCATGGAATCCAGGTTCTCAAATGGACAAGCTACTTGATGATGATGATGTTATATTTTGTATTTGATGATTTTTTTTATTTACCTCGCTCATGTAAAACTGTTATCTACCTGTTTTTGTTCACATATCATTTTCCCCTGGTTTTACCCTATCTTCAGCACGACTTCTTCATCTCTGTTCTGATCTGATCACACCAGACCTGTATAATACTGTACATCGCCCGACCATTTACTTTGATCGTGTATTTTGATGGAATCTGATTTATTTGTTAAATTAAAGATTATTATAACTTCCCCGTCATTTTTTCTATTCAAGTTAATACTTCTTCTTTGAACGCTCCATATCGACCACTTGTTAACTACTCTTTTTG
Organism: Arion vulgaris; assembly: GCA_020796225.1. Taxonomy (NCBI): domain Eukaryota; kingdom Metazoa; phylum Mollusca; class Gastropoda; order Stylommatophora; family Arionidae; genus Arion; species Arion vulgaris. Next base: position 60,686,543 of record CM036755.1, on the reverse strand, counting down.
ATTTGTATGTGATCTCAGCCTAAGAGCGATTGTACGTTATGCCGGTTATGTGCCTACAAGTAGGACAGTACATCCGTTTTCTGCAATGCTTGTTATTTACTAGGGTAGCTTCCCTAGGTCCTACATCAGTCAACTCTTGCGACATGCCTTTGAGGTCGCAGTGGTACTATTCTTTGCTCTCCCTTCTTGCTTCGGCACCACACAGGCACAGTTAATTCAAACAGAAATAAATTAGACACTCCTGATTTCAAGAGCTGCTTTAGTTATCATGTGTACATCTTCTGTTGTTCAAACGATGCATCATCAAAGATACACATAATTATGATAAGATTACGAACGAGGAACACAGAGAAAGAACTAAGCAGATACCAGTCGTAAAAGAGCTAAAGAAGAGACGTTGACGATGAATAGAACACACATTGAAAAGACCGACCGGAAACATTGCAAGACAGGCACTGTTTTGGAACCAGCAAAGTAAGAGGAATAGGATAAGGCCTAGAAAGAAATACACGGAGAAGAGAGCTGGAGACTGATATTAAAAGGATAGACAAACGTAGAAAGAATTGGAATGGATGGCAAGAGAGAGTTATTACTAGAAGAAGTTTGCTGAAGAACTGTGCACCGTTGGGCGTTGAAAGGTGAAAACTAAGACATATAATTATGTTGCACTGCATCCACTTATTTTAGATGAATAGCATTGGATAAATTCTACATATATTTATGATATAAGGGAAGACTGCAGTAAAACTATGTAGCAATGACGAAACACGTAAAATCAAAGTACTGTAGTTTTACAAAATACAAAAAAATAACAATACACAGCAACGTCTCGAACAAATGCTTTATCAAGCAAAGGATACAAAAGAAGTAATGAAATTTACTTCATACTTCACTACATATCGAATCAGACAATAAGGAAGACAATAAGAACATGGGTTAGGCATTTATTTATTGTCTGATTCTATATATATAGTGTGCAGTGTAAGAAGTGAATTTCTTCACTTCTGTTGTATCCTTTGCTTGATAAAGACCTCTTGGTCGAAACGTTGCTGTGTATTGTTTTTGTATTTTGTAAAACTATAGTACTTTGTTTTTTACGTGTTTCACTATATATTTATGGGTGTTATTTTCTGATTAAAATCTTTGCAGGTTAGACATCTCGGTTTGTTTTACTCACATATAACATTTGTTGACTGATCCTATCAACAGTGAGTTCAATCTTCAATAATAGTAATTTTCTTGTTACGGGCGACAGTTGAATTAGGAAAGGCTAGCTTTGATAATCGATTTTTTCTTGACTAACAATTGCAACACCGCCACCGTGACAAAAGGGGTACTTTACTACAGCAGGTTACATGAACATACAGGCTATTTTCACGTAACACTGTTGTTTTCCTAGAATGCATGAACGTTGAATATTGATTGATTCTCTATGTGTTGGTGCGGTTTCGGTTTCGACAATGTTGTCACAATAACTATGTCGTCTAATGTATGCATGTTATATTTAGATAGGGTTTTGCCCTTGTGTTGTCGGGGCGCTCAAGGGGAGCAAGGAATAGTAACTTTGCGACCTACAAGGCATGTCGTAAGAGGCGACTGAGGTAGGGGCCTAGGGAAGCTACTCTAGTAAATAAATAGCATCGCAGAAATCGAATGTGCTGGCCTACTTGTAGGCGCATAACTAGCACAATGTACAATCGCTCTTAGTTCCAGATCATATACAGATCACAAAGAGTGGTCAACAAGTGGTCGATATGGAGCGTTCAAAGAAGAAGAAGAGGAAGTATATAGTTTTCTAATCTTAACCCTTAGTATAATAAGTACAATTTTACGTGGCTTTTTCAGACCTTAGGGTACTTCACGTTACATTGTTTAGATCCTAGTGTGCAAGAGGTAGAACTGTCAATTCCTTTCCTCACGTGTGGAACGTCCAGTGCGGAATTGAACCCATTACACCAGAGCATGTCCTGCAAGACTGTCCTCTTCTGTGTGAGCTGAGAAGCAACATGTGGCCACACCCAGTCGACCTGAAAGCTGGGCTTTGGGGAGGCCTGACGGACCTGAAGCTGTCTGCCCAGTTTGTGGTCCACAGTAAATTAAGCGCATGACCAGAGATCGCTGAAGAAGAAGAAGAAGAACCCATTACCCTCATGTGTCCGAGTCGATATGCGAACGCTTACGCATTACGATAATCCGCCCTAGACAACTTTTAAAATGCGCACAGTAAAATCACGTTTTTACGCTCTGTTGTTTTTTTAGAATACAATTTGTAATGGAAGGAGCACTAAAAGATATTATAGACTTTACTTTTCTTAGACCCCAGCACTACTTCATATATCAGAATGTACAGAGTTTATAAATTTCCATTGGGGCTTTCGTTCAGAGTTTCCCGGTCTACACAACTGAGATGTGGGGTTAGCTTGTGTGTTCTACGGATCATCGGCAGGCTACTGGTTTCCATTGTTCACCCTTTTCTACGGGAGATTAGCCTATCCCAACTCTGCTGGGTGCAAAGCCAGGTATAGATCACACCTTGTAGATAGTTAGATTCGATCGACATAAAGTTAAATCTGGTCGACCGAGAAGACAGATGTTCCTAGGTAAAGTATATATATATATATATATGATATATATATATATATATATATATATATATATATATATATATATATATATATATATATATGCGAACGTTGCATCCTGGGTGGTTGACCTGTTGTTTGTCTTAAAGATCTTCTCTATACATTTCATTCTTATGTTGTTGTTCAGGTAATTCTAAAGGGAAGTATCCGTTGACATCACCAACAGGTATAGTTTTGTAGCTCTGGTAGGTTACATTGTGTGAGGAATAACTGGGATCAGCTGCTAGCTATGTGACCTCCTGACCCTGAATATTAATTTCTGATGTAGGTAACCTTGTTACGGGATTCAATTGTATTTATTGGGATAGCGGGTGTGTCCTGACAAGTGCGCATTAATTTCTTTATGTAGATTATGCATCTTACTTATGTACTTATTCCTCTCCGATCCTTTGGTGAGCATATGACCTCAACAGTTGTTCGACACTTTTAACGGTCTATGACTGTTTTCTACATGGATTCCCATGATATTCCAGCATCCTTCAGTTCCACAAGAAGACTCCGTCTCCATGTCTGTTTAGGACATCCTCTTTTCCGTTTTTCTTGCTTCTTCCTCTTCGAATGCTTCATATCGACCACTTGTTAACCACTCTTTGTGATTTGTATGTGATCTGAGCCTAAGAACGATTATGCGTTGTGCCAGTTATGCGCCTACAAATAGGCCCTCCTACCTCAGTCGCCTCTTACGGCATGTCTTGTAGGTAGTAGTGTTACTATTCTTTGGGCCCCGGCAACAGACGGCTGGTTTTTCTTGCAGTTTCCACTGAAGTGCTTGTCAAGTGACACTCGACTATGTCTTCCCAGGGTATGCCGACCCATCGCCATTTTCTTCCCTTAACCTCGGTATATATATGTTTCTGGCCTGTTTTTTTTTACTCATGCTTTTGTTTGCAGCTCTGTCATACCATCTAAGCCTGAGAATAGGCTGAAGACATCTGTTTTCTACATGGATTCCCAGGATATTCCAGTATTAGTCAGTTCTGTCTCCAGGGCTGTTTAAGACGTCTCTTTTCAGTTTTTTTCTGCGGGTTCCACTTAAGTGCTTGTCTAGTGACACTCAACTATGTTTTCCTCAAAGTATGCCCGACTCCTCGCTATTTTCTCTCTTTAACCTCGGTCATCATGGGTTTCTGTCCTGTTTTTATCAATTAGTCTATGTCATGCCATCTCAGTCTGAGAATACGCTGATGACATCTGTTGACAAAGTTCTGAATCTTATCTTATGCATCTTGTTGAGTGTCTACTAGTTTAGCGAATTATAAAGTTTATTGTTTCACGTATCATCATCATCATCATCATCAAATAGCTTGTCCTGAGTAGAACTCTGCCACCCCAACAGTCGTTCCGAATTTCTCTCTCTCATAGGCCAGATGTTCTGCCTCTGCAGCCGCTATGTTCAACCCATCCGTTACATCCTGAATCCATCTTCTCGGTGGTCTTCCTCTTATTTTCTTTGCCGGTATGCCTCCTTCCATGATGGTCTTCCAGCCCTTCATGTCTTTTTATATGTCCAAAATGCCTCAATTTTCTCTTTTTTATTTGTAGCATCAGCTAGTTTTCTTTGATTTTGAGTTCTCTCTGGATAGATATACTTGGTTCTCTTCTCTGTCCATGATTCCACGTGTCACAAATGTTTAATTGAAAATCATTAATGAAAGGTTTGCTTTTTGTGTGATCTAGTTTCTGTCGGTTCCTCCTTGAATATTTGCTATTTCTAGTGTGGGCGAGAGATGTTCATGCCTTCCATTAAAACGGATCACATAAAGTCCACAACCAACTCTAATAGTGGGCCACATAACTGACTGGGGAAACCCTGTCCTAGTTTGAGTTGGGGGCTCGATTTTATATATGTTTGATAGAATACTGCAAGCTTTTTTGCAATTTTGCTCAATTCTATGACTCTGTGGTTATTTATTGATGAAAAATATTAATAATACTGATATTCCTTATTGTTAAACTTAACTTGTTAAATAATATAACCTTGATTTAGCATGTTGTGTTGATTTTAACATGAATTTGTCAATACACAACAACACTGGAATGCGAGATCACGTGACGGTTGTGGTCTTATTTCCTAGAATTTTTACCAGAGTCCGCTGGCCGTATGAGTTTGTAGTTGGCTGTGATCTAGTCTTATCTGAAACCCTACTCCACCTCAACGCGTTGTCTCCGTAAACAAGCTAGATAGTTGCTTTTTGGCAAAGCGAGTAGGATGGAAGAAATAAGCTGTCAATAAGCCTCAATAGGCCTCAATAAGCCTCAATAGGCCAAGGTACTCACATTTTCCAACGATAGGATGTTTTCTTTTCTTCTTTTTCTTTCTTTCTCAGCCATTATTCCTCTTCTTCTTTTGTCATCACACTGTTACCGGATTGTTATTCAGTGTCGTGGTTTTATGTTTTTGTCGCGCTGTTCTGGTGGCTTGGGTGATTGTTATTTTTGCCCTTTGACAGGATTCTGCTATGCCATCTAACCATCTTTTTCGTGGTCTTCATCTCACCTTCTTTCCTGTGTTGTAGAATACTCTGTATACTGTGGAGTTTGGATGCTTTCTTATTAAGTTGCCAAATCACTTCATTCTTTGTTTCTCAATGTATTCAAGGTTCTGTGCCAACTTTCTTTCTTATCCTGATGTTAGTGACTGTATTGTCTGGTGTTGTTGATAACTTCTCGCAGGCACCCATTTCACATGTAGTTATTTTTTGCGTCAGTTATTTCTCAGTCATTATTACCTGTCATATCTGTCATACATATATCACATTTTTATCTGAACGAAATATTGTTTACAAAATATATTTACTCCTTCCATTCTAAAACATTTAAAATACGAGTAAATTACGTCATAAATTGATCTAAAAATAAACTAACAGCCATAACAGCGTTTGGGTATTTTCCATTTGTTAACCAAAATAATAAAGCGTAACCCCGAAGCTATTTATAGACTTAACCCACAGCGATATAATCTTTCACGGAAGTAGACAGTTATTTATTTACATACACTTATGTTTTTGTAAGGCAACCAGTTATTTCCAGTGCGTTAAAGCGAGAAGCAATCATTTCATTCATATATAGATAGATATATATATATCTTATATATACATCTAGGACATTATATAATTGCGTAAAACGTATATCGCAACGTTTATTTTAGTCTTTCTTTTTGATACTTGTCTACAATTTCACCTGTAGACAAGTACCTCTTTTTTTCTCCAATCCTATTTTGCCGTACAGCGTCAGGATAAGTAGAGATTTTTAGAACTGGCCCTTGTGTAAGCTTCATAAATAGTGTCTTTCGTCGCCTCTGTTTTCTCTGAGATCCACCTTTTGCGTGGTCGGCCTTTTGCTTTGTATACATTGTATCGGAGCAACATTGCTCTTTGAGGTACACTGTCTGTTGGTAATCTGCTTATGTGGTCGAATCATTTAATTTGTTGTTTCTTGATGAAGTACAGTACTGATGTTGTACCCACTTTTCCTTGATGTCTTCATATCTCAACCGGTCTCTTCTTGTTAACCCCAGCATTCTACGTAGACACTTCATCTCTGCATTCATCTTTAGTTTTCATATGTATTTTCTTATATTATTATTATGTTCTCCTCGTACTGTATACGCTACTTCACATCCATACGTTACCACTGGGAATATGCACTTACTATTCTGGCCTATTTTCTTATCAGTTCCATTCCATACTGTTGTTTGGGTAGGAAATTGACATTTAACAAGGCAGTGGAAAATTATATATGGGGTTTTGAATATAAGTGTTACAGAAGAGTCCTCGTATATCATGGACAGAGAAGAGAACAAATATATATATATATATATATATATATATATATATATATATATATATATATATATATATATATATATATATATATATCAGAAACTCAAAATCAAAGAAAACAGGCTGATGCTACAAATAAGAATGAGGAAATTGAGGTATTTTGGACATATAGATTCGAGCGCTGGGGAAGACCATTATGGAAGGAGGCATCTCAGCAAAGAGGAGAAGAGGAAGACCACAGAGACGATGGATTCATGATGTAACTGATGATTTGAGCATGACAGCTGCAGAGGCGGAACATCTGACAGGACAAGCTATTTGATGATGATACCTTACGACCTGCAAGCAATTTCGTTATATTGCTCTATAATTGGCAACTCGTTCAATATCTTCTATCGAATTGAGTAAGATATTTCTTGTCTCTCTCAGTAAGGTTCCTTTCAAATGTATTTAGTTCTGTCTGTGGCCTCCGATACCATAAGGCTGGCGGGCTCAGTTAAAAAAAAATTCCAGGAAATAAGACCACAACCGTCGCTTGACCTCGCATTCCAGTATTGTTGTAAAATGACAAATTCATTTTAAAATCTACACAACATGCTAAATTAAGGTTATATATATTATGTAACAAGTTCAGTTTAACAATAAGGAATATCAGTATTATTAATATTTTTCATCAATAAGTAACCATAGACTTATAGAATTGAGTAAAATTGAAAAAAAAGCTTGCAGTGTTCTATCAGACATATATAAAAACCAGCCTCCAACTCAAAACTAGGTCAGGGTTTCCCATGTCAGTTATATGCCCCATTACAGCATTAGAGTTTGCTGCATACCCTTCGAAAGACACACTCGAGTGTCACTAGACAAGCAATTGAGTGGAACCCGCAAGGAAAACAGAAAATGGAGTCCCAAATTGATCTGGAGACAGAATCTTCTCGAGGAACTGAATGATACTGGATAGTCCTGGTAAGCCATAAAGAAAACGGACGCCCTATACTCCACGAGGAACGGAGAGAAATACGCAGTAGTCATCATCATCAAATAACTTGTCCTGTGCAGAACTTTGCCACACCAACAGCCCTTCGGAATTTCTCTCTCTCATATACCAAATGTCCCGCCTGTGCAGCCACCATGTTCAAACCATCAGTTACATCCTGAATCCATCTTCTCCCCGGTCTTCATCTTCTTCTCTTTGCCGGTATGCCTTCTTCCATGGTGGTCTTCTCCAGTTATTCGTGTCTTTTTATATGTCCCAAATACCTCAATTTTCTCTTTCTTATTTGTAGCATCAGCCAGTTTTCTTCGATTTTGAGTCCTTTCTGGATATATCTATTTGTTCTCTTTTCTGTAACACTTCAAAAGCACATATCTGTTTTTCTCCTGCTTTATTAAATGTCCATGCTTTACACTCATACGTTGCCACTGGGAGTATGTATGCTCTTAGTATTCTGATCTTTGTTTTCCTATCAGTTCCGTTCCATACTGTTTCTAGTTAATTTTTTTGGTAAAATCATGTTTGTTTTTCTTTTAATTTCCTTCATCCCATTTGCGCAGTAGTCACATGCGGATAAAACATATCTCTTCCGTGGAATAGGAAAACATATAAATGAACTCGTCCGTCATCCACTCCCAGTAACTAATTCTATTATATTGACATGAACCAAATCCGCTTACACTGTGTCTTAAGGAAGTTAAACAGGAAACACGAACTGTCACATGAATGTACGTTAAGTTACTGTTTGTATATATTTCTATCAGTCTAATATTGGAATTTGTGTTCAGAAAGCAAATGATAAGGAAAAAAGTAAGTAAATCACAGAAAAATAAATGCAACCAATTTATTCTATGTGACACTAAAGATAACGATCTGTCGTGTGTGTGTGTGTGTGTATACCACCAGATCGTTTATATTGTTGTTCGTTCTACAGTAAGTTTATTTTGATTTCACTGCGAGATCTAGTTTCGTGCAATAAGGGGAATATTTTTGTACTTCCCTATTTTCTGTTAAATCTCAGCCAGAGTATTATATTATTTTGTGTGTTTTTTCAGTGTATTTTTTCCACCGGATAGTTCTTTTGAATAATAATGTTGCTTATTAAATTGTTAGTTTTGTTTTATAATGATGAGCATTAGATTTTTCTTTTCAGTTAAGATCATTTATTATATGTATATATAGTAGACGTATGTAACTTAAGCGGTAGTGAGCTATATCACAACCCAACCGTACCTGGTTCAAACTGCGTGGCGGGCAAGTTTGGTAGCAAATTCGTTTCCGTGGGATTTTTACGAAAGCTAAAAATAGATCTCACCATTCAGAAACCAATGGAAAACTACCTAATGTATAAGTGGTACCTAGAAAATCAACGATTCGTTTACTGTGGTTGATGGCTATGTTCTGTAAAAAATTTGCCACAATTTTAATATTATTATATATATATATATATATATATATATATATATGTATGTATATTATTATTAATATAATCCACTCTATCTTTATACGTTACATATATCATGCAAGTAATTTCTCCATACCGTTGTATCCTGGGCAACTCGCTCAATCTCTTCTATGGAAGTCTGATATATCTCGCCTCTGTCAGTAAAGTTCGTTTCATGGTTTTCATAGGGCGTCCTTTCTTTTTTTTAACCCTCTGCATTCCACTTCAATGCCTGCTTTGTTATTCTGTAATCATTTCTTCTCAAGGTGTGTCCAACATATCTCCATCTTCTCATTCTTATAACAGTTGACACTAGTGGTTGACCAGATATTTCTTCTCAAGGTGTGTCCAACATATCTCCATCTTCTCATTCTTATAACAGTTGTTACTAGTGGTTGACCAGATATTTCTTCTCAAGGTGTGTCCAACATATCTCCATCTTCTCATTCTTATAACAGTTGTTACTAGTGGTTGACCAGATATTTCTTCTCAAGGTGTGTCCAACATATCTCCATCTTCTCATTCTTATAACAGTTGTTACTAGTGGTTGACCAGATATTTCTTCTCAAGGTGTGTCCAACATATCTCCATCTTCTCTTCTTATAACAGTTGTCACTAGTGGTTGACCAGATATTTCTTCTCAAGGTGTGTCCAGCATATCTCCATCTTCTCATTCTTATAACAGTTGTTACTAGTGGTTGATCAGACATTTCTTCTCAAGGTGTGCCCAATATATCTCCATCTTCTCATTCTTATAACAGTTGTTACTAGTGGTTGATCAGACATTTCTTCTCAAGGTGTGCCCAACATATCTCCATCTTCTCATTCTTATAACAGTTGTTACTAGTGGTTGATCAGACATTCTCTGATTTCATCACTTCTCATGATTTCGTCCCATTCCTTTTTTTTTGCGCAGAAATCTATTTTCAAATGCAATTAACTTACTTTATATATCTTTAATCATTTCTCAACTCTGGCTGGCATATGTTAGGATGAATACAACATTTGAATTGAAAATAAATTCGTGTTAAATATGTCCTTAAAATATAATTATTGAATATATTGAGATACTTTTGATTTCTTCTTGTTCTTCTAACGCTCCATATCCACCACTTGTTAAACCACTCTTTATGATGTGATCTGAGCCTTAGAACGATTGTACGTTGTGCCAGTTATGCGCCTACGAGTAGACCGGCACATCCGATTTCTGTGACGCTTTTTATTTACTAGGACAGCTTCCTAGCCCCTAATTGAGTCGCCTCTTACGACATGCCCTGTAAGTCGCAGTGTTACTATTTTTTTGCTTCCCTTAGAAGGCCCCGGCAATACACAGGTGTACTTTTGACTGACATTAGTTTTACAAAAATGTTGGGACTGAAATTGTAATTGACAAAAAGTGTTTAAATTTTGGTTTGTTTAAGGAAAGGGCTAGAGAGGTTAATAGTAAGATGAAGTGAAATTCGCTCGTGACGTCGAAAGGGCTGAGAGAGGTTAATGTAGAAGTCTGAAATTCGGAGTTGAATTCGTGGGTTCGGGTCGAATCCGACCAAGACACATGTAGCATTTTCAGGAGATCCAGGATTGTTTCCGGAGCTACGGAGTTCGTGCTGTGTGCAATACTCTTGGCAGATGGCATGATATCTCTGCCGACAGGGACAGAGCCATATGGGGAAACCCCGGTGCAATGAAGTCAATCCTTGGCCTATGGTCCCTTTAGATATCATTGTGATGTCTTTGATCGATGGGACCGTCAGCATTGCACTTTAGCGAGTAACCATGTGTGCTCTGATCTCTTTCTTAAACATGAAGATCTTAACGGCAGTTCACAAACTTCGTAGCACTGACGAGCGTTCCCGATGTAATTTCGACGATGGTAACAATATTTTCTAGAATACCAAAAAATATAAATAAAAATATTTCTAATGATTTTTGTCTGGGCAGTGGCTTTCCAGCCTGATCTTCTCGATTTTCAACTACCAAGGACCTACATTTCATCGTCCGTCTCTAATAGGACTAGGAACTTGGATTTCACCTACACTGAGATCAGGGATCTCTGGACAAATATCCCGATGACTCGACGAGGGAGCAAACCGAGTAGTTTTGTTTGGTACGAGAGGCGGGCACCTAACCTCTACGCCACAGAGATCTCTAATATGATGTCTTAGACATAAACCAGTTTTCAGACCCGTAATGTTCACTTTGTGCCTGTAGCTGAACCTGTTCTAATAACTTTTCAATTTGAAGGAAAGTCATTTAGATTTGATGTTGGTAATAGAAGAGAACAAAAAGTACATCATGCTGCTATTAACAATAATAACAAGCGTTGACAGTTTAATCTTATTGATTGCTATCTAATGATGTTGAGGTATTTACTGCTGTCTACCATAGGCTTGTTGTGACTTTATTTACTGGGGCCGTTGTTGCATCGAACTCTCAGTCAATGCTTTACAAGATCAAAAACGGCAAGTTTCGGTATGGGTGGATGTCGTCTATAGAAGTTTCTAACATCTAGAGGATTACGTGGATATACTGTCCTGGGCATGCGGGTGTTTGCAGTAATGAGAAAGCGGACAGGCTTGCATCAACAGCATCGATTGTTGGGGAGTTGAAGATGAATAAGGGGAATGTTCTTCGGTCTCTTTGCGACTGTCTGTTGGATGACACTAAAATGGGGTTGAATCGATCCAGAGATTTAAGCAGTTTGGAGTTACCCGTTGTACAAGTAGAACTGGATGTCTGAGGGCAGAGTGAGGAGTGTGTTTAATCAGCGAGCCACGGGAACCTTCAGTGTGCATACTCTTCGATATCTGTTGGGGAGACTGAGCACCTATGGGTCTTCCCGGAGTGCAATGACGTCAGTTTAGTAACCAATAATCAATAACTAATAACGATTGTTATCGATTGATGCAGTTTTTACACATTTGAAAAAAACGAAACAGATTTGAGCGAACTGTAGTTTGCTGCTCTATGGTGTTCAATCTCGGAAGCAAAAATAAATAAATAAATCATAATACACGTAAAACATCGCAGTAATAAACTAGCAACATATATTGATAGTATAACTTCATATTTACACCAGAGCTGTGCATCAGTACACGTCTGAGACTGTTGTGATGATCGCTTGCGATGGAAGGCTATTATTATTAATTAACTGCATATTGAAAGTAGAATATAACAGAACAGTTGGACCCCAGTAATTATTTATTTATCATTTGAAAAGTAATGAGATAAAATATTATATCAAAGTCGTTATCCCAATAATAAAACAAGGCGAAGTCATCGTCAAATAGCTTGTCCCATGCAGAACGTCACTTTCATCAAAACCTTCCTGAAAAGCATTCTGTCTCTATCAAGTTCTTCCGCCTTTTCTAACGTCATGTTTAATGTTTCTTTGATGTCCTGCTGCTACCTTCGTCTTAGTCTTCCCCTGCCTCTACCCCCAAGAACCATGCATTCCATTACTGTTCTCTCCAAACGACCGTGTCGTTTACCGTGACCGAAATACTTCATTTACAGCGACATGATATTGTTTATAAGCCAATTCTTCACGATATGTAAGTTTTAGGAGTGGGCAGTTAATATTACTGTACCGCTCGTTTGTTTTCGGGGCCCGCAAAGGTAGCTTCTTCTTCGAACGCTCCATATCGACCACTTGTCAACCACTCTGTGTGATTTGTATGTGATCTGAGCCTAAGAGCGATTGTACTTTGTGCCAGTTATGCGCCTATAAGTAGGCCAGCACATCCGATTTCTGCGCTGCTTTTCATTTACTAGGGTAGCATACCTAGGTCTTACATCAGTCGCTTCTTACGACATGCATTGTAGGTCGCAGTGTTAGTATTCTTTGCTTCCCTTGCGGGGCCACAGGCCAGCGCCATACGGGCGGCAAAGGTAGCAAAGAATAACAACACTGCGACCTGCACAGCATGTCGAAAGAAGCGATTAAGGTAGGTACCTAAGGAAGCTACACTAGTCAATAAAAAGCATCGCAGAAATCGGATGTGCTGGCATATTTGTAGGCGCATAGCTGGAACACCGTACAATCACTCTTAGGATCAGATCACATACAAACCACAAAGAAGATGACATGCCTTCTAGGTCGCAGTGTTCCTATTCTTTGCTTTCCTTGCGGGTCCCGGCACCACGCAGGCGAGTGAGGTATTCAATTCAGTGTTGTATATTGTAGTTAACGAGCCAAATATCAAAACATGAAGTAAGCCTTTGCTACTCAATATAGACGTTATCAGCGAGCATCTGAAGTACTGCACAGTTGTCCTTCCCGGTACTTGCAACAAACTCACAAAATCACATGAACAGACGTAACATCAGAACACAGCACACAACAATCTTCCGCATCAGAACAGGAAACGGTTCACTCAACCATCACATGCACAGAATAAAGCCTGCTCAGACTGCACAGTATGCATATCAGACTGAAACACAAACACCAGAGCACATCCTGATGTTCTGGCCACCATAGATCATCATCAAGTGCCGTCTCTTGATCGAAGGTTGATTGCAATGAATCTCCAGCATCCTGTCTTTCGCCTTGGTGTTGCATTCTGCCAGACTGTAACCTGTCCATTTCTTAATGTTCACCATCATACATACACCAACGAAATGAAACATGGCATCGCATCATAAACGTAGCTTGCAGAGCAAGCTATGGAAAACTCACGAGGGACTCCAACTGACACGTAGCTTCGTAGAGGAATTCCATCTCTGGTTTAGACGAGCATACGAAACCGATCGTAAAGAATAATTCTCGTTCTTGTTCTGCTTTATAACTAAAATGACAACCGGTAAAATCGAGGGTATACGAGACAGAGGAAGACAGAAAGAGAAAATTTTGGATAGCTTGATTTCATGACACGGTAGAGCTTCAACATCTGAGATTTTCTTCTTCTTTGCGTTCGTTCTTTGCGACCAATTTTAATCACTCTTTGTGATATGTTTGATTTTTGCCAAGAACGTGTATACGTTGCACATTGGTTTGGTAGGCCCCAAAACCCATAGACTTCTACACGTTTAGGACACACGAAACCGATTTTAGTCAAACCTTCTTTGTCGCCTCTTACGTCATGCATGGCAGGTAACAGTGGTTCTATTCTTAACATTCCAAATTTGGGCCCCGGTAACCACTTGGGCGAACAACGTCTGAGACGATAGCAAACACCAGAGACAGAGATTTGTGGAGATCAATGATCGCCTACGCCAGCCGACACGGCACCTAATAATAATAACTAGAGGGACAGAGAGGAGTCGTGCTTCTCATGAGGAATCAGGACCATTAAACATAACGTTCATGGCTTTGCTTCACTTCCACACATGAAGCTTTGGATACAGATTCATCCCGCTAACGTTGCAAGTACGATCTTCGTAGCTACATCAAGTCTCTCTCGCGATCACCGCCCAGACCGATGTACCATACCTCCACATAAATTCTTATCATGTGGAAATCTTATTCTTGCAACCTTAGCATTGTGTGTTTTACGTCACATCTTCAGCACCATTTGGAGCTCTGGTGCTTATCCTTCGGCGATGTGTCCGGTTTCAGCCAGCGTTTACTCGTTTCGCTCTCCGTTCTGTAGCCATCTAGTGTTATTTTACGGTGTGGGATAGCTAGCCCTACCCCAACCTCCTTAATCGCCTCTTCCGACATGCATGGCATGTAACTGTGGTACTATTCTTTATACCCCAATTTGGGCCCCGGTAACCACTCGGGCGAGCAACAGTCTTAGGGATCTAATGAAAAAATTGTAACTTTCAGAACGACAGATAAACGTCTTGCCCACTTCACCATAGAGACCCCTCCCCTCATGTGTAAGACTTGTGTACATGTATAGAAGGTTCGTTATAAACTACTGGTCTCCGTAGTGAATTAATACGCTCAGATAGAAGCAAAGCAAGACTCGTTCTTAGGTAATAAAAGAGCGTTCCTCGGCTAAAGTAGATTTAATCCACTTTTTAAAAGAAGTACCGTGGCACAGTGTTAGACGTGCATTTTTTTTAAAACACCGGGTATCTGTGAGGAACTAGTTTAAACATTTTGCCTTGCGTTCTGTATGTCGTGAGTTCGTACCAGAAGTGCATTTTTCCTCTCCGAAGATCCCTAGGATTGATGTTTGAGCTATGGAGTTTTTGTTTTTGTGCACTACGCTCGACAGGTGGTGTGAAATTTCTGCGAAGAGTATTGCACAAAAGCACAAACCGCCCGAGTGATTACGGAGGCCCAAATTGGGGTGTAAAGAATAGAACCATTGTTACCTGCCACGCATGTCGAAAGAGGCGACTAAAGAGGTTGGGTGTGGGGCTAGCTACCACACACCGTAAAAAACACTAGATGGCGACAGAAAGGAGAACGAAACGAGTAAACGCTGGCTGAAACCGGACACATCGCCGAAGGATAAGCATCGCGAGATGCAGGCTCCAAATGGTGCTGAAGATGTGACGTAAAGCACACCAATGCTAAGGCTGCATGCATCAGATTTCAACATGAATATAATTTATGGGGAGATCTGGTACATCGATCTGGGCGGTGATCGGGAGAGAGAGAAACACAAACTCCGTATCTCAAGCAACAATCCTAGCGATCTTCGGGGAACAAATGCACTCCGGAAACGAACCCGCATTCTACAGAACGCAAGTCGTGCCATTTCTGTGGAGAATGGCCGAGCCGTATGGGGAAACCCGGAACAGTGAAGACAATCCTTATGTGAAGCCCCGTTGTGTGTGTGTGTGTGTGTGTGTGTTAAAGCAAACAAAGAAACTCATATACCTTTATTTAATAACCGTCGTAGCGCATTTTGTTCCCATGAATCATACATAGGTTGTCTGTTACGAGCTGTCCATCTCAATACATAACTAACTGCGTCATTTGGTGTCACAGTGCTAACTAACACGTTCAGAGATGAATGCAGTGCATGCTATTGTTTGATTAGGTCTGTCAACACGTGTCGTATGTGTTATGGTTAAAGTTATTATTGTACAAAGTTAACTTTAGCCGAGGGTAGTTTAATTGTTTGACATTTTTTTTAAACAGATAAACAGTGAAGGGATTATTCTGTGCGCATTACCAGGATCACGTTAATCGGATTTTTAAACACTAGTGGTGCTATCTGCCGGGATATTCGTATAGTACACAGACACACACCACTAAGATTGAATTGACAAAGGTAGCTATTGAGAAGGATTTACCTGCTGTTCTGGCATACACGGGATGGAAAATGTGCACCACGCTATAGCATGGTACCAAACTAAGGTAAGCTAGTGGCCGTATCTGTCCATTCAATACAGTTCTGTCCAGCGTTGTTTTATATTGTTATTAATAGCCGTCCGCGAAAAATTATCGTTAAAGAGCAATTAATACACGAAGTAGCCGGCAAGTGACCGTTCCAATCACCACTTCTAGAAGTGTTGTAAATTTTCTTATACCGGAACGACCTCACCCAGTCAGAAAATTTGCAAAGTAGTAAATGCTCTTTGACGTAGATCCAAGCCAAAATATACTGCATTAAAAGATCATTAAAGAGTGTTTATCATACTATGCGAAAGAAACGTTGCACTCAATCAGTAAAAACTGCAGTATTTGAGGATCTTTGGCGTAGATCCAAGTCCAAATATACTTTAAACGAATCATTAAAGAGAACTTGTACACACGAAGGAAGGGGACGTGTGAGGGACTGACTGTCAGCAAGACAGACTCCCCCTTTACTGTGCCCTCTCTGTATCATGGCACGGCACTGATCACAGAACAAGTCCCGCCCTCATTGCTCTGTAAGTCCCAGACCAGCTATAACACAGCACCTCTACTCAGCTTTCACACAAACCAACATGTCATCTTGTTGTTTTGTTTGTTTAGTAGGGGATTAAAGCCTCTTTAAGCCAAGGCACACCCTTTCAACCTAAGGTGAACCTTTTATTGGTTATATCAGAGCGTGTAGGGCAACAAACATGAAAAATAAGGATTAACTCCTTTCGGAGAATCCAGTAGTTAAATTCAACATGTCATCACATATCTAGGCTAGAATTTATATCTGATTGTCTCGCACAACTCTCTGCTTCCAGATTGGATCGTATGACAAGCAGCTTTGGGAGCAGTCGGTAGAAAGAAAGTTACAGAAGGTAAGTTACAAAAGGGATCTACATGGCTGGCGTTGAGGTAGGGTATCTCTCACCTCACACTTCAAATGTACTCTGTTCACATCCCATATGGAGCAATCCCCCCATCCCCCATCCCGATCCAGAAGCACTTGAGCTTTCAGCTCATCAGCTCAGTCCCATGGACATCATAACCCTTCGGTTCGGTGTCACGAACACCATAAATCTGGATAACCTTTGGCTTTTCATCCAGCCAGCGGAATTGAACCGCATTCACAGGGAGCTTGTCACCCGTCGTCCAACATGCTACGAACACGCTGGGCAGGCGGGAATATGGAGCAATCAGGCCAGTTTTCAGTCATCCTTGATCGCGATGTAGTTAGGATCGTAATGTAGTTGGGATCGGGTGCCCAGTCATATCGGGGATGGACAATAAAATGTTGATGTTCCGCACAAGTTGAGCATGTAAAAATAACTACTAGTAGAATTCAGGATTAGTCGTGACGGCTTGCTTTCCTTATCACCAATGTGTCTCGTCATTCAGGCGAGCCTTACTCAGACTTCAGAGGTACTTGTACCCCAAGTAAAGGATCAGGGTCTCCTTTAGTCGTGTAGTGTGCACACTAAATTATGCGACCAAGCTGGTATGGCAACTTAGAATTTCTATAACACTTGGTCAGTAGTGCAGAGTGTTATAAAACTTTGCTGTCTACGAACCCCACCAGTGGTAGTCGAATGTTAATAAGATTAGGCTGGAAAGAAGCTGCTCAGGCTAAATTCGTTAAAACAAATTAAAAATACACATCCCACAAATTTTCACCATCATTCAGATTAAATCGGGAACTCTCGCTCTTACTGCAATGTTCGTTGCATTGTCTATGAGATCTTCCTGTGCGAGAAAGAGATCTAAACACATATGGTTATTTGCGGAAGTTCAGTATTGATGGTTATATCAATCATTCAGTCAATCTTCTTCTTCACCCTTCGCCCCTAGGAAAGCATAGGACCGCAACCAAGACCTTCCAAGCCCGCCTATCCAAGGCCATCCTTTCCAGATTTCTCCACTCTCCCCACTTTCTTGCATTCCGTCTCCAACTCCCGTCTCCAGGTGTTTCTGGATCTTCCCCTAAGTCTATTGCCCTGGGGGTTCCATCGGTGAGCCTGTCTTGTGATGCTTTCAAGGGGTTTCCTCAGTGTGCGCCCTATCCATCGCCACCTTCTCCTTTTGTTCCACCTGTTGTTGTCCTGTTCTATCCCAGAGTTCCCTGTTGGTAGTCTTGTCATATCATCGCAGATGGAGTATCCTGCATAGGCATCTATTGAT
The DNA here is from genome assembly GCA_020796225.1 of Arion vulgaris. Classification (NCBI taxonomy): domain Eukaryota; kingdom Metazoa; phylum Mollusca; class Gastropoda; order Stylommatophora; family Arionidae; genus Arion; species Arion vulgaris. Next base: position 60,668,257 of record CM036755.1, on the reverse strand, counting down.
GAATGTCTGTGGCTTTACTACAGTCAATCACCTAAGAGAAATACTTGCCTCAATTGTGATTTATACAAAAAAATGAATGAACATCGTGGCATATCCTTTACAGGACGTATACACCAACCACAGTAAATGAGGTGTTGATTTTCTAGGCATCACTTAATACATTCAGTAGTTTGCCATTGCTTTCTGAACGGTGAGGTCTATTTTTACCTTTCGTTAAAAATCCTATGGAAACAAATTTGCTTCTCTCTCGCGCGATCACCGCCCAGACCGATGTACCAGATCTTCCCATAAGTTCTATTCATGTGGAAATCTGATTCATGCACCTTAGCATTGGTGTGTTTTACGTCACATCTTCAGCACCAAATGGAGCTCTTGTGCTTATCCTTTGGCGATATGTCCGATTTCAGCTAGCGTTTACTCGTTTCGCTCTCCGTTCTGTAGCCATCTAGTGTTTTTTACGGTGTAGGGTAGCTAGCACCTCACCGAATCTCCTTAGTCGCCTCTTATGACATGCATGGCAGGTAACAGTGGTTCTATTCTTTACACCCCAATTTGGGTCCCAGTAACCACTCGGGCATGAATTTTCTTCTAAACTGCCTGCCGCAGAGTTTGAACCAGGTGTGCTTGGGTTGTGATCGAGCTCACTACCGCTTAAGCTACAGACGCTCTCACAATTCTGATTTATACAGATAGCAATATTATGCTTCTTCGTTGGGATTTGTTTCAAAGGGCTGGTTCATATCCCTGCTTCTATGCTACCTTATTATTTTCAGACTTGTATATATCTTTTTTTATTTTGAGTTGTGTGTTATTTATGAGCAGATATAAACTTACAGCAAAGGCAGGGGATGATAGTGAGACATGTAGAGAATACAAAATGAAGTAAAACGCTTGAAAATAGTGACAGAGACGAGAACAGCAAAGACAGGTGTGGATAATAAATGAGATGTAGAGAGTGTGTCTACATTTGCTTAAAAATTCCAGCAAAGTACTTGAAAGAGTGAGAGAGATGTGGGAGGGGAAGAGGACAGTGATACAGGTAATAAGATGAAAGAAACAGAAGAATTATCACCATGTGCCATACTGCTGACATCGATTGTGAATCCCCATTGATTTAGTGCCGCCGATTCTTACTAATTCTGAACCATGTGGTTGATGTGTTCAGAATTGTTTCTTTATTCTTCCTCCTTTCACATTGTGTTCAAAACCTTTACTTCTCTGTATATTCCCCATTAAACAATAATTGCCCGTTTCTAATGTTCCAAAAAAAAGGTTCAGAGGCAAAGGATTGATTTCATAGCACCGGGTGTCCTCATATGGCTCTGCCCCTGCCGGCAGAGACTGCACGCCATCTGCTGAGGGCATTGCACAAAAGCACATGTGTATTTTTCCAGAGACCATATAGGATTGTTGCAGGAGCTATGGAGTTCATGCTTTGTGCAATACTCTCGACAGATGGCGTGCCATTTCTGCAGAGATGGACCGAGCCATATGGGGTAAAACCTGGTGCAATGAAGTCAGTCCTTCAGCATTGACTGAATGTATTATGAAATAGATTGAATAGACAAAGCTGGGCAGATGGTGCTCATAAGCCCGGGAGGCTGTCTAAGGGTCGCTGCCCTAAAAGAAAATAGTCCACTGCCTTGTGGGTTTTGGCTGGGGACAGCAAAAGGCTAACGGAGAGCAAACCCAGTAAACGCTGGTTGAAATCGAACACACCACCCATGGATAAACACCTGAGCTCCAATAGGTACTAAAAGCTGTGCACATACATTCTGTTCTTGATGTTTGGCTGTTTATATATCACAATAGAATGATAAAAACGGCTTAAGAACGATTGAGAGAGAGAGAGAGAATAGACAAGAAGTTTAAAAACTAATTACATTGATGTTGGAATTGAGTATACTAGCTGCCGGGGCCTGCAAGGGAAACAAAGAATAGTAACACTGCAACTTCTTAATAGCATTGTCTTCCTCATATGTCCTCCAACATTTCTGCAATTATGATTTTAAAAGTGTGTCATATGTGTTGTTTCTTGTGTCCGTAATATTTTATATGTTTATTTTGTTGCTATATCTATTGTTATCTATTTTGTATTTCCTTGTTAACTGCTTTTTTGTCTCTTTCATCGTCTGTTGTCAACTGTTTTGTATTTTGCCTCTTTTGTCAACTGTTGTCTATTGTCAACTGTTTTGTTATCACTTGTCAATGATTTGTTGTCTCTTTTGTCAACTGTTGTCTCTTGTCAACTGTTTTATTATCACTTGTCAATGATTTGTTGCCTCTTTTGTCAACTGTCGTCTCTTCTCAATTGTTTTATCACTTGTCAACGATTTGTTTCCTCTTTTGTCATCTGTTGTCTCTTGTCAACTGTTTTGTTATCACTTGTCAACGATTTATTGCATCGTTTGTCAACTGTTACCTCTTGTCAACTGTTTTATTATCACTTGTCAATGATTTCTTGCCTATTTTGTCAACTGTTGCCTCTTGCCAATTGTTGCCTATTTTGTCAACTGTTTAGATTATCTTTCTACAGCAGCCACCATTTGTCCTGCATAATGCACCCCGAAAGAAGGTCCGTCACAAGACAGAGTACATTGATGTTGATCTCATCAGAGGTATTTGACGTATTATTACTGTTACTGGTTCGAAACCTGAAGAATTATGAATTTTTACAATTTATATTATATATGTTATGCTTGTGCTCCTCCCCTTAAGATCATATGCCATCAACTATATTTCTCCGACTATTCCTGTTCTGGGCAGCCCACTCTGTGTCTCCTCATCTGAGAACCATTAGTTTGATGTCTTTATCAAGCTCTCTTCTTCACAAGCTACTTAGTCCGTCTCTCTTTTGTTTACTCTGTAGATTCCAGTTCAGTTCCTTACTTAGTACCAGACAGTGCAGTTTCCACTTTTGACACATAATACCATATTTTCTCTGCCTATGCACTTTAACAGCTGTTGTTTCACAACTGTCTGTAAACTACTAATAGAGGTCTGTACCAAGTCACTGTGGTTCAGTGTGCAACCCATCCTCCATTAGATAAGTAGTCATCTACTCCTGAGGAGATTTTGCTATGACTCTTTTACAACTTAATTGTAAATCTACTGCAGGCTTTGCCAGTGGTGGAGATCCTGTTCATCCTTACCTCATCATTGACCAGACTGCACCGTTTCAAGAATTATCAGCAGAGACAATGGTCCAAGTGAGTATGGTTCCTGACTCAAATATAAAATTCTCTACATCCCACTCATTGGACACAAGTGGTATCTGGATTTGTCAGACGTATTGTAAAGTAAAGTAAAGGAACATGTTTTCATGCTATGAGCTATATAGGGGAATATGGTGTTAGTACCTTCAGTTTTGTCCCTGGGCACGCAGGAGTCAGGAGTAATAAACGAGCTGACAGATTGGCTGGTATGGCTACAGTATCAGAGGGAGCTGCAATAGACCAAAATGACATTATTAACACACTGACAGAGTTTTTTTGAACAGAAGAGTTTCAGGGTTGCGAGTCTCAATCGCTGACCAGATTAAGAGAGATGGGTGTCAATATTGGTGCAGAGCGTAAAGAACGGCGTACCAAGTATGCAAAGAGACTGATTAATCAACATTGATCTGGTGTGTTAGGCCGCTGGACGCTGCTATATTTGACGTGCGGAGATCGGAGCACCTATGGACATGTCCCGAGTGCTATGATGATAGTCTTCTGATAACCAACGGTGTTAGTCATGTGTCTTTCTTTGAGCATCGGCACACGATGGATAATGTAAACATCACATCATCCTCCTTTACTTCTTAGTGCTTCTCTGCTATTCAATTAAGACACCTTCAACTAGAAGGGGAGTCATTACAGTTGTAACAAAAATACTGTGAAACAACTGCACTAACCACTACACTATCATGGCTCTCTCAGACATACTATGCAATCGGAAAAAAGTAATTTCTTCTGCATTGCTCACCCTCGGACATCAACTTATGACTGATCAAATCTTCTTCTTCAAACGCTTCATAACGATCACCTGTTAACCACTCTGTGTGATTTGTATGTGATCTGAGCCTAAGAGTGATTGTACGTTGTTCCAGTTATGCGCCTACAAGTAGGCCAGCACATCCGATTTCTGCAACGCTTTTTATTTACTAGGGTATCTTCCCTAGGTCCCACCTCAGTCGCCTTTTACGACATGCCTTGTAGGTCGCAGTGGTACTATTTTTTCTTTCCTTGCGGCCCGGCACCACACAGGCAAGCGACATCTAATAATTTAGATGTTTTTTATTTGTTGACAATGTTGTGGGAATGCAAGGTTTGCATGTCCTTTTGTAGCATGCACACACACTTATATGCACCAACAGCAGCAGCAGTCTCTCTTGTCCTATATAGAACATCACTGTCATCACAGCCCACATTACCTCTGAAGTTGGAGCAGGCACGCCTATATGGCGGGATACACTGATAATAAGGAAAGCACGCCTTCACGCAAAAATCATTCAGAAATGCCACACCAGGCGTCCTGACTACTCCTGAATTCAAATCGAGCGACTGCAGGAAGAAGAAGAATAACAGTCCACACAAAAGGCTATTAATTTTTTAACCAGTTCTTCCACCTCTTTCCTTGTCATGTTCAGTGTCTCTTTAGTATACTGTTGCTGCGATTGTCTTGGTCATCCCATGTCCCGATTTCCAGTAAGCCACACCCTACATTCTTGCCTTCTTTAAACTACTCTGATATTAAATGTGTCTGAAATAATTTAGTTTCTGAGATTTCATATTATTTCTGAGCCAAAGTTTTTTGATGCTCACGTGTGGTAGTATTTTTATACTTTGTAAAAAACATTTCACTTGTTCATCATCAAGGTGCGTATCCTTTATAGGACATTGCTCTCTTTGTAGCACATCTGAAATTCACTCTGTCTCTAGCTAGTTCACCCACTTCGTTGTTGGTCATATTCATGGTTTCTTTAATATCTTGTAGCCATCTTCTTCTTGGTCTGCCTCTGTGTCCTGGGACCCTGAACTTTCACTTGTTACTTGATTTAATCTCTAAGAAATAATGAGTTTGTACTCTTGTTTCCCTGTACCAGGCAATGGGGGTTTATATTTTTGACTTGAGGTTGATGAATATCCAGGTGTTCTGTTGGAATAGGTTTCCAAAGGTTACTTTCAGATGGGGGTCTCTGTGGCTAATAGGTTAAACTTTTGCTTTGCGTTCTGACGGTCCTGGTTTGAATTCTGACTGTTCCGTTCACAAGTGATTTTTTTTCAGAGACTCCTAGGATTGTTGCTGGAGCTGTGGAGTTCGTGCTTTGTGCAATACTCTCAGCAGGTGGCATGCCACTTCTATGGAGGAGGACCAAGCTATATGGGGTAAAAGCCCAGTGCAATGAAGTCAATCCTTTCACTCATCAGGATAAAAAGTGGGTATAACATCAGTACCGAACTTTATCACGAAACAACACATTCAATAGTTTGGCCACATAAGCAGATTACCAACAGAGCAGATTACGCATCAAAGAGCAACGCTACTCTTGTACAGCGGATACAAAACAAAATGCCATCAACCCAAAAAGGTGCACTTTATAGGTAACAGAGGTGATGAAAATCACAGTGTACGAAGCACACACGAAAGCTTGTTCTATAAATCTCTCCTTATCCTGGCACTATGAGGCAAAACAGGACTAGAGAAAAGAAAAAGAAAGAAAACCATTAGTAATGTCATTGCATATTTATATGTGTATTTTTGCCCGTGTGTTGCAGGGGCCGCGTGTGCAGGGGCCCGCAAGGAAGCAAATAATAGTACCACTGCGACCTACAAGGCATATCGTAAGAGGTGACAGATGTAGGACCTAGGGAAGCTACCCTAGTTAATGAAAAACACTGCAGAAATTAGATGTGCTGGCCTACTTGTAGACGCATAACTAGCACAATGTACAATTGCTCAGATCACACACAAATCACACAGAGTGGTTAACAAGTGGTCAATATGGAGCGTTTGAAGAAGAAGAAGATATATGTACTTGGAATCTAATCTAACCACCTTCTTCTATTCTTCATCTTTACTCATTTCCTTTCTAATCAGGTTCAACCTTCACCAAGACGAAGCCCCAGGTACCCTGGGTATACATCACAAGGAAGGCAGTCGCTCGAGTATTGTTCTTCCCATTCTACTACAAATGGTATGCTACATTGTTAGTTTTAAAGCAGACTTTGTAATATTTATTTTAAAAAAAACTATACATTGCCAATCATTGGTAAATGTTTTGTAATGTATCAGTCTATTAAAAAAAAGAGGCAAAAACTATTGTTACTGTTTGTAGTACCAATATTTAGTGTGATGTAGGACAGGAGGAACATGAACCGGAACATGGGGGTCTCTGTGGCTGAATGGTTAAGCCCTTTGCCTTGCGAGTCGAAGGTCATGGGTTTGAATACGGACCGCGACCTTCTGTTCACGAGTGCAGTTTTTTCCAGAGACCCTAGGATTGTTGCAGGAGCTACAGAGTTTGTGCTTTGTGCAATACTCTAGGCAGGTGGCGTGCAATTTCTGGGAGGGGCCGAGCCATATGGGGTAAAACCCGGTGCAATGAAGTCAATCCTTCGGCTTTCAAACCCTTTTATAAGCCTGTTAATTTAATGGCTGCATGACTAGTGCAGTCCCTGCCATACTGTTCAGGTTAGGATATTTAATTTATGCCCACAAGAGAAAAAAACTACTTGGTCTTACCTGGGATTGAACCTAAATATGAGCCCATGCTCTAATTCATTCAACCAGATGCTCCATCTTCAAACATGTTTAAGCACTAATTTTAGAAGCCCACACCAAACAAATACTTCATTCAAACATGTGTAACCGCTAATTTTAGAAATACTGCTGTCTTTGTGGTGCCGGGGCCTGCAAGGGAAGCAAAGAATAGTACCACTGCAACCTGCAAGCATGTCGTATGGGCGACTGATGTAGGACCTAGGAAGCTACCATAGTAAATAAATAGCATCACAGAAATCTGATGTGCTGGCGTACTTGTAGGCGCATAACTGGCGCAACGTATAATTGCTCTTAGGCTTAGATCATGAAGAGTGGTTAACAAGTGGTTGATATGGAGCGTAAGAAATACTGCATGTATCAAACAAATACATTAATCCAACATGATTTTATCGATATAAGGGAAGGCTGCAGTAAAACTGTAGCAATGGCAAAACATGTAAAAACAAAATACTGTAGTTTTACAAAAACAATCACGATTCACAGCAGTGTTTCAACCAAGAGGCCTTTATCAAGCAAAGAATACAACAGAAGTGAATATTTTCACTTCTTACACGGCACAGAACATATAAAACATGGTTTTAGAAGTCCCACATAAATAAAATACTTCAGTGAAATATTTATAACCACTAGATAAGATATTTCCTGTGCTAACACCTGTACTAATTTAATGCTGCCAAATCTACTATCCCCAGGTGGGTCCACCAGACATCAAAGAAGTTATATGCACTCTTACTGGTGCTCTATATACTACAAGTGGTCACTGTCATTGTGTACCTGAAAAACTTTGATCACAGTATCATGGAAGATGTATGTATGAGTAAACTTGTGGTTTTCATTTTGTGATAAAATATATGGGACTATATAGTCTTCTTTCTTTATATATCTATGTGAGTTGATAACATGCATAGATTGTGTGTGTGTCGTCCCATATAAATCATGGTGCTTAATATGGTGTCTCTGACTGGTTTTTGCATTAAGGCTTGCTGTCCTTATCGCCAATGTCTCCCACATTCAGCAGAGCCTTACTTTGAATTCAGAGGTACTTGCAATTTAGATTAATTTAGATTACAATTTAAAATGTAAAGGATTATGGTTTACTGTAATCCAGCCCCGTACCAAGGGCACTCCGAATATTTTTGGTCAAGCTGGTCTCGAACCCTGAAATTTCCACATCATGTAGTCACTAACGTAGTGTATTACCAGCTCTGCTACCTGCGACCTCACATGCTTATGCTATGTGTGTTTATCAAAACTAGCACAGATGGGTACATTTTGGAACTATGCACTCAAGATAGGAGCTAAACCTCTTTTATTCAGTTGATATTATCAGCAGGAGAGCACTTACACAGTAGCTTAGACATCCATTTCCACCCTTGTGTCGCTGGAGCTCGCAATGGGAGCAAAGAATAGTAACACTACGACCTACAAGCATGTCGTAAGAGGCGACTGAGGTAGGGCAGGGAAGCTAGCCTAGTAAATAAAAGCGTACAGAAATAGGGATGTGCTGGCCTACTTGTAGGTGCATAACTGGCGCATGTACAATGCTCTTAGGCTCAGATTATATACAATCACAAGAGTGGTTAACAAGTGGTTGATATGAGCGTTTGAAGAAGAAGAAATCCATTTCAAAATTTGTCCCAACTGTGAAAGTTTAGGTAGCCATCTTCAGCAACAGTGATTGGAAAATTTAATGCTGTAAGTTTCTGTACAAATCAAAGCACTATGTTATGCACGCTCCCTATGTGTGTGTTTTATAAGAAAGATACATATACATACTTTGATCCCGTTCAATCCCGTAAGGCTAAGGAGCTTTTTTATGTCAGGACATAAAGAAAACTTCCTAGCCTGAACAGTTTGCGCCGACTGCAGCACTAGCCATGCAGCCATTAAATTCTACAGGCTCATGTCCTTCCTGTCCAACACTGCTCAGAAAGCGGTATTACAGGCAGTAACGACAGTAATAATTATATGCATATACTAATAGAACAATTAATGTACCCTTTCTGATTCAGTGTTGGCTTTGCATGAAAGATGACACACATGCTCACAACTTATGCTGGTTAGAAACTTTAGGTTCTGATGAATTATTGAGCTTTGTATTCTTTTGAGATTTCTGTAACTTAAGCGGTAGTGGGCTAGTTCACAATGCAACTACCTGGTTCAAACTCATTGACAGACAGTTTGGAAGCAAATTTGTTCACGTGGATTTTTACCAACGTTAAAAATAGAGCTCACCTTTCAGAAAGCAATGACAAAATACTGAACGTATAAGTGGTTCCTAGAAAATCAACAACTTGTTTACTGTAGTTGATGGCTATGTCCTTTAAAGGATATGCTACGATTTTCATTTCAGTGTGTTCTGTGCTGATTCACATCGTCTGTTGTGGCTACAGGGGCCTATTCTGGAGGGACAATCCTTGCCACAGTTGCTGCAGGTGGAACTGGTGATGGGAGCTGATGCAGGGGATGATCTCTCTGCCCTTTATTCTGCCTTCATTTGCGGTTGTGTTTCTCTTCTCTACTTTTGGAGCCATTCCTCATTATGCCTACCTGTCTTTGGCCAACCACTCCCAAAAGAAATATGACACATTGATGAAAACCTTATTAGGGGAAAAAGTTAAAGGACAACAAGCGAGAGGAACACAAGTGAGAGGGAAAGACACAGAGATGGACAAATTACAATCTCACAACAGAGTACAACATGAAGGCAAGAGATGGGATATTGGAGGTTCATTGAAGTCAACCTATGATGTGGAAACATCTTCTTTAAAGCGTTCCATATCGACCACTTGTTAACAACTCTTTGTGACTTGTGTGTGATCTGAGCCTCAAAGTGATTGTACTTTGTGCCACAAAGTTATGCGTTCTACAAAGTAGGCCGGCACATCCGATATCTGCTACACTTTTTTATTTACTAGAGTAGCTTCCCTAAGCCCCAACCTTAATCGTCTCTTATGACATGCCTTGTAAATTGCATTATTATTATTCTTTGCTACCCTTGTAGTCCTCTACAACACACTGACACGATGTGGAAACGACACCTGATGATGATGTTATTGATGATCAACAAGAACTTTACTGGTAGCATTTTATACAACTTTAATCTTTGTTTCATTATTTTTCTCACAACCTCCTGATTGCAAATTTCTCAACAGGAATTGTGTTTTACTGAAGTGACATTGCCAACAATTCTAATGTTCCTGCTCTGTCTGATCCATTCTCAAACTGTTTTGGCCCATATCAACCACAAGCCTCCAAAACGTAACAAAAACATATCTGGGTAAGTGGTAACTTTGACATATTCTCAAAATGAATACTTAGATTCGACACATTTTTTGGAGATGAATAATCAACTATTTATCATTTTCATAAAATTCTATTTCATACCAGTGTCAAACATGGCCAATAACAGCAGTTAATGAGCAGAAAATCATAACAATGGAGATGAGGTGTCTTAGAAGAGCTGCAGGTGTGACAATAAGAGACAAAATTAGAAATGAAGAAATCAGAAGAAGACCAGATGTGTTGCAATTCATAAAAGAACAACAGATTAAATGGTTTGGACGCCTGACAAGAATATCGTGGTATCGACTACCACAGAGAGCCACACAGAAAAGTATGAGTACAAAGCAAGAGGAAGACCACGCAAAAGATGGAGCGACAGCATAAAAAACAGCGTTAATGAATATCAGCTTACAAAGTGCCTTAAAAACAAGAACACACAAGATCACTACCTTTCCTCCCCCCTCCTAAAGTCTTAACGAAACAATATAGGGTCTTAATAAAATACTCTAAGGTTTTAACGAAAAACTCTAAGGTCTTAACGAAACACTCTAAGGTCTTAACAAAATACTCTAATGTCTTATTGAAACACTAAGGTTTTAATGAAAAACTCCTCTTAACAAAATACTCTATGACCTTAATGAAACACTGTAAGGTCTTATCGAAACACTCTAAGGTCTTAATAAAACACCCTAATACCGTAACAAGACACTATACGTTCTTAAAGAAACACTCTTAACAAAAATGTAAGGTCTTAGCGAAACACTCTGTCTAAAATAAACACTCCAAGGTCTTAACATAACACTCTATGGTCTTAACAACTTACCCCTTTTCCAGGTAGGAAAGGTTGGTCAGGTAGTTAAATGTTAACATTATGTGAGAAATAATAGATTTTGTATTAACCCTCGTATTTTGTATTAACCCTATATATCAGCAGTTGTGTTAATTCATAGTTGTATGTTATTTTGTGCAGAGTTACTCGAAAGCCTCGTCCCAAGAAGACATCTAGAAAAGGCAGATCTTCAGGCAATAACAGTACTTGCCCAGAAGATGGTGGAAATACAGATACATCAAGATCATCGAGACGACAGACACCGAATCAACCTGCCGCATCAGACACCATACTTGAATCAAATTCCTTGAATGCAGTTTCTGATGCTATCCCCAAGAAAAATATGGACCCTCCGATATCAGCTTCAATTGACATGGAGAAAAATTTGTTATCTCGTTCTGTGAGTGATTATGATTTGAAGCCAGCGGTAAGCTCAACATTGAGTGAACCTGTACAGTCTAGATGTTCCACTCTTCACCGCCAAAGACCTGTAATAAAAAATACAGTAGTTTCAAACTGGCATCAGGATAGAGATTCTAGCATTAGGAAACAGAATGATCACCATGACAAAGGAAATGAATACTGCGTGAATAACAAGCTGGAAGATGTGAAAAAAAATTCGTCAGTAAAAGTTCACAAGTCAGGATGTAACTATAATCTACTGAATAATTTGTCATCTCCTCTTACGGTAGAGAAAGTTCATAGTGATGCAAATGTACTGGTTGATAAGGATGACAAGGATAATCTTGAGAAATTGAACAACAGTTCAGATATTAAACTAAAGCATGCAAACTTAATGTCTGAAGAGAAATTTAATAACTCTGAAACAACTGCTAGTCAGTGCTACCTACAAGCTAATTCTGAGAACAACAGAAAGACTTTAGCGAGGAGGATTAGTCAGGAATGTGTTGATATTAACAAAACAGATGATCACATTGAGATTACTAACAATATTGATATAAAAAATGAGGATTCAATGGGGTTCACAGCCTCTCAAACTGGAATCAGAACAGGCTCATCTTCATATGGTGTTCTACCAAAGAATTGTATATTACAAGAAACTGAAGCTTATGAAGATGATCGCTTGGGATTAGGTCATCCATCCATGGAATGTAGTGGTGCTTCTGATACTGATGAAGACACTTCTATAGTCCAGAGTGCCAGAAGTAAGTATCATGGTGTCCATGAAGCTTCTATTGAATGCCCCTCTGGTTCTGATAACCTCAGCGTTTCTGATTTTGAGATGGTTGACCACCATGTTGCTGAGAAAAACTCTTCAGACCAACCTGCAACTACTATTGACTTGGCAGCCTGCTCATGTATCCAGATGGGAAGAAAGAATTTTCAGCCCTATAATACGACTGAAGCAAAAATAGAAAATGAAACAACACAACAAGCAGTGAACATAATGGTCAGATTTAAACCTAAACCCTTCAAGTCACAGGACTCCAGTGATTCAGGCATTAATAATGAAGTGCCTTATACAGATTGTAACTGTGTAAATCTACAGAAGGACAACACATGTGACTGTACGCCAACTAATAAATGGCAGACTTCTTCCAGCAGTGGTGTGGAAGACATTGATGATGCTTCATTGACTTCTAATGCTAGATGTCACCTTTCAGAAAGTCAACATCAAACACAGTTTCTCTCAGACTGTAATGCCGAAGCCTTGTTACTCAAACCCAATTTCACAACAGATTCATCTGTTTCTCAAAGTGATTCATATAATCCACCAACAGTTAAAGACAACTACCTGCCTGATAATTATGTTTCCTTAAGTAGTCAACTTAAGGAAAACAACAATAAAATCGATCATCAGTCAGAACATGCAACTGTCAGTGAAATGAAAAATCAACCTCAGATCTCATGTAATCTTTCAAACCTCCAGAATGACAATCCTACTTCGGCCAAGAAAACTGATTCACAAACATCCATTACACACAATCCTGCATCTCCTGAAGAATCATCTTCGCAGTTACACTGTTTTTCAGAACTGTTTGTGCAGGAAATTCTTAATGAAGATACTCTACGTGAAATGAGCTGCTCTTCTCTACTGGCACACTCAGATTTGGAGAACTCATCTTCATCAGTCAGCCGTCTCTCGACAGCTTCCACTACCTCATCAACCTCAAATTCATCATCGTGTTGTAAAATTTATAACACTCATCACATTCCACCGTCTACAAAGAACTTACCAGCACAAATAGAAGAACCTTCAGAACACCATCATCATCATCATCACCACCACCACAATCACCACCAAAGTCTTCAGAAACAAGAGAATATTTCACATCGGCATGGAAATCATGAAAGAGTTAAAATTGAAGATGATGATGAGAAAAATGATCCTCTCGATGAAAGCCTTGAGCATATAAATGCATCAGATGGAGAACGACCGTCAGATGATGTTTCCAATTATAATCCATCAGATTCGGACGCAGAGTCTGATGGCCCTGTTAATGAAGATGTTTGCAATAGATATGAAGAGAAGTGGAAGAGGCTGAGGTTCCAAGAGCTTACTGTTGGAAGTGACAGTAAGTGTAAAATTTACATAATGTGTCGTGTTTAGTTTGTTTTAGTTTCTTCTTTGAACGCTCCATATTGACCACTTATTAAACCACTCTTTGTGATTTGTATTTGATCTGAGTCTAAGAGCAATTGTACATTATGCCAGTTATGCGCCATCAAGCAGGCCAACACATCCAATTTCTGTGATGCTTTTTATTTACTAGGGTAGCTTCCTTAGACCCTACCTCAGTTACCTCTTACGACATGCCTTGTAGGTCGCAGTGTTACTATTATTTGCTTCCCGTGTGGGCCCGGCAACACACAGGCGGTGTTTTAGTTTAACATGGGCTATTATATTATTTGTGGTATCTTGTGACTTATGACCTGTTTAGTTTTCTTTTAGTTTAACGTTGGTTAACCCTTTGAACCCTGACCACCTGTACCTTAAAAACCATTCCCTGAGCTCCTGAACAAAAACAGCACATTTGAAATTGTCAATATGAAAACACTGAAAACATAAGACAGGATCTTGGGCTCTATGGGTTAATATATATTTGTGGTATCTTGTTACTTATTAATTTGTGAATAATTAGTCACACAAATGCCAGACATGTTTGTGAAACTCACAAGGAAATTTGTTTTCGTTATCTGGTACTGTTTTGAAAAAGATACAAAGAAATTAAGTTACTTTGTATTTACATGTTTTACCTTTGCTACATAGTTTTACTGCAGTCTTCCCTTATATCAAGGTAAACTGCTGGCCTCACCATCCAGAATTACTCTGTACTCATTTCATGTATATTGTTTAATAATTTGGCTATTTTTCAGTGCACCATATCTAGTAAGTCCCATGTTCAAGTTTAAAACAAAACAATTTTGACATTTGAAATCTCAGCTTTCCTCTCAGCTCGCCTGAAAAACTATCTCTAGAGTTCTCCCGCCTCGTCCAGCATCATGTTCAAGGTTTCTTTGACATCCTGCTGTCACCTTCATCTTGGTCGTGCCCTGCCTCGAACTCCATGAACCATACCTTCCATTACCATTCTCTCCAAACCACTGTGACGTTTAACGTGGCCAAAATATTTCATCTCCCGGGACATGATGTCAGTTATGAGCCAATGCTCCTCAATATTCAGGTCCTGTAAGATGATGGTCATATCAATCAATAAATCTCTCATTTGTATTCGCCAATGTGTTGTGTATGTTGGTCAGAAATATAAACGTATGGAACATTTTTTGTATAAAACATATGTCACTATTATTTAGCAGGAGGAAATATCATCACTTCCAAGGCAAACACAAATATTGCATCCAATCCAGCATTAGCTAAAGTTGGAAGTGGAATCTCCATCAATGGGGGTGCATCAAGATCTGTTGTTGGAATCCTAACCAGAAAACCATCACCCCTGAAAGATTTGGCCATTAGTAGAAAATCAAATAGCATTATGCCGGTCACAAACTCCTCAGGTTGGTTATAGTTTCATTCATTTTTTTTGGTTATATCTAAATGCAACGGATGAATGTTTTTTAGTGTGTAGATTAACCTCTGTGACTTGACTTCATTCAACACCTCAACATGATGAGAATCCCATGGACTGCTAAAATCACTAATGTTGAGGTATTGAATGAGGTCAAGACACAGAGAAAACGTATTACCAATATAAGAAGAGGCAGTCATCATTTTTCAGACATGTGATGAGGAGGGAGGTTTAGAACATTGTAATTACTGGTAAAATCGAGGGTAGATGAGACAGAGGAAGACAGAGAGATAAAATTTTGGATAGCCTGGTTTCATGGCTCAGTAGAGCGTCAACGTCTGAATTGATAGTAAACACCATAGATAAAGATTTGTGGAGATCCATGATCACCTACGCCAGCCGACACGGCACCTGATGATGGTGATGAGAGTAACCTACATTCGACACATATCACAAGGTCTGGTATAAGGACCGTTAGGGATTTATTGTCGGACTATATATGTTATGTTTGCCATATCTTCTTCGAACGCTCCATATCAACCACTTGTTAAACCTCTCTTTGTAATTTGTAAGTAATCTGAGTCTAAAAGCGGTTGTACCTTGTGTCAGTTATGCGCTTACAAGTAGGCCAGCTCATCTGATTTCTGTGACACTTTTTATTTACTAGGGTAGCTTCCTAGGCCCCTACCGTAGTCGCCTTTTACCACATGCCTTGTAGGTCGCAGTGTTACTATTCTTTGCTTCTCTTGTGGGCCCTGGCACTGCATGGGCGTGTTTGCCATATTGAAAGTCTGAATTTCTTCTCTTTTTTTGTATCTTTTACTTGATAAAGACCTTTTGGTCTATATTGTTGCTGTATATTGTTTTTGTACTTTGTCAAACTATAGTACTTGGTTTCTATGTGTTTCAACATTGCTACATAGCTTTACTGCAGTTTTCTCTTATATCGATATCTTTAATTTATGTCTGCTGTTGTTAATTTAAATTAATCAATAGGTTGCTATATCAATATGTTGCTACATCAAAAGATTGTTACATCAATATGTTGCTACATCAATATGTAGCTACATCAATAGGTTGCTACATCAATATAGAGTTATTTGTATAACATTTAAACAAAGTTCCTATTCATATTTACTTGTCAGGAAGTGACCAGAATATTAATGAAACACGGAACCAATTGCGACGCAGGAGGAGGACATCTGGTACCCCATCGGAAACGGTAGAGGCAAACAGGATCAGAAATGTCCCCACTACTCTGGGTCTACTACCATCAGATACTAAAGGCACTCACATCAGTTCTTCTGAAAATGAGACTGGTGGTGCTCGCACACCTGAAGGGTCTAACAAGGTAATGAGATGTTAGTTGTTACTGAGTTACTTAGTTACGGTTTTTACATAGTAGGTGTGGTTTTACACCCGGTGTAGTCTGTTAAACTCCAAAGACAGGTACATTTACAAAACCTAACATTGTGTATTGTAGTAAATGGGATAGACTAAAGTAAAACTTTACAAAAAAGCCAAAACACAAAGTCAGATGTATTTTTATGTTTTAAAATGTGCAGCAGACTAAAGGTGAACCTCAGAAATAACAGAGGTGGTGAAAGCACTATTTATTAAGCACAAACAAAAACCTGTTCTAAAAATCTGTTCTTATCCTGGCACAGTGAGGCAAAACAGGATTAGAGAAAAGAAAGAAAGAAAAGAAGACTAAATTGACATTTGGATCAAAATACTTTATAAACTAGTGGATTCATACATCAGAGGACAAGTTAGAACAACATCAGTGCTGAGCTTCATCAAGAAACAACAAATTAAGTGGGTTGGTCACATAGATAAATTACCAGCAGACTTGGGAAGTCTCTTGGGAAGAAATGTTGCTCTGATGCGGTAGATGCAGGAAAAAAAGGCTGTCATGCAAAGGGTGGACCTCTGAGATAAAGAGACGACAAAGGACACTTTATGAAGCGCACCCAAAGTCCTGTTCTAGAAATCTCTTCTTATCCGACGCTGATAGACAAAACAGGATTGGAGAAAAGAAAAAGAAAAAAAGTAAGGATTCATATTTGACCTTCTTTTCACCTTGTACAAAGTGCAACAAAATATTATTCAATGCACTAAACCAACAATAGGAAAAATATAGACACCCTAGAAGATCTGAACATTAAGGAGCACTGGTTGATAAACAATATCATTTTTCAGAATCTGAAATGTTTTATAAAACCCCAACTGTTGCTGTCAAAATTTTATGCTTGCTATGCCCAAAAACATTCTGGGTCCAAATTGACTTCATCGGTCACCTGTGCTCACACAAATCCCACTTCTAACACCTACAATAAATGAAATGAGTGGTCATTATTACCCATGATAGATGTTGAATCGATCAAACGATTTTAGCAGTTTGGAGTTACCCATTGTACAAGTAGAACTGGATGCCTGAGAGGCAGAGTGAGAGATGTGTTTAATCAGCGAGCCATGGGAACCATCAGTATGCATACTCTTCTATATCTGTTGGGGAGACTGAGCACCTATGGGTCTGCCCGGAGTGCAATGACGTCAGTTTAGTAACCAATAACCAAACCCATGATGGACAAACAACAGTTTTACTTCACAATAAAAAAAAAAGAGTTGAGAATTACTTCCTGGTTTAGACATGCTTCAGTTGACCTAGTGGTAAAAAAGGTATGTAACTCACTGTTTTAAGGAAAGAATGTGATGAAGAGAAATAACCAATAACTTCTCAGTTATGGTTTGTTTGTTGTTAAACTGTCATTACTGCCTGTAGTACCACAGTACAGGGGAAGGGGACGAGAGCCTGAGAAATTTAATGACCAGACAGAAAAAGAATCCTCTGTCTTACCGTGGATTGAACATGGATCTCCCACATGGGAGCTGCACTCTAATCCATTCTGCCAGACGGTTTGTTTGTACTTAATATAATAGCAGTATAGTTTGTTAGATTGTACTTTATATAGCAGCAGTTACTGTTATAGGATTTTACCTACCACAGCCAACTATAAACTCATACGGTCAGCGGACTCGGGTACAAATTCTAGGAAATAAGGCCACAACCGTCGCGTGACCTCGCATTCCAGTATGTGCCTACAAGTAGGACAGCACATCCGATTTCTCGATGCTTTTTATTTACTAGGGTAGCTTCCCTAGGTCCTAATCAGTCGCCTCTTACGACATGCCTTGTAGGTTGCAGTGGTAATATTCTTTGCTTCCCTTGTAGGCCCCTGTACCATACGGGCGATCAAACATATTTAAAATCCAGCCTCCCCAACTCAAACTAGGTCAGGATTTCCCCGGTCAGTTATACGACCTAATATTAGAGTTGGCTGTGGATTTTGTTAACCCTTATTTATCTACTCAAAAACCACTTTCTTTGCTCTCTTGCTTTATGCTGTCAATTTGTGATATTAGTTTTTTACACATTGTGTGCTCTATTTTGTAATGTATAAATCTGATGGGTTGTAAAATATCTCAAGTATGCAGAACTGTAAGAGATATCCTAGAAAAGTAAGTCATTAATTAGAAAGGTACTAGCAATACATAGATAATAACACAACCTCAACGTGTAATATTTTGTGGAAAGGGTGGTTGGGAGAAAGAGTTGCTTTAGCATTTGCGTAATATTAACCGTGTTCTGTAAGCCTATGCCTTGTGTTCTGAAAGTCGTGGCTCGACTCTGGATCACTCCATTCTGTTCACAAGTGCATTTTTTCCAGAGCTCTCTGGATTGGTGCCACTGCTACAGAGTTTGTCCTTTGTATAATACTCTCGGCAGTTGGCATGCCACGGGTACCATTTCTGCTGAGAGGGACTGAGCCATATGCGGTTAAAGCCAGTGTAGGGAAGTCAATCCTTTGGTTTTAGACTTTGTTTGTTTAAACCTTTGTACAAGCTTGGAACTTGCAAAATAATTTCTTTTGAATATTTAAAAAAAATTTATGAACTTGAATGAGTTCTGTGGCATTGAGATATGATGCTCTTTTCATATTCCAGAAGTAATGGTTGCATGTCCCATGTGAAATGATCATGTTGTTTCCAGTGATATCTGATCTTAGAGCAGTTGAGAACAAGTGACTATTGATACTGGAGATTTGTGATGTAACTAAAGTTCTGTGTTGAAGTTAAGCACAGAAAATAATCTTTGGCAGTTAAAAATTTTAAAAAATCACGCTGTAATCCAATCATCATGATAGAATCTTGATATATTTTACTTTATCTTCATAAAGAAAGACATAGATCTACTTTCCTGAGCATTTGGGTGTTCGCAGCAATGAAAGAAAGAGAGGACAGACTAGCATCGAAAGTATCGATTGCTTGGGAGTTTAAGATGGAGAGGGCGGGGTGTTCTTTGGTCTCTTTACGATCCACTGTTGGATGAGGAAACTAAAATGGACATTGAAACAATCCAGCGATTTAAGAAGTTTTGAATTACATGTTGTACAAGTAGAAATGCATGCTTGAGGGGCAGAGAAAGAAATGTGTTTAACCATCGAGCCACAGGAACCATTAGTATGCATACCTTTTGACATCTGTTTTGGGAAACAGAGCACCTATGGATCTACCCAGAGTGTGACGTCAGTTGAGTAACCAATAACCAATCTTCATAATGCTTTTTATAGTGCCCTAGCCTTTTCTTTTATCACACTGCTGTCATTTCTACTACATGAGGGCCAGCTAAGGTAAACAATCTCAACCATAATATAACTTCAGGTATAATTTTTTTTTTTTTTTACTGATCTCTAAGCACTTGAGCTTTCAGCTCTTTGGCTTGGTGTCATGGACATCATAACCCTTCGGTTCGGTCCCACAAACACCATAAATCTGGAGAACCTGTGGCTTTTCTGCCAGCCCGCAAAATTGAACCCACACTCACAGGGAGCTTGTCACCCGTCGTCCAACATGCTATGAACACGCTGGGTAGGCGGAGTTATAATAAGAACCCCTACCCACCAGACATGTTTACAGACAGTCTACATTTGATTACTCATGTCTACATAGACTACACACAGATTTCTGATCATATAAAGTATTTAACAGCAGACTTGGCTTAGACACCAGTCTTGCAATACTGTCCTCTCCTGGAATCACAGACTTATATCCATATATGTTTTCTCAGGGACTCAATGAGTATGCTCAGGAAGATTGAAACGGGCTGGGCTTGGAGACAATGGTTAGAGTCGCTGAGTAGGTCTAAGCTGACAAAAAACAGTTTTATTTTTGTGCCAGGGCGTGCATATGTAAAGGAAAATTAATGCACAGATAGGCTTGCAGGTATGGCTGCTGTAAAAGCAGGCAAGTCATGGACCAGGCTGATATTATAAATTCCCTAAGGTAGAGAGGGCGTGTACATGATTCAAGTAATAGTGTTGAATCTACAACACTAAGCAGACTGCAAGAATTCCAAGTCAAATGTGGTGTAGCTGGACAAGAACACAATGCTGATAGCCAAAGAAAAATAGTAAACCAACAAAGAACGAGGGTCATTAGTCGTCACACACTGAGAGACATACTGAGGAGATCGGGGCACTTATGGACTAATTGGTTCAATGTGCAGTGATGATGATCCAACGACTATACTAAACTGAATTGTTTATTGTCTATTCCCAGGTGGAAGATGTAATTGGTTGTCCACTCTTGCTGTTAAGTGTAGGGATGGGAGCTTTAATTTTGCATTCTAGGGCCAGATAAGTCGCCCTGGTTGTGTTATATCCGTGTTTATATACTGAATAGTTCAAATTCTAATATTATTCTCCTTTGCAAATTTGTCTGCACTTATCATTTCATAGTACACCAGAGTGTGATTGCGACCATTGGAGTATAATTCATTTTCTTGCAGCCACCTTGCTAAGATCAGAAGTGGAAGTTTATCACCCTTGCAGTACAGATAGTTCATCCGTGAAGATCACCACCTGGTTAATGATGAGTTGCTGTCATTCAATATGTATGCAATCTGATGTAGTGATTAAACCTAGCTATATAGTTGAAAATCAAGTGTTTAAGAGCCTTTTTTTTCTGGTCAACATATGGTTGTGAGACATGGACCATTGATATAGTGGCGGAGAAGATCATTAATGCCTTTGAATACAAATTCTACAGAAGATTACTTAGTATATCATGAACAAGGGAAAGAACAAATTCTTCTACAACAGCTTGATATTAGAGAGAGTTGGCTATTAAAGAGCATAACATCAAAGAAAATTAAATATTTCGGACACATCAAGTGACATGAGTGCCTAGAGATGGTAATTTTGGAGTGAATGGTGCCTGGAAGAAGATTGAGAAGAAGACCTAGAAGAGCGAGGGTGCAAGATGTCATTGACGATCTGAGAAAGAGTGCTGCTGACTCCGGTCAACTTGTACAGAATAGAGAATTTTTCAGGACTACTGTCATGGGAGACAAGTTCCAGAAGGGACAAGCTACTTGATGATATAGTTGAAACAGAATTTGCTAGTGGGAATAAAAACTTTATTGTTTAGATATGAATTTAACATGACAGCTCCTCTATTCTTAACTGCATTTATTGCTGATACCTCCGTATATGCTTGTATCCATGATTGGGGTACAAGCTACCATGATAGGGGTCCTGGTTTCGTAGAGGTTAGGTGCTCACCTCTTGTTCCAAAGGTACTTTGTTCGCTGCCTCGTGGAGCCATCATGATATTTTCCCAGAAATTCTTGATCTCAGTGTTGGTGAGATCGCATTCTTAGTCCTATTGGAGATGGATGATGAGAAATATTGGTTCATAAACAACATCATTTTTCAGAAACTGAAATATTTTGATCACATTAATCATCACAGCGGTTTCAAGAGAGCAGCAATAAGGACATGGTTCTTGGAAAAGGAGACAGTGGTCAACCACAATGCAGGTAGCAATAGGATGTAAAAGAAGTCCTGGGTGAAATCCCATTTCAAGAGGTAGAATCGTATACATACTTGGACAGCAATATAGACAAAGAGGGTGAAACAGATAGGGATGTCAAAATAAATATACAGAAGGCAAGAGGAGCTTTCATTGAACTGGGAAACATATGGAAATCTCATAATCAAGGTGCGTGTCCTTTATAGGACGTTGCTCTCTTTGCAGCGCATCTGAAATTCACGCCGTCTCTAGCCAGTTACCCACTTCAGTCGATGGTCATATTCATGGTTTCTTTAATGTCTTGTAGCCATCTTCTTCTTGGTCTGCCTCTGGGACCCCGCCCTCTAATATTGTTCTTTCCATGCCATTGAGATGCTTGATGTGACCAAAGTATCTATGGAAGTCTAAGGAAATCAAATCTAGAACAAAAATTAGCATATTTAACTTCAGTGTTAAAGCAGTTCTGCTGTATTGGTCAGAAACATGGAGAACTTCTAAAATAATAACGCATAGACTGCAAACATTCATCAACTGGTGTCTATGTAGAATAGAGGGACTTAGATGGTATGATAGGGTCACAAATGAGGAACTTATGGAGAGAAAACAAGACAGATTTCAGTGAACCAAGAGGTTAAAAAAAACTGTGGCATTTGGATAGGACACACTTTGCAAAACCTGAGGGAATATAACACGAAGGGTCCTTTCCTGGAACCTGCAGGGACTGCAAAGAAGGGGAGGCCGAGAAATATATGAAGACAGGATTTGAAGGCAGAGATCAACAATATAAAGAAGAGCTGGAGAGAGCCGCAGGAGATAGCTAGAGATATGAAGATTTGACATGACTTGGTTGAGGGCCTATGCCACAATTCTGGGTCAAAAAGGAAGAGGGAGAGAGAGATAGTACCACATCCACTGAGTTATATTGTAGCAGTGTGTTAGATCTGATTGGTCATAAGGTAGACCATCAGACCTGACGCATGCTCATCATGGTGGTTTGGTATCTCCTTCATCATTATGAACACTTTCTGCCATCATTAATAGCATTCGTAGTTTCCATAGCAATTGAGTTTTAAACTCTCCTGAAATAGGTCAGAGCCAAGTTTCTACAAAGGCACCACTGTCTTGTGATGGATTCTCCACTCCCAGAGCTGTTGTTGCTGCAGTGAGTATGTTTTTAATGTGAGGCAGTTGTTTTTTTTGCAATGTTATTTATATTATGCTGAGAGAAACATTGTCTATATTTTTCTGACAGTCTCTTGTTTTTCTTGGTGAATTTTTTCACAGGCCACCATGAGTTCAGAAGAATGGGAAGATAGAATACAGTCAGACGAGACCACATCATCAGCATACTCCAGTAACACTGACTTGGACTCTGAAGAGAAAGTTGAAGAAGAAGAAAGAACTGAATACACAACTAGTACTCTCCATGTCATCAACTTGTTGCAACCAGTAAGTCTTCAGATTTTCAGAATATTATAGAATTAAATTTTCTATTATCTAATTGTGGGTGTCTCTGGCTTAAGCGGTAGTGAGCTCGATCACAACCCAACCTGGTTTAAACTTCACGACGGGCAGTTTATAAGCAAATTTGTTCCAGCTGATCAACCCAAGAGTACTTGATTCAAACATCACGACGGACAGTTCGGAAGCAAATTTGCTCCAGTGGATTTTTACAAACGGTAAAAATAGACCTCATCGTTCAGAAAGCAATAGCAAACAACAGAACATATAAGTGGTGCCTAGAAAATCGACAACTCGTTTATTGTGGTTGATGGCGACATCCTGTATAGGATATGACACGATTTTAATTTTCATTATTTAATTTGTAAACATATTTTTCTTTCAACAAATTCAGTTTTTTTTGGTTGTGTTGTTGTTGGTCGTCATAGTTACATGATTATCAGAAATATTTCTTGTTCATGCATTGTTGTCATTATATTTAATAATCATAATAGATTTATTATTATTTGTTGTGATTCACCTGCATTTGTTTTATTCTTTAGCTTGGCTTAATTACTTCCTTCTTGTGCTGAAATAGTTGCCTTAATGTTAATATTTATCAACTTTATTTTTTTCCGCCATGTGTTGCTGGGGCTTGCAAGGGAGCAATGAATAGTAATACTGCAACCTACAATGCATGTCGAGGGGAGGTGAATGGTATCCGGGTTGCCATTTAGGGGTCTCCGTGGCAGGGAGGTTAGGTATTATCCTCTCTTCCCAAAGGTACTAGGTTAGCTCCCTTGTGGAGCGATCTGGATATTTTCCCAGAAATCCCTGATCTTAGTGTAGGTGAGATTGAGTTCCTAGTTCTATCGCTGATGCACGATAAAAATGTAGGTCTCTTGTTCAAGTTGATCATGTAAAAGAACCCTTGACATTAAAAACTGAGAAGAGCAGTCTGGAAAGCTGCTGCAAAAAGTGCTAAATTCATTAGAAAATTTTTATATAAAATTCCTACAAAATATTTTCACCGTCTTCAGAATTAAACCGGTGACCGTCCACGTGCTGAGATCTTCCTGTGTAAGAAAGAGATCGAGTACACATTGTTACTTACCAAAGTGCAATGACGATGGTCCAATCAATCAATCAATCAATCAATCAAGACATGATTGAAGTTGGATAAAATTCACCAACAGAACTGATTAATTCCTTGTGAACCAAATGCCACACTACGTGGCTTCGGGTTAGATGCCTTTTTACCAGGAGCCAAACTAAAGGCTGTTTTTATTCTAAAATAAATGGCTTGTAAAAACATGGCTTTTGTCCTGATACACTAAGAGTTAAACAACCACTAAAGATAACAGTTTTAATGTTACTATTAGTTGCTTGTTTTATTATGAACATGGATGAATCTCACCAAATTGATGTTGTACTTTTATATATACACTTAGAATCATTGTTTTACTCATTTTCTTGTAGTCATCAAATCTTTTGTTGTTGTCTACCATTAGTTAACCAATTTGTTTGAAACATTACATATGTGTTGCCGGGGTCCTAAAGGGGAGTAAAGAATAGTAACACTGTGTCCTACAATGCATGTCATAAGAGGCATCTGAGGTAGGGGCCTAGTGAAGCTACCCGAATAGCATCGCAGAAATCGGATGTGCTGGCCTACTTGTAGACGCATAACTGGCACAATGTACTATCGCTCTTAGGCTCAGGTCACATACAAATCACAAAGAGTGGTTAACAAGTGGTTGATATGGAGCATTCGATGAAGAAGAAAAAGTTAGAAACATACTCAATTATTTGATGTTTTTTGAGTGTTCTGTAAGTAAAAATGTTGTGAGAATATAAGATGAAGCTCAGGATGTACAAAGCGGAGGTTCCTGCTGCAGGTTTTGTATAGATTCAGAGCATTTGTCTTATGATAGAGAGAAATTCCAAAGTACTATTGTGGTGGCAAAGTTATGTACATGATAAGCTATCCGGTAAATGTTTTAACAGACAGTTTAATGCAATTCAAGTAAAGACTGGGTTAAAATGAGAGTCATTGTGGTATGAAAAAATCTCACTCTTGTAGTTGAGTTTAATCCTTGTGTCTCTAGTTACATAGCTGCCTGTGGGTTGCCGGGCCCTCAAGGAAATAAAGAATAGTAGCACTGTGACCTGCAGGTCATGTTGTAAGAGGCAACTGAGGTAGAGGCCTAGGAAGCTACCTAGTAAATAAAAAGCGTAACAGAAATCGGATGTGCTGGCCTATTTGTAAGTGCATAACTGGCATAAGATACTATTGCTCTTAGGCTCGGATCACATGTAAATCACAAAGAGTAGTTAACAAGGGGTTGATATGGAACATTCAAAGAAGAAGAGTTACATAGCAAGTGCACTAGCTGGTCACAATAGTATCACAACTATCATCCTTAGATGGAAAGAAAGAAAGATCACAACGTGTGAAATGAACAGTTTAAAAAAAAACTGTGAATGTTACAAGACAGGATAGATTGAGAAATGAGAACATTTGAAATATCGTTGGAATCACATCATGATTAATCACAAATAAAATAGTTCAGTCACCTAATGAGAATTAAACCAGATTTACTACCATCTAGCGCTTATAACAAACCGGCCAACCAGGATGCAGAACCAGAGGGAGACCAAGAACCAGATGGATAGGTACTATCACAGATATCTTACGACAATGAAGACTACTAACAACTACAGACGGAACACACCTGACACCGGATAGAAAACTAAAACTCCCCACAACGCTTCATGGCACATGTGGATAAGTCAAGACAAAACTATCAGTATTCTGCTACCACAGAAAGCTCACCATGTATGAAATGAAATACTTGAGGTAGGCAGTGGGGGTCACCAGAAAAGAGACTATAAAACGAGGACATCAGAAGCAAAATGGACATAATTTCATGCACTGAATACATTGAAAGACGACAAAGGCAGTGGTTTGGACATTTAATTAGAATGGAATACAACCAACCACCAATAACAGCATACAATAAAAAGAGATCAGGTACTATAGCCAAGAGAAGATGAAGAAAAAGATGGATAGAAAATATCAAGACCACACTAAATAAACGTGAATATAACACAACAAGGGTGACTCATCTGGCTCTGGAATGTAAATTAAAGCTCCCACCCGTACGCTTAACGGCAAGAGTGGACAACCAATTCCATCATCCACCTGGGGAAAGACAATAAACAATAGTTAGTGTTTTACAACTGTCCTTGATAGTTTAAATATTGTTCTGTTAAACCCTCCACTCTTTGACCAGCAGTGATCATAGTATATGTGTATTCCTATAATTTGCATGCTCTCGTATATTTGTTTATTGTGAGAACCATTAGTCATTTGATGTTGACATTTTGTACACTTATTTCTCATGTTTTCAAGGGTATGCAGCCCAGCTGCGTTCCACCACCCCTTCAGGTATCCATATAATATATTCCATACTAAAACTTATGTGCTTATTCAACCAATCATAATGTATAGTATTTATTCATTGCTTTCATATATCTACACATATAGACAATAGTTTATTTTCAACTTTTGCTTTTAGTTAAAAATAACCACCAATAGTTGCTAGTTTTTTAATTATTTTCGGAGGAATGCAAGCCCAAAACAAATGCTTGCAGAAAATATTTACACCAGGCCGTAAGGCGCATAACACGGTGCAACGACCCCTCACAATAAGGAATGGGATAGCGAATTCTACGGTCGCTGATCAGCCTCAGAGATTTAGCCACGCTGTAAGAATGCCGGACCTACCATCACGAGGGGGCCAAAACTAAAGAAGTGTTCCACTTACACCAGCATCCAAGACAAACTGTATGGCGTGGCTGATAATCTGAGGCAGATGGCTGCCTTTATTAGAGAATCAAAATCCCATTCTAGTGAGAATGTAGAAGAAGAAGAATGATTATTCGCTTATCAGATATATTGAGGGGCGTCTGGCCGCTTGGATTAGAGCAAGGCTCCCATGCAGGAGACATGTGTTCAATTCACGGTAAGACCAAGGATTTTTTTCTGTTGTGGACATAAATGAAAATTCCTAACATAAATAGCTTCGCAGCAACTGCACTAGCATTGCGACCATTAATTTCATCAGGCTCTTGTCCCACCTGTTCTACACCGTCTTAAAAAGTGGTACTATAGCCAGTAATGACAGTTTAAAAAAAAATTATATTGAGGTCATAGGATGGACACATATTGTTGTCTTTTTAGTGAGATATTTTTTGTGGGTTCTTAGAGAGAAAAGAAACTATTGTTACTGCCTGTAATAGCCATTTTTAGAACGGTGTAGGACAGGAGGGACATGAGCTTGATAAATTTAATGGCAGCATAGCTAGTGCAGTCACTCCGAAACTGTTCAGGTTATGAATTTTCTTTATGTCCCCTGCAAAAACTCCTGGCCTTACTGTGGATTGAATACAGGCCTCTTGCGTGTGCACAGCTCTCTAATCCATTCAGCTCAACACTAATTTTAGGTTCTATTTATATTTCTAGTTAACTAAGAGCAAAGAAAAAACCCACGGATTTTGTCACTCATCGTTATATTTTTCATAGTTTTTTCATCCTGATAGCTATATTAGCATATAAAGTAAAAAGTAAAGAACATGTAAATATGGTGTTATTCTCATAGTTTTCTTTAAATAATGGCTCATAATGGGGGGCACATGGTCAACATATCTTTATGTCCCAGAGCATGCAACATGTACCATCTCTGCCTCAAAGGCTGGCTGTAATGGTTTTCCTACAAGTTATGTCCCTTGCCCTGGTGGGATAGTACACTGTGCCTGACTACTGCCTGCTCCCCTCCCAATTGTATCTCCATCTTCCCCTTGTTCTACTAGAGCGGTATGGAGAAATTAGCGGTATGGAGAGACACATACTAAAGAGAAGATCCGATCACTTATGGACTAATTGGTTCAATGTGCAGTGATGATGATCCAATGACTAAACAAAACATTCTTTCTTTACTCTAATCCTGTTTTGCCTCATAGAGTCAGGATAAGGATAGATTTATAGAACAAACTTTTGTGTGTGCTTCATAAACAGTGTTTTTCATCACCTCTGTTATCCGTGAGGTCCACCTTTTGTGTAGATGGCCTTTTGCTTTGTAACCACTTCTTCTTCAAACGCTCCATTTCTATTACTTGTTATGCCCGAGTGGTTACCAGGGCCCAAATTTGGGGTGTAAAGAATAGAACCACTGTTACCTGCCACGCATGTCGTAAAAGGCGACTAAGGAGGATTTGTTGAAATTGGATGCATGTGTCCGCTAGGGATTGCTAACCGAAACAAATGCTTGCAGAAAACGGATGCACCAGGCCGTAAGGCGCATAAACATGGTGCAACGACCTCTCACAATGAGGAATGGGATAACGAATTCTACGGTCGCCAATCTACCTCGGAGATTTGGCCGCACAGTAAGAATGTCAGACCTACCATCACAAGGGTGGCCATAACTTACTGCGGGAAGAGGTCGGCACAAACGAGGAAGCAGAAATTATAGGAATTATATCCTACAGAACTGCCCCAGTATGCAGACTTGAGAAGAAAGAGGTGGCCCACTTATACTAGCGTCCAAGACAAACTGTATGGCGTGGCTGATAAACTGAGGCAGATGGCTGCCTTTATTAGAGAATCAAATCCCAATCTAGTGAGAACGCAGAAGAAGAAGATTACTTGTTAATCACTTTGTATGATCTGTATGGGATCTGAGCCTAAGAGTGATTGTATACTGTGCCAGTTATGCGCCTACAAGTAGGCCAGCACATCCGATTTCTGAGGCACTTTTTATTTACTAGACTAACTTCCCTAGGCTCCTACCTCAGTTGCCTCTTACAACATTCCGTGTAGGTCACAATGGTACTATTCTTTGCTTCGCTTGTAGGCCACTGCACCATACGGGCATTGCTTTGTAACAAAACATATGTATATTAGTGTTATCAATAACTTCCAAATGTATGTTCTTCATGTTGTATTTTGCCCACTGGTTTGTTATCAGCATTTCTCTCCTGCTAGTAAATCTTGTATTTGAGTGTATTAGCCCAGGCTTTATGCTGCCTTCATTTGAACAAATTACTCTATTTGCTTTTTGATATTTCATACGTATAACATTTAGAAGCAGTAGTTTGATATTTTGTTTATGTGTTACATATCTTTGTAAAGTAGATCATCTCATTCTTCTTTGTAGAATATCTGAGATTTATTATTTGCAGTATGTCATCATATATTCTTTATTTATATGGCATATACCTTTTTCGTTATATATCATATACTTTTTCTGGATGGAATATCACATACTCTTTCTGGATGGAATATCACATACTCTTTCTGGATGGAATATCATATACTCTTTCTGGATGGAATATCACATACTCTTTCTGGATGGAATATCACATACTCTTTCTGGATGGAATATCATATACTCTTTCTGGATGGAATATCACATACTCTTTCTGGATGGAATATCACATACTCTTTCTGGATGGAATATCATATACTCTTTCTGGATGGAATATCACATACTCTTTCTGGATGGAATATCACATACTCTTTCTGGGTGGAATATCATATACTCTTTCTGGGTGGAATATCATATACTCTTTCTGGATGGAATATCACATACTCTTTCTGGATGGAATATCACATACTCTTTCTGGATGGAATATCACATACTCTTTCTGGATGGAATATCACATACTCTTTCTGGATGGAATATCACATACTCTTTCTGGATGGAATATCACATACTCTTTCTGGATGGAATATCACATACTCTTTCTGGATGGAATATCACATACTCTTTCTGGATGGAATATCATATACTCTTTCTGGATGGAATATCACATACTCTTTCTGGATGGAATATCACATACTCTTTCTGGATGGAATATCACATACTCTTTCTGGATGGAATATCACATACTCTTTCTGGATGGAATATCACATCTCTTTCATATATTTTAATACTCTTTTTTATGGAATGTCCATTCACTTTGCTATTTTTAAATATCATATACTCCTGCTTTTTTTATGGAATATCACATACTCTTCCTTGCAAGCTTCAATTGTCACTTATCATCATTGCACTGTTTTTACTCAGAATAAATTTTCAAGTATAATTGAAATGTAATTTTTAAAAATAAATAGGTAAATATATGTATAGTCTAATGTAAATATATAGAAAACAATTTTAATGTATTTGAAAATAGATCTCTGTGAAAAATAATGAAAATAACATGAAACGAATTCAGGAGAAGTGATGAAATCAGAGAAATGTCTGGTAACAACTGTTATAAGGGGGAAAATATGGGATATGTTGGACACACCTTGAGAAGAAAGGATAAAAGAATATCAAAGCAGGCATTGAGATGCAAAGAATTCAAGAAAGAGAGGATGACTTAGGGAGACCCTGAAGCGAACTTTGCTGAGAGAGGCAAGAAATATCAGTCACAGTTCCATGGAGGAGATTAAGCGAATTGTCCAGGATGGAGAGCGATATGGAAAAATTACTTGCAGGCCCTATGCAACATATAACGGTACTAGAGGAATTATTATAATTATTATGTATAGTCTGAATCTATTCACTTTGCTAATGTTGTCATTGCTTCAATGTGAAGGTAAACCGTTTGAGAGAATTCATAACTGTAGAATGTTGGTGTAGTCAAGTGATTGGAGTACTGAAACATGATTTCTACCTACTGTATAGAATATCCAAACAACTGTGAGGCTACTCTCTATCTATCTCTCTCTCGATCGTTCTTTTTCTGCCATTTTGATCATTCTTATTGTGATATATAAACAGCCTTTGCCAAACGTATTTTTACATCACATCTTCAGTACCATTTGGAGCTCTGGCGCTTGTCCTTCGGCGATGTGTCCGATTTCAACCAGCGTATATTGGGTTCGCTCTCCGTCAGCCTTTGACTGTCCCCAGCCGACCTGCAAGGCAGCAGACTGACTGGCTAAAAAAGATACTGCAATTTAGCGGTAGGATGTACCAGTTACTCATCACCCTAAGAAATGGATGATGAAATATATACAAATACCGCCAATACCAACACCAGACGACTACCTAACTATAAATAGATTCAAATAAGTTGTCATTTTGAGCCTCATAACAGGTCACAGCTGACTCGACAACCACAGGTATAAAGAATTCAAAATTGGCAATTCAGTCAGATGTACATATTTACTTATTCTAATGTTGTGAGACAAAACAGGATTGTAGAAAAGAAATTAAGTACATATGTACAG
Source organism: Arion vulgaris (assembly GCA_020796225.1). Lineage (NCBI taxonomy): Eukaryota > Metazoa > Mollusca > Gastropoda > Stylommatophora > Arionidae > Arion > Arion vulgaris. The sequence continues at coordinate 60,636,786 of CM036755.1, read as the reverse complement.
GTGCCAAAAGCTGCGGAGCAAATACATAAAGGCTGCCCTGAATAACGATATTCTGAAGTAAACTCACTGGACCAGGGAAACAACACTGGAAACAAAACTAGGCTGTCCTCTGTAAGAACTACAAAAAACAGTGAGATATATCCAAAAGACAGCCAATAGCTTGTCCTGAACAGAACTTTGCCATCCTAACAGTTCTTTGGAATTTGTCTCTCTCATGGGCAGATGCCCCACATTCGCTAAATCACCAGTTATATCCTGAATCCATCTTCTACATGGTCTTCCTTTTCTCATCTCTAATAGGTTTCCTCCCTCCACAATTATCCTTTCCAATTACTTGTATCCTCTCATACATCACCTTTATTCAGATTAGCATTTGTTTCTGTATGCCACCGACAGAAAAAACTCCTTAGCCTTACTGAAGATTGAACTCAGGTTTCCAAAATGGGAGCCTGCATTATGTATAATGATGGAATAAGTAATGACTGACAGAAGTTAACATAAATAAACTGTCTAAGACAACATCATCATCATCAAGTGCCGGCTGGCATAGGCGATCATGGATCTCCACAAATCTCTGTCATTGGTGTTTGCTATCAACTCAGATGTTGACACTCTACCGTGCCATGAAGTGTCAGGCTATCCAAAATTTCTTTCTCTGTCTTCCTCTGTCTCGTCTACCCTCGATTTTACCAAGAGGATTTGATAAGACAGCATGTACTTCCATTTTTGTTAGTTAACCAATGTGAGACTAGAAACCAGTACAATGTTCTCAAATAATTTATTTCTCTTCCATTCATTCACAGCAAGTTGGATCTCCAAGTAGCTCAGGAAATATCACACAGCCTGACAGAGGTATGATAACAATATTTGTTTGATATATGTATGTGTGAGTGTGTTACATATGATAGTGTATGATAAAATTGTATATATATATATATATGTGTGCATTACATACATATGGGTGTGAAGCATGGACATTTAATAAGGCATTGGACAAACATGTGTTTTTAATATAAGTGTTACAGAAGGGTCCATGGTATATCATGGACAGAGAAGAGAACAAATAGATCTATCCAGAAAGAACTCAAAATCAAAGAAAACTGGCTAATGCTACAAATAAGAAAGAGAAAATTGAGATATTTTGGACATATAAAAAGACATGAAGGGCTGGAGAAGACCATCATGAAAGGAGGCATACTGGCAAATAGAGGAAGACCACGGAGAAGGTGGATTCAGGATGTAACTGATGGTTGGAACATGACGGCTGCAGAGGCAGGACATCTGGCCTATGAGAAAGAGAAATTCTGGAGGACTGTTGGGGTGGCAAAGTTCTGCTCAGGACAAGCTATCTGATGATGATATGATACACATCCTACAGTTAGACTGAACAGACACCTAAACAGACAAAAACTAGTTCCATCACCCACATGTGCATGTGGAAAGACAGCACAGACAGTCGAACACATCCTGCAAGATTGTCACCTGACGAAGCAACTGCGGAAAGAACACTGGTCAACGGAGACAGACATCCATACAAAGCTGTTTGCAAACTTTGATGAACTAACAAACACAATAACATACATCCAAAGGACTGGACTCATTGTGTAGACATTGAGCATCAGTGAACGAGAAGAAGAGGAAGATCAGTTTCAGTCTCCGGTTTCATCTGCAGCAACTGTGGCAAGAATTGCCACTCCAGAATAGGCCATTATGGTCACAAGAGACGTTGTGATTCAGCGCATAACAAACTATGTGATGCAAAACCTATTGTCTCCTGAGACAGAGGCCAATGAATGAATGGATGAACATATGACAGAATTTTATATACATGTATATATATGTGTGTGTGTGTTACATATGATAGCCTTCCTTCCTCCTTCCTTTCGTTCACTTGAAATATTGTCTATATTCAATGTTGTCGCTTGTATATACTTCACTGTCTTTTGTAGCTCACATAGAGGTCCATGTAGTTTTATATTGAGTGTTGTTTCGTTAGGTCAGTAAGTTTGTCTCAGTAAATCATATTCGGGGCAGTCTATGTGCTCTGCAGTCTGATGTGCCTGTCCACTAGGCTGAATTGCCAATCTTGAATTGTGTATACTTGTGGCTGCGGAGACGATTGTGTCCTATTCTAAGGTGCAGAAATATGATAGCATATAATAGATTTTCAAAGTTTATGAACTATGACTCAAAATTCTTTATTTATCGGTGAATTTAACTTTTAGCCCTAATTTTAATGCACATAATTGTTAACCTTTGCTTGCTAAGTTTTCAAACCAATCAATCAATTATGTGTAGCGTCTGCATCAAAGATTGGCTGTAATTACCCTCTAACAAGTTATGTCCCCTTCCCCAATGGTACATTATGCCAGACTTTTGCCTGTCCGCCTCCTGATGTTTTTTTCCCCAATTTTCTTCAACAATCTCTCTGTCTTCCCTTTGCTCTCCTTCCTTCTACCTTTCTTCAGAAGGTTTTCAAAGGTCTTCTTTTCTCTAATCTTCTTTCCCTCAATTGACTTTATTGCATGGGTTTCCATGGCTCATCTGTCAGCAGAGATAGCATGCTATCTGCTGAGAGCATTGCACACAGCACGAACTCCATAGCTCCAGCAATAATCCTAGGGATCTCATGAAAAAATTGCATGTGTCTCGGTAAGGATTCGAACCCACAACCTTCAGTGCGACAGACAAACGACTTTTAACCACTTCGCCATTGAGACCCCCCAAAAGAGTCCCCCTGTCCTACACCGCCCTAAAAGCCAGTACTACAGGCAGTAACTACAGTTAAGAGTTATTTAATTGAGAAGAATATAGTATATTCAACTTGATACTTGTAGTCACTAACATCTGATAATTGTGTTTCTAACAGTGTCCTGTGTGATCTGGGAAGGCAGTGACTGTAAGAAAGTAGATCTGACAGCATTGGACATTGGTTGGGCTATTATAGACAAAGTGGACAGTCTACCAGAATCTTCCGATTATTTTCTCATTGGTCTTTCATTCTCATTTATCATCTGCGTGGTAAGTCATATGTTATTTTATGTATGCTCACAGTCATTACATAAGTTATCTTTGTGGGCGCATATGGCTTAGCGGTAGTGAGCTCGATTAGAACCCAAGAGTTCCTGGTTCAAACTCTGCGGCAGCGGGATATCCAATATTGAAGTCGCACTTCCCTAATTGTCACTGGTCGTAAAATTTCCTGGTTCACCTCCGTGGCAGTGGGATATTCGATAGAGAAGTTCCACTTCCATAATTGTCATTGTCCGTAAAAGTTCCTGGTTCATACTCTACGGCAGCGGGATATCCGATAGAGGTCGCATTTCCCTAGTTGTCACTGGCCGTAAAAGTTCCCAGGGTACAAGGACTTACGGCAAGTGGTTTGGACTACAGGTTTCATGACAAGATCACATTTGAAGAATCTAAACTTCAAGTACCTTTGGATTCGGCGAAGGCCGCCTGCATGGCGATGGACACCAGCCAAATGGTAAAGCAGGCTTTCAAGCAAAAATCAGTCAGAAGTCCCATACCATACGTCATGGCTAGTGCCCAAATTCACATCGGGTGAATACAGAAGAAGAAGCGGAAACTCTGGGCGCGGAGGTTTAGAAGCAAATTTGTTCAGGTGAATTTTACGAATAGTAAAAATAGTCCTCACCTTTCAGTAATCAATGGCAAACCATTTAATGTATAAGTGGTGCCTAGAAAATAATCAGCTCGTTTACTGTGGTTGATGGCAATGGACTCCCAAATGGGATTCGGGAAGAACAAAAGCTGTACAGACGCAATATTCGCCCTCAGACAGATAGTAGAAAGGACTGTCGAATCCGACAAACATCTACACGCTGCATTTGTAGATCAGGAAAAAGCGTTCGACCGCGTAGATAGGCACAAGTTGTGGAAAATACTAACAACCTATGGGGTTAATGAACACCTAATCAACCTTTGCAAGAACATTTATACTGACAGCCAATGTACGATTAGAACAAATACAGGATTATCAGAAAAGTTTCACATAGGGTCAGGAGTAAGACAAGGTTGCGTACTATCCTCGCTGCTATTCATCATGTACATTGACCACATTTGTAAAATAGCTAACACCAGCGAAGGAAACAACCTCGGAGAACTCTTAAATGAATTTCTTTCTGCAGACGATCAGGCAATCATATCAACAACAGAAGAACAGCTACAACAACACATCAACAGACTCCAGTTAGCATGTAACGAATACAACATGAGAATAAACATCAACAAAACAGAAGTAATGACATCGCCAGAGAAGAAAGCACTATCAATATCTCCATCGATAATCGCCTACTAAATCAAGTAAAAGATTTCACATACTTGGGGAGCATTTTTTCAGCAAATGGAAGAATAACTAATGAAATTCAACACAGATGCAACAAAGCAAATCAAATGATAGGGCAAATGGCACCAATTTTAAGATGCAAACACGTCACCATGAACACAAAAAGAGCAATGTTCAACACAATATTTCTCCCAACATTATGTTACCAGTGCCAAACCTGGACGCTGACAACAAACGATAGAAGAAAACTAGTCACAACAGAGATGAAGTGTCTACGCAGAATGCTGGGTGTAACAAGAAGAGACCGGTTGAGAAATGAAGACATCAGGAAAAAGTGGGTACAACATCAGTACTAGATTTCATCAAGAAACAACAAATTAAATGGTTCGGCCACGTAAGCAGATTACCACCAGACAGTGCACCCCAAAGAACAATGCTGCTCCGATACAATGGGTACAAAGCAAAAGGCGGCCACGCAAAAGATGGACCTCAGAGATAACAGAGCGACGAAAGAGACTATCTACGAAGCGCATACTAGAACCCGTTTTAGAAATTTCTTCCTGACCTGACACTGTGAGGCATACAGGATTCGAGGAAGAAGAAGATGGCAATGTATGGTAAAAGATATGCCACGATTTTCATTTTAATCTTTATATTGGGGAAGCATGTGGTTTGAGTGGATAAGAACTCTGATCTCTCATTTATGAGAACACAGGACCCAAACAGGGGCTGTTCTGTGATTTTTAGGAAAAGTTGCATCAAGGCAATATTTAGAGAGAATATATATATCTGATCTTCTTCTTCCTTCTTCTGCATTCTCACTAGATTAGGATTTTGTATTCTCTAAGAATACAAGGTGGCGTCTGTGGCCTAGGGGTTAGTGACTCGGTCTATTAACCCCGACGTTCTGAGTTAGAATCACGCTGAGGACAGTTTGCTTGCAAATTGTTTCCGTTGATTTTAACAAAAGGACGATTGGCGCCACCGCTCAGAAAGCAATGGCAAACTACTGAACGTATAAGTGGTGCCTAGAAAATCAACGACTTGTTTACTGTGGTTGATGTCTACGTCCTTTGGGATATGCCACGATTTTCGATTCTCTAAGAAAGGCAGCCGTGGGCCTCAGATTATCAGCCACGTCACACAGTTTGTCTTGTACGCTAGTGTAAGCTTGGACCTTTTTCTTCTCGTCTGCATGCTGGGGGCAGTTCTGTATGATATAATTCCTATAATTTCTGCTTCCCCGTTTGTGCCGACCTCTTCACGCAGTAAGTTTTGTCCACCCTTGTGATGGTAGGTCTGACATTCTTTGTGGCTAAATCTCTGAGGCAAATTGACGACCATAGAATCCGTTATCCCATTCCTCATTGTGAGGGTCGTTGCACCATGTTATGCGCCTTATGGCCTGGTGCATCTGTTTTCTGCAAGCATTTGTTTCGGGTTAGCATTCCCTAGCGGACACATGCATCTGATTTCAGCCAAACCTCCTTAGTCGCCTCTTACGAAATGCGTGGCAGGTAACATTGGTTCTATTCTTTACACCCCAAATTTGGACCCCGGTAACCACTCGGGTGATGTATAGATATATAATGCAGGTAGGCAGTAGTTTAATTAAATCTAATTTATGCTTATAGAATAAGGAAGAGATTTCTTGAGGCAGTGAAAAAAAACTCAACTATGAAGCACACTACCTTAGTGACCTGGAGAGCTATTCCGGCAGGTTTACCAAAGCCGGACAGGTCAAAGGAGAGAGATCAGACTAAATGTGCCCTTCTGGTCCTCCAAGTTGGGGGCTGTGCGTTAGGCTAACTACCCATCCATTTAAAAAATATCGTAGTTACAGAAAAATAAAACAAATTGTTCAAAGCTCAGGATATTCAGCTCAAATGTGAAATCTGTGTAGCTGTATGGCTCGAAAACGTAGTGAGTTACCACGTTAAATACAAATAAGATTCAGACCTTTGTCAGCGGATGCTTTTGGAGGATTCTCAGACTGAGATGGTATGATAGAGTTGCAAACACAGATCTGTGGATAAGAAAGGGACAGAAACACATGATGACCCAGGTTAAGGGGAGAAAATGGATATGGGTCTGGTATACCATATGGAAGACACAGTCGAGTGTCACTAGACAAGCACTTGAGTGGAACCCACATGAAAACAAAAAAGAGAACACCTTAAACAGACTTGGAGATGAAGTCTTCTTGAGGAACTGAAGATGCTCAACTGTCCTGGGAGACCATAAAGAGAACAACCAGAGACCGAGAAAAGTGCAGAACAACTGTTGAGGCCCTATGCTCCACGAGGAGCGGAGAGGAATAAGTAAGTTAGTATGAAGCCCGCACAACTGCCCGTTACAGAAATCTCTTCTTATCCTGACATTGGGAGGCAAAACAGGATTAGAGAAAAGAAACAAGAAGTAAAACATTAAAACCATTTGGCACTTCAATCATAAAGTCGTCATCACTAGTTCTGTCCTTTCATTGAAACAGATGCCTTTGGTGTTCCGAGCTTATGCCAGTAAAGATGCTGCAAATTTGGAAGACTTCTTGTCTTGGTCAGGGCTCATGACTAAGTTGATTGAGCTGCAGACAATCATCAAGAATGCCTACTCTTGGAGGTTTGTGTTTTTTTTAATAAATATTCTTTTGAACACACAGATATATTTGTACACGTGTCTGTGTTATATATTTTATTTAATGTAAGTACATGCTTGTAAAGTCGAAACAGTTTCTTGAGGTAGTAATACTGAATACTGTTTACCCAATCAGTGCAAAGTTTGTCTTCATTGGACCTCCTAAGCATACTTATTGAGTCTGTTACTATCATTGTACGCATCACTTTTTGTTCAGCCAGCCACACATTATTTAGTTTTTAGAGAGATAACATTATAAGGAGGAAAGAGACAGCAAGAAGTGGTCCATGGTTACTTTCTAGCATATCATCATCAAATAGCTTGTCATGAGCATGACTTTGCCAACTTTCACAGTTCTTCACTTTCTTATAGGTCAGATGTCCCACCTCTGCAGCGGCCATGCACAAACCACCAGTTACATCCTGAATCCATCTTTTGCGTGGTCTTTCTCTTCTCCTCTTTGCCGGGATGCCTCCTTCCATGATGGTCTTCTCCAGCCTTTCGTATCTTTTTATATGTTCAAAATACCTCAATTTTCTTATTTGTAGCATCAGCCAGTTTTCTTTGATTTTGAGTTCTTTCTGTATAGATCTATTTGTTCTCTTCTCTGTCCATGATATACGGAGGACTTTTCTGTAACATATTCAAAAGCACATATATGTTTTTCTAATGACCATGATAAACAACATAATATAATTAAGATTTGCTACGCCAACCTTTGTAAGAATCATACATAATCTGAACAGAATGATCCAAGACATGACATTTTATATTTACATAGACAGATGATCTGTTGTTTATAACTCTTTTTCTATTTTGTATTGATTGATTGATAGGACCATCATCATTGCACTTTGGAGAGTAACTATGTGTGCTCCAATCTCTTTCTTGCACAAGAAGATTTCAGCTGCAGTGCACGAACCCCATAGCACCTGTAAGGGTCCAGAATGCAATTTTGAAGATGGTGAAGATATTTATGTAGGAATTTTATTTATAATCTTTTCTAATGAATTTTGTCAGGGCAGCGGCTTTCCAGCCTGCTCTACTCAATTTTGAACTGCCAAGGGTTATTTTACGTACTCAAATTGAATGTAGGACCTACGTTTTATTGTTCATCTCCAATAGAACTAGGAACCCGATGTCACCTACACTGAGATCAGGGATCTCTGAAAAAATATCAACTTTATCCATAAATTTTTTATTATCTACAGGCAATACCTTTTGATGGTCAATGGAATACTACAGAGGTTTTTCTTAAGTTTGATATTCTTCTTCCTTCTGTCAGTGGCTGATCGAACGTTTAAGCAGGTAAGAATATATTTATTATTTCGGCTAGGTTTTTTGACAATCAGAATATAAGATCATTATTAATTTTTACATGTAGCACTTGCTCTTCTTCATCTTTCAACTCCCAATGGAGCACAGGTCTTCAACATACTTCCTCCAGCTCTTCCTTTCTCTTGCCTTTCATTCAAATTCTTTCCATGTCCTGGCTATCCTTTTAATATCAGTCTCCAGCTCTCTTCTCTGTGTATTTCTAGGCCTTCCCCTACTTCTCTTTCCCTACGGGTTCCAAAACAGTGCCTGTTTTGCACTGCTTCCGGTCAGCCATATCAATGTGTGTCCTATTCATCTCCAGCTTCTCTTACGTAGCTCACTTTCTACTGGTATCTGCTTAGTTCTTTCTCTTGAGTTCATCTTTCGTAATCTTATCATACCATTTCAGTTAGTTCTTTCTTTGAGTTCATCGTTTGTAATTTTATCATACCATCTCAGTCCCTCTTTCTTATGTAAACATCTATTTGCAAATGACTGTAGTTTAGGTGGCATTTGGTGGTTGTGGAATATTTTTCAGACAGTAATGGCTCTTAGGTACATTCAGCCTGAATTGGGTACCAGGAAAAGCACTGGAAAGTAAAGTTGACTTAGGCTAGTGGTCTGGGTTCAATTCCAGACATGGGCGTGGAATTTTTTCAAACTATAGCGGCTCTCAGGCCAACCCAGCCTCAATTGGGTACCAGGAAAAGTACTGGGAAGTAATGGCGGTCTGCTTGATGTTGACCACGTCACCCATCGTGTGCTGGTGGTTAATGAAAAATACGGACTTAACACTGTATTACCCTATATACCACTTGGTATAAAAAGTATTCCTTTTCTTTTTTTTTTCTTTTTAATGTTGGTTATTATGATGCAGGAGTCATCTGCTGAAAGAAACTAAGCAGCTGTTGGTCTGCCTGAATTGCAGTATAGTTGATTCTGGTAACCAATAAATATCTTTTGAAAGCATTTATTCCCATTATTTTAACACTTTCTCGATTTTTTCTCCATCTCCCAGCGTCTACTGTATGCTAAACACTTCAGCTACCTGACATCCTCAAGGCGAGCCCGTAAGTTTTCTATGCCTCACTTCAGGTTGAACAAAGTCCGCAACATCAAGATTTGGCTGTCACTGAGATCCTACCTGAAGGTTAGATTATTTTTTTCAATCTTAATATTTTATTGATCTATTCTTCTTCTTCAAACACTCCAATTCAACCACTTGTTAACCACTCTGTGTGATCTGTATGTGATCTGAGCCTAAGAACGTTTGTACATTGTGCCAGTAATGCACCTACAAGTAGGCCATCACATCCAATTTTTGCAATGCTTTTTATTTACTAGTGTAGCTTCTCTAGGCCCCTACCTCAGTCGCCTCTTAGGACATGCCTTGTAGGTCGCAGTGTTATTATTCTTGCGAACCCCAGCATTACACCAGCGTGTTTGCATTATTATTCTAGTGAGAACCCAGAAGAAGATTAACTAACATAGAATACTGCACATCTGTATAGGATTTTGCCTTCTAGCTATGTTTACAGCCTAGCCATGTTTACAGCAGTCTTATGGTCTACATAAATGTTGATGATTTTACCCCAGAAATTGTCATATCATTATAAGTAATGTAAAAGTTGTGATTTGTATTTGACTGATTGTGCGTTTTATTTATCTGTAGCGCCGAGGCCCCCAGCGATCAGTGGATGTGATTGTGTCAGCTTGTTTCTTGTGTGCAGTCTGCACGGTGTGTCTCATTTCCCTACAGGTAATTATATCTGCTTCTAATTTTTGTTTTAGTTATTGGTTACTGAACGGATGTCACAACACTCTGGACAGACCCATAGGTGCTCAGTCTTCCCCATCAAATGTTGAAGGGTTTAAAAGGGGTTTTAAAGCCGAGGATTGACTTCATTGCACCGGGTTTTACCCCATATGGCTCGGTCCTCTCCGCAGAAATGGCACGCCATCTGCCGAGAGTATTGCACAAAGCACGAACTCCATAGTTTCAGCAACAATCCTAGGGGTTTCTGAAAAAAAAACTGCACTCGTGAACAGAACGGCGCGGTCCGAATTCGAACCCACGACCTTCGACTCACAAGGCAAAGGGCTTAGCCACAGAGGTGGCTCGCTGGTTAAAAATGCTCTTTTCTCTGCCCCTCAAGCATCTAACTCTACTTGTACCTGTAGTTCCAAACTCCTTAAATCGTTGGATTGATTCAACATCTATATTAGTGTCCTCAACCAACAGTAGGTCACCAGGAGACAGAACATCCCCCTTATCTAACCTAAACTCCCCAATAATTGATGCTTTCGATGCAAGCCTGGCCGCTCTCTTGTTGCTGTGAACACCCACATGCCCAGGACAGTATATCCACATGAGTCTCTTAAGGTTGGACATTTTCATTTCAAATAAACTATTTTGTACCTATATAAAGAGATAGAAAGAATATTATGCCCAAACTGTAGATATAAGTTAATAAATGAAAAGATAATTATTGAAATAGATGATTTTGTTGGAAACTTAAATTGATAAATGACAAGATAGTAGTACACTACCAGTCATTAAGAATCAATCAATCAAGTGCCTGTCTGATGGTGTAGGCGATCATGTCTCTCCACAACCCTCTTTCCTTGATGCAGATAATCAGTTTTGACGTAGATCTTTTTTAGAACCATGATGTCAGACCATCCAATATCTTCTCCCTCTGTCTTCCACGATATCTCTTTCCTTGAATTTTACCTGTTGTCACCAAGTGTTCTAAATCTTCTCTTTGCATTATATGCCAGAAGAACCTTGATTGTCTGATTCTTATTCTTTTGATAAGGTTTCTTTTATGCAGAGTTGTTTTAAAAGTAAGAATATATTGCAGTAAGAATAAGATTTATTAAATGCTAATATTCTCTTTCAGATGTTGAAGGACACAGATAGCTACCTGGATTATTTGTGCAACTGGGAACTTCTGGTATGGTGTACAGCTCTGGGTGTGTTTCTGATGCGATTCATGACTGTAGGACTGAAGATCAATAAGAAATACCGGAACCTTTCTGTCTTAATCACAGAACAGATCAACCTCTACCTTCAGATGGAGCAGAAACCTCACAAAAAGGAAGAGCTTATTCTAGCTAACAATGTCCTGCGTTTGGCTGAGGATCTTCTAAAGGTTTGCATCATTTTTTTAAAAAACAATCATCATCCTGGTTTCTTTCATTATTAGTTCAGGACAAGTTATATATTAGTGTCTTCTTCCTCACTTGTTCTCATACAACCTCTGCTTATAGCAGGATGCAATCCGGAGAACAGACTGCGCTGTGTCGCAGTTTTCGTCACAAGCTGTAGTATCTGCACCTTTCGGTTCGATGCATCGGGCTTCGGCATAGCCTTTTTTTGAGAACTAGATTAGCTTCTTCCACCTCTTCGATCTCTACAAACTTAGCAGGACTTCTTGGTAGTTCCCTGTTTCCGGGGTTGTCACGTGAAGTCGAGTCTTGATCAGCTTTCTTCTTTCACTAACCCTGATGGTAGCAATAAGCTATGAGGTGCTGACTATTATAAACCCATGCAGCTTGTGTGTAGTCCTCCGAATGGAAACGGAACGTCTTGCCATGGTTCATTCACCCTGCAGGTGTATGTAGAAATTAAACTGTAGTTTTCTAATTTTTCAAGTTTTTGATAACTCGTCTCTTTGTACTTTTATATCTTGATATTCATTTATGATATTATGTGTCTATTGGTAGTTAATATGCATAATCCAATTTAACAATGCCAGCAATAATGCTGCAGAAAAATATATTGAATTTTTGTAGTTACTTTGAAAATGTTTACTGTTTGTTCTCTGCGGAGGAAATTTTGAAATTTGCCTGCAAAGTTTGTTTACTATGAATGAGTAAATGTGCCAGCACCATACACATCTGCTGTTTTCCTACCCATGATTTTCCCTGTCAGTCCACACTATTTCATTTTCTTGCCAACTAGTGACCGCACACTGTATAAAAAAGCAAACGACTACAGAAACAGAGAGAGAAGCAAATACAAAACTGCTCATTTGATTATACATTTTTTGTCTCTGCCTTATGTGTCCTTGGGTGTGACTGATTGATGATGATGGTGGTAACATGTTACTTGTTTGGGTATCCATGTTTGCCTTTAATATATCCAGTCTAAACAGCACACTAATCTTTCACCTAAGAACAGGTCACTGCAGACTTAACTGCAGAATAAAACCTGCTCAGACTGCACAGTGTGCATGTCAGACAGAAACACAGACTCCAGATCTTATCCTGCAGTTATGTTCATCATACATACACCAACGAAACGAAACATGACCTCATGAACGAAGCTTATAGAGCAAGCTATGGGGAAACTCGCCTCCCAACTGACATGCAGCTTCATAGAGACAACCCATCTCATGGTTTAGACTAGCATATGAAATCGAACGCAAAGAAGAAGAAGTTATATCTAGTCTCCATTGTGAAGATGATACTTGCTCTGATCTGATCTGACAAAGACACAAAAATGTTGGAAATTTATCACGGCCAACCTTTGATGTGGAGATCTGTTTTATTTCAGAACTGTTGATACAAAATTTTGCAATCAGTAATTACAGGCATTGTCTTTTACCTTCTACATATCGATTGTCTTATTTACACGTGTGATGTGAAGTGTCATAGGTAGTTTACGTTTTCTATCCTGTGCCAGGTGTGTTGCCTCTGTAATTTTTAGTATTTGATGTCGCAGGATATCTGTGATTGTATCTATCCATCAGGTTCTTGGTCTTCCTCGGAATCTGTGTCCGGGTTGCCGATTGTTATAGGAGCGAGATGGTAGTAGATCTGGGTTTCATTCTGATTTAGTGACAAAACCATTTTATTTATTGTCTTCCTATATGTTGGATGCATTGTTTGATTACAAAATACGTTTATAAATATTCTCATTTCTCAATTTATCCCGTCTTGTAACATTGACAGATTTTCTTAAACAGTTAATTTCACATGTTGTAATCTTTCTCTCTTGTGACTTAGTTAGGAACCATGTTTAACATTGATAACAGATAGTTGGTAGAAATATGCAATTTATCAGTTGTCTCTGATCAACTTGATTACTTACATTAATCTATGAGATTAAACATCTTAAACATATATCATTTATTTTGTTGTTGATTATTTATGAAATTATCATATGTTTTACATTATTTAACATATATTATATTGCCCGAGTGGTTACCGGGCCCAAATTTGGGGTGTAAAGAATAGAACCACTGTTACCTGCCACGCATCTCGTAAGAGGCGACTAAGGAGGTTTGGCTGAAATCGGATGCACGTGTCCTAAACATGTAGTAGTCTATGCGTTTAGGGGCCTACCAAACCAATGTGCAACGTATACACGTTCTTGGCAAAGATCAAACATATCACAAAGAGTGATTAAAATTGGTTGTAAAGAACAACGCAAAGAAGAAGAACATATATGTATTTAAATGCATAACTAATACATAAAATGGTCAGTTCATAAGTTATGTAATTTTTTATTGATAAATGAGATATTCGTAAAAGTAGGACGTTTAAGGGTTAAAATTGAAATTAAATTAAACTGAATATTTTTATTTTTTCTTAGGAGCTAGAGAGTCCTTTCAAGATATCAGGTTTTTCAGCTAATCCTTTAATCTACAACATCATGCGAGTTGTTGTGTTGTCAGCCTTCTCAGCAGTCCTCACTGAAGTCCTGGGATTCAAGCTTAAACTTCATAAAATAAAGCTAAAAGCTTGACCTGCTTGGACATTTTCTTTGGGGATTCATCATAAGAAATCTTTTTCCCATTCAAGACTTTATGACATCCTGAAGCTTATGACTAATTGCAGAAACTCTTGGATTCCACTTTGTGCATGATACCTCTACTAATATGTTTCTGCCACATTTTATCTGTACACTTATGGAAACAAAGAGTTTTATATATATTATATATATATATATATATATATATATTATTCCCATGACAAGTTATGTTGTGATTTTAGTGTTGTGTTTTTTTAATTACTGGTAATGTGTTTTAATGCAGTCGTCAGTTGTAGTAACGAGTCTTAAGCCGAAGGATGGACTTCATTGCTCCGGGTTTTACCCTATATGGCTCGGTACATCTCCACAGAAATGACACGCCACTTGCCGAAGGCATAACAGCCTGCCCTTCTTGATTTTGAACTGCCAAGGGTTCTTTTACGTGCTCATACTGAACACAGGACCTACATTTTATCATCCGTCTCCGATAGGACTAGGAGCTCGATCTCACTTACACTAAGATTATTGATCTCTAGAAAAATATTCCGATGACTCCACGAGGAATTGAACCGAGTACCTTTGGAACAATAGGCAAGCATCTAACCTCTACGCCACAGATGCCCCTTAAAACCTACAGCTTTTGTTTTACCCATTAATCTCTTGGAAAGTAGTTGGGTGCTTTGTTTATATAATTTTCAAGGATTGTTGTTGTGTGTCTTACCTGGTTGTTACCTGCATATCTCACATCATTTAAACCATAAGAAAACAATATCATGCATGCATAACAACAATAATGTTAATAGCCGTCCATCGCAAGCGATGATGACAACAGTCTCAGACGTGTGCTGCTGCATCTCTCTGGTGTGTACGTAGGTGACTGTAGAGTACAATCCTAGAACACAATCCCTTACCACAAGTAGTGCATACATGATCAAGGTTAGACATGTGAGTGTTGTGTGTTCTGTCTTTGCATAGCTTGTTTTCTCTGTGTCTCAATGGCATGATGATTCTGAGCTATGCAGGTTCCTCTTGTGTTGTTACAGTGCCACATTTGGCGATCTTGCACCATGGATTCCCAGTACATAGTGTCTATATCGAAGCATTTCAGAGACACTTTATGAGTGTCTTTTAAGTGTTTTTTCTGTCCCCCAGCAGAACGTCTGCCCCCTTCAAGTTCGCCAAAGATACACAACAAATAATATAGCATGTTTGAATGTTGTATTATGTTTAATATTATAGAATATCAGTATTATGTGTCACCACAGACTAGACTTGACCAATGACTCCATTTTATCAATATTTTCTTCATGTCTGCGATGTTTATATAATGTGTTTAGTCTCGTCTTTTTCATTATTATTAGTATTTTATTTGTTTGCTTGTTGGGAATTCAAGCATTGTCATTGCACCTAACATAGCAGATTTTTACATATACGCTTGATTTCTTTTTCACCCGAATATCTTATCATTCAGACAAGCCTTACTCTGACTTAAGAGGTACATGTAGTTTAAATCTCTTAGTAAAGTCTCTACTACTAATGAAATATAGGACTGCAACTTAACACTAACATTTATGTTAGTTTTTCAGTTCAGCATTGCTTTTGGAAATAGTGCTGAAATTGTTCCTAACACTATGCCAGTTTTTCATTGCAGTCTTCTTCTTAAAAAAAAGTGTTTAAAAGCCGAAGGATTGACTTCATTGCACCGGGTTTTACCCCATACAGCTTTGTCCCTCTCCACAGAAATGGCACGCCACCTGCCGAGAGTATTGCACAAAGCACGGACTCCGTAGCTCCAGCAACAATCCTAGGGTTCTCTGGAAAAAACTGCACTCGTGAACAGAATAGCACGGTCCGGACTCGAACCCACGACCTTCGACTCATAAGGCAAAGGGCTTAGCCACAGAGACCCCGAAAACTTCAACTCTAGTCCTGTTTTGCATCACAGCTTTGGAATAAGAAGAGATTACTAGAACAGGCTCTTTTGTGCGCTTAATAAATATTGCCATTCACACTCTCTATCACTTCTTCAGCCTACCTTCTTCACAAATGACCCCTTGCCCTACACCCATTGCAACGTAGCAGTCCATCTCCAGCATTCTGATCTATATAGCAAAGTTGATAGCACACAGCTGTTGTATATACTAGTCTTGGTTCAAATTTTTTATTGTGTACTTTTTAAAAAACAGTCACAAGCTCATTGAGACAATCATGTATTTAAAAGCAAATGCATTTTCTACTATTTTTTTAAGTAAGAAAAATGTAGCATTAGAGTAGAATGTCAAATGTTCTGTACTAGTGAAATATTTTGTGATATGTGTATCTAACATATAGTGAGTACATGTCTTTAAAAAAATTTTCTTTAGATATAGTGATATGGTAAGAGACAGAACACAGGAGAATATAATATGTGTTTTATGTAAATATATGTGTGTACTGTGTGCACAGGCATCTGGTACGGTGTACTCATGCTTGTGTGTGCGCATTGTGTTCTCAGACATGTATGTGTAATCGAGTATGTGTGTCTGCAGTTATTTTTTCAAGTATTACATTGGCAATTTAAGCAGTGTCTATAAAGTGTCTAAAGGGGTCTAAAGCCGAAGGATTGACTTCATTGTACCATGTTTTACCCCATATAGCGCTGTCTCTCTCCGTAGAAATGACAATCTATCTGCCGTGAGTATTGCACAAAAAACCAACTTCTGTAGTGCCTGCAACAATCCTAGGGGTCTCTATAAAAAAATGAACTCGAGCTGAAGGACCCTTTTTAAACAGATCGTTGCCCGCCTGCCCAGCATGTAGTAGCCCGCTGGGCGACGGGTGACAAGCCCTCTGTGAGTGTGAGTTCAATTCCGCGAGCTGGCAGAAAAGCCACAGGTTCTCCAGATTTATGTGGTTTGTGGCACCGAACCGAAGTGTTGCAATATCCCTGGCACCGAGTCGAATAGCTGAAAGCTCAAGTACTTCTGGATCGAAAAAAACCAAACCAGAACGTTAGGTCCAGATTCAAACACATGACCTTCGGAAGGCAAGGCATTGGCGTACAGAGACCCCCAGCAATATCTATAATCATTATTTCTTATGTAGTTGAGTAAAGCTTCTATAAGCCACGGCATAACCCTTTCACTCTAAGAGCAAATATTTTTGTGGTGTATATAAGAGCATATAGACCATAGATCCCCAAACCTTTTCGGCCCACCGCCCACTCTGCACAACATAAACTTTGTAACTCCCCCCCCCTCCACATTATAACAGTTTGCCAACGCCCTACTCACACATATATACATGCTCTATTTTCTCTTTGACATAGAAAATTTATATATATTTCTGTATTACATGGTCAATTTTCAAATGATTATATGCACGAAATAGAAAATTGATGAACAAATGGATCGTGTAAGATGGCATAAGATGAATTCAAATGCAGAATTCAAATTTTAAATGATTATTCAATCGCAAAATCACGAAAATAATTTATTTTAAAATATTTATTATTTATTTCTTCTTTAAGGAACCACCGACCCTAATCGCCTGAACACCCCTCAAATTTGTCTGAACGTACTATCATAGTGGATTCAGTAATTCATGAACCAACCATCACATGGCAATGTTTCAACACTGTTACAAAGCTTAGGGTTAATTGTTCATTTGAGGATCATCTTCATCGGATATGTTCATAATTGTTCCGATCTCCTAAGCATGTATTTCAGTGTGTTTAGACCTGTTCTGTGTTGATTGATGTATCTACTAGGGTGTGAAATACCTATTACTGCACACTATCAAATCCAAGTATGCAAGTGTTAGATGGACTAGTTCCTTTTATCATTTGTGGGATGTTAGTTGCACGAATTGATTCAACACCCCATTTTTTGGTGTGATCCAAAAGCAAAATTATATTTGCTGCGCTATTCTGTTCCACAGTCATCATATCATTAAAGACAACAAAAAAAAAAGATAACTTAGATCAGTGGTTCTCCAACTTTTGTGAAATCGGAGCACATTTGAAGTCCAACAAAAAACCATAGGTGCACTATACACAAAAACTTAGTCAATTAGGTAAAAAGCAAAGAAATACAGAAATAACTGGAAAATGCTGCATACCTTTTTTCATCATTTAATTTCTGCCTATGAAAAGCATGGGCCTGATGTGTCTTGTTGATTTTTCTACCCTGGTCCCCGCTGTCACCGCGTTGCCTACCCGTGATCTGGGATTTTCTAGGGCGCACCTAGGATGTCACGACACACTGGTGTGCCTGGGCACACCCTTTGAGAACCACTGACTTAGATAATGAATTATCTTCTAAGTAAAAGAAAAATAATTAGAAAATCACATTTGTTAGAACTTAATCCTAGCTAGATAGTTAAGGGAGAGGAGTGGGGATATATTTGTGCAGTATAATCAATACTTCATGCCCATGCTGTCATCACACATTGTGCATGTTATTATTATGTTTTTGGTTGTGGTTTCTTCGTTTAATGAAGAAATATTATAACCTTAGCAGAGAGAACATCCTATGCATCAGCTCCAGTCTCCAGTTTTACCTGCAGCTACTGTGGCAAGGATTGCCACTCCAGAATAGGTCATTACAGCCACAAGAAATGCTGTGATTCAGCACAGAACATACTACGTGAAGCAAGACCTATTGTCTCCTGAGACAAAGAGGCCAATGATGATGATGATGATTATAACCTTACCAGGGCGTACATCAGTTTTGTCATTATAATAAAAGAATGTGTCCCCATGTGTTCTAACTCTCACTCAACAATGGACACCCCCATACACAATACAATGTTTGAAAAGTCTTTATATAGAGTTAGATAGTTTAAGGAGAAATGTATCAAACAAGATGTATAATTGAATGTTCTATAACTTGTTTATTTTATCTCATTTTTAAACCTTTCTTTGCTTTTTTTTCTTTTAAACTAATTGTTTTATTTGGATATTTGACTTTTGATATCCAGCCAATTCTTTTGTTTTCAAACAATAACATAACATTAGAATGTTTCATATTTTACTATTGTTTATATTTGTGTGTGTTTGTAGCCTTGTTTAACCATTGTCAGATTTTACTGTAGCATTTGATTGTTATTTTGTATGAAACCATTGGTTACTGAACTGACATCACAGCACGCCAGGAAGACCCATAGGTGCACAGTCTCTCTTCCCCACCCCCCAACTCCTCCCTCCCAATCAGATGTTGAAGGGTATGCATACTGATAGTAATGTCTCACTTGTTAAATACATTTGTCTCTCTGCCCTCAAGCATCCAGTTCTATTTTACAGCGTGTAATTCCAAACTCCTTAAATCACTGGATTGATTAAAATTACAATTTTAGTGTCCTTGTCCAACAGTAGATCGCCAAGAGAGTGAACAACATCCCCCTTATCCATCATAAACTCTCCAACAATCGATACTTTCAATGCAAGTATGTCCGCTCTCTCTTTGCCGTGAACACCTGCATGACCAGGATAGTAGATCCACATTAGTCTTGGGAAGTTATAAAGCTCTATAGATGACATCCACTCATATCACAGCTTGCATATCTGGACCTTCCGAAGATAAAACCATTACTTTTACAGTCTGACTTTGCCAGTTCTCAGACCTGTCTTCATTCAGAGCCTGTCTCAAGCCTAACTTGTCTCTGTCTGGCTTCTCCCAGTACTCATGTCAAGCCCATCTACACCTTAGTACTCATGTCAAGCATCTCCCAGTACTCATGTCAAGCGTCTCCCAGTACTCATGTCAACAGTCTTCCAGTCACGCTTCCTTATGTCTTTATAATGAAAGAAGAGTTACCCTCACAGAAGCTCGTTTGCCCGAAACTAGTTCCTCATATAGAGTATCCTTGAGGGTCATTTTGATGACCCATCCATCTTAGGCAATGTTGGTGGATAAGGATAACTATGCTAAGAATCCCAGCATGGTCCAACATCTCTTTATTTGTTGCTCTGTTGCTGCTGGAAATCACTAGTATACACTCCTCCAAGTCAGAAATTTTGGAATGCATCCATCCTTTCCTCCTGCAACCTGTTTCATATCAATATTTGTTCTATTCCCCATAATTGTCCCTTGCCCATACCTATTTCATATCAGTGATTGTTCTATTCCCATAATTGTTCCTTGCCCATACCTGTTTCATATCAGTGATTGTTCTATTCCCATGATTGTCCCTTGCCCATACCTGTTTCATATCAATATTTGTTCTATATCCCCATAATTGTTCCTTGCCCATACCTGTTTCATACCAATATTTGTTCTATTCCCATAATTGTTCCTTTCCCATACCTGTTTCATATTGATATTGTTCTATATTCCCATAATTGTTCCTTGCCCATACCTGTTTCAATATACCAATGATTTGTTCTTTTTGCCCATACCTGTTTCATATAAAGTGATTGTTCTATTCCCATAATTGTTCCTTGCCCATACATATCTCATATCAATATTTGTTCTGTTCCCATAATTGTACTCTCTTTGTCCATACCTGTGTCATCATGTCATATTCACTGTTGAACATGAAGCCATCAAGTGACTGGTTGTGTCTCCCTTATCAATATAAACCCTACTAAGATGCTCTTTTAGAAACCTCCCAGTCAACTCATGGAAACCAGCATGTGGGATCTTTCATGACTGCAAGCCCCTAGCTAATCATATTTTCTTCCTATATGCATTTATTTTTATCAACCAAGTTAACCTCTCGTTGTGATCTGTTTGGTTTGTGCTGAGAACCTGAGTGTGTCGCGGACAACTGCGCTGTATAGGACTAGCACATCCAAATTTCAGCTAAAGTCATCATATGCCTTGAAATCTAACTTTTTTGGGGGATCCAGAAGCACTTGAGCTTTCAGCCCTTTGGCTCGGTGCCACATCGTAACCCTTCGGTTCGGTGCCAATAACACCATAAATCTGGAGAACCTGTGGCTTTTCTGCCAGCCCGTGGAATTGAACCACACTCACAAGGGGCTTGTCACCCGTCGTCCAACGCGCTACGAACACGCTGGGCAGGCGGGCAGATCTACTATTAATCCAATGGATGTCTCACATATGAATTAGTTTTTGTGGCATCAGTCATTTGAAATGTCATTTATATATTGTCATATATTACACAGTTCGTCATCCTGAAATGTCATCTCTATGTATTTAGGAGCACTAAGCAAATGTCACACAGTTGTCTGCCATAAATGTCATATAAAAAACATTGTACAGTTGTAGTATGTTAGTGCCAGTTTTCACAACTGTATAGACAATTCATCAAATGAGTTTGGAATCTAATACCTCCTGGCACAGTATTATTGGTATCGGCTCACCTGTCAAATGTGTTTCATGAGCAGAGAGTATGATCTATCTCTGATATACTCCAGAGCTTTTTATGTATTTGATGTATTATTCACCTAGTCACCAAATTACATTTTCAGTGTAAGGGAAATATGTGTCTTTTAATAAACAAATACTCCAGACATGTAACAGTAGTTTTATATGTGTGTCACCTGTGTGTTGCCAGGGCTCACAAGGGGAGCCAAGTAGTAACACTGTGACCTACAAGGCATGTCGTAAAAGGTGACCTAGATAGGGGTCTAGGGAAGCTACCCTAGTAAATAAAAAACATCTCATAAATTAGATGTGCTAGCCTTAGCGTAGCCGCATAACTGGCACACCGTACAATTGCTCTTAGGCTCAGATCACATACAGATCACAAAGAGTGGTTTAACAAGTGGTCGATGTGGAACGTCCGAAGAAGAAGTAGAAGATATAAGTTTGAAAATCTTCATCTCAATTTTCTGCACATATTTCTGCGGAGAATGACCGAGCCATATGGAGGAAAACCTGGTGCAATGAAGTGAATCCTTCAGCTTAATCAATCATGCATCCCTTTTTCTTCAACTTTTTGTTTTACCTAAGAACATACCTACACACTTTGAGATTATATTAACATTTTTTTTAAAAACTTTATTGCTACGATACCCAAATGACATATTGTTCAAGTGCTTTTACTGTCCCTGTTATGTTTCATTGCTTTACCTGGCATTTTATTCTCAAGATATGCCTTAATTAACTGGTCATTAGTTTTGTTGCTTAAAAGTCATTGATTGAGCATGCTTGCATTTGTTTTTTTTATATTGTATTGTATAACGTCTTTTTCTAGTGAAGCACATCCACTCCAACCTTATGCAGGAGTTCTTTTTTTATGATTATATTATTGTGTGTACAGAAATAGTTGACAGACTTGTCTCTCTGATAGAAGTATGAGTCTGGCCAAATGGAATAGAGTCCCATGCTGGAGACCCATGTTCAACCCACGGTAAGGCCAAGGATTTTTGTCTGTTGTGTGCCTAAATGAAAAATCCTAACCTGAACATCTTCACGGCGACTGCACTAGCCATCTGGCCATAAAATTCCTCAGGTTCTCGTCCCATCTGTCCTACACAGCCCTAAAAAGTGGTTCTACCGGCAGTAACGTGAGTTACAAAAATAGTTGACAGGCATGCTTATCTCTGATATAAGTATGTAATCTATAGGATGTGATATTTGATGTGATGAAATAAATCCTTGAATGTAGTTGTTTAATGAGTGTGCTGGTTTATAGAATTTAATATAGTTATTATTGTTGTGATTTTGAGAATTTAATAGTGGTCGTTATCGTGATTTATAGAATTTAATGGGAGATCGTTATCATGATTTAGAGAATTGAAAGGAGGTCGTTATTGTTATAATTTTGAGAATTTAATTGAATCATTTTGTACTAATTTAGTTACATAATTATATCGGTTAAAGCTGTAAAACTAAATTACGAATTTATAGTTCCATATTGTTGAAATCCTAACATATGCCATTAAGAGTTTAACTAAAGTTATAGCAAGTTTAATACATTTGAAACTAGATGTCTACAAAAAAATAATGAACATAAAATGGGAAACAGGAGAAAGGATGAAATCAGAAGAAAACTGTCTAATCGACTGTTATATTATAGATAAGATGGAGATATGTTGGGCATACTCTGTAAAGAAATAATCAAAGATTCACAAAGCTGGCATTGAATGAGACGAAAATGGTTCAAGAAAGAACCGTGACGCAGGTGGGAAATATCAGACTAAATTCCATAGAAGAGATTCCATGTCGCTCAGGATGAGTGGTATGGAGAAATTGTGTGCAGGCCCTATGTAACATATAACGGTTCAAAAGAAATACATTACAATACAATTATTGTGACAAATTATAAATTGAATGGGGTAATTATTGTAGTGTATTATAGAATTTCAAAAATAATGATAGTAGTGGTTGACAGAAGTTAGTTTGTTAATTCTTTTATCCTGCTGAGCCAATATAGTGGCTGGCAGTATTTTTTTATGATGACGCAAAGCCATTATACCAGCTAATTCAGTACACATTACAAAGTAAATGTGTCCAGCTATCAGAACAAAATTACGGAGTGTGAGAGTTGATAATTGTTATGATCTTCCTAAAATTTAGTGGGTTAATTATTTGCTCAGACATACCTTGAGACGAAATGATCAAATAATACCAAAGCAGACATTGAAGTGGGAAGGCAAAATGATCAAGAAAGAGAGGCCACCCTAGGAAGACCCTGAAATGAACTTTGCTGAAAGAAATATCAGTCTCAATTTCATGAAAAACCTCTGAAGTCAGAGAAGGCTCGCCTCAATGGTGAGGGACACTGGTGATAGGGAAAGCAAGCCTTCACACAATAATCAGTCAGAAGCACCATACTGAACTACGCCTGAACTCATAGCGGGCGAACAAGAAGGGGAAAAAAGGAATTCCATGAAAGAGATTGAGCGAGTTGCCCAGGATAGAGTGGTATGGATAAATTACTTGTAGGCCCTGTGTAACATATAACGGTACGAGAGGAATTATTATTATTAATTATTTGCTGGGATTTAAATAATCACAAAAATTTGGTTTGATCTATGAATGTTGATCTTAAGAATTCCAAGAAAGTGTTTGGTGTTTACGATGTGTTAATATAGTGTCTCAGATTGATAATATTCAGTATTGAGCAGAATTGTAGTCAGTTTTAGTTGCTTGTTTCATATGTTTTATGGTTGGTTTTTTTTTAATTGTTGGTCATGGATACATTAAACGTTGTTGTTACAGATATTTCAAATCTCTGTTAGTCTGTTGACTTGTGGTGAACTTTATGAATGTTCTGTTGCTGTGAGGCAAAACTGGATTCGAGAAAAGTAGAAGAAGAAGAATGTGTAGTTGACTGTTTGAATGAAAGAGGGTGTAGATCATAGATTCCCAAATGTTTTCGGCTCACCGCCCACTTTGCACGACATAAACTTTGTAACGCCCCTCCTCTTCTCCCCACATATATATATACATTAAATAGAAAATTGATGACAAAATGGATCATATAAGATGCAGAATTCAAATTTTTTATGATTATTCAATCGCAAAATCACAAACAAAAAAACTCCCCACAAATGCTTCTGAACCTACTATCGTCCCTCTGGAAGGCTTCAGCGCCCACTGGGGGCGGTACCGCCCACTTTGGGAATCTATGGTGTAGATAAATAAATGAAGAGTGAAATAAAGAAATCTATAACTGTTAAACCAGTGAAACAATTTCATTGATTCAAGTATCTTATTCTTCTTTGAACTCTCCATATTAACCACTTGTTAAACCACTCTTTGTAATATGTATGTGATCTGAGCCTAAGAGCAGTTGTGCAAGTTATACGCCTACAAGTATAGCAGCACACCCGGTTTCTGAGACGCTTTTTATTTACTAGAGTAGCTTCCTAGGCACCTACCTCATTCGCCTCTTACGACATGCCTTGTAGGTAGCAGTGTTACTATTCTTTGCTCCTCTTGAGAGCCCTGGCGTAAAGATAGACACATTTATAATGTGCATTACGCACAACCTGTGACATACACAACACAGGCTTAGTGTATCCCCAACATATCAGGTTTCCATACACACACATATATTAATACTAACTAGAAACAGCTGTTGTAAATGAAAAGTTGTAGGTAGGACGCATCATATACAACGTTTAGTAATCAAATAGAGATATAAACCATTTTGAGGAGTACACAGTAATATGTCAGAGTAACATGTCAGTTCATGGTCAAAGCTGTTTCATTGCTCATTTATCTTCAATTAAATAACATATTTCACTTGTGTGTTGCCGGGGCTCGCAAGGGGAGAAAAGAATGTAACACTGTGACCTACAAGGCATGTCGTAAGAGGCGACTGAAGTAGGGGCCTAGAAAAGCTACCCTAGTAAATAAAAAGCGTCACAGAAATCGCATGTGCTGGCCTACTTATATGTGTATAACTGGCACAACGTACAATAGCTCTTAGGCTCGGATCACATTCAAATCACAAAGAGTGGTTTAACAAGTGGTCAATATGGAGCGTTTGAAGAAGAAGAACAGAATTAGGGTTGAACATTCAGAAGGGACAGACAAAGATGATGAGAAATAACCAAGCAAATTACAATCCGATCTTTCTGGGTGAAACCTCAATTCAAGAGGCTTAATCATAGATATGCTTGGGCAGTAATGTAGACAAAGAGGGTAAACAGATAGAGATGTCAGAAAAAGAAGACAGAATACAAGAGGAACTTGCATTGCGCTAGGAAATCTAAAGAAATCAAATCTAGAACCAAAATTAGAATATTTAACTCCAATGTTACTACCATCACGTGCCTACAATAATCGACGCTCAAGGCGCAGAGCACGAGGCAGGCCAAGAACACGATGGATAGCTAACATCTTAGAATCCCTGCGAAAGCATGGACTGACAACGTCAAGCGCAACACACCTGGCACAAGATAGAAAACTAACTCTCCCCACGTCGCTTCACGGCAAACGTGGTTAAGATAAGATAAGATAAAATAACTCCAATGTTAAAGCAAATATGTTATATGTGTTAGAAACATGAAAAACAACTGAAAGAATAACGCATAAATTGCAAACATTCATCAATTAGTGTCTACGCAGAATAGAGGGGCTGAGATGCTATGATAGTGTCACAAATTAGAAACATGGAGAGAACACGACAGAGTATAGTGAACCAACAGGTGAATAAAAGATGCTGGCGATGGATGGACAGAACACACTCTGTGGAAATCTGAGGGAAATATAACAAGAAGGGTACTTTCTTGCAATCCAAAGTAGAAGCGAAATAGAGGAAATACTAGAAATACATGAAGAAGAGGTTTGGAGGCAGAGATTAACGATAAACAGAAAAGCTGGAATGAGTTTCAAGGAGTTAATAATAGGCTTGGTATGAGTTGGTTGAGCGCATATGTCCCAATTGAGTTGAAAAGACATATATACTCATAGGGGCATAGAGCTGCCTTCAGGGCTCTGTCGTGGGTGGCTGAGCAACAGGTAAACTATACGATTATCATATCAAGCTCGATAAATATGCTTCAAATGATTGAATCTGGAAGTATGCATGTGGAACGGGTGGACATCATTCGGAGATCATATCTCAAGTAAATGACTTGGCTGTACACACCTGGACATGCTGGAGTGCCGGTTAACGAGCGTGCTGACTTTCTTGCAAACAATGCCCCAACTCAAGCGGGCAGAAGTATGGACAGAACCGATATCATCAATGCGGTACGCTCTCATTTATGTGACATGGGCAAGTCTCAGACACTGGAACAAGTTCGAGAATTAGGTGTGAAGTTTGGACATGCCAGACAGTGTCGTCTTCGTGGTAGAGAGAGAAAGTATACTAATCAACTACTCATGGGTACGGTGAGCAAATGAAGTTTGGGTTTGCTGCTGCAGTGGAGGACAGAGCACGAATGGGAATGCCCAATGTGGCATGACGTCGATCGCATAACATAACATAACATAGCGGGAGTTAAATATAAAAATCTTGCCTGATAGCAACATTGTGATCCGTTTACAGTTGGCAGAAATATGATTCCAACATAAAACCTTACATAAAAATTAAACAATAAACGCAGTATGAAATGCAACTGATAAGAAAAAAGGATCAGAATATTAAGAGCATGTATACTCCCAGGTGCAACATATGGTTGTGAAACATGTACATTTAACATAGTAGTGGAAAATCATATGCGTACTGATAAAAATAAGTGTTACAGAAGAGTTCCTCCGTATATCACGGACAGAGAAGAGATAGATGTATCTATTAACATACGTCTAACGGGCAATCATTGCACCGGGTTTTCTCATATGATCAGTTATAACTTATATGAGGACTATCATCATAGCACTCCGGACATATCCATAGGTGCTCCGAACTCCGCCTCAGCAAATCCAGCAGCGTCCAGCGACCCAACACGTCAGTTCGATGTTGATTCATCAATCTCTTTGCATATTTAGTATGTTGTTATTTTCGGGCTGCACCAATATTGACACCCATTTCTCTCAATCTGGTCTCATATGATTCGAACCTTCTTCGCAGAAATACCAACCACCTGCCAAAGAGTATTGCACAAAGCATGAACTCCGTAGTTCCGGCAACAATCCTAGGGATCTCTGAGAAAAAAAAAATGCATTTGAACCCTATATAATCCTGTTGGTTCTGTTTAATTTTCATGTTTCCGTATCTTCTCTACTTCTCTTTAAGTCTATTTATTGTTGGTTCAGATTTCCCAAGTTCTCCATGACACTATTTTGTTTCCTATCCCCACATGCTAAGATTGTAGCATTACGGATGCCACTTAGTATTAAACGATGGGCATCTGGTCGAATGGATTAGAGCGCGGCTCCCATGCGGGGAGACCCGCGTTCAATCCACGGTAAGATCAATAATTTTTTAATGTTGTGGGCAGTGCGGCTCGGGATCATTTTTGTTGGTGGGGCCAGACAGATATTTTCGGAAAATCATGGTTTCGGTTAGGAGATATTTTAATGTATAAAATAATAAATACACGTTACACCTTATTTTTGGTGGGCCCGGCCCCACTGGCCTTTAATGACAAGCTGCCACTGGTTGTGGGTATAAAATAAAATTGCTGACCGTAACAACTTCGCAGCGACCGCAATAGTCATGCGGTCCTTAAATTCCCCAGGCTCTAATCCCACCTGTCCTACACCGCCCATAAAAGCGTTACTACAGGCAATAACGACTAAACAATGTGAAGAAAAAGCGTTACTACAGGCAATAACGACTAAACACTGTGAAGAAAAAGTGTAACTACCGGCAATAACGACTAAACACTGTGAAGAAAAAGTGTAACTACCGGCAATAACGACTAAACACTGTGAAGAAAAAATGTAACTACCGGCAATAACGACTAAACACTGTGAAGAAAAAGTGGTGACATTTGCGTGGAGCTTGATAATGAGTCAGAATTATAATGATTTGGTGGTAATGTATAACAACAGCTTGTTCTAACAGGTGTTTCTAACTATCGATAGAAAACTAACTTAATTTGTGTACTTTTTGAATCAGAAACATTACCCGTTATGTTTGTGACACATGATCAAATGGTTGTTACAATTGTTATCTGGAACTTCTTTATTTGTTTGTGGTTTAGTTTGTTTTGAAAGCGGTAGATTGCTGTAACTAAATTTGGGTAACTATTGCGCCTGTGTGTTTCCAGGGTTCGCAAGGGGAGCAGAGAATAGTAACAATGCGACCTAGAAGGCATGTTGTAAGAGGTGACTGAGGTAGGGACCTAGGAAGCTACTCCTATTAAATAAAAAGCGTCGCAGAAATCGGATGGCTATGTGTAAAGGAGATTTAAAGCCGACGGATTTACTTCACTGCACCGGGTTTTAGACCATACGGTTCGGTTCATCACCACAGAAATGGCACGCCACCTTCCGAGAGTATTGCACAAAGCACGAAATCCGTAGTTTCGGCAACAATCTTAGGGTTCTGGGAAAAAATGCATTCGTGAACGGAACAGCGCAGTCCGGATTCGAACCCACGACCTTTGACTCGCTGGCCTACGTGTAGGCACATAACTGGCACAACGTACAATAGCTCTTAGGCTCAGATGATATACAAATCACAAAGGCTGGTTTAACAAGTGGTCGATATGTAGCGTACGAAGAAGAAGAAGACAGAAGGTTAACTATTGTAAGGTTCATTCAGTAACAACACTGTCAGACCAATCTGTTATACCTTATGTGAAGTTTTCTGTTATATCTTATGTGAAGTTTTCTGTTATATCTTATGTGAAGTTTTCTGTTATATCTTAAGTGAAGTTTTCTGTTATATCTTATGTGAAATTGTCTGTTAAACCTTATGTGAGGTTTTCTGTTATACCTTAAGTGAAGTTTTCTGTTATATCTTAAGTGAAGTTTTCTGTTATATCTTATGTGAAGTTTTCTGTTATATCTTATGTGAAGTTTTCTGTTATATCTTATGTGAAGTTTTCTGTCATACATTATGTGAAGTTTTCTGTTATAACGTTTGTGAAATTGTCTGTTAAACCTTATGTGAGGTTTTCTGTTATACCTTAAGTGAAGTTTTCTGTTATATCTTAAGTGAAGTTTTCTGTTATATCTTATGTGAAGTTTTCTGTTATATCTTATGTGAAGTTTTCTGTTATATCTTATGTGAAGTTTTCTGTCATACATTATGTGAAGTTTTCTGTTATAACTTTTGTGAAATTGTCTGTTATACCTTATGTGAGGTTTTGTGTTATACCTTAAGTGAAGTTTTCTGTTATACCTTAAGTGAAGTTTTCTGTTATATCTTATGTGAAGTTTTCTGTTATATCTTATGTGAAGTTTTCTGTCATACATTATGTGAAGTTTTCTGTTATAACTTTTGTGAAATTGTCTGTTATACCTTATGTGAGGTTTTCTGTTATACCTTAAGTAAAGTTTTCTGTTATACCTTAAGTGAAGTTTTCTGTTATATCTTATGTGAAGTTTTCTGTTATATCTTTTGTGAAGTTTTCTGTTATATCTTATGTGAAGTTTTCTGTTATATCTTATGTGAAGTTTTCTGTTATACATTATGTGAAGTTTTCTGTTATATCTTATGTGAAGTTTTCTGTTATATCTTATGTGAAGTTTTCTGTTATATCTTATGTGAAGTTTTCTGTTATATCTTATGTGAGGTTTTATTTTCTATCTTTTATAAGGTTTTCTATATCTTCTATCCGGTCTTCTGTAACACCTTCTGTGAGGTCCCTCTATTGTTCTTTTTTGTGAGGTCTTCTTTTATATGTATGTTGTAATAGCTTATGTGATGCATTCTGTAGTTTTATGTGTATGTTGTAATAGCTTATGTGATGCATTCTGTAGTTTTATGTGTATGTTGTAATAGCTTATGTGATGCATTCTGTAGTTTTATGTGTATGTTGTAATAGCTTATGTGATGCATTCTGTAGTTTTATGTGTATGTTGTAATAGCTTATGTGATGCATTCTGTAGTTTTATGTGTATGTTGTAATAGCTTATGTGATGCATTCTGTAGTTTTATGTGTATGTTGTAATAGCTTATGTGATTCATTCTGTAGTTTTATGTGTATGTTGTAATAGCTTATGTGATGCATTCTGTAGTTTTATGTGTATGTTGTAATAGCTTATGTGATGCATTCTGTAGTTTTATGTGTATGTTGTAATAGCTTATGTGATGTATTCTGTAGTTTTATGTGAAGTCTCTTCACCTGGTTCAAATTCCACGGCAAACAATTTGAAAGCAAATCTGTTTCCGTGGGATTTTTCAGTTTCAGTTTGGAATATCTTCATTGCACTCCGAACAACATGTCCATATATGCTCCGATCTCCTTCGCAATATCTCCAACAGCGTCCAGTGACTGACCGTACCAGTTCAATGTTGATTGAAGAGCCTACTCACATACCTGATGTGCTGTTCTTTTCTTGCTACTCCAATCTTCAAACCCAGCTCCTGCAATCTAGTAGTTGACGTGGAGTAGTTGAGTTATTGAGGCTCTGATGGGTCTGTTAAAATGAGAACTGATTTGATTTCTCAGTTCTCATCAAATAGCTTGTGCTGATCAGAACTTTGTCACCCTAACAGCCCATCGGAATTTCACACTCTTAACGCCTCTGCAGTCGTTATGCCCAAGTTATCAGTTACATCCTGAATTCATGTTCTTCATGGTCTTCCTCTTATCCTATTCGCAAGGATGTCTCCTTTCATGATGGTCTTCTCCAAATCTTCACCTCCTTTTATGTTCAAAAATACATCAATTTTCTCTTTCCTATTTGTAGCATCAACCAGTTTTCTTCGATATTGAGTTCTTTCTAGATATATATATTTATTCTCTTCTCTCTCCATAATACACGGAGGATTCTTCTGTAACACTTATATACAAAAGCATACATATGTTTTTCATAAATATGTCTTTCTTTCTTTCTTTCTCGAATCCTGTTGCCTCACAGCGTCAGGTCAGGAAGAGATTTCTAAAACGGGCCCTAGATAAATATGTATTTGTGTATTATCAGTTGATCTGATCTCCCTGTAAAAACAGTACAGACATATTAACCAGATTGTTGGATGTAGGTGTGTATAATATAAAAAGCTAGAAATATGCTGATGACAATGTTTTGTTAACGTGAAATGAAATATTGCTTCATGAATTAGTTCATATGGTGATGACAGAAAGCATAAGGTATATTGCTTCATGAATTAATTCATATGGTGATGACAGAAAGCATAAGGTATATTGCTTCATGAATTAGTTCATATGGTGATGACAGAAAGCATAAGGTATAGTACTAATGAAGTATGAAGTGCAAGACAATGAAAGTATGAAAGTTTTGGTTATCTCAAAAACATCAGATTTTATGAAAAAGTACATTCAGAATAAAATCTTCTTCTTCTTCTTCTTCGAATGCTCCACATCGACCATTTGTTAACCACTCTGTGTGATTTCTATGTGACCAGAGCCTAAGAGCGATTGTACGTTGTGCCAGTTATGCGCATATAAGTAGACCAGCACATCCGACTTATGCGACTTTTTTACTAGGTAGCTTCCTAGGCCCTACATTAGTCGCCTCTTGACATGCTTTGTAGGTGGCAGTGTTACTATTCTTTTCTTCCCTTGCGAGCCCCGGCCACACATGGGAGTAAAAATGTAATGATGTTCTATATACAAAGTCACTGACGACAAGCCTTGTATAGTTCGTTCCAAAATTCGTGATCATCTTTACTGACCGATATAAAATCATCCACTTGACAGAAATTCTTGATTTTTGCATTTTATATAGGTAACAGTGACGACGTTCCAAAAGTATTTTTTGCCCACCCAAACCTTTAGTTATGTAAGATTTGAATTATATGTTATTACTAATTTAACAGCGATGCTGATTTGGTATGATTTTAGAATGTTAACGGTACGAAAGTGAAGTATTGACGTCAAGATGTCAATGTGCGCTACACGTGCAATTCAGCAGTAGTTAAAATCGGAATCCCGTGAAATTAATCATTTCATACTGTAGGCCTATGTGAAAGATTGTCATTGGCGTGTCACAAACCATTTATTTGCATTACTTGAAGCAGAAGGTACTATTTTATTATCAGTATTAGAAATGAGTTTGAAGTGTAAATTCACTACCATGCAGAAGGTGACTGCACAACTGTATAGCTACTTCTGCAGAGAAGCCAGACGTGGTGGCTTATATCACAACTTACAAGACCCGAAGAGGAGAACACAACATGCTCTTGGTATAAGTAGAATGTCCTTTTGCTGTTGGATAGAACAGGACTGTAGTGATGAACGTAAGGAACACAGAAAAGCCCGGGAAAGGAAAACTGACGATTTCGATAAAGATGTTATTGTGAGAGAGATTCATAAAATGTTTAAGGCAAATGATGTGGTTACACTACGTAAATTGAAATCACGTCTGTGAATTCAATGTGATATTGATATATCTAAAACCGCCTTATGGAGAGTTGTTAGGTGCAGCGGTTTCACTTTTCGGAAATCTAGTACAGGTCGGAATATAGTTTGTGAGAAAACGCATCTGATAGCTGCACGATACAAATATCTGCGGGAGATACGGAAGCGTAGGACGGAAGGTTACGATATTGTATATCTGGACGAATCGTGGGTAAATGCTCACCATACGTTTGATAAAGAATGGCAATCAAAAGATGGAACTAAGAAAAGGGAAATTCCCAGCAGCAAGGGCAAAGCATTGTGATAGGTCATGCAGGCAGCAAAGCAAATGGTCTTGTCAGTGGCGCAGAACTTCTTTTCAAGCACTGTCTACAGATGGTAGGGACTACCACACCGAAATGAACGGATTTATTTTCAGGGATTGGTTAGCGAACACACTTCTGCCTGCTCTGGATATGCCGTCGTGTATTGTAATGGACAATGCCTCCTATCATAATGCAGACAACATTCTCTCCTCATCAAGAACAAAACAAGACATCATGGCGTGGCTTGCAAAAGAAAATATATCGTTTTGTTGCAACAATTTCAAAACTGAGTTGTTACAACTGGTGAGACAGACTAAGAAGTCAAAGATTTTTATATTCGATAAAGTCATTGCTGAGCACGGCCACACTTCTCTTCGATTACCACCTTACCATTCATATCTCAATCCTATTGAACTTGTGTGGGCTACAGTCAAAGGTCAAGTTACAGCAGTAAACAAGACTTTCAAACTTCGTGATGTAAAAGTCCTAACACGTGATGCCCTCACAAAAATAGATATAGAATACTGAAACAAATGTGAAGAGCATGTGCTCTGAGAAGAAGAGGCATATTGGCAACGAGATGGTTTGTATTTTCTCCAGCCGCAGCAGTAGTCAATCTCTTCGACTCTTCAGACTCCGAATCTAATAGCTAACATCCCATTTGCTTTCACCTTCACCAATTGCCTCACAATACCAGGGACTGACAACAACTACCAAAGGTACGTCAACTTGATCGCCAAAAATAATATCAACATAAAAACACTCATGAAGAAAAAGCTAACCATGTCACATTGCTTTTTATAATATGTAATAGGGTTACGCCTTTGCAATCATTCGTCACCATTTTGTGTATTACTGTAAATTCTAAACTTTGATTATCATTTTGTTGTGCTTATGCAAAATTATATAACAAAAAACGTTTTTACATCAACTAAGCTACCTACCAATTAGTTAAACATGGATTCGTAACGTCGTGAGGTATATAAGACTGCATGCAAAAATTACTTGTATCCATCAGATAGATTTCGTACAAATTAAACCTTGATCACGAATTTTGGAACGAACTATAGCTCGTAGTGTTACTATCCTTTTCTTCCCTTCGGGCCCCGGATACTTCACTTTCTTCTTCTTTTGTCGTCACACTGCTACCGGGTTGTTTTGTCGTCACACTGCTACCGGGTTGTTGCCCAGTGTCGTGGTTTTCTGTTTTTGTCTCGCGCTGTTCTGGTGGCTTGTGGGATTGTTATTTTTGCTCTTTGACAGGATTCTACGCCATCTAACCATCTTTTCCGTGGTCTTCCTCTCTCCTTATTTCCTGATGTTCTGTTGTAGAAGACTCTATATACTATGGAGTTTGGATGCATTCTTATTAAGTGGCCAAACCACTTCATTCTTTGTTTCTCAATGTAATTCAAGCACGGTTCTGTGCCAACTTTCTTATGCTGATGTTGGTGACCGTCTTTTCTGGTGTTGTTGGTAACTTTTCACAGGCACCGCATTTCACATGTAGTTATTTTTGTGACTACGCTCTGCTCATTGTCCATGTTTGGCTCTGGTAGCACAAAGTAGGTAAGAAAATGCTGTATTTGGCCCCAACAACAGACGGACGTAAAAATGTAAAAATGTTCTATATACAAAGTTCTAGTTTCAACGTATGTCCACAAAATGTACATCGATAACGTTTGTAAAGTTACCAAATAATGACCAAATGTTGATATAATGAAATGCGTTAGTTAAAATATATATGATAAAGGTAGTGACTGTCATATATTCCAACTACAATCATAATATGATGATACTGTTATGTGACTAGATAGAACTACTACATTTATTAACTTTTCTGTATGTGTCTGATACTATAATAAACTGCGATCAATATAGTTTGTTGTTTATATGTTGTTTTACCGTTGGCTGTCATTCGAAGCAGTTATCGTGTACGATTTGTTTAAAGATTTATAAATGTGTAAAAATGAGAAGTTACATTTGTAGAATTATATAAATTTGTTACAGTGATAAGGTACTGCTGTAGAATTATATAAATTTGTTACAGTTATACGTTACTGATTTTGAATTATATAAATTTGTTACAGATGTTACCGTTGTAGAATTACATTACTTTGTTACAGAAGTTACTGAAGTAGAATTATATTAATGTGTTACATGAAAAGTTACTCATTTACAATTATATTAATTTGTAACAGTAATACTCCCGTATTTGTACCTTTGGAGCAAGAGAGAGCACCTTATCTTCAAACCACAGATAGCCCTAAATACAAATGAAGCGCCAGTGCTTTCCTCTGAGAGTTAAATCGCTTGAGGTATGACGGCTGCTATTCAGACACGGTCTTTTGAGTAGCAGTTACAGCATGCTTGATAATGGACGTTTATTCTGGAATAATGTTCCGAGGCTCACTCTCAGGGCATATTATCGAGGTTCACTCTCAGGGCTCACTCTCGGGCTCACTCTGGGAGCTCACTTGCGAGTCTCACTCTCGGACTAACTCTGGGAGCTCACTCAGGGGACTCACTTCTACATCTGGCTAATATTGTTAACACAACAAATCTATTAACACTTTTCGTCTGTCGAACTTGATCAGAGACGCTGAACTCAATCCGTTTCTTACCATATTTGAGATTACTTCAGTAACTAACATATTCTATTCACATATTATATTCACACATTGTTCACATATTCTGTTCACACATCAGAAATATTGTAATTTCAGCGAATGACAATATCTTTGTCAACATTTAGAAGTTAACCGTATTGTCTAGCACCATTTTGTTAGTGTATTGAAGCAAACGTTAGTGTTGATACATCTTGTTAACATATCGCAACTAACCTCAATACGTGACACTATTTTGTTAACATTTTAAAACTTATTATAGTGCTTGACACATCTTGTTAACATTTCGGAGCTAATTGTAGTGCCTGACACTATTTTATTAACATATCGGAACTAACTTCAGTACTTGACACTATTTTATTTTACAAATCAAAGCTGATTTTAGTGCTTGATCATCATTCTGTTAATATATTGAAGTATCGGGTTCTACTTCAATAACTGACATATTTTGCCAACATATTCTAACTATCTTCTCGGAGCTGTACATCGTCTGATAGAAGAGAAGAATGAAACTAAGAGATATCAAACTTGGTAAGTACTGTTACTTTCACGAAAATGTTGTTCTGATTTTTCTTACATCATTAACCCTTTCACTCTGTAATTTGTTTACCTCCAGTCCCATTTATTTTGCTGTGTATACTGAATTAGCTAGCTGAATTGTGTCAACTTAACAAAATACAACTAGCCAGTATGTCGGTTCGGAAGGGCGAAAGGGTTAACTGTGTTTTTATTCCCAATTTTATTTCTTATTCTTCTTGTTTTACTGCGTTCGCCTGCTGTAAATTCAGGCGTAGGCATGGCGCTGGGTGTGATACTTCTGACTGATTTTTGCGTGAAAGCCTGCTTACCGTTTTATTGGTTTCTCGCCATACAGGCGGGCCTTCTTCTACTTCAGAGGTTGTCCTTCAAATAATTTTCTTTCAAATAGTTAATAGCGCTATCATGGCAACCAACCTTGATATCTCGAGCTTTTTCTTCTTCTTCTTCTTCTTCTTCACCTTTCAACTCCCAACGGAGCACGGATCTTCTCTTATTTTTCTGACATCATTAACTGTTTTGCTATTCTCTTCATCTGTCAAATAATTTAACAACACAATTATAGCAGACTTGATATCTCGATCTTCTTTTTCTTCATC
Source organism: Arion vulgaris (assembly GCA_020796225.1). Taxonomy (NCBI): domain Eukaryota; kingdom Metazoa; phylum Mollusca; class Gastropoda; order Stylommatophora; family Arionidae; genus Arion; species Arion vulgaris. The sequence goes on along the minus strand of CM036755.1, from coordinate 60,599,913 downwards.
TTCATTTTCTTCTTCCTTTTCTTCTTTCTTCATCTTCTTTTTCTTCTTCTTTCTTTTTTTCTTTTTCTTCATCTTCTTTTCTTCTTTTTCACCTTTCAACTCCCAATGGAGCATATGTCTTCAACAAACTACTTGAAGCCTTTCCTCTCTCTTACCATCCCTTCCAATCCTCTCCACGTCTTGCCTTATCCTTTAATCTTAGTCTTCAGCTCTCTTCTCCCTGTATTTCTAGGTGTTCCAATACTCCTCTTTCCCTGCAGGTTTCAAAACAGGTACCTGTTGTGCACTTTAACCTTCTCAATGTGTGTCCTATCCATCGCCAGCGTATCTCCCTGATGTCGTTTTCTACTAGTATCTGTTTAGTTCTTTCTCATTGTTCAAAATCTTATTATATCATCTCAGTCAAATATCAAAGTTATCGAGCTCTATCTGTCTGAAGCTATTAGTTTTTCTGGTGCCAGTTACTTGTCATTCGCCACTTATGTCTGTAAAAACAAATCTATCATAGAAAGATCAGGAACTGCATTTAGCTTAAGAATTCTGAGAGGCGCACTCCTTAGGATCCTGTTATAAGCAGTCATAGCTTATCTCTACTGTCACATCCAGCTTATCGACAACCGGTTTCGCCCGTGTGGTGCCGGGGCCCAAAAAGAAACCAAAGAATAATACCACTGCGACTTACAATGCATGTCGTAAGAGGCGACTGATGTAGGCTCTAGGGATGCTACTCTAGTTAATAAAAAGCAGCGCAGACATTGGATGTGCTGGCCTACTTGTAGGCGCATAAGTGGCTCAACGTACAATCGCTCTTATGCTTAGATCACATAGAAATCACACAGAACGGTTAACAAGTGGTCGATATGGAGCGTTCGAAAAAGAAGAAGAAGACAACTGGTTTGAAAGCAACACAGTAAAGGTGTATGCACATGTGTACTGAAGGGCTACTACTGGTCAAATGTTACATTCAGAAAACCTCACTTAATGATACCAAATATACTGGAATATATTGGAGCATGGTGTAAGATCTGATTGGTAAAAGGAGAAACATTCAGAGCTGACTCATGTCAGACTGTCATTATGCCAGACTCTTCTTATCCTGACGCTGTTACGCAAAACAGAATTGGAGAAAATAAAAATTTTCTCATTAAATATTTAATCCCAGTTATATTGTCTATCCTTCCATACTCATATCCTTTTTCCGTACGCACAACACAGCAGCTGTGCAATCATTAACATAAAGCTGTCACTTACTGCTAGTCTTGAATATACAGCTACCAGAATGACTCACAAAGAGACAACACATACATAAATGACAATGTTGTTGGCTGTTAAATCGTTATGTTCATAAACAAACTTTTTAAATAGTATATATATATTTTTTGCTCAGAGCATGAGTCAGATATAACTGCCTCCCAATGACCAACCAGATCTGGCTTTATGCTTAAGTATAACTACATGGTTTAAGAGAGTTTTACAGCGGATTTAAGGATTGACTTCATTGCAGCGGGTTTTACCCCATAGGGCTCAGTCCCTCTCAGCATAAATGACACACCACCTGCCAAGAGTATTGCATAAAACAGAACTCCGTAGCTCCAGCAACAATCCTAGGGGTTTTTGGACAAAACGCGCTCGTGAATATAACAGCGCGGTCCGGATTCGAACACACAACCTTCGACTCGCTAGACAAGAGCTTAACCACTTAGCCACAGAGATCCCCTCTTCTTCTTCTTCTTCTCGTTTGCTGATGTTCAATGTCTACACAATGAGTCCGGTTCTCTGGATGTATGTTGTTGTGTTTGTTAGTTCAACAAGGTCACAGATATCCCCTATGTTGTAGTATAACCAGGGGCGGCTCCTCATTAAGGGCCAGTGGGGCCCGGCCCCACCAAAATTGACAAGTGGTTTGACATGCGAGTGAGGCGTGTTAAATTCACGGTTAGGCCAAGATTTAAAAAAGAAACTTCTCTAGGCACTCAGAATGATTGCCTTTGATTGTTCTTGATTTTATGTTCTTTATTAGCGATCTATTTTTAATATCAAGTTGTTGCAGAACAGAAGCGTTTTTTTTAAAAATATCAAGTTGTTGCAGAACAGAAGCGGTTTTTTTTAAAATATCAAGTTGTTGCAGAACAGAGCGTTTTTTTTAATATCAAGTTGTTGCAGAACAGAAGCGTTTTTTTTAAAAATATCAAGTTGTTGCAGAACAGAAGCGGTTTTTTAAAATATCAAGTTGTTGCAGAACAGAAGCGGTTTTTTTTTTTATCAAGTTGTTGCAGAACAGAAGCGGTTTTTTTTCTCGAAAGGAAATAACTTCCTGAAATAAACAATTAATAGTAAATACTCCAAAAAATCATGATTTTTCCGAAATGTTTGTCCTTCCCCACCAAGAAAAGTAACCACGAGCCGCCACTGAGTATAACTAAGTAGATTGTGGCACTACAAAGGAACGCTTTTGTATGTGTAAAATGTTAACAGAAACAGACATGTACAAATGTGTATAATATTGGACATTATGATTTCTCCCACTGTGGCAAGAAAGATGACAGAGCTCTATTGACAAGACCAATCGTTTTCCAATCTGGAGTGCGCGGACACCCGGGGAACCGCGAGGTACTCACAGGAGGTCCTCAAGCGCTTGAAGAAATATTATTATCTTTGACATTTCAAATGGAAAAATAAATTTTATAAACATATATATAAACAGTGGTAAACAAGTTCGGCTGCGAAATCAAAGGACCCGGACTAGACCGGAGTCTAAATGACTACCAGGACAAAATGAAAGATCATTTGAAGTTTCTCCGCAGTCTGAGAACATTGTTTACTATTGTAATACAAAGGTTATTAATTCCTGTCCATTTTCATATATAGAAACTTTTGGGGGTCCTCGGTAGCAACATATATTTAGCACAGAGCCCGTGGTATCGCAAAGTTTGAGAACCGCTGTACTAGACCTGAAGACAGAGAAACCAAAATGTCCAGCTTTCTGATGACATACATCATTTGTAAAGACACAGTGACTCAGGACGTGATGATCCTCTTGTCTTGAACACTTAGGAACATAATTAAGAGTATAGTAGAACTAAATGACCAGCAGGTAATTTGGTGACAGTGAATGTTCACACCTTGGCTACTGTGTCATTAGGAATTATACTGTAGCAATATTTCAAGCAAAAATAAACAAAGGAAAAGAAGGGAGGAACAGTGTCATATTAACTCTTAGTGGACCAGGGCAAATGTGTTTTTATATTTAAAAAACGCCCTTTAGTGTGGCGTTTGATCCACAGGGAGTTAATCTTACAACAACCTGATGTCAACTTTGTTGGAGATCACATCTCTCTCTCGCGATCACGCCCAGACCGATATACCAGATATCTCAATAAATTCATTCATGTGGAAATCTGATTCATGCAGCCTTAGCATGGGTGGGTTTCGTCACGTCTTCAGCGCTATTTGAAGCTCTGGTGCTTATCCTTCAGCGATGTGTCCGGATTCATCCACCGTTTACTGGGTTCGCTCTCCGTTAGTCTGTGGCTGTCCCCAGCCGCCCTGCAAGGCAGCAAGTTGACTTCTACACATTTAGTACACGTGCATCCGATTTCAGCCAAACCTCCTTAGTCGCACCTTACGACATACGTGACAGGTAACAGTGGTTCTATTCTTTACACCCCAAATTTGGGCCCCAGTAACCACTCGGTGGAGTTCGCATCTAAATCAATACAGAAATTCGATCTCTCTATTTCTTTGTGTACTTTTTTACTATTGATCTGTTTGATCCACATATCCATCAGCCCGAGCTAACAAGCTGTCTCTTCCATGAAAGACATTAACATATATTAGTGATGTTTTTGATATTTAAATTGTGTTTGTTTGAAATAATAACACAGTGTATACGTTTACATCATGGTTTTAACAATCAATAAAAACAAAATATCATCTATTGTGTTTTGTCTTTCCTCATGTGGACGATGAAATTGGTTGTCCATTCTTGTCGTTAAGCCTAGAGGCGGGAGCTTTAATTTGCGTTCCAGGACCAGATGAGTCGCCCTTGTTGTGTTGTATCCCTGTTTATTTAGTGTGGTCTTGATATTGTCTATCCATCTTTTTCATGGTCTTCCCTTGGCTCTAGTTCCTGACCTCTTGCTATTGTATGCTGTTATTGTTCTTTTCATCTTGACCACTGTCTCATTCTTCTTCTTCTTTTCCACCGTTGATTTATTTATAGAAGTGTTTGGGTGGGGGGGTAGTGATCTTGTGTTTGTTTAAAGGAACTGGGATATTCATTTTCGTAAGGCTGTTCTTGATGCCATCACTCCATCTTTTGCGTGATCTTCCTCTTACTTTGTACTCAGAAAAGGTTTACGTGTAGTTCTATTTGACTGTATCATTAGACAGCACAAAATATCATCAATATTCTTATTTATATTCTCCAATAGAAGCATGATGCCACATTGTAATTCTGTGCGCATTTATAATAGGATGATTGATGGATAGAAGAATTATCATTGCGCTTCAGTTGCCTGTGTCTTGTCGGGGTCTGATAGGGGAGCAAGGAATAGTAACACTGCGACCTACAAGGCATGTTGTAACGAGTCTACTATGGTAGGGTCTAGGAAGCTACCCTAGTAAATAAAAAGCGTCACAGAAATCCAATATGCTGGTCTACGTCTAGACGCATCACTGACACACCGTACAATCGCTCTTAGGGTCAGATCACATACAAATCACAAAGAGTGGTTTAAGGGGTGATCGATACGGAACGTTTGAAGAAAAGAAAAAAGCAATTCAGTTAATAGCCATGTGTGCTCTGATCTGTTTCTTACACAGGAAGATTTTAGCCACAGTGCGCAAAATCCGTAGAACTGGCCAGGGTCCCCAATGCATTTGTGAAAATGATAAATTTTGAAGGAATTTCATTTTAAATTTAAACAAAAATTTTGCACGGGCTGCAGCTTTGCAGCTTACTCTTATCTATTGTAAGCTGCTAATGATTCTTCAACGTTCTCAACTTCAATACATGGCCTACGTTTTATCATCTGTCTCTGATAGGACTAGAACCCGATTTCCTTACATTGAGATAGGAGATCTCATGGAAAATACACCGATTGCTCCACTATGTAATTTTTTTTTGGGGGAATGGGGGAGGAGCCTACAGAGGAAGGCGAACCGGAGTAAAAAGCATACAGAAACCGAATGGGTTGGCCTACAGGTTTGTAAGCGCTCGACTTGTACAACGAACACGCTTTAAGGTTCAAATCGCATACCGAACAAAAATGGGGGTTTAACATGTTATTCGTTATTGGTTACTAAACAAACGTCATTGCACTCCGGGCAGACCCATAGGTGCTCAGTCTCCCTCAGCAGATATGCATACTGATGGTTCCCGTAGCTCGCTGATTAAACACACCTCTCACTCTGTCTCTCATGCATTCAGTTCGACTTGTACAACGGGTAACTCCAAACTGCCTAAATCGCTTTGATTGATTCAACATCGATTTTAGTGTCCTAATCAACAGAGAGTCGAAGAGACCGAAGAACATCCCCTTATCCATCTTCAACTCCCCAACAATCCATGCTGTTGATGCAAGCCTGTCCGCTCTCTCATTACCGTAAACACTCACATGCCCAGGACTGTATATCCACGTAAGCCTCTGGAGGTTAGAAACTTATATAGACGACATCAGCTCTTAACCGGAACCTGCCCTTCTGGATCTTGTGAAACATCGACTGAGAGTGGGTTTGACATGTGGTTGATATTAAGCGAGGAGCATCTGGTCGAGTGCATTAGAGCGTGGCTCTCATGTGGGAGACCAGTGTTCGTTTCACGGTAAGGCCAAAGATTTGTTTCTGTTGTGGGCAAAATGAAAATCCTAACCTCAACAACGTCGCGGCCATTAAATTCCCCAGGCTCACGTCCTACACCGCTGTAAAAAGCTGTACTACAGGTGGAAGCGACAGTTTTTTGTGTGTGTGGATATAAAGGAGAAAAGAATAAGACAACAGGTGGTTAATTTGGGGTGGAAAGAAGGGGGTAAGATCGGACGAAAAGAAGAGGTAAATCTCCAAGTTTATCTTCATGTATCGTCAGAGTGGTTACCGGGGCCCAAATTTGGGGTGTAAAGAATAGAACCACTGTTACCTGCCACGCATGTCGTAAGAGACGACTAAGGAGGTTTGGCTGAAATCGGATGCACGTATCCTAAATGTGTAGAAGTCTATGCGTTTATGGGCCTACCAAACAAATGTGCAACGTATACACGTTCTTGGCAAAGATCAAACATATCACAAAGAATGATTAAAATTGGTCGTAAAGAACGAACGCAAAGAAGATCTTCATGTCTGTATGTCGTACTTTGCCATTTACTTCACAAAACTGTATCTGTGAATTCATACTTGTTCAGTTTCAGATGACGGAGTCCTGGGAGGGACTTCTAAAATATGGAAACTCAGCATCCTTCTGACCTTCATAGGTAGGACTACTGATGATGTGTTCTCACAACGACTTCAGCTGCAATTATCTTCTTCTATGTCTGATATCACTTTCATGATCTTTACTTGTTATCATCTTAATTTTCATCTTTATGTTTACTATTCGACTAACTATTCTTAGTAACTACACCTTATGTTGACTACATCCTTATTCTCACTTTCCTGATATCAGATTGTACCTACACTACATTTTTACACACACACTTACTATTACACCACCACCTTAGTTACACCCAACTTACTGTAGATCACATTAAGTTACATCACAATTCTACTCTGTTAACCTATGTTCACCAACACACCTTACTGTTACACCAACACCACCTTTACTGTTATCACCAATGTTACACCACCTTACTGTTACACCAACACCACTACTGTTAAGAATACCACTTATTTACCACCTAGTTACATCCAAACCACCTTACTAGAATCCACTTAATTCATCACCACCTTACTGATACCCTACACCTTATGTTACCTCACTTATCTACTCTCACTACTTACTGTTACCTCATGCTTACTGTTAGCTCACTACCTCTGTTCCTCACCACCTTACTGTTACCTCCCACTTACTGCTCCACCTTGGTTCTCTAAGAAGAATCCACTTACAATTCATACTTTGAGTCCACGAGAACCAAATGTGTGATGGTTCCTTAAGATAAACAAAGCCAACCCTACATTTCATACAACATGTATAAATTTCTTCTTTTGATCGGTTGACAGACTGGTTCATATAGTAGCTGCGCACTGAATCCCACTTGTCTCTTCTACATTCTTGCCAAAGTGATGTTGTATTGATTATCGTCTGCATACATTTTTTTTTTTTGACTTTGTAGTCATCAATTTCTCATTCATTATATTGCAAACCTATTATTATGTCTATCTATCTATTCCCTGTGAGCGTATGTAGCTAAAGCGGTAGTGAGCTCGGTCACAACGCAAGCGTATCTGGTTCAAACTCCACGGCGGTCAAGTTTGGAAGCAAATTAGTTCTCTTGAATTTTTACAAACGGTGAAAGTAAACCTCACTGTTCAGAAAGCAATGACAAACTGCTGAACGTTTAAGTGGTGCCTAGAAAACCGACGGCTCGTTTACTATTGTTGATGGCTATGTCCTGTAAAGGATATACTACGATTTTCAATTTAATCTATTCTGTGATCCTGTTTTGCCTTTCAGCGTCAGGACGGAAAAAGGAGACACTAGGAGCAAGCATCTCTATGCGCCTTGTTTTTCTTTATTTTTCCCAGTCCTGATTAGCCTCACAGCTTCAGGATACGATCCTGATTAGCCTCACAGCTTTAGGATAACATCATGATTAGCCTCACAGCTTTAGGATAAGATCCTGATTAGCCTCACAGCTTCAGGATAAGATCATGATTAGCCTCACAGCTTTAGGATACGACCCTGATTAGCCTCACAGCTTTAGGATAACATCATGATTAGCCTCACAGCTTTAGGATAAGATCCTGATTAGCCTCACAGCTTTAGGATACGACCCTGATTAGCCTCACAGCTTTAGGATACGACCCTGATTAGCCTCACAGCTTCAGGGTCAGAAGAGATTTCTATAACGGACTTTTGTGTGCGCTTCATTAACAGTGTCTGTCGACGCCTCTGTTATCTGTGAGGTCCACCTTTAGCGTGGTCCGTCTTGTGCTGTGTATCGACCGTGTCGGAGTAACATTGCTCTCTGTGGCGCACTGTCTGTTGGTAATCTGCTTATGTGACCAAACTATTTAATTTGTTGTTTCTTGATGAAGTTCACTACTAATGTTGTACCCACTTCCAACTATTATTAGAAGAGCAAAAACTCGCTTTGGCTTGTTTTTATGCTTTATAAAATTTAATTAAAGAAAGAAAATTGGCACAGAAACATGATTGAATTACGTTGAGAAACAAAGAATGAAGAAGTTTGGCCACTTAATAATAATTCATCCAAACTCCATTGTATACAAAGTCTTTTACGGCAGAAACCAGGCAAGAAGGCGAGAGGAAGACCACGAAAAATATGGTTAGATGGCGTCGCAGAATCCTGTCAACGAACAAAAATAACAATCACCCAAGCCATCAGAACAGCGCAAGACAAAAACAGAAAACCACGACACTGGACAACAACCTGGTAACAGTGTGACCACAAAAGAAGAAGAAGAAGATACACTTCTCACTTTAAATTTGTTATGTTATGTTTATGAAATTCCTACGAAATATGATCAGAGAATAAGTTTCCATTCTTCAAATAATTTTCTTGGAATCATATTGTGTGTCCATTCTAAAATCCAATAAAGTCATCATATTTGTGTCTATACATGATCGCCTATACTGTCAGGCCACCGAGAAACATCATTCCCAAGATACTGGAAAGTTTTGTTTATATTAAATGGGACATTGATTTAGAGAAAACAGTAGACGACTAATACAACGGTAACAACAGGGCATTTATGAATCTTTAATGAACAAATTATATCGTGGTCTTTTAACTAGCACAATCACTCGGCTTCTTCTTCATCTTCTTTTGTTGTCCCACTTTTATCGGATTGTTGCTCAGTTTCGCAGTTTTCTAGTTTTGTTTTGCGTTTTTCCATTGGCTTGGGTGATAGTTATTTTTGCTTTTTGACAGGATGTTTCTATGCTATCTAACTATTTGTGGTCTTTCTCTTGCCTTCTTTCCTGATGTTCTGTTATAGAAGACTCTGTATGCAGTGGAGTTTGGATGCATTCTTATTAAGTGGCCAAATCACTTCGTTCTTTATTTCTCTCTCGCGATCCCCACCTAGACCGATGAACCAGATTTCATCATGAATGCTACTGTTGTTTTAAGCCGTCCCTCCGAACAGCTTTACACGAAGCTCGGTGTTATTGGGCCAGGTTTGCTTTCTTACGCCTGCTATTTTTTGACAGTCCTGCAGTATGTGCTCTGCTGTCATGTCCGCCTTTTCACAGGGGCACAGGCTAGTTGTGCCGATTTTAAATTTGTTAAACATATGGGCTCGAAGCTTGTTGTGGCGGGTACGGAGGCGGAATGTAGCAGCTTGTTCGCTACGGGTAGACCATAATACCCATCACCTATGCTGTGTTGTGGGTGGTCTTTTGACAACTTTCTTTATACTGCCAACCGATGATTGTTCTGGCCTCCTCATAGCTGATCTTGTGATCGGTCTGAGGTAATCGTTCGCCTTCTTTGGCTAGCCTGTCGGCTTCCTCATTACCGCTTATTTTGCAGTGTGATTGTATCCATTGAATGACTGTGCGGTTAAGTGAGTTTACTAGTACACCAAGGATCGCTTTTAGCTCGTTGAGCTCTGTTTTAGCGACGATTTTAAGTGCCGTGATAACCGAGAGGGCATTGGTGAATATCACGACTTTCTTTGTTTCTCAATGTAATTTACGTAAGTTTCTGTCCCAACTATTTTTCTTATACTAATTTTGGTAACTCTGTTTTTTTCTGGTGCTGTTGGTATCTTTTCGTTCACATCGCTCAGAACTATGTTAAAACCGGAAGTCGGAGATACTACATGATGATGATGATGATGACCGTATCCACTATAATTCATTGACTACAATTCTTGTTTCTTCTTTTCTGTATCTGTGACTTTGTTTACATTCCCTGTATGTTTTAGATCTATTAGTGAGTATATACACCCAAGTCTTAAGTTGAAGCTTTATCAATAGCCTGGACAGCAATGAAACAGCTACTACACACAATATTTTAAAGAAGTATTTTTCATTACCACAGCCTACAAACCCGCAGCAAAGACGTTGTGTTCCATGGGATTAATACTAGGTATATTTGGTCTACCAGCTGCCATTTTTGCAGGGTGTAGCCAGAGTCGCAGGTTGATGACGTTTGGAGGAGTCCTGACAGTTTCTGGAGGTAACTAAGATAAACGGTGCTGAGATAACAATGTTAGATTTATATTTTGTAGGTGTATGTTATTGTAGTTCCTCTTTTATAATTAACAATTAATATCAACACAAATCAAGATTTCCAGTAGCCCATTTCGCCCTTAGAATTTGAAGTCACTTCTATTCACATTTCTACACCCTAGTGTGTAAGAGATAGGAAGACCAATTCCTTTCCTCACGTGTGAAACATCAAGAGTGATATTAAACCCACAAACGGCGTGTGTCCAATTCGACAGGCAAGCTCATTTATTACGCTAATACGCCCATTCATTCTCTCATGAAACAATAGGTTTTGTGTCACGTAGTTTGTTCTGTGCTGAATCTCATCGCCTATTGTGGCTGTAATGGCCTATTCTGGATTGGTAATCCTTGCAATAATTGCTGCAGGTGAAATTAGAGACTGGAGCTGATACATAGGACGGTCTCTCTGCCTCTGCGCTCTCTATTGCCTCCATAGGTGATGGTGAGTTTCGTTAATTCTTTTGAATCACCCTCACTGCGCTCGCCATACTTGCCTGCCTTTGATCCTGACCCCCAGCAACATAAGGCCGACTAGCTCAGAGGTGTAATAGAAAATTCTTGTTTAATGGGGGCTGCTTTTTGTATATGTTGGATAGAACAGTGTAAACTGTTTTGCCATTTAATTGAATTCTATGCGTTTATAGTTATTTGTTGGTGAGAAATGTTAATAATAGTGATATTCTTTCACTTTAAACTGAATTTTTCACATACTGCAACTTTTATTTAGTATGTTGTGTTGTTTTTAACATTCATTTGACTATTTGCAACAATAATAGAATGCGACATTTGCAACAATAATAGAATGCAAGGTTTATGCGACATTTGTGGTCTTATTTTCTACAATTTTTACTTGAACCCGAGGGCCGTATGTTATCGGTGGCCACGCTTGATATATATATATATGTATGTAGGTAGGTAGGTAGGTAGGTAGGTAGGTAGATGTCTAGATAGATGTCTAGATAGATGTCTAGATGTCTAATAGATAGATGGATGGATGGGTGGGTGGATGGATGGATGGATGGATGGATATATATATATATATATATAGATAGATAGATAAATAGATAGATAGATAGATAAATAGATAGATAGATAGATGGATAGATAAATAGATAGATAGATAGATAAATAGATAGATAGATAGACGGACAGACAGACAGACAGACAGACAGACAGACAGGCAGGCAGGCAGACAGGCAGGCAGGCAGACAGACAGACAGACAGACAGACCGACAGACAGACAGACAGACAGACAGACAGACAGACAGACAGACAGACAGACAGACAGATAGACAGACACAGAAAGATATGTTATAGTACCGGGCTTTCTGGTACTATAGTAGTAGTAGTTATTTATAAGAGTAAGGTATCTAAATTGTTTGTAGTTGTGATCTTTGATGCCGTTGTTCTTTTAGGGTAGTCGGGGCTTTTGGTCCGAGTGGCTTTAGCTATTGTTGTAGTTTAGTTTAGACATAGTTCCCAATTTGGATGTTAATTCACCGTAGTTTCCAATTTCCTAATTGTTTATATGTCTCTGTGGTCTATTTGATTATTTATTCATAACCTTCCACCTGGATCTATCTGTTATACTTTCCGATTTGTGGTTGATTTCATGGTTTCATTTAGTCCTGAAGATGTTCCATTGGACTATTGTGTATTCCTGTACAACGTTTCTTTCACACAATTATAATATAATAACCAACAGCTATGATGGGTTCATTTCTTGTACATTTTATTTGATGGTAGACAAGACAACAGGCTCGTCCGTCCATCTTTGTCTCTCTTATGTTTACTAATTTGTTACTAACTGACTGTCACTACACAAAAACGTCATTGTCTCGTAGTTATGTGTTGCACTTCTACGTAGAGAGTGCAACACATAGTCTCAACTATATAATATCTAATACTAACTAACTATCTGGCTAACTGTCTGCTCTTCAGCTGCCACCTGGGAGGGGGCTGGCTATCCACTACAGATCACAGACAGACAGACAGACAGACAGACAGACAGACAGACAGACAGACATACAGACAGACAGACAGACAGACAGACAGACAGACAGACAGACAGACAGACAGACAGACAGACAGATAGATAGATAGATAGATAGAAAAGTATGCCAAGGGATTCTATAAGGCATATGATTTAAATCCACTTGACAGAGTCTGTCGCCCCGAATGTGCAGGTCATTAGTTTTCTGTACTAACTAGTAGAAAACAAAACAACTTTACAGAGGATTGGAAAACAAAACTGAAAACCTTACAGAGGATTGGTAAACTTAATATTTGAAATGTTAATTATTTTATTATTATCTTTTTCGTGCCAAAATACTTGCAAGAAAATTTATTATATTTAAAAAATACTAAATTCATCCTAGAAAACGGTGAACTACCCTAGTAAATAAAAAGCGTCGCAGAAATCGAATGTGCTGGTCTACGTGTATGCGCATAACTGACACAACGTACAATATCGCTTACGCTTAGATCACATACAAATCACAAAGAGTTGTTTAACTACACTGTAGTTGTCGTAAAGGAACGTTCAATGAAGAAGAAGAATATTAAACATAACATAAAAATGAGCACGTTTTATAAACCAATGAATCTCTTCCTTACAGCTGCTTTGGCTGCGACTGGTTGCATTGTATGCATCGGAAAAGCAAAGGACGAAGATGATAGGCTAGAGGCGGAATATTCTTCAATCCTTGCTATAATTGGCTCTGCCTTATTGGTTGTTGGAGGTATTCTACAACTCCTGTCAATCAAATCTGGTTATCACTCATTGGCCTAGCTTGGAGCATAAAGGACATTGTTTTATAATCGTTTTGTAAATTTTGTTTGTTTGTCTTTTCAATATACAGTTATGTTTAGACCAAGAGTTTCCCAAACTGGAAGGGGTCCTCCAGGTACTAACAAGGGGTCCTCCAGGTACTAACAAGGGTCCTCAGGTACTAACAAGGGGTCCTCCAGGTACTAACAAGGGGTCCTCCAGGTACTAACAATAGGGTCCTCCAGGTACTAACAGAGGGTCCTCAAGCGCTTGTAGAAATATTATCATCTTTGAAATTTCAAACAGAAAAATAAATTTTTTAAATATGTATTAACAAAATTGGTAAACTAGTTCCTCTGCGATATCAAAGAACCCGGACCTGACCGGAGTCTAAATGTCTGACAGGACACAATCAAACATCATTTGAAGTTTGCCGCACTCTGAGAACATTGTTTACTATTGTAACACACAGATAATTCATTCCTGTCCATTTTCATTAATAGAAACTTTTGGCCGTCCGCGGCTGCAAAATGTATTTAAAAGTGGGTCAGCGATAATGCAAAATTTGGGAATCGCTAATTTAGACTGCATTGACATATTAAGTCAAGATATAAATTGACAACTCACTGACCTAATGAAACAACACTGGACAGAAAACTACATAGACCTCGGTGGGAGCTGCAAATGACAGTGAATGTTATACAAGAGACAACGTTGAATACAAGGCCATGCGGTATATTTTCTCAGTTTGATGTAAGTCTTCGAAATGCTGCCCCTTAAATGTTTGTTCCTTTAAATAACCTTCAATTGTGATTTTGATTTCGTTGCTTATGTCACCCCCCTTAACAACGCTGAGCTAAGTCATCCGGCATGGCACATGATGCCAATGATGATAATGGTGTTGATGAGGATTACGCTGAAATTGTGGGAGCTGGTCTTTTGGACTCCCTCGTACAGTGTGGCCGCAAAGATGATTTTATGCTGCAAGAGCTTGGAGTGAAGATTGGAGTGACCAGAAAAGAACGACACAACAGGTATATGAGTTCATAGTTCATAGTTCATATGTACGGTTCCAACTTCACTGTAACGGGTCACCCCATAATTGCTCCGTTTCTGTGCCAACGAAAATCAAATATATGAGAAAGCTCATCAATCCACATCGAGCTGGTACGGTCAGTCACTGGACGCTGTTGGAGATACTGTGAAGGAGATCGGAGCATCTATGTACATGTTTGGAGTGCAATAAAAATATTCCTTCTTCTACTTCTTCTTTGCGTTCGTTCTTTACAACCAATTTTAATTACTTTTTGTGATATGTTTGATCTTTGCCAAGAACGTGTATACGTTGCACATTGGTTTGGTAGGCCCCTAAACGCATAAACTTCTACACATTTAGTACATGTACATCCGATTTTAGCCAAAACCTCCTTACTCGCCTCTTACGACATGCGTGGCAGGTAACAGTGGTTCTATTCTTTACACCCCAAATTTGGGCCCCGTTAACCACTCGGGCGAAGATTTTCCTAACTGAAAGTGAAACTTGATTTGCGTGGAAACCTGTCTATATATCTCTGTCTACATATCTCTGTCTATCTATCTCTCTGTCTATGTATCTATGTCTATCTATCTCTCTATCTATCTCTCTGTCTATCTATCTATGTCTATCTGTAATAGTGTTATTGCTAGGCCAGTTCTCCCATCTCCTCTATCGGGGAGTAATCGTAACTTATTTCGACAATGTTTCCCAGTAATGGCGGGCGTTGACAGCTGCGCACAAATATTGTTGTAGTGCGGCAATTGTCTCTTGATCTATCTCAATTCAAGAACAGGAAGTTGTCAGCGTACATTCACAGAGACTGTCAAATCGTGTTGTATTTTTTGACTTATGAGAGTCTGAGTGAGAGTTGAAAATGTAACTGAAGTCCAGACTATTTGGCGACAATCTATGTGACATCTGATAATTCATTGATGTCTTTGATTTCGTGAATCAAAGGAAGCGGAAACATATATATATACACCAGGATCTAGCACAGGCAGCAGAAGAGGATAGAGAGTGCCACAGACAGACAGTTAGAGAAGAGGATAGAGAGTGCCACAGACAGACAGTTAGAGAAGAGGATAGAGAGTGCCACAGACAGACAGTTAGAGAAGAGGATAGAGAGAGCCACAGACAGACAGTTAGAGAAGAGGATAGAGAGAGCCACAGACAGACAGTTAGAGAAGAGGATAGAGAGGGCCACAGACAGACAGTTAGAGGGAAGCCAGAAAAGTAGAACAGACAGACAGTTAGAGAGGAGGCCAGTAAACACACAGAGGTAGAGTCTGGCTGAGAGCCAGCAAATTAGAAGTCACTACAAGATACTGTCTGGTCATACAGAAGACAGACAGAGAGCAGTCAAGAGAACTCTGGCATAGACAGAAGCAGAGAACTCTGGCACAGACACTAGCGCAGAATAAGAAAAACCAGTAGAGAACTCACGCCGGAGGTATACGTTAGATACGATCTAGACCTGAGACATACTGTCTCCTAATGACTTTGAAGTCATCATCATCAGCAGTTCTAGAAGACTAGACCTTCGTGAGAACATCACTGAGACCTTCGTGAGAACATCGCTGAGACATACTATCTCCCAAATGATTTTGAAGTCATCATCATCAGCAGTTCTAGAAGAGTAGACTTCGTGAGAACATCGCTGAGACCTTCGTGAGAACATCGCTGAGACCTTCGTGAGAACATCGCTGAGACATACTATCTCCCAAATGATTTTGAAGTCATCATCATCAGCAGTTCTAGAAGACTAGACCTTTGTGAGAACATCGCTAAGACATAGTCTCTTAATGACTTTGAAGTCTTCATTATCATCATCTTCAGAGACCCCTCAGTACTGGACACATAGACTTGCATAGGAATAGATCAAGTTGTGTTTATACTTCTTATGGATATAAGCCAGAGTGGAACGTTATGTACGTTATATTAGAGATATATACTTAAGTTAGAGATATTCTTTTAGGTGTTAGAAAAGTGTTTAAATATATTAATTTTGTTGTTGGGTTTATGTTATTTGTAATAATGTATTCTACATGTGATAAAAACATGTATTTCTTTGTTGAGAAATAGTTAAATAAACATATAAATTTGAATATCGACTTGAGTAAGACAGAGACAGAGAGAGAGAGAGAGACAGAGAGAGAGAGAGACAGAGAGAGAGAGCATGTGGATACGAATGACTGAGATATACTAGTGACCAGGACACAGATCTTTCTTTCTGGCTTTACCGTGCTCGGTGTTGGCGCGACCACCCACACTCATTCCTTTACTCATTTCTTCACCCCTTACTGCTACATATCTATCTCTATCTATCTATGTCTATCTATATCTCTGTCTATCTATCTATCTATCTATCCATCCATCCATCCATCCATCCATCCATCCATCCATCCATCCATCCATCCATCCATCCATCTATCTATCTCTCTGTCTATCTATCTATCTATATCTATCTCTCTGTCTGTCTTTCTGTCTTTCTATCTATCTATCTCTCTGTCTGTCTTTCTGTCTGCCTGTCTAGATTTGTTTATGTCTGCATGTCTGTCTGCGTATTTCTTACTTGTCTACCTATCTTCTTCTTCGAACACTTCATTTCGACAACTTGTTAAACCATTCTTTGTGATTTGTATATGATCCGAGCTTAGGAGCGATTGTACGTTGTGCCTACAAATAGGCCAACACATTCCATTTCTGCTATGCTTTTTATTTTCCTAGGGTAGCTTCCCTAGGTACCTACCACATTTGCCTCTTACGACATGCATTGTAGGTTGCAGTACACTATTCTTTGCTCGCCTTGCGAGCTCTGGTAAAACCCGAACAAAACCCGAACAAAACCCGAGCAAAACCCGAGCAATATACATATTTAGTTATCTATCTTCTATGTTTAACGACTTATTTATCCCCCCTCCTCTCTGTCTCTCTTTGTCTTTCTCTCTCTCTCTCTGTGTCTCTCTCTTTGTCTATCTGTTTCTCTCTCTCTCTTTCTTTCTCTCTTTCTCTCTCTCTCTCTCTCTTGTCTTTCCTCTTCTCTATATCTCTGTCTCTCTATGTCTTTCTCTCTCTCTCTGTCTCTCTTTCTTTCTCTCTCTCTCTTTCTCTCTCTCTCTTCTTTCTCTCTCTCTTTCTCTCTTTCTCTCTCTCTCTCTCTCTCTCTTTCTTTCTCTGTCTCTCTCTCTTTCTGTCTCTCTCTCTTTCTCTCTCTCTCCCTCTCTCTCTCCCTCTCTCTGTATATATATATATCTACATAAAACCACGCAGTTGTATAAGAAAAATGTCATTATTTTTCATTTGTAATAAATTATATTTCAGGAAATATCTCTTTTTGTTTTACTAAGCTCGAGAATGTGTGTGTCTGTAAGCTTATGTGTGTGTATGTAAGCTTATGTGTGTATGTATACTTATGTACGTGTGAGAAAGATTATGTGCTTTGATGTTTCTAGGTTCGTTGTAAGTGCAAAACACCAGAATATTCATCAATTTACCGCACAAAAAGTCATTAGGAAACGTATTGTCTTCATTGTAATTTATATTCCTTGTTTTCGTTTTCAGTGTTGGACATAGTGTATGTATGTATGTATGGCCCTTTTCATCTTTACAGACGGTCAATAGGCAAGTGTTTTACTGTGACAACTTCTGAGTTTTCGCTTTTTCTCTTGTTTTTCAGCTCGTACATAAGTCTCTTCTCAAAAGACTCTGCGCCCTTCCGTAATTTGGCTTTCCACACAACTCTGTCATTAGCTAGTCCCTCCCATGTGCTGGGATCTATAGAAAAGTTTTTCATTGAGGTTTTGCAGACATCTTTATATCTGAGCAGTGGTCTGCCCTGGTGCCTCTTCCTCCGAAAGTTCACAGAACAACATTTGTTTTGGTATGCGATAAGTTTCCATTCTTCTCACATGTTCCAACCATCTTAGTCGTCTACTGCTGCGGATGCCCATGATGGAAGGCAGATTTGCACGTTGTAGTACTTCAGAGTTGGTTATCTTGTCGTACCACCTGATGTTCATAATCTTGCGGAGACATCGAAGGTGAAAGATGTTGAGTCTCCTCTCGTGTCTTGAGTAGGCTGTCCATGTTTCTGAGCCATATAGTAAAGAACTAATTACACAGGCTCGATATATTTGAGTCTTCGTCTGTCAATTTTTTGTTGTCCCACGCTCGCTTTGATAGTTTGTCGAATGTAGTAGCGGCACTCCCTATACGAGCGTTGATTTCCTCGTCAAGAGAAAGGCTGGCAGTGACCGTGGACCCAAGATAGCAGAATTTTTGCACTGGTGTTAGATGGTCGCCATTTAAAGTGATATTTGATGTCTTACCTCCTGACATAATACAACTGTTTTGGAGACACTTATTGTCAGAGAAAAGAGGTCGCATGCCTTTGACAAATTATTAATTAGACATTGCAGTGTGGTCTCACTGTGGGCGACTAAGGCAGCATCGTCAGCGAAAAGGAGGTCCTTGAGAAGTATTTCCGTCGTTTTTGTCTTGGCTCTTAAGCGAGCCAAGTTAAACAGTGAACCATCAGATCTAGTGCGGATGAAAACATCACCATCAGCGTCCCCTAAGGCGTGGTTCAAAGGGACTGCGAAGAAGATACCAAAGAGAGTGGGGGCAAGGACACAGCCCTGCTTGACTCCACTCTTAACCTCAAAACTATCAGATGTGTTGCCATCGAACTGTATGCTGGCTTTCATGCCCTCATGGAAGGAAACAATCAATTGGAGCAACTTTGGGGGACAACCAATATACTTCAATATTTTATAAAGACTTGGCCTGCTGACTGTGTCGAATGCCTTAGTCAGATCCACGAAAGCAATACATAGAGGCTTGCTCTGCTCTCTGCATTTCTCTTGTAGCTGTCGAAGGATAAATATCATGTCAGTTGTTGACCGTCCAGCTCTGAATCCACATTGTGACTCTGGAAGAACACTCTCCGCCAGTTTCTATAGTCGTTTTGAAAGGACTAGTGCAAAAGCTTTGCCTGTTACGCTTAGAAGGGAGATGCCTCTGTAGTTGTTACAATCCCCTTATCCCCTTTGTTTTTATAGAGTGTCACTATCTTTGCATCCCTCATGTCCTGAGGAAATGTTCCTTCTCTCCAGCACTGAATAAGGAGATTGTAGAGGTGGGGCAGCAGGACATCCCTATTGTATTTGCACATAGTATAGCTAGCAATACTTCTTCGCTACACCAGAAATGACTCGGGAGATTATGATCCAAAACCCAACAACAAATAGTTGTTAGTTAAGGGAAGAAACATTCTAAATAGTGCATTTCTTGTTATAACATGAGTTATTTCCCTTGCACTGTGAATTGCTCTTTAACTATTCACAACATATTCTTCACTAGAATATTCTGGTGAGCCTGGTGACAGACGACTGAAGTCACCTAGAGTAGGACGACTCCACACAAGCAACAGGGTATGAGGAACTTGGTGTGGCGATTGATATGACACACACTGAGGAAACCCCTAACAGCATCACGAAATAGGCTCTCTAATTGGAACCCATATGGCAATATTGGTAAAGGGAGACCCAGGAACTCATGGAGATGGGAGTTGGAGACGAAATACTAGAAAATGAGCAGAGAGTGGATAGGTGGAATAGGAAGGCCTTGGTTGTGGATCTATGCTGCCCTAGGGACGAAGGGTGAAGAAGTATAAGAATTATCAAATTTCACAGACGAGAAAATATTGCAGAATATATCAATCTAGATGACACCTAGCCAATAATTCTCTTCTTTATCATCCTCGTTCATTTTTATAAATGTTTAAAAAAAAAAATTATGTTTTCAAAATGTGTTTCAAGAATCGGGGCAACAAAGATCTGATCGAGTTTAAAAACAAGATATCTTCTTCTTCTTCTTCTTTGCATTCATTCTTTACAACCAATTTTAATCACTCTTTGTGATATGTCTGATCTTTACCAATAATGTGTATACGTTGCACATTGGTTCGGTAGGCCCCTAAACACATAGACTTCTACACGTTTAGGACATGTGCATCCGATTTCAGTCAAACCTCCTTAGTCACCTCTTACGACATGTGTGGCAGGTAACAGTGGTTATATTCTTTGAAAAATGAAAATCGTGGCATATACTAAAGGACGTAGCCATCAACAACAGTAAACGAGTCGTTAATTTTCTAGGCACCACTTATACGTTCAGTAGTTTGCCATTGCTTTCTGAACGGGTGGTGTCATCGTCCTTTGTTAAAATCAATGGAAACAATTTGCAACCAAACTGTCCGCAGCGTGATTCGAACTCAGAACGTCGGGGTTAATAGACCGAGTCACTAACCCTAGGTTGGGCCCAGTAACCACTCGGGCCGAAAACACGATATGAAAGGAAAGTTTCTAAATAATCGTGCTGGATTTCTCTTGCGCATTAGTCTCCCGTTTAGAGGTTAGGTGCTCGACTCTCATTCCTAAGGTACCAGGTTTGCTCCCTCGTGGAGCCAGCCATCGGGATATTTTCCAGATATCCATGATCTCAATGTAGGTGAAATCAAGTTCCTAGTTCAAATGGAGACAGACGATAAAACGTAGGTGCGGTGTTCAATTCAAGCACTAAAATAACCCTTGGTATTGACAATCGAGAAGAACAAGCTGGATAGCTGTTGCCAGGGCAATTTCATTCGGAAAAAGAATTAATATAAAATCCTTAAAAAATAGTGTTACCATCTTCAATATTACATCGGGGACCCTAGTCGGTGCTATGTAGTTAGTGCACTACCGCTGAGATCTTTCTGTGTAAGAAAGAGATCGGAGCACATATGGTTACTCACCAAAGTGTAATGATGATTGTCCTAAACAATCAACCAATCAATCAAACAATCTATCCCCTTCTTTGGAAGGGTAGCTAGAGGAATTTCGGTAGAATAGAGATGTTGAAGGTTGCTAATCTAAATCTGTTACCACGAGATGTAAACCTGGTGATTGATTTTGTGAACACACCAACTGTTACAGAAGAGTCCTCCGTATATCATGGACAGAGAAGAGAACAAATAGATCTATACAGAAAGAATTCAAAATCAAAGAAAACTTGCTGATGCTACAAATAAGAAAGAGAAAATTGAGATATTTCAGACATATAAAAAGACATGAAGGCTGAAGAAAACCATCATGGAAGGAGGCATACCGGCAAAGAGAAGAAGAGGAAGACCACGGAGAAGATGGATTCAGGATGTATCTGATGGTTTGAGCATGACGGCTGCACAGGCAGGACATCTGGCCTATGAGAGAGAGAGAAATTCCGGAGAACTGTTGGGGTGGCAAAGTTCTACTCAGGACAAGATATTTGATAATGAACATAACAACGATTACAAATAAATAGTAGTTCAGTATCTTCTTCTTCTTCTTCAAACACTCCATATTGACCACTTGTTAACCACTCAGTGGGATGTGTATGTGATCTGAGTCTAAGAGAGATTGTACTTTGTGTCAGTTATGCGCTACAAGAAGGACATCACATTCGATTTCTGCGATGTTTTTTATTTACTAGGGTAGCATCCTTAGGTCCTACATCAGTTGCCTCTTACGACATGTCTTGAAGGTCGCAGTGGTACTATTCTTTGCTTCCCTTGCGGGCTCCGGCACCACAGGACGAATGTCAAATAAGTAATGATGCTCATCCATCACGGGTGATGATGACCACCATTTTTATCCAAGGGAATGTAGTTGCATTATGTTTGTATGTGTGTGCCTAGATGACTAGTGAGTCCGATGCGGGCTTGAAATGTTCTTGTACAGTGTGGGCAAGGTATACTTGTACTTGTGGGGAGTTTTACTGTCTTTCTATTTTAACGTTTTTGTTCCATCCGTGCTGTTCTACCTGCCTCTCAGGCCGAAGAACCGTTTCAAAGAAGTAATAATATTAATTTAGTATCAAAGACAAATAAACTAAAGCGACAACGGTAACTGAATAAACATGTAAGAAAATTGAAGTAACAGATGGTAACAGATTGGAATTTTATTGTTCTTCAAATCTGATTAACTACTGAATGGAAAAACGCACTGTAGCTGAATTAAATTTAGGTCCTATTTTCCCAATGTAGGTGTATGTACAAATTCAGCTGCAGTTTTCTTAATTATTAACAAATTTTATGAGTAATATACCATTTTGTAGGTAAATGAATTTTCTTTAAGATCATTCTGTAACAATTAAATAGTTGTGCTTCTAACGGCTTATATGAGCTAATCAGTTAAACTAGGGCCCTCCATATTAGCCTACCTTATCGTGGTTGGAGGGTTTGTGTGCTTTTTCGATCGTTTAGGCTATGTCGGCGGGAGTCTAACTCCAGGCAGGTATAACCAAGCCGAACAAGCAGAAGGTGAAAGGCCAGACCAAAAGGCGGAGAGCAGGAGAGGGTCTCATAAGGTGACAGAGCAGAACCCATCGGTGAGTGGTAAATGCTCTGACTGCAACCAACACTTCCCCCAGCTATGGGACAAATAGCAGTCGTCCTCTTTCTCCTTTGAGGAGGACATCCTTGTCTTGTCTTCTATTTCTTTGACACATTCCCTTAAATATATGGGATTAAACTATAATGAGCCCAGTGACAGAAAGCTGAAGTCATATAGAGTAGGACGACTCCAGACAACCTGGGAAGACAGATCTCGTCATCAGGGAACTGCAACTGTCTAGAGAACAGCCTCAAATAAATGATGTCCACAGAAACGGAATGTGTCACCCATTGTTAGCGGGGAAGAATCGACACATATGAATGTCTCAATGGCGATGCTAATGTCAATGGTTAGTTCAACTAGGGCCAAATTTGAGGATTTGCCGATTGTGCTATATACCATAGGTTAACCTTTTCACTCCATAATTTTCTAACTTTTTTTTGGCTTCCAGACTATTTGCATTATATACTTAACTAGCTAGTATACTGTCTTTGTGTTATATTATTTCTTCTTCTTTGCGTTCGTTCTTTACGACCAATTTAAATCACTCATTGTGATATGTTTGATCTTTGCCAAGAACGTGTATACGTTGCACTATGTTTGGTAGGCCTCTAAATGCATAGACTTCTACACGTTTAGGACATATGCATCCGATTTCAGCCAAACCTCCTTAGTCGCCTCTTACGATATTCGTGGCAGGTAAAAGTGGTTCTATTCTATACACTCCAAATTTGGACCCCGGTAACCAATCGGGTGGTGTTATATTAAACTAGACGGTACACTGACTTTGTGTTATATTAAGAATTACTACGATCCAATATTTCGGCTCAAAACGACGAAAGGGTTAATAAGATCCGAAACACAACGTGCTGACGTTCTCAGAGCAAAACAGACAGATCACAGACTGAGTTGATAGTTGACAAGAAAGAATGTAAAGAGAATAAAGAGTTTTTTAAGCAGAATTGATACACATTTGTTTGCTGATTATATGCGGCATAAAGAAAACACGTCTAAAAAAACCTCAAAGTTATGTAGTTTGACAAAGTACAAAAAAAAAAACAGGTGCAACGTTTCAACCAAAATGTCTTCATCAAATAAAGAATACATAACTGAAGAAATTCAGGCTTCTTGTACAACAGACACATAACATATACAATCAGATAATAAAGCACTAACGGCTCTACGTCCGAGTGGCTACCGGGGCCCAAATCTGGGATGTAAAGAATATAACTACTGTTACCTGCCACGCATGTCGTAAGAAGCGACTAAGGAGTTTTGGCTGAAATCGGATGCACATGTCCTAAACATGTAGAAGTCTATACATTTAGGGGCCTACCAAACCAATGTGCAACGTATACACGTTCTTGGCAAAGTTCAAACATATCACAAAGAGTGATTAAATTGGTTGTAAAGAACGAACGCAAAGAAGAAGAAGACTAACGGCCCTACAATTAAAATATGTAACGAGAGAGGAAATAAATGTGAAAAACTAGAAAGGGAACAGAGAAGACAAAACAATAGTAATCAAATATATCATCATCATCAGGTGCCGTTCCGACTGGCGTAAGTGATCATGGATCTCCACAAAACTTTGTCGTATGTGTTTGCTATCAACTCAGATGTTGACGCTCTACCCTGCCATGAAGTCAGGCTATCCAAACTGTCTTCCTCTGTCTGCCTCACCCTCGATGTTACTGAATCAAAATATACATAGCATGAATAAATTTAACATATACAACTAAGTTATGCAGCTTTAGAAAGAGACATTATTGAGAAGCATAGGAATATTAATGGATCTCAATGGAGAAGGGGTTAAGACGTTTGCCTGTCGTACTAAAGGTTGTAGGTTCGAATCCGGACTGAGACACATATGTAATTTGTTCATGAGAACCCTAGTATTGCTGTTGGAGCTATGGAGTTCGTGTTTTGCTGCAACATTCTCGTCAAATGGCGCGCCATCTCTGCTTACAGGGACGGAGCTAGCTATATGGGGGAACACGGTGCAATGAAGTCAATCTTTTACCTTTGAACTCTCTTCTGGGGGGAATGTAATGCGTTGTGTTCATAAGGTCGCAGTAAGAAAAATAGGAGAAAGTTTAACAATAATAAACTTAAGACGTGATTGTAGGCAGACACAACAACAGTAAAACAACGGTTCTGTTTATTGTTTATTCACAGGGCATTTTAAAAAAAAACCCAGTAAAGTGAGATGGATAACAACAAAAATTATATATAAAATTAGAATACATGTAAAGAAGAAAGGAAGGCAGAGGCAGACATAGTATGAAAGTCAACACAAACAAACGGAAGAGATAAAGATTATCAACGTTCACATTACCCCAATCCCAGACACTGTTTGTCTGTGAGACAAGGTTTCCCACGTGATTCTAGCTAAGCCAGGAAGACACACACACAAAAGCCGGAGAGGTCAAAATTATTTTCAAATGGCCGCAAAACGCCACACTGGCAACTACTCATAAGTAAAACACTTTGTGTTTTTATTTAGTTGTTTGAAATTGCAAAGTTGAATGACAGAATGCACTACGCCTAGAATGAGAGTAAGAATACACGCCTCCGGCCACGAGCTTGCTTCTACAGGTCGTGAGAACCCGGGAGGGTGAGTTAGTTAGATAATATATATATGGTCCAAGCTAATGACGATCCTATATTATTCTTCACTTTGTGTGTGTGTGTGTGTGTACAAGCTAATGACAACCCTATATTATTCTTCACTTTGTGTGTGTGTGTGTGTGTACAAGCTAATGACGACCCTATATTATTCTTCACTTTGTGTGTGTGTGTGTGTGTGTACAAGCTAATGACGACCCTATATTATTCTTCACTTTGTGTGTGTGTGTGTGTGTACAAGCTAATGACGACCCTATATTATTCTTTACTTTGTGTGTGTGTGTGTACAAGCTAATGACGACCCTATATTATTCTTCACTTTGTGTGTGTGTGTGTGTGTACAAGCTAATGACGACCCTATATTATT
This sequence comes from Arion vulgaris, assembly GCA_020796225.1. Classification (NCBI taxonomy): domain Eukaryota; kingdom Metazoa; phylum Mollusca; class Gastropoda; order Stylommatophora; family Arionidae; genus Arion; species Arion vulgaris. The sequence continues at coordinate 60,574,284 of CM036755.1, read as the reverse complement.
CTTCACTTTGTGTGTGTGTGTGTGACATATGACACATATCTCAAGCATGACAACCCTATATTATTCTTCACTTTGTGTGTGTGTGTGTGTACAAGCTAATGACGACCCTATATTATTCTTCACTTTGTGTGTGTGTGTGTGTGTGTACAAACTAATGACGACCCTATATTATTCTTCACTTTGTGTGTGTGTGTGTCTACAAGCTAATGACGACCCTATATTATTCTTCACTTTGTGTGTGTGTGTGTCTACAAGCTAATGACAACCCTATATTATTCTTCACTTTGTGTGTGTGTGTGTGTGTGTATAATATAAAAGTTGTATATAACAAGTCATTGCTAATTTTTGATAAATAAAATAAAATTCGTTGCAGAAATCGGATGTGCTGACCTACTTGTAGGCGCATAACTGGCACAACGTAGAATCGTTCTTAGGTTCAGATCACATAGAAATCACACAGAGTGGTTAACAAGTGGTTGATGTGGAGCGTTTAAAGAAAGAGAAGTCTGTTATTTTCTTCACCTTCTAGTCCCTTATTCTGTCTTTTGACTGCCTCAAATCTAATTGTCAATTTTCTTCTAATATATTCCCATTTGTTCAATATTCTATCTGAATCTTTCACTTATTTTCTTTATTATTATTTGTTTTCTTATATTATATGTATTTTCTTTTTACTTATTGTTTTTTTTCTTCTATTATATGTATTTTCTTTTTTATTGTTTTTTCTTCTATTATATGTATTTTCTTTTTCTTATTGTGTTTTTCTTTATATGTTTTTTTGTATTTTGTTTTTATTATTTGTATTTTTTTCTTATTAAAATATACTTTTTTGTATTTTATTTTGATTATTTCAAAAGTTTTTTTTATTTGTTTTTATTATATGTATTTTTTATTTTTTTTATTTTGTTATTATTTGTTTTTCTTACTAATATATATATGCTATTTTTATTTTGATTTCGTCTTCACATTTTTCTCCACATTTGCCTTATTCTTTTTCTTCCTGTCTCATTGAGCCATATTTTATAGTAGACTTAATTCAGCGAGATAAAATTGCTAACCAGGGTCTGAAGTTTACAAAACAAACCTTGGTGTAATGTACCGATAACGAGGGAAGGTGTGAACGGATTGCCGACGTAATGGCCTCGCCTATGACCTGCCACTCGTCACTCAGTGCCGACCACAATCATGCTTGAATTCAAGACAAGAGAGCTAAGATGGAAGGATCTCGTGCTAAAATATTTGATAAGTTTGTCCGACTAACTTTTTCAATCAAAACTTTGAAACTTACTGAGCTATCAACAGTAAAATAATTAACCCATTTCATACCATTGATCCTATATATCGGCGAACAACCATGCAACAATGTCATCAATGCGTTACACTATCATTTATGGGAAATGGACGAGTCTGATGCACTTGAACAAGTGCGAGAACTAGGAGTTGAGTTTGGACATAACAGACAATGTCGTCTTCGTGGTAGAGAGAGAAGACATATTAATCAACTGATTGATAAGTCCATCATCATCGCACTTCGGTGATTAGCCATGTGTGCTCCCATCTCTTTCTTACACTTCGGTGATTAGCCATGTGTGCTCCCATCTCTTTCTTACACTTCGGTGATTAGCCATGTGTGCTCCCATCTCTTTCTTACACTTCGGTGATTAGCCATGTGTGCTCCCATCTCTTTCTTACACTTCGGTGATTAGCCATGTGAGCTCCCATCTCTTTCTTACACTTCGGTGAGTAGCCATGTGTGCTCCCATCTCTTTCTTACACTTCGGTGAGTAGCCATGTGTGCTCCCATCTCTTTCTTACACTTCGGTGATTAGCCATGTGTGCTCCCATCTCTTTCTTACACTTCGGTGAGTAGCCATGTGAGCTCCCATCTCTTTCTTACACTTCGGTGAGTAGCCATGTGTGCTCCCATCTCTTTCTTACACTTCGGTGATTAGCCATGTGTGCTCCCATCTCTTTCTTACACTTCGGTGATTAGCCATGTGTGCTCCCATCTCTTTCTTACACTTCGGTGATTAGCCATGTGTGCTCCCATCTCTTTCTTACACTTCGGTGATTAGCCATGTGTGCTCCCATCTCTTTCTTACACTTCGGTGAGTAACCATGTGTGCTCCACTAATCAACTTTTTATGGGTAAGGTGAGAAAGTGAACTTTAGGATGGTTACTGCAGCGGAGGACAGAGCACGCATTGGAATTTCCAATGTGCCATGACGTCGATCCCATAACATAACATAACATAACATAGCATAACATATCATAACATAACATAGCATAACATAACATAGCATAACATAACATATCATAACATAACATAACATAACATAACATAACATAGCATAGCATAACAGCTAAACACGTAAACACAAAGTACTACAGTTTTACAAAATACATAAACAGTGACGATAAACAGCAACGTTTCGCCCAAAAGGCCTTTATCAAGCAAACATTACAACAAGAATGACGAATTTCGGGGAAAGCTACAAATGGACGATTACATGTGGAAACATAAACCTATCTAATGAAAATCTGGGAATAAAAACGAACAACGAAATGAGTGAAACACAAAAACCGAAAGTGGAAAAGAAGAGAAACAATAAACAATATAGTGGATAAATGAAACATATATGGAGCAAACACACATATAGATAACAAGGCACGAGATAAGACAGTACTAAGAAGCATAGGAATGTAATGCGTTGAGTCCAAGAGGTCGCAAAGTGCCATAGAATGAAATAAAACGGTTCTCCAGGGCGAATCGACTGCGATCATCGGAGGAACATGATCGGATGGCTGTGACCTGGACATCGTAATCGTCCATTTGTAGCGTTCCTCGAAATTCGTCATTCTTGTTGTTATGTTTGCTTGATAAAGGCCTTTTGGTCGAAACGTTGCTGTTTATCGTCACTGTTTATGTATTTTGTAAAACTGTAGTACTTTGTGTTTACGTGTTTAGCTATTTTTCAAAGTTTTACTGCAGCCTCCACCTTTTTCGATAATCATAGCATAACATAACATAACATAACATAACATAACATAACATAGCATAGCATAACATAACATAACATAACATAACATAACATAACATAACATAGCATAACATAACATAACATAGCATAGCATAGCATAACATAACATAACATAACATAACATAACATAACATAACATAGCATAGCATAGCATAACATAACATAACATAACCGTGCACCAAATACACCACCAGCCACTATAGAGGTTTTATAATAACTAAGTTTCCTTCTCTTTGTTATTTTTTAATCTTCCACTTTTTTTTTATCTTAGCCAAACCACAGCCATCTATAAATTCATACGGCCAGCGGACTAAGGTAAAAATTATAAGAAATAAGAACACAACCGTCACGTGACCTCACATTCAAGTATTGTTGTATATAGACGAATTCATTTTAAAATCAACATAACATGCTAAATGAAGTTTATATTATGCAACAAATTAAGTTTAACAAATAAGGAATATCAGTAATATTAATATTTTTCATCAATAAATAACCATATGCTCATAGAATTTAGTAAAATTGTAAAAAAGATTGCAGAATTCTGTCAAACATATATAAAATTCAGCCCCCAACTCAAACTAGGTCAATGTTTCCCTGGTCATTTACGCGGCCCAATATTAGAGTTGGCTGTGTTATAAACAGTAAAAGAAAAGTATTTAGCGGAATGAAATATTGAATGATATTTGTAGTAAAGTGATACCTTCAGCTAACATCTTCTTCTTCCAATGTTCCATATTGACCACTTGTTAACCACTTTGTTATTTGTATGTGATCTGAGTCTAAGAGCGACTGTACATTGTGCCAGCTATGCTCCTACAAGTAGGCTAGCACATTCTTCTTCTTCTTCTGCGTTCTCACTAGATTGGGATTTCGGATTCTCTAATAAAGGCAGCCGTCTTTCTCAGATTATCAGCCACGCCATACAGTTTGTCTTGGACACTAGTGTAAGTGGGCCACCTCTTTCTTCTCAGTCTGCATACTGGGAGCAGTTCTGTAGGATATAATTCCTATGATTTCTGCTTCCCGTTTGTGCCGACCTCTTCCTGCAGTAAGTTTTGGCCACCCTCGTGATGGTGAGTCTGACATTCTTACCGCGTGGCTAAATCTCAGAGGCAGATTGGCGACCGTAGAATCCGTTATCCCATTCCGCATTGTGAGGGTCGTTGCACCATGTTATGCGCCTTACGGCCTGGTGCATCCGTTTTCTGCAATCATTTGTTTCGGGTTAGCATTCCCTAGGCCAGCACATTCGATTTCTGCGATGCTTTTTATTTACTATGGTAGATTCTCTACGTCCTACATCAGTCATCTTTTGCGACATGCCTTGTAGGTCGCAGTGATACTATTCTTTGCTTCCCTAGCCTGGCCCGACACCACACAGACGGGATGAACAAACAATGACTAAGACCATTGAAGGCCACAGATATGTGGTCTTACAAAAAAATGTTGCCCGTCTGCCCAGCGTGTTCGTAACACGTTAGACGACGGGTGACAAGCCGCCTGTGAGTGCGGTTCAATTCCGCGGGCTGGCAGAAAAGCCTCAGGTTCTCCAGATTTACGGTGTTCGTGGCACCGAACCAAAGGGTTACGATGTAAATGGCACCGAGTCGAAGAGCTGCAGGCTCAAGTGCTTCTGTATCGGAAAAATGTTGCAAACCCCATGGACAGCGAGGAAAAGAAATGATGAAGTGTTAAAAAAAAAGCCAGCACACAGAGACACCTGATCAAAACAATAAACACACGCATTATCACTATTAATATTCATTCTGTTATTATTCTGATATTCGTTATACTGTAATTAATCATTACCAAGTGGCTTGATCCTTACGCAACTTGGCTCCTACGACAGCAGTCCTGAACGACACTCTATTCTGTGCAAGTTGACCGGCGTCAGCAGCAGTCATTGACAGGTCGTCAATGACATCTTGCACCCATTGTCTTCTAGGTCTTCCTCTCATTGTTCTTCCAGGCATCATTCCCTCCAAAATTATCTCCTCTAGGCACTTATGTCGTTTGATATTTAAAAATATTTAATTTTCCTTGATTTAATGTTCTTTAATAGCCAACTCTCTTTAATATCAAGCTGTTGCAGAACAGAAGCGTTTGCTCTTTTCTCTGTCCACGATATTCTCTCTCTCTCTCTCTCGCGAGCACTCTTAGCCTGATGTACCACATTTCCCCATAAATCACATTCATGTGGAAACCTGATTCATGCAGCCCTTGCATTGCTGGGTTTCGTCACATCTTCAGTACCATTTGGAGCTCTGGTACTTATCATTCGGTAATGTGTCCGGTTTCAGCCAGCGTTTACTGGATTCGCTCTCCGTCAGCCTTTGGCTGTCCCCAGCCGACCTGCAAGGTAGTAGGTTTGTCATAATATTCTAAGTACTCTTCTGTAGCATTTGCATTCAAAGGCATTAATGATTTTTTCCGTCGCTTTGTCAATGGGCCATGTCTCACAACCATATGTTGCTAAGGAAAAAACGCAGGCTCTTAAACACGTGATTTTTGTTCTTATATAATACAATTACTATTTTTAATATTATTAGTTTTATTTTATGATTATTATTAATATTTTTATTTTATTTATAATAATAATTCTTCTCGTACCGTTATACGTTACATAGGACCTGCAAGTAATTTCTCAATACCGCTCTATCCTGGCAACTCGCTCAATCTCCTCCATGGAACTAAGAGCGATATTTCTTGCCTCTCTCATCAAAGTTCGTTTCAGTGTCTCCTTAGGTCGTCCTCTCTTTCTTGAACCCTGTGCATCCCACTTCAAAGCCTGCTTTGATATTCGTTGATCCTTTCTCTTGAACGTGTGTCCAACATATCTCCATCTTCTCTTTCTTATAACAATTGTCACTAGTGGTTGATCAGACATTTATTTTATTTTATTATTAAAAAAACTATAGACCATTTTTAAATGGAAACAAAACATCAGTTCCAGTTTTCAGTTTCATGCCAACCAATAGAGTTCTGTCGTTTTTGACTTGAATCTCAGTTCAGAAATTGTGGAAACATAGAATTAGCTAAACAGTGTTCTAAGGAGCTTAGTTGGAAGCGCCCCATGCAGTGATCAGTGACGTAAAATAGCTCCCCGTGTATCCCCTCACACTGGCAATGTCGCGTTCCTCGCTCCAAGCAGCAATGAAACCCTGGAAAGATTCCGAGAACGCCCTCCAACGAGAGAGAACTCATTTCGTCTTGTCGTTGACTTTCACTCTTGTTTTCTCCTTCAAGGGCATCAATTATCTCCCTTGAATCATGGCTTATCTGCCAGGTTTATCTCCTAAATTATCTCAGTAAATCGGCAGGTTTTACCTTGACTTATACGTTTAGATCGGTATCTCATTGCGATAAGAAGTGCCATGTATCAGACACGGGAATCTTCAATCTAATTCTCAAAATTTGACCGTCCATTCTGGACGGTTTATATTATATACATGTATTATGAAAGCGACTCACAGCTCTCATATAAGTTTTGAATCGTCCGTGGACTCACAAGAGAGCATATAATAGTAACGCTGTCTTTGCGTCTTCTTTGCATTCGTTATTTACGATCAATTTTAATTACTCTTTGTGATATGTTTGATCTTTGCCAAGAACGTGTATACGTTGCACATTGGTTTGGTAGGCCCCTAAACGCATAGACTTCTACACATTTAAAACATGCATCCGATTTCAGTGAAACTTCCTTAGTCGAATCTTACGACATGTGTGGCAGGTAACTGTGGTTCTATTCTTTACAACCCAAATTTGGGCCCCGGTAACCACTCGGGTGAGTAACGCTATGACCTACAAGGCATGTCGTGAGACTGAGATAAGGGCCTAGGGAAACTACCATAGTAAATAAAAAAAGCACCGTAGAAATCGGATGTGCAGTTGTAGGGACATACCTGGCACAACGTATAATCGCTCTTAGTTAAGTTCAGATCACATACAAATCACAATGAGTGGGTAACAAGTTATCAATGTGGAGCGTTTGAAGAAGAAGAAGAAAATAAGATTTAGTAAATGTCACCTTGCATGTAGCAGTGCCCTAGGCTCTATAGTGACTTATATATATATATATATGGAGAGAGAGGGAGAGAGGGAGAGAGAGAGAGGAAAGAGAGAGAGAGGAGAGAGAGAGAGAGAGAGGAAGAGAGAGAGAGAGGGGAGAGAGGGAGAGAGAGAGAGGAGAGAGAGAGAGGGAGAGGGAGGGAGAGGGAGAGAGAGAGGGAGAGAGAGAGAGAGGGAGAGAGGGAGAGAGGAGAGGAAAGAGAGAGAGAGAGGGAGAGAGGGAGAGAGAGAGAGAGAGGGAGAGAGAGGGAGAGAGAGGGAGAGAGAGAGAGGGAGAGAGAGAGAGATTGATTGATAAGATCATTCAAGACTCGTTAAAACACAGAAATGTAATAACACGTAATAGGAAAAAATACACAATATATTGTCAGGGCCCACAAGAAAAGCAAAAAATAGTAACAATGCAACAAAGAGATCTTGACGTTTGAAGCGACTAAAGTAAGGTTTTGTTTGGGATTAACTACCCTATCCGGTACAAATCTTGAACTACAAAATCCAAGCAACCATGTCAAATACTTTCTTCTTTGAACGCTCCATATCGACCAATATTTAACGAATCTTTGTGATTTATATGTGATCTGAGCCTAAGAGCGATTTTACGTTGCGTCAGTTATGAGCCTACAAGTAAGCCTGCACATTCGATTCTGCGACGCTTTTTATTTGTTAGGGTAGCTTCTCTAGGCCCGTACATCATTTTGACTCTAACGACATGTCTTGTCGGTCGCAGTGGTACTATTCTTTGCTCCCTTGCGAGTCCGACAACATACGGGTGAGACAAAAACAAAGAAAATAGTCAATGGAGATGTGCCAACCAAGAAAGCAGAGATTAATGATATAAGGAAAGAACTACAAGAGTTAGACAGAGATAGAAAGACATAGCATGAGTTGGTTGAGAGCCTATGTTGATACTTTACCTGAATATGATTTATCGCAACTATAAGCATAGCACTACTCACCTGTAGTTGTTGGAGTCTGTTCAGTCTTTCGTGCTAAAGTGCCAGATTCTCTCCCTCGTAGAGCCTCTGGATATTTTCCAGAGACCCCTGATCTCAGTGTAGGTGAGATCGAGTTCCTAGTCCTATCGGAGACGTAAGATAAAACGTAGATCCCGTATTCAATTTGAGCACGTAAAAGAACCATTGGCAGTTCAAAATCGAGAAGACCAGGCTGGAAAGTCTCTGCCCAGACAAAAATTCATTAGAAAAGATAAGAAATAAAATTCATACAAAAATATCTTGACAATCTTCAAAACTACATCGAGGATCCTCGTTGGTGCTACGGAGTTCGTGCACTTTGCTGAGATTTTCCCGTGTAAGAAAGAGATCGGAACACACATAGTTACTCACCGAAGTGCAATGTTGATGATCTTATCAATCAATCAATCAATCAAGTAATCAATCAGTTGCTGGAGCCCTCTTTCTCTATTAGATAGTTCTGATATTTTCTACCCTACGTTTACTAGAAAAAAAGAATGAAAACGAATAATTCCTTTAGAATCAAAGAAGAAGAAGAAGAGGGCAAATGTTCCAGCAGAATGAAAAAACAAGATGTACGAGGAAACAAAGAAAAAGAACCAGAAACGGATGACAAAAAAAAATGACAAAAATTTTGAAACGGTGTGAAGTAAAAAAAAACATATGGTAACACAAAGTTGAAAATGAATGAGTAAAATTAGACAGAAGAAGAGAAAATAATTTTTTTAAACAAAAACACAAAGACAAAGCAAAATTGGTAGAGAAATACTAAAAGATGGATAAAGAGATAGAACAGAAAAAAACCAAATAGATGACAAAAATAATGATAAAATATAGGGGAAAAGAATTAAAATAAATAAAATATGGAAGATATAAAGTTTCAAGTACACGTAATTTCCTTGTTGGTTTTGTACCCGTCCATGTAGACGGTCAGAATTTAACTACTTATCTCCCATATCTTATCGCGATGAGCTACTGTTGGATGTCGTTCCGTCAAGTAGAAGCATGCGTCTCTGGGCGGCGCTGTACGCCCCAAAATGGCGGGTCTGTATTCCAATTAATGAGGTTAATTCAACGCGCTGCTCGCAACACAGTTTATTTTTAGTGGAGTAAGCCCCCAGCATCTTCTCTCATTTCTAGTAAACAATGTCAAACAAATAAACAAATGTCTACGAAAGGTAGCGAATATTAAATGAATAAAAAATAATTTTCAAATATCCTCAACAGAGTAGGAAAATAAGCAAATTGAATCACGTGTACATATTTTCATTTTTATTGCTGTTAATTGTTTGTTAGTTCGTGTTTTTATTTTTTTTCTTTGGATTCCAGTTTTGTGGAATGGTTGAAACTAATATATGTGTTTGATGGTGGTCTCAGACATGTTCTTAGAACATCCTGGACAGAGAAGAGAACAGAACAAAGACATCCTACAAGACCTGCATATCAAGGAGCATTGGCACATAAGTAACATTATGTCCCGGAAGATGAAATATTTAGACAACGTTAAACATCACAGTGGTTTGGGAGAGAATGGTACCGGACGGCATGGTTCGTGGAGTACGAGGCAGGGAACGACCTAGACGAAGGTGGCAGCAGGACAATAAAGAAACCTTGAAGATGACGCTGGAAGGGGCTGGAGAACTTGCAAGATACCCGCGAGACTTACGAGAGTTTTTCAGACTGGCTATAATGGAAGTGACTTTCCGCAAGAGACATGCTACTACTTAATGGTGGTCTCTGTGGCTAAGTGGTTGCGCCCTTCCCTTGCGTGTCGAAGATCGTGGATTTGAATCCGGATCGCGCCGTTCTGTTCACGAGTGCACTTTTTCCACAGATACCATAGGATTTCTGTCGAAGTTACGAAGTTCGTCCTTTGTGCAATACTCTCGGCAGGTGACGTGGAATTTCTGCGGAGAAGGACTGTGCCATATAGGGTTAAATCTGGTGCAATAAAGTCAATCCTTATGCTTTCTAAACCACGTTATATGTGTTTTATTTGTATATTCCCTAGTCCTAGTCCAATAATCTGTTTGGTTCGTTTGCTTATGTAACGGGAAAATTGACGAGGCTGAGATATGTTCACACCAACTCCAGATTTCAAATCTTCATACTGTAAAATCAAGCATATGAACTTCTTCTTCTTCGAATGCTCCATATCAACCACTTATTAATCACTCTGTGTGATCTGTATATGATCTGAGCCTAAGAGAGATTGTACATTGTTCCAGTTATGTGCCTACAAGTAGGCCAGCACACGAATTTTGTGACACTTTTTATTTACTAGAGTAGCTTACATAGGTTCCTATCTAAGGCGCCTCCTATGACATGTTTTTAGGTGGCAGTGGTACTATTCTTTGTATCCCTAGCAAGTCCCGGCACCACACGGTCGGTTGATTATTTGAATTTGTAAGGAATGCTGACTATATTCCAAAGTTAGAGTTTCAAATAAGTATGACTGTTCCAAAGTTAGAGTTTCAAATAAGTATGACTGTTCAAAAAGGTTAGAGTTTCAAATAAGTATGACTATTCCAAAGTTAGAGTTTTAAATAAGTATGACTGTTCCAAAGTTAGAGTTTCAAATAAGTATGACTGTTCAAAAAGGTTAGAGTTTCAAATAAGTATGATTGTTCTAAAGTTAGAATATCACATAAGTATGACTAGTTCAAAGATTGTAACTTGGGATGAGTCTATCATTGTCACAGAGATTACAAATTCTGGTCGGTGTGACTTTGTCTCTGACATATATTAGCACGAAAACTTATTCTGATATCATTCATGAACAAAGTCTATTAACCTTTTCACCCTTCCGTGCCGCTCTACTGTCTCCCAGTATTTGTTTAGATGACGCAGAGAAGCTATACTGTCTCCCAGTATTTGTTTAGATGACGCAGAGACGCTATACTGTCTCCCAGTATTTGTTTAGATGACACAAAGCCGCTATAGTAGCTAATTTCAGGATGCATTTCAAATGAATGCTTCCGGTGATGGAAAAGTATTACAGAAGGAAAGTGGTTTTTTTCTGATCCAAAAGCACTTGAGCTTTTTCAGCTCTTTGGTTCGGTGCCACGAACTCCGTAAATCTGGAGAACCTGTGGCTTTTCTTCCAGCCCACAAGATTGAACCACACTCACAGGGGGCTTAGCAGGGAAAATGTTTAAATGCGAACAAACTCGTCTGATCACTGATTGATTAATTGATTGACTGATTGATTGATTGATAGATAGAGCCATCATCATTGCACTTCGGTGAGTAACAATGTGTGATCCGATCTCTTTCTTATATAGGAATATTTCTGCTCCAGTTTCGCGAAATCCGTAGCACCGGCGATGGTCATCGATGTAATTTTGAAAATGGTGAAGATATGTTTGTAGGAATTTTATTTTTAATCTTTTCTAATGAATTTTGCCCGGGCAGCGGCTTTCCAGCCTGCTCTTCTCGATTTTGAACTGCCAAGGATTCTTTTACATGCTCAAATTGAACATAGGACATACGTTTTATCGTCCGTCATCGTTAGGACTAGAAACTCGATCTCACCTACACTGAGATCAGGGATCTCTGGAAAAATATCCTGAAAGCTCCAAGAGGGAACGAACCTGGTACCTTTGACACGCTAGGCGAGCACCTAACCTCTACTGGTGGCAGCTTTCTCTCTACATATTCAGAGTCTGACATTGTAGGCAGAATACGACTACCTTTTTCAATAATTGATTATTGGTTATTGAGCTGACGTAACTTAACAATGGACAGACCCATAGGTGCGCAGTCGTCCCTAACAGATGTCACAGGGTATGCATACTGATGGTTAATTTGGCTCACTGGTTAAACATTCTTCTCTCTCTGCCCCTCAAGCATCCAGCTTAACCCTTTGAGTCCGTATTTTTTTTATACATACGGATCCGTTTTTTTGCAATCTATATTAAATTAGCCAGTGTACTGACTTTGCGTCATCCTGAAAAATACTACCAGTCGATATATTAGCTCAGAAGAACGAAAGGGTTAAAGTGTTTAAATAATAAAAATAAACATGTATTTACGAACTAAACAACAAATCTAAAGAAAAAACGGATACTGTGTGAGGGAGACGGGTCGTAGAGATGATCCTTGTACAAATGTCGAGTCCTGCAAATCCACTTAAATCCTGAAATTATTTTTACAAAGTGAGCTTTCCACACACCATCTTTGCACCTGCCTGGATTCGTGCGAAAACTTCTTTGGCAAAAATTGACGGTACAGGGTACCAGTATGTAAGTAAATCACGCCGCTAGGGGGCCTATGTAATGAGCTTCCGTGAAGCGAAGCCGGCGTGAAAGACATGCGCACTGAGTGTAGTGGCAACGAAGCGTCAAGATATAGCTTGTGAAAATTCACTCTTTTCTGAAGAATTATGTGAAAATGATGAAGAGGGTGCTAGTGTGTTTATGTTTGCTGTCGTATTCGGTGTAGGTTTTGTGTGAAGTAAACGTCTCGGAAACTGTTTGAAATACACCGACGGTCTTTCGCTTTTAAACATCATTCTACTACCCTCGGGATTTGACGGGAATTCCCGGTTGACGAATATAGCTTGCAAGTGAAATAAAATTGGAAAAGCGAATGAGCAATCGTCTGTCATGTCTTGTTTTTATCAAAATAAAATTAGAAAGTAGTTGTGGGAATTGGCAATATACTAGCGGAGAAGACTTAGCGTCTGAACTCAGGGCATGTCCAACGAAGATATAGTTAAATTACTTTAGTATTTGATTTATATAATGAACACAAAAAATAGCAGGTTCGTTGGGTAGGTAGGAATCCGTGTTGTATGACTGTTGTGAAGTCCGTAACTTTGTTAATAAAGTTAAGGTTGGATTATCTTCATGGTTGACACATTCCGCAAAGAGACTGCGGTTTGGTACAATCAGTCATATCATGTTTTCCGGAGTACGTTTCTTATGACATAAATAGAGAAGCAGGAATAGAGGAAGAAAATAATATTTCAGAACTTTTATTTGCAAATGACCAAGTACTGATTGCAGAAAACGAAGAATCTTTACAAACCCATTTGAGCTTAGTTAACATCAAGGGTGAGGAGTACAACATGAAAATAAATATAATAAAGACAGAGACAATGGCAATAAGTAGACAACCAGAAAACCTTACAATAAAACTCCAGAACGTAGACATAAAACAAACAATTGAGGCCAAATACGTAGGAGCAATTTTCACAGCAGATGGAAGTATCAATAGCGAAATCAGCAATCGTTGCACAAAAGCTAAAACAAGGTACTGGGACAGTTAACACCATGGTTGTCACATAAAGATGTACCGCTAACAACTAGCTTAAATCTCATAAGAACGATTTTATGGCCAACACTATGTTACCAGTGTCAAACATGGCCAATAACAGCAGATAATGAGTGGAAAATCATAACGACAGAGATGAGGTGTGTCTTAGAAGAGCTGCAGGTGTGACAATAAGAAACAAAATTAGAAATGAAGAAACAGAAGAAGACTGAATGTGAAATCATTCCTGCAATTCATAAAGGAACAACATATTAAATAGTGTGGACATCTGACAAGAAGGCCCAGGTATCGTGTCCCACAGAGAGCCACACAGAAAAAAGTATGATGAGTACGAAGCAAGAGGAATACCACGCAAAAGATGGAGCGACGACATCAAGAACAGCCTTACGAAAAGGAATATCAGCCTATAAAGTGTCTTAAAACAAGCACACACAAGATCACTACGTCCCCCTCCCATACACCCCACTAATAACTATACTAAAATACGATCTCTACGAAAAGTTACCAACAGCACCAGAAAAGACAGAATCACCAACATCAGTATAAGAAAGAAAGTTTGCAAAGAACGTTGCTTGAATTACATTGAGAAACAAAGAATGAATTGGTTCGAAAAGTTAATAAGAATACAACAAAACTCCACAGTATACAGAGTCTTCTACAACAGAACAACAAGGTAGAATGCGAGATGAAGACCACGAAAAATATGGTTGGATGGCATAGCATAATCTTGTCATAAAGGGAAAATAACTATCACACAAGCCACTCGAACAGTGCAAGACAAAAATAGAAAACCACGACACTGGACAAAACACGTAATCACAAAGTACTGTAGTTTTACAAAATACAAAAACAATGACAAAATACAGCAACGTTTCGATCAACAAGGCCTTTATCAAGCAAACGAACAACAGGAGTGACAAATTTAAAAAAACAAATGGACGACTAAATACAAACGTTTCTAATGAAAATCTGGGAATAAAAACGAATAACGAAATACATGTAACACAAAAACACACATAAAAACTAGAAATAGAACGGAAGAGAAACAATAAAAATCTAGTAAATATATAACTTGAATACATGCAACATATACACATATAGATTACAAGGCATGGGAAGAAAAAGTACTAAGTAGCATGTGTGTTTTATGTGTTACATTTATTTCGTTATTCGTTTTTATTCTCAGATTTTCATTAGAAGCGTTTGTATTTAGTCGTCCATTTTTTTTAAAATTTGTCACTCCTGTTGTTCGTTTGCTTGATAAAGCCTTGTTGGTCGAAACGTTGCTGTATTTTGTCATTGTTTTTGTATTTTGTAAAACTACAGTACTTGTGATTACGTGTTTTGCCAATCAAATAGTTTTACTGCAGTCTCATCTATTTTGTAAATATTTCGACACTGGGCAACAACCCGATAATAGTATGACGAGAAAATAAGAAGATCACAATGATATATATCATCAAATACGCTATGTATTTATATATTGCCACATTTTGCTTTTGACACTTCTTCGGTCTTCGAGGCAGGTAGAACTGCACGGATGGAACAGAAGCGACAAACTAGAAACTCAGATAAACCAGAGCCAACTATAAACTTATGGGTCTTCGAACAGGTAAAATTATGGAAATCAAAACCACAAATAGTACGCCCGAGTGGTTACCGGGGCCCAAATTTGGGGTGTAAAGAATAGAACCACTGTTACTGCATGTCGTAAGAGGCGACTAAGGAGGTTTGGCTGAAATCGGATGCACATGTCCTAAACATGTAGAAATATATGCGTTTAGGGGCCAACCAAACCAATGTGCAACATATACACGTTCAACATGTTACAAATTTTTGAAGTATTAGTATACAGTAAAAGAACATGCTCTATGTGCAATGTCACAATAGTGACTAGCGGTGTGTTTGGCTCAGATTCCTGCGCCCCTGATGTGGTCAATGGTATGAATCAGTGGCGGCTCGTCATCATTTTAATTGGTGGGGGCCAGACAAAATATTCGTAAAAATCATGGTTTTGGATTAGGTTATATTGTAATTTATAAAATAATAAATACACGTTACACATTATTTTTGGTGAGGCCTGGCCTCACAGGCCCCTAATGAGGAGTCGCCACTGGTATGAATTGTGTTAATGTTTTGTTATTACAAGACCAATGAGCATCTGGACGAACGAATTAGAGTGCAGGCTCGTATTCCTGAGACTATTCATATTTCTATTATAAGGTCAAGGAGTTATTTTCTGTCTGGGGCATAAAGAAAAAATCTCAACCTGAACAGTTTGGTTGCGACTGCAGTAGACATAGCCATTACCTTTCTCAGACTCATGCCTGATATATTTTGTTTATACAAGACCCGAACATCGAGGAACATTTGTTCATAAATAATATCACATCTCAGAAACACAAATATTTTGACACCACTAAACGTGACAGTGATATAGAGACTATTGTAACCATGGGAATCCCAGGGCGCTTTCCTGTATTGGTCAAGAATCCAACCACTGTCTCCTCTCGCATTCGTAAAAGACGTTTAACAGTTGTTGAGCAGGGCACCGAGCGATTGTAAATGTAAAAAACAAAACTAAAGAAAACAGTTTACCTTTAGTGTAGTTTATCTCAAGAATTGAACAAAACATTCCCAGTAAAATCTGGTGTAAGATCAGACGTAATGTCCTCTCTTGTTTAGTATTACAATCTGACTGAGGTGCTAAAACATGCCATAAAACAACAAGCACCAAGAGGAATAAGATGGACCCTTTCAGAGATGTTGAGGACCTGGATTTTGCAGACGATATAGCCCTGGTGTCACACAAAAATGAACATATACAAGAGAAAAGTACAATACTTCACAGCACGGCAAAGACAGTAGGCTTCAAAACAAACACAGGAAAAACAAAAATTATGACAAACAGTGAAATCCAACAACCAGTAATGTTAAAGATGAAACACTGGAACAGGGTTGAGCAGTTACATATCTTGTAGCTACTGACACTAAATGGTGACAGAGGAAGATATAAAATCACGTCTGAGTAAGGCAGAACGCTTTGCCAGAATGAACCAGTATGGCAAGTCCAAATTCAAATAGACCACAAGCTTAAACTCTATAAAGCATTGTTTTCCAGTTTGCTCTGGATCGAGTGTTGGAGGATGACCAAAGAGATACTAGAGCTGTCAGTTTTCCACCATCTTGTCTCAGAATCTGGGAATCTTTGCCAGTAAAATATCCAATAACCAATACTCAAGACACAAGACAGAGTCATGAATGACATACTCAAAAGAAGATGAATGCTCGACATGTTATGAGAATGAACAAATGCCTGATGGATAGCCTACTTGACACCAGGGGAAGAGAAAGAAAGGCAGACCACGGACAACATGGAGGCGCATGATGGAAGAGGAACTGACACCGCATTCTGATGGCTCTGCGCAAGTTCAGACAGAGAGCATTAAAAGTCTTCTGAAGCCCCACTTTTTGTACTAGGCATGACGATTAAGAAGTAGAAGAGTTTATCTCTATAAGGCGTAGGTGTTAAGTGCTCGTCCTCGTGTCAAGGTAACGTTCGCTCTCATGAAGACATCGATATTTCTAGAACCCTGATCTCAGTGTAGGTAGATCGAATTCCTATTCCTATCTGAGACAGACAGAAAACGTAGGTCCGATGTTCAATTTGAGCTCTAAAAGAACCAGTTGCAGTTTAAATTGAGAATAGCATGCGGAAGCTTCGAAAATATTAGAAAAAGATTTTAAATAAAATTATTTTCATATTTTAAATATAATAGGACTCTTGCAGGAGCTCTGTATTGTATAGAGATCTTATGTATAAAGGATGGCACACTGTTACAAGTAATGATGATCGTCAATCAATGCCATAGTAGGCAAACAGTTTACAATTTTCTGGTCGTATTTTTCAACATATTTCTAATCAGTTCATGGGCAGTATCACCCCATGCAGGTTCTAGGTGAAAGAAATTGGGATGTCATGATTAGGTGGTCCAAAAATTAATAATAATATTTTAATAAATTTTTTCGTGATTCGATTGAGTATTTTCTTAATTTGTTAATTCATCTTAGCGTCTAGACGATCCATTTTCATCAATTTCTATTTCATGATATAATCTTGAAAATTGACCATGTATTACAGAAATATATATCAATTTTCTATGTCAAGAGAAAATAGAGCATGTATATATATATATATATATGGGGGTGGGGCGTTGGTAAACCGTTATAATGTGGAGGGACGTTACAAAGTTTATGTTGTGCAAAGTGGGTGGTGGGCCGAAAAAGTTTGGGAATCTATGTTCTAAATCTTCTAGAAACGGATTAACTCATTCGCATTTATGAGTAGATATACTAGCTTACAGTATTTTTTGCAATGACGCAAAGCTAATATATCGGCTAGCTCAGTATACATTCCAATATAGATGCGTTTGGGGGTAAAATAAAATTACGAAGTTAAAGGGTTAAAAATACGTTTTGAAATTTCGTCCAACGTTGGTTCTTTTTCTTCTTCTTCTTCTTTTGTCGTCACACTGCTACCGAGTTGTTGCCCAGTGTCGTGGTTTTCTGTTTTTGTCTTGCGCTGTTCTGGTGGCTTGGGTGATTGTTATTTTTGCTCTTTCACAGGATTCTGCTACGTCATCTAACCATCTTTTCCTCTTCCATTTTTGGTCTTCCTCTTGCCTTCTTTCCCGATGTTCAGTTGTAGAAGACTCTGTATACTGTGGAATTTGGATGCATTCATTCTTATTAAGTGGCCAAACCACTTCATTCTTTGTTTCTCTATGTAATTCAAGCAAGGTTTTGTGCCAACTTTCTTTCTTATGCTGATGTTGGTGACTGTATTTTCTGGTGTTGTTGGTAACTTTTCGCAGGCAACGCATTTCACATGTAGTTATTTTTGTGACTGCGTTTTGCTCATTGTCCATGTTTGGCTTTGGTAACACAAAGTAGGTATAAAAATGCTGTTAATCATCTGTTGCTTAGCTGCCTGTGAAATTATTGGGTGCTTTAACAATGGGGCTAGCTGGTAAGTTACAGTATTCTAGCCTCTATCTCTCTCTCTAGTCTTCCGTCTTCTGTGAATATGCTTCCTAAGTATTTGAATTTGAACGTTGGTTGGCCCCCTATAATCAGAACACTTGAGAACCGCTGAGGTAAGATTTACACCTGGCGAAGATTCTCATAACGTTCCTTATGAAGATCACTTTCCCTTAGCAATAATTCCTAGATCCAAGGCTATTTGCGTCAAACGACTACCAAACAATCCCTACAGCCGTTGAAAGACAATTTCCATGATGGAAAAATCAAAGACAGAATTACCTTTTCAATATTCTATCTCGTTTCTTCTTCTACAATTGAATATCAGCATTTTCTATCCTATATAACTAGAGGCGAAAGCGAGTAGTAAGTATGAAAGCGATGGATGAATCAAACGATGGCAGCAGATGGTGTAAAGATAAGTATTGGTCAGTTTGATTCATAAAACGAGTGCCTGTAACGGACATCTGAAAGGTACTGAAGGTTACGCGTCCGTTGAAACTGTGTGGTTGTAATAAAATGTTTGAAGTTGTAATAATTTGAATTGCATACTTTACAACACGTGTAGTATATTCGTAAACGTTTAATAGAATCAGAGCTTTGCCCATGTGGGGACCTCAAAAGAAGCAAAGAATAGTACCACTGCGGCCTACAAGGCATGTCGTAAGAGGCGAATGATGTAGGACCTAGGAATCTACCCTAGTAAATAAAAAGCATCGCAGAATCGGATGTGCTGGCCTACTTGTAGGTGCATAATTGTCGCAACGTACAATCGCTCTTACGCTCAGATCACATAGAAATCACCCAGAGTAGTTAACAATTGATCGATGTGGAGCGTTTGAAGAAGAAGAATTTGAGCTTATGAAATATGCGCTCTTCCAATAGGGCAATTCAGGAGAAAGAATAACAATCTGAAAAATGTCTGGTCAACCACTAGTAACAGCTGTTCTAAGAAAGAGAAGATGGAGATATGTTGGGTATACCTTAGGAAAAAATGATCAAAGAATACAGTGCAGAGGGAGGTAAAGTGTGCAAGAAAATTAGGAGTCTCTATGGAAATCATGAAACGAACTTTGTTGAGAAAGGGAAGAAATATCGAAATTATTCGGGAGTCGTAATATAGTGGATACCATCCCACTTCGTAATGCATGGCTACGAGATTGTGGTTATATTGGCAAAATCAGGCGGTAGGCTACCGTAGACAGACCCCAGTATGACAACTGAGGAAGCAAAAGTACGAATAAAAATGGTCTATAAGAAGAAATGTTTGAGAGAACACCCATGTCATGAAAAGGATAATGTAGAGAAGAAAATAATTGCCGTTTTTCGTCTACAAACAGGTCACAATAGGCTGAAGCACCACCTGTTTTACAAGAACAACATAGACCCTTCTGACATATACACACGTGGCACCAGCAAGATGACAGAGACACACATACTGCAAGAATATCCAACATACAATGAACAGAGAACACACGGCCAACCCACATACCAGTCCAAGACAAGCTATATGGAGATGTACATGGACTCTGGTTGACCACTAACTACTTTAAAATTATACAAATCAATGTCAGTCCAAGACAAGCTATATGGAGATGTACATGGACTCCGGTTGACCACTAGCTACTTTAAGATTAACTAAATCGATGTCAGTCCAAGACAAGCTATATGGAAATGTACATGGACTCTGGTTGACCACTAACTACTTTAAAATTATACAAATCAATGTCAGTCCAAGACAAGCTATATGGAGATGTACATGGACTCTGGTTGACCACTAACTACTTTAAAATTATACAAATCAATGTCAGTCCAAGACAAGCTATATGGAGATGTACATGGACTCTGGTTGACCACTAACTACTTTAAAATTATACAAATCAATGTCAGTCCAAGACAAGCTATATGGAGATGTACATGGACTCTGGTTGACCACTAACTACTTTAAGATTAACTAAATCGATGTCTGAAAACGTTAAAGAAAAGAAGTATAAGACTAGTGTTATTGCAAGAGAAGTTCTTTGAAGACCACCTGTGTCTAGCCGGGGTGCTCTAGGGGAGCAAAGAATAGTAACACTGAGATCTACAAGGCATGTCGTAAGAAGCGAATATTGTAGGGGCCTAGGGAAGCTACCCTAGTAAATAAAAAGCGTCGCAGAAATCGGATCTGCTGACCTACTTGTAGGTGCATAACTGGCACAATGTACAATCGCTCTTAGGCTCGGATCACATACAAATCACACAGAGTGGTTTAACAAGTGATCGATATGGAGCGTTCGAAAAAGAAGAATATCTGGACAAATCGTTGAGAACCACTGACTTTCATTGTATGAGAACCACTTAATGTCACTGGGTGAGAACAAATGGACATTTAAGATGATGCATGGCACAATAGGGAATCCCACAGAAAATTATTAACCTAATAAAAGCAACATATACAGATATGAAATGTAGAGTTCTTCATGAAGGTAAACTAACAGATACTTTTGGAATAGAAACAGAAGTGCGTCAGGGATGTCTTCTATCACCTTTGTTATTCTTACTGACAATAGACTGGATTATGAAGACCACAGTAACTAACACCAGAAATGGAATCCAATGGACTCTGACAGAGCAACTAGATGATCTGGACTTCGCTGATGATATAGCCCTTCTGTCACACACGAAATCAGATGCAGGATAAGCTAAACACATTGAATCAAAGGTCCCAGCAACTAGGGCTGAACATTCATAAGGAAAGACAAAGATATTGAGAATTAACCAAGCAAACGACAACTCGATCTCCTTGGGGGAAATCCCACTTCAAGAGGTAGAATCATACACATATTTGGGCAGATACGTAGACAAAGAGGGTGAAACAGATAAAGATGTTAAAATAAGAATACAGAAGGCAAGAGGAGCTTTCATTGCACTGGGAAACATTTGGAAGTCCAAAGAAATCAAATCTAGAACAAAAATTCGGATATTTAACTCTAATGTAAAAGCAGTTCTACTGTATGGATCAGAAACATGGAGAACAACTAAAACAATAGCGCATAAATTGCAAACATTCATCAACTGGTGTCTGCGCAGAATAGAGGGAATAAGATGGTATGATAGGGTCACAAATGAGAACTTATGGAGAGAACAAGACAGATTCCAGTGAACGAGCAGGTTAAAAAAGACGCTGGCGCTGGATAGGACACACTTTGCGAAAACCGGAGGGAATATAACAAGAAGGGTCCTTGCCTGGAACCCGCAGGGGCAGCGAAAGGGGAGGCCGAGAAATACATGGAGACGAGATTTGGAGGCGGAGATCAACAATATAAAGAAGAGCTGGAGGGAGCTGCAGGAGATAGCTAGAGATAGGAAGACTTGGCATGAGTTGGTTGAGGGCCTATGCCCCAACCCGGAGTAAAAGGCAAAGAGAAAGAGAGAGAGATGGCACAATAGACATATAAATGTTAGACGTTATCGTTAGTCTTGCGACTGTCTAACCTCATAACGTCTCTGAGAAACGAATCTAAAAACAAAACAACTATTGGGAAAGACCACAGCCAACTCTAATATTGGGCCGCATAACTGACCTGGGAAACCCTGATCTAGTTTTGAGTTGGGGGCTGGATTTTCTATAAATTTAATAGAACACTGCAAACTTTTTTGCAATTTTACTCAATTCTATGAGTCTATTGTTAATTATTGATGAAAAATATTAATAATAATCATATTCCTTATTGTTAAACTGAACTTGTTACATAATATAACCTTTATTTAGCATGTTGTGTTGATTTTAACATGAATTCGTCTATATACAACAATACTTGAATTCGTCTATATACAACAATACTTGAATGCGACGGTTGTGATCTTATTTCCTAGAATTGTTAATTGAGTCTGATGGCCGTATGAGTTTCTAGTTGGCTGTGGGAAAGACCCACCAAGTTCTCACGAATTTGTTTCATCTTGTTTCGTTTACACATGCGAAACATTTCAATTTTGATGGTCGGTTTCTCACTAATTTATGTCATTTTGACTTAACTCTAATGGGATATTCATTATTCCTTTTGTGACTTAAGTTATAAAGGTAATCTTTTGCCAATGATAACAGTGCATTTTATGGACATGGATCTGATTTCACCCAGATTTTGTTATCGTTGTATTCGTGACGTTTATGTAGCGTCTTCCATCTAACAGTCCAAGTTTAATCTTGCGAATCTGAAGATTTGTTTCTACGTTATCCCAGGCATTGTGAGAACTAGGTCATTTGTGTACAGATTAAGCGCAGAGATGTGATTTT
This sequence comes from Arion vulgaris, assembly GCA_020796225.1. Lineage (NCBI taxonomy): Eukaryota > Metazoa > Mollusca > Gastropoda > Stylommatophora > Arionidae > Arion > Arion vulgaris. The sequence goes on along the minus strand of CM036755.1, from coordinate 60,551,604 downwards.
AATAATGGGTATAGTAGGTGGCCCACTTATCATGTGATTTCTTTCTGGTATTGGCATCATTTTAGACCATTTAATTTTACCTCTTTGATTTTGAGAGCCTGCGTTTTTTTCCTTGGCAACTTATGGTTGTGAGACATGGACCATTGACAAAGCGGGGAAAAGATCATTAATGTCTTTGAATGCAAATGCTACAGAAGAGTACTTAGAATATCATAGACAGAGAAGCGAACAAATGATACTAGAAGAGGACTTCAGAATATCGATTTGGGCAGAGAAGCGAACAAATGCTACAGAAGAGTACTTAGAATATCATGGACAGAGAAGCGAACAAATGCTAGAAGTAGAATATCATGGACGAGGAACAATGCTAGAGTACAGAATATCATGGACAGAGAAGCGAACAAATGCTACAGAAGAGTACTTAGAATATCATGGACAGAGAAGCGAACAAATGCTACAGAAGAGTACTTAGAATATCATGGACAGAGAAGCGAACAAATGCTACAGAAGAGTACTTAGAATATCATGGACAGAGAAGCGAACAAATGTTTCTGTTCTGCAACAGCTTGATATTAAACAGGGTTGGCTATTAAAAACATAAAACTAGGAAAATTAAATATTTCGGACACATCAAACGATATGAGTGTCTAGAGAAGGTAATTTTGGAGAGTATTGTGCCTGGAAGAAGAATGAGATGAAGATCTAGAAGAGGATGGGTGCAGATGTCATTGACGATCTGAGAATGACTGCTGTTGATGCCGGTCAGCTTGCACAGAACAGAGATTTTGTCAGGACTGCTGTCATGGGAGCCAAGTTCCGGAAGAGGCAAGATACTTGATGATGATGATAAGTGACTAATTTGATCTGTCCTTGTTTTTTTGTGAAACTGCTAATTATTTATTCTCTGCCACATTCTTCCCATTTCTCCTTTATCTCCATCCCAACGTTTTCTTTTGATCGTGATCGAATTGGTTTTGTGTTTCTACGATACGTTTATCACATCAAACAAACTGAACTCTAGTTTAATTCTTATCAAGCCCACAGAATAAACGAATCACACTTTGTAAACCAGTGGTCCGTATTTAAGGTTATAATAGCCCTCGTATATTCCTCGCCATGTCACTTTCTAGGAAACTAGAGATGAATAGTCAATTGCTATTCTGTATGCAGTCATGCGAGACCGGATATGTACTTGTTTAAAAAATGGTTCTAACGTAATTCTTCTTCTCCCCCTTTTAACTGGAGCACAGGTCTTCAAAATACTCATTCCAGCTCTTCCTATCTCCCGCCATCACTTCCAATTCAGAACTGGATAAAAGAGACGTATGTCGTGTTGTTGCAGTTTTACTGAATGGTTCAGAACTGGATAAAAGAAACGTATGTCGTGTTGTTGCAGTTTTACTGAATAGGTCAGAACTGGATAAAAGAAACGTATGTCGTGTTGTTGCAGTTTTACTGAATGGTTCAGAACTGGATAAAAGAAACGTATGTCGTGTTGTTGCAGTTTTACTGAATAGGTCAGAACTGGATAAAAGAAACGTATGTCGTGTTGTTGCAGTTTTACTGAATAGGTCAGAACTGGATAAAAGAAACGTATGTCGTGTTGTTGCAGTTTTACTGAATAGGTCAGAACTGGATAAAAGAAACGTATGTCGTGTTGTTGCAGTTTTACTGAATAGGTCAGAACTGGATAAAAGAAACGTATGTCGTGTTGTTGCAGTTTTACTGAATAGGTCAGAACTGGATAAAAGAAACGTATGTCGTGTTGTTGCAGTTTTACTGAGTAGGTAAGAACTGGATAAAAGAAACGTATGTCGTGTTGTTGCAGTTTTACTGAATAGGTCAGAACTACTAAACAATAACAAATGTAAAAAGTTAATTCTATATCCTTTACAGGACTTTGCGAATCAATCCCAGTTTTGTAACGCTGTTTGTGATTTTTCTAGACATTTTTACGTTCAGTAGTTTGCCTTTGCTTTCTGAACGGTGAGTGCCATCATCCTATTGTAAAATCCACCATTGTTTTTGTAAAAACAATTTGCAACAAACTGTCCGCAGCGTGATTCGAACTCAGAACGTCGGGTTAATAGACCGAGTCTCTATCCCTAGGAACAAATGTAAACTTTCATCAAATTGTGTCTACTCAGAATAGGCAAACTGAGGCGGTATGATAGTGTCTCAAATGAGGAGCTACTGAAGAAACTGAGAAAGACCCCATCGAATGAATAACGTACGTCATGTCGCGGAAGCTGGATAGGACCCACAATGACATAACGTGATCAAAATATAGCAAGAAAGAGCTTTTCCTGAAATAGGCAAGGAAAATTAAAGAAAGTTTTACGAACAATTACAAAAGTCTGTGTGATTAAGTTTGTGTGACGTTCCGAAATTTGCAGGTTTGAATCCGGACCAGCGATCGATATATTGAAAGATAAATATATTTATATAAATATATACATATATAAATATATAGATAGACCCATAGATGACACTAGAGACCATATTTGTAGCATGAGACTCATTGTTGAGAAATGCAGAGAATACAACACAGGCCTGCATGCATGTTTCATAGACTATAGCAAGGCTTTCGACCACATACAACACCAGAGAATGTGGAACATCATGCAAGACATGCATTTTCCAACACACATAATACATACAACTCATAGAATCTCTACACCACGAACAGGCAACCATTAAAATAGGAGGTGAAATAGCTGAATGGTTCGAGATTCAAAAGGGGTACGACAGGGATGTATTTTGTCACCATACTTATTCAACACATATGCAGAGAACATCATGAGGATTGTAAAAGACGATGCCAACTATGTGAATTACGACCTTCTCACTATAGGCGGCAAATGCATACCAGAGCTTAGATACGAAGACTATACAGTATTATTATCCACCAGCAAAGAAGGTTTGGAAAACATAATCATGATGACCAAGAAACATAGTGAAGACCAACATCTATATTTGAATACACAAAAGCAAAAATAATGTCAACTGACAAAGCAAAATGCTCCCCTAACATCCAAATAAACAATGAAGAACTCCAATGTGTAGAGAGCTACGAATATCTGGGCTCAATAATTAAGAATAACGGGGACTGCTCCAAAGAGATCTCAAGAAGATTGGCAAAAGCAATCAAGAGGTTAAATAATATGGAGAACATGTGGCAAAGCACCAGCAAAATATTAAAATTAAAAATATTGAGAACATGCATTTGTCCAGTGGCTAATTATGGTTGTGAATCACGGACAAACAACAAGAACGAAAATCCAGTCCTTCGAAACTAAATGCTACAGAAAGATCCTACGAATATCATGGACAGAAAAAGAAAGAACACTGATGTCCTGAAAGAACTAAATGTTAAAGAGAATTGGCTGATAAACAACATACTATAAAGAAAAATTAAATACTTTTGTAGTAGCCCCCAGCTCCAAACTCCAAGGTAGTAGCTAACAGACTAGACAGGTAGTTTAGATAGAGATAGGCTTGTAAAATGGAGATAAGTAGAGACTTGGTGTTTGCACACCAAAACTGCCCATTATAAGCAGATAGCAACACTAGAACGAGACATTGACGTAGTGAAACTATAGTCTGTCCATTAATTCGTGAGCACGTTTGAAATTGATTTTCTCGAAAACTACCTGTTGGATCTCAGTGATTTTTGCATGCAGCCTTAGAATATCCATGACTCTAAAATAAACCAGTAGTCCATAGATGCTACGGATTTTGCACATCGGCGAATTCCTTTGATCTTTTATGACAATTGCAAATACGGGGCTCAAATTTTAGATTTTACAGTAATCCCTAGAATTTGTCCATGTCAATTCTATTCATAGGTGTATCTCCATATTAACTTGATAGGTCAAGTAATTAAGTGTGTTGCCCTTTATGTGCAATCGTGAACTTGGATACTTTCTTCTTCTTCTTCTGCTAACATTCTTCACGGCCAATTTGATCATTCTTATTGTGATGTATAATTGGTCCACTGGCAAGAACGGAGTGATCTACGCCTGGACGATTGTGCGCCCATGGTGACTAGGCCCGCCCGTCCGTTTTCAGCCAGCTTTTGATTTACTAGGGTGAGCTTTCTAGGTACGATCCTTTCGGATCTACGCCTTTCGATCAACTTTGCCGTATATTTGGGCTTTGTGATCTACGCCAAGACAGTGAGTTACGCTGCTTTACCAGTTCTGACTGAGAAATATTTCTCGGGGCTTGTCAGCTTGTCCTCGGACGGCGTCTTACTCGTATAAAACACCGTGTAAAGTATCGGCCTTCGCCAATGTTCAGGACCCGGACTTCCTGTTTGATCCGTACATTGTCGGCCTTGCTTTACCGTACATTTTTGAGTCTGATCCGGGGAAGGAACATTCTCAGCCTTTTCTAGACGCGTATCGGTACGTGGCAATTTGCAATTTACCTCGAAAGCACTGGCATGGGGCCGAGTACAAGCAATGTAGAGGGTCGTTTCAGTGGGCACTATAAGCGTAACTGAGGATTTTGCGCTCGCCACCATCACCCGCCCCAGTTATTCCGGGGATGTTAGTTACGACTACAATCGAACCTTGCCCAGTTGCCCCAAGGCTGGCAGTTCCGTTAGGCATCACCGACCTCAGTTCTTCCGGGGATGTTAATTTAATCGCACAGTACCTTGCACGGTTTTCCCAGGGCGGGTAGTTTCGTTATGCACTAAACGCAACTTGTTCTTTTGCGCTCGGCAAACCTTGCCCAGTACATGTATCTGCACCAGGCTACCAATGCGGGGTCAGCTGCAATCTTCTCTCGCACCAACACGAGGGTAGACTTTCATTCGTTACGGTCCTGTCTTATTTATTCTTGCCGACGGGCTGGCAATGTTTGCCCCTCCTCAGGGCTTCGAGCTTCGCCCTACGTGGGCATACGTTTGGTCACTGGATGCACCTCTCATCCATGTCTGAGTCGTTTCGTTGCTGTTTCTTTGCGTTCAGGACTTGGGCAATATCTTGTTGGACATCGGTCAGGAGGATTGTGCATTTTATTTGTATGTATCTTTATCGTATTTCCGTAATTGCACTGCTACCACTACCAGTAGTTTCCTCTCCCCGATCCCTGCCCTCTTAGCCAGACCAGAACCAGAGTCTGTTTCCAGGGTCACCGCGTGGAGGTTAGGGGCAGGGTCTTGGTTAGCGCCCCCCCTCGCTAACCCTGGCTCATGTTACCACCATGACCTCATGAGCCTTTGACCCCAACTTGGATACAATATGCAACAGTTAGTCCTCCCCTTCGGTCACCATTAGACCCCAGGTGTCTTAACTTCACCACAAATTGTATGATGGTAGACGCATTTGGACATGGAAATGTATACGTTGCTATTTCTCAGTCTGTAATAAAATATGATTTGTATCATCCCGAATCTGACGATTCCATGAGGTTGATAATTGTTACTGGCTGGACAAATTGTAATCCATCTCGGTGCCAGTACTCGTCTTCCTCTCGAGCACATGTTCAACACACTTCTTCCAGAACTGCATGTCTATCATTGAGAGGGACTCACGTGTCAGAACTTCAACATCACACATTTTAAACGTCCTGTTCTGTTCGGCAACTTGCCCTTTTACTTTAGCCCAGACCAGCTCTATCGGATTGAGGTGAGCATGATATGGAGGTAGTCGCAAAGACGTGTGGCCGTATTCCGCAATGATTTTGTCAATATGAAACACCTTTGTCTTATTTGTCATCCTCACCAGGTGCAACAACTCGGGTTTCAAATATGTATCATCGAAGCTGACATTTTCCTTAGCAAGCCAAGTTCTAATTTGATCTTTTGTATTTGATGCAGTTGGTACTTTGTCTTCCGATGATACTGCGTTGTGATAGGATGCATTATCCATTACCAAGCATGATGGTCTATTTAGAATTGGAAGTAGATCTTTCTCCATCCAGTGCCTGAAAATATGTCCATTCATTTCTATGTGGTAGTCCCTACCGTCGGTACTTTTGATTGGAAAATAAGTCCAGCGTCATGGACAAGACCTTCTTCACTGCTTCCTGCATGTGTTAGTATAATACGCTGGCCTTTGCTGCTTGGTATTTTTCTTTTCTGTTCACCGTCTACTGATTGCCATTCTTTAGCATTGGTGTGGTGAGCATTGACCCAGGATTCGTCCAAATATACAATATCATAGCCTTGCCTCCGCCGCTCACGGATCTGCCTCAGGTATTTACTTCGGGCAGCAATTAAATGTGGCTTTTCACAAATAATATTCCTGCCGCCTATAGTTTTTCTGAAGGTGAAGCCGGCGGCTCTTACAATTTTCCATAGAGTACTTTTAGAAATGTCTATGCTGCAATCTGATTGCAGTTTTAATTACAGTTTCCTGAGAGTAACAAGTTGATTTGTCGCAAACATTTTCAAGAGCTCCCGTCTTATGACATCTATGTCAAAGTCGTCAATTGTTCTTTCCTTCCTTGCTTGACATTAGTGCACTTTGTGTCCTGTTTAATCCATCGGGAAAAGGATTCTCTATTCAGACCAAGCGCCAGTTGCGTTCGTTTCTCAGGGTTATGAATATCGCAATATAGATGACCTCCTTAGATTCCCGACGGAAGTGTTGGTATAGTAAAACTGTAACCTTCTGCATTGTTATAAATGTGCACTTCAGACTCATTATCTTCTTCTTCTTTGCGTTGTTCTTTACGACCAATTTTAATCACTCTTTGTGGTATGTTTGATCTTTGCCAAGAACGTGTATACGTTGCACATTGGTTTGGTAGGCCCCTAAACACATAGACTTCTACAAGTTTAGGACATGTGCATCCGATTTCAGCCAAAGACTCATTATGAATGTGATATCAATGTCAGTTTTGATAAGCCAACAAATATGATACAATAGCTTCATACAAATAGCGAGATACACTTATAACTATACAACGGTATCCCAATTTTAACGTCATATGCTTTCCGCTTTCAAAGTCGACTGGGTTAGGTGCACGGGAATTCGTGAAATTGTTGTTTACTCACGATATTTCAATGTTACCATAATGTATTTTTAGAACAACACGTCTGTGTACCGTAGATCTGTTACTATTGTGTACAATCCGGTGAGGTTGATTTTAATATAACCTGAAGAAGAAATATTTCAAACTACATCAAATTTTCTTGGAAAAAAATATTTCTCTAGCGTCATGGATATTCTAAGGCTGCTTGCAAAAATCAATGAGATCCAACAGGTAGTTTTCGAGAAAATCAATTTCAAACGTGCTCACGAATTAATGGACAGACTATAGTTGACGTAGATTTGTTAGTACTGCTTAGCGACGTAGTGACAACATAGAGAGACGAACATAAACACTGGAAGTGAGTGGACGTCTTTTGGTCTTTGTCTAAATGTAAAAAACTGATATGAAGTCTACCAGACTGGGTTTGTATTTTGTAACATTGTTAACCTCCATCCCTTTATAACATCATCAACATCAGAAACTACAACACTTTGATCACATCAAGCGTCACAATGGCCTGGAGAAAACAATATTAGAGGGCAGGGTCCCAGGACGCAGAGGCAGACCAAGAAGAAGATGGCTACAATATATTAAAGAAACCATGAATATGACCATTGACGAAGTGGGTGAACTGACTAGAGACAGAGTGAATTTCATATGCGCTGCAAAGGAGCAACTCCTTAAAAGAATACGCACCTTGATGATGAAATAGATAGAAAGTTACATAAGTAGGTAGATAGATAGGTATCGATAGATATATAGTTTTCACCATCTTCTAAATTACATAGGGTCTCTCGCCGGTGCTACGGAATCCGTGCACTGTCTATGAGATCTTCCTTTGTGAGAAAGAGATCGGTGCACACATGATTACTCACCGAAGTGCAATGCTGATGGTCCTATCAATCAATCAATCAACCAATCAATTATTCATTCAATGGATAGATATAGATAGGCAAAGCTAAATAGATAGAGATAAATAGATAGATAAGTATAGATAGATAGATAGATAGATAGATAGATATATAGATAGATAGATAGATAGACTGACAGACAGACAGACAGACAGACAGACAGACAGACAGACAGACAGACAGAACAGACAGACAGAAGACAGACAAGACAGAAATAACAGATAATACAAAAGAAGACAGACTAGATCAGATCATATGATTGATCATATTGATAGATAGATAGATAGATAGATAGGATAGATAGATAGATAGATAGATAGATAGATAGATAGATAGAAGATAGAAAGATAGATAGATAGATAGATAGATAGATAGATAGATAGATAGATAGATAGAAGATAGAACATGATAGACAGTGAGATAAGATAGATAGATAGATAGATAGATAGATAGATAGATAGATAGAAGATAGATAGATAGAAGATAGATAGATAGATAGATAGATAGAAGATAGATAGACAGATAGACAGATAGAAGATAGACAGATAGAATAATAGATAGATAGATAGATAGATAGATAGATTAGATAGATGATGATAGATAGATAGATGATAGATAATGATAGATAATGAGATAGATGAATGAAATAAAGATAGACAGATAGATAGATATGACGATGATAGATAGATAGATAGATAGATAGAGTAGATAGATAGATAGATAGATAGATAGTAGATAGATAGATAGATAGATAGATAGATAGATAGATAGATAGATAATATGAAATAGATAAGAATAGATAGATAGATAGATAGATAGAATAATGAAGATAGATAGATAGATGATGAAGATAGACTAGACAGATAGATAGATAGATAGATAGATAGATAGATAGAGATAGATAGATAGATAGATAGATAGATAGATAGATAGATAGATAGATAGATAGATGATAGATGAAGATAGGATAGATAGATAGATAGATAGATAGATAGATAGATAGATAGATAGATAGATAGATAGATAGATATCAGACAGACGATAGAAGAAGACAGACAGACAGACAGACAGACGGACGGACGGACGGACGGACGGACGGACGGACGGACGGACGGATAGATAGATAGATAGATAGATAGATAGATAGATAGATAGATAGATAGATAGATAGATAGATAGATAGATAGATAGATAGATAGATAGATAGATAGATAGATAGATAGATAGATAATCTAACTACATAACTTCTGCACATGTTATAGTAAGACCAGTGGAATGTTCGCTTTACGACTGCACTATATTATGTTTCCTGCCATATTTTAGTACCACGGTCATGGAATTACCGCACTTCGTGTTCTGCAGGCCGGCATAATTCCAAGACAAATCAGACAACACAGATAAGAACTCTCCTATCCTGCGAAGAAACATGAGAATTCATAGATATATATTTATATCGTTCCTATTTTCCCAGGGTCCCCAGTCCGTCCACAGTCTAATTAGCCATGGGAAAAGGTTAAAGGAAAAAGGGGGCGTGGTTCCTTACAAAAGAACAGGGGAGGTCATTGCCGTCTAAGGAAAAATGAGTACCAATTAGAGTTACCGTTCGTCGGGACACATCTTCGATGTCGTAAAACTGCCAAGTGTGGGGAAAGGTCGTGAATTGGACCACAACAAATTGCTTGAAGAATCGTGTGATAAAATGGGTGGAATGTGATGTTTGCGACCAATGTAAATAAATTAGGCGATTTCCTGTTGCATACTTAATGTTTCAACATGCTTAACAAGTTATCTAACGTACACAGTAGACTTGTGATCATAAGCAATATGGTACGATTTTTTTTTGTATTGAAGAAGAAAAAAAACCCACAAATGATGAGGCAGTGTGGTTTGTAAGATATTCATTGCATTTTCCAAGATGTATTTTGCAGAGGGACATGTTAGTGTGAACAAGCATGTTCAGAGAGAGAGAGAGAGAGAGAGAGAGAGAGAGAGAGAGAGAGAGCGCAAACTGGGTCTCTGTAGCATGGATCTAAGGTGTTAGCCTCTTGCTCTAAGGGTCGATCCCTCGGGAAGAGATCTGGATTTTTATTTGAAAAGGATCACCCGTGTGTTGCCGGGGCTCGAGAGGGGAGCAAAGAATAGTAACACTGCAACCTACAAGGCTTGCCATAAGAGGAGGCTAAGGTAGGGCCTAGGAAGCTACCTAGTAAATAAAAAGCGTCGCAGAAATCGAATGTTCTAGCCTACTTGTAGGCGCATAACTTGCACAACATACAATCCTATTAAGCTTTGATCACATGCAAATTACAATGAGTGTTTAACAAGTGGTTGATATGGATAGAAGTAAGCCAGTTATCATCATCAAGTAGCTTGTCCTGAGCAGAACTTTTTCACCCCAACAGTCCTCCGGAATTTCTCTCTATCATAGGCGAGATGTCCTGCTTCTGCAGCCGTCATGTTCAGACCATCAGTTACATCCTGAATCCATCTTCTCCGTGGTCTTCCTCTTCTTCTCTTTGCCGGTATGCCTCCGTCCTTCCTGGTCTTCTCCAGCCCTTCATGTCTTTTTATATGTCCAAAATATCTCAATTTCCTCTTTCGTATTTGTAGCATCAGCCAATTTTCTTTGATTTTGAGTTCTTTCTGGATATATCTATTTGTTCTCATCTCAGTCCTATATATACGAAGGACTCTTCTATAACACTTATATTCGAAAACACATATACGTTTTTCTACTGCTTTATATAAGCCAGTATATCTTAATAAATACTATGAGCCAATATATAGGTTTGGATGGACGAATGGGTTAACTACATTGTCATAACGACCACCCTATAGTTATATGTTGTCGAAGTTCAACCACATTGTCAGGTTTATATTTACAGCTATATGTCTTGTTGCACATAATATACCATTCTAATTAAAATCACAAATAGAAAAGATAAATACAGGAACGAAAAGTCAGAACAATCATCATGACCAATGTCCATCCACTGCAAAGCCCGTGTTGACCACCACTTGTGATTGTGTTTGAAAGTGTTTGTGGTCAGCTGTAAACAACCTGTTCCTTAGTTTACAGATCTGGCTCGTGTCAAAGAAAGACACCACCCCCTCATCTATCAGTAATATCGTTTCCTGAGGTTAAAGTTCGCATTGCTGAAATGCTGCGATATCATTTGAGCAATGATAAACTTAGAGAACATGAGACGACTACAGACGTTCACAAAGACCTGTTTGTGTTCTAGATATATTGCAGCGATTGTGTTTGTTTTTCTCTCACTCACGATCCCGTGTTTGTTTTTCTAAGAAGTGAAGGTGGATTATGGTATATTGAAAGAATGGCACGCCCATGTGGTGCCGGTCCCGAAAGGGGAAGCAAAGAATAGTACCACTGCAAACTACAATGCATGTCGTAAGAGGCGACTGATGTAGACATTAGGGATCATACCCTAGTAAATAAAAAGCAGCGCAGAAATCGGATGTACTGGCCTACATGTAGGCGCATAACTGGCATAACGTACAATTGCTCTTAGGCTCAGATCACATACAAGTCACACAATCAAATAGTTTTACTGCAGTCTCATCTATATTATGATTACAAATCCCACAGAGTGGTTGACAAGTGGTCGATATGGAGCGTCTGCAGAGCACATACTGCAAGACTGTCAGCGGTTAGCAGCCATGAGAAAAGAAACTTGGCACGATAACACAAATCTTCGAGAAGCTGTACGGACTGACGGAGTCCCTAAAAGCAACAGTAAAATTCATGATAAAATGTATTTCATCGGTCTAGGCGGGATCACGAGAGAGAGAGAGTGAGATATATATGGAACATTGAAGAAGAAAGAATGACACAGATTAAAGAATACTAAATTGTATATACAAAAGGACAAGATGAAGGAAAAGAGGCCCACAAAAATGATGGAGATAACATATGAAGAGACTAGTAATACTAAGAGTCACCAATATTAATATAAGTAAGAGATGAATGGGGGAACAATGATACAATGAACCAGCCTCAAACGCACGGAAAGATTAAGCATATATATATATATTGATACAGTACATCGAGAAGCAAAGAATCAAGTGGTTCGGCCATCTAATGAGAATGGAACCATATTTACTACCATCACGTGCCTACAATAATCGACACTCAGGGCGCAGAGCACAGGAGGCCAAGAACAGATGGATAGATAAATCTCAGAGATCCTGCGAAAGCAGGGGCTGACGTCAAGCTCAACACGCCCAGCACAAGATAGAAAACTAACTCTTCCCACATCGCTTCACGACAAATGTGGTTAAGATAAGATAAGATATGTGCACGCTAAGATGGTTGGGGCATGTAAGAAGAATGGAAACTTGTCGCATACCAAAACAAATGTTCTGTGAACTTTCGGAGGAGAAGAAGCACCAGGGCAGATCACTGCTCAGATATAGAAATGTCTGTAAGGCCACAATGAAAAACGTTTCTATAGGTCCCAGCGCATGGGAACAACTAGCTGATGACAGACTTGTGTGGAAAGCGATATTGCACAAGGTGCCAGAGTCTTTGAGAGAGACTTATGTATATATTCTTCTTCTTCTTTGCGTTCATTCTTTACGACCAATTTTAATCACTCTTTGTGATATGTTTGATCTTTACCAAGAACGTATATACGTTGCACATTGGTTTGGTAGGTCCCTAAACGCATAGACTTCACACGTTTAGGACACGTGCATCCGATTTCAGTAAAACATCCTTAGCCACCTCTTACAACATGCGTGGCAGGTAACAGTGGTTCTATTCTGTACATCCCAAATTTGGGCGAACTCTCTGGCAATGTATGAGCTGAAAGACTAGAAAGAAAAGCGAAAACACAGAAGTTGTCACAGTAAAACACTAGCCATGAAAAAGGTCAATATATATATATATATATTATATATATATATATATAAATGCATAAAAGTTTACTAAATACTACGTTCTATCCATCCATCTATCAGTCCCTTCCTCTCTATCTCTGTCTGTCTATCTAATCTTCTCTCTTCTTCTCTTGTGTCTGTCTAATCCGATCTTATACCTCTTACATCACATTTGAACTCTTCCGTAATCTCTGCAACCAAATCCCATCCTCGTGGTTTGTTTGTTTGTTTGTTTGTTTGTTATGTAGTGGATTAAATCTCTTAGTCGAGGCACGGCACTTTCTATCTAAGGACGAACCGTGTTTGTATATCAGACGTAAGCTAAAAACACGAAAATAAGAATTTACTTATTTCAGAACCACGTAATAGCTTATGAAACTTCTAGAGTTTCTAGTCTTTATTTATCGCTTTCCTGCAGATTCCAGGAAAGTTCATTTTTAAATATTCTTCGGTTTCTCAAAGTGTGTCCTGTTCACGTCTGTGTTTTTCTTCACCTCGTGTCCACTGGAACTGTCATTTTTTTCATAAGCTCCTCTTCTTTACCCTATTATAACATCTCAATCCCACCATCTTCTGCGATCAACTTTTGCTATACGACTACTCCGGTATGTGTTATAAACATGGAGATGCGCTTGAGGTCTTCACTGGTCCCTCTAGTTTGTCTTGTAGGGCTGTTTCTGTTTCTAGATTTTCATTCTACACTGCTCAGGCTGGCAGTCTTGCAGAATTGCTCTGGACTTTTTGTAGTTCCACAGGTGCAGGCAGCCGAGTCCTGGATCCTATTCTATGTAGTTCGACTATCACTCATTATGTAATCTGAACTGATCTCCTTTTCCGTTTAGTATATTATACTGTTGTGCTCCTGGTTTATCCTCTTTTTTCTTCCACATCATTTTCTGGATTGTTTCAGGAGAACCTTTAGTTCTTCAAAGCTTTGTGTTAAGTGATGTTGTGTTAGGCTCTCAACCTCGCCATTTGTAGTCTTTTCATTTCTGGTATGCCACAGTGTTGTATCAATGTAAGACTATTCTGATTTCTTTGACAGCAAGTTGATGTTTGTGCCTCAATCCTCCATTCTGCTGCAGAATCTCTTGATCTTCTTCTTCTTCTTTCTGTCTGTCCTCTACAGCCAATTTTAACATCTTTGATATTTTGATCTTCAAGAACGTGCTACTTGCACATTGGCTTTGAAGGCCCTAATCATAACTTCTACACGTTTAGGACATTTCATTCTTTTTCAGCAAATCTTCGATGAATGTTTACTGTTCATTGAAAATAATTTAGACATTCATACACACTCACATAAACTACACATAACAGAGATTTGTGGTAAAGGATAGATGATCGTCTCCAGTGCACGTGTAACAGGTTCGCCCTCGTAGAACCAGCTCTTTCTCTCGATCGTTCTTAGTCCGCTTTTATCATTCTAATGTGATATATAAACAGCCAAACATCAAGAACGGAATGTACGTACCAATCTTCAGTACCTATTTGAGCTCAGGTGCTTATACTTCGGTGGTGTGTTCGGTTTCAACCAGCGTTTACTGGGTTCGCTCTCCGTTAGCATTTTGCTGTCCCCAGCCAAACCAACTAGACAGCAGGGTGTTATTTTCTTTTAGGGTAGCGACCCTTAGATGGCCTGCCCTCCTGGGTTTATGAGCGCCATCTGCCCAGCGTCCAGTTTTGTGTACGGTTTGCTCCGCTAGACTTTGATTGTCCCCAATCAAACTACAAGGCAGCAGTACCGTGAAACCATCTGGATATATTTCTAGATATCCCTAATCACAGTGTAGATGAGATCAAGTTCCTAGTCCTATTGGAGTCGGACGATAAAACGTATGTCCCGTGTTAAATTTAAGCACGTAAAAGAACCATTGACAGTTCAAAATCGAGAAGAGCAGGCTGGAAAGCCCTTGCCAAAGGCAACATTTATTAGAAAAAATTAAAAATAAAATTCCTTCAAAAATATTTTCAACCATCTTCAAAATTACATCGGGACCATCGCCGGTACTACAGATTTCGTGCACTGCAGCTGAGATCTTCCTGTGTACGAAATAGATCGGAGCACACAGGGTTATCGAAGTGAAATGCTGATGGTTCTACCAATCAATCAATCAATCACCATTATCATGTGTAGTCTGATTTATTTCTTACACAGGAAGGTAATCAATGGCAGTAAACAAGCTTGTATTTCTGATGTCATTTTCAGAACTGGGAAAGTTTGTATGAATTTTCTTTTAATGAATTGTTTACATTCAGTGATGATAGTCCTTATTCAGAGAATTTGGAACGTCGTAGAAACATTGTGTGAATGATAAACTGTGAGGGAATTTTTCAATCAAATATGAAGTCAATGCTGTTCTATGGCTCGGAAACATGGAGGACAACAAAAGAAACCACCAGAAACTACATACCTTCATAAATGGATGCTTACGTAGAATAGAGGGACTGAGATTGTATGATAAGATTACGAACGAGGAACTCAAGAAAAAGAATGAAGCAGAAACCAGTGGAGAAAGAACTAAGGAAGAGACGTTGGCGATGGATAGGACAAACATTGAGAAAACTGACCCGAAGCATTGCAAGACGGGCACTGTTTTGGAACCCGCAGAGGAAGAGAAGTAGGGAAAGTCCTACACATACCTGGAGGTTGATATTCAAAGGATAGGTACAACATGGAAAGAATTGGATGGGATGGTATTAGAGAGAAAGAGATGGAAGAAGTTTGTTGAAGACCGTTGGGAGTTGAAAGAAGAAGATAAACTATTGGCACTGTTAACATGCTTTGTGACAAGTACTTCTATCATTATCTGTGACAAGTACTTTTATCATTATCTATGACAAGTACTTTTATCATTATCTATGACAAGTACTTTTATCATTATCTATGACAAGTACTTTTATCATTATCTATGACAAGTACTTTTATCATTATCTATGACAAGTACTTTTATCATTATCTGTGACAAGTACTTCTATCATTATCTGTGACAAGTACTTTTATCATTATCTGTGACAAGTACTTTTATCATTATCTGTGACAAGTACTTTTATCATTATCTGTGACAAGTACTCTCAATATGTTTGTGACAAGTACTTTTATGATGTTCTGTGACAAGTACTCTTATCATGTTCTGTGACAAGTACTCTCATAATGTTTTGTGACAAGTACTCTTATCATGTTCTGTGACAAGTACTCTCATAATGTTTTGTGACAAGTACTCTTATCATGTTCTGTGACAAGTACTCTCATAATGTTTTGTGACAAGTACTCTTATCATGTTCTGTGACAAGTACTCTTATCATGTTCTGTGACAAGTACTCTCATAATGTTTTGTGACAAGTACTCTTATCATGTTCTGTGACAAGTACTCTCATAATGTTTTGTGACAAGTACTCTTATCATGTTCTGTGACATGTACTCTTATTATGTTCTGTGACAGGTTCTGTGAAGAGTACTTTCGTCATTCTCTGTAAGATTCTTTCAACAGGTTCTGTGGGAAGTACTTTCACCAGGTTCTTTGAGAAGTACTTTCAACAGGTTCTGTGACAGGTGCTACCACCATGTTATATGACAAGTATTTTCACAATTTTAGTTTTTGCCATGAAACAAGAAAGGATGTATTTTTTGGGGGCATGAAACAAGAAAGGGTGTATTTGGTGTTTGCCAGGAAACAAGAAAGGATGTATTTAGTTTTCGCCATGAAACAAAAAGGATGTTTTAGTGTTTGTCATGAAACAAGAAAGAATGTATTTAGTGTTTGCCATGAAACAAGAAAGAATGTATTTAGTGTTGACAAAAACAAGAAAGAATGTTATTAGTGTTTGCAGAAACAAGAAAGGATGTTTTAGTGTTGACAAAACAAGAAAGGATGTTTATTTGTTGACAAAAACAAGAAAGGGAATGTATTTGGTGTTGACAAAAACAAGAAAGGATGTATTTGATGTTGACAAAAACAAGAAAGGATGTATTTGGTGTTGACAAAAACAAGAAAGGATGTATTTGGTGTTGACAAAAACAAGAAAGGATGTATTTGGTGTTGACAAAAACAAGAAAGATGTATTTGTGTTGACAAAAACAAGAAAGAATGTATTTGAGTGTTGACAAAAACAAGAAAGAATGTATTTGAGTGTTGATAAACAAGAAAGGATGTATTTGATGTTGACAAAAACAAGAAAGGATGTATTTGGTGTTGATAAAAACAAGAAAGGATGTATTTGATGTTGACAAAAACAAGAAAGGATGTATTTGATGTTGACAAAAACAAGAAAGGATGTATTTGGTGTTGACAAAAACAAGAAAGGATGTATTTGTGTTTGCCATAAACAAGAAATGATGTATTTAGTGTTTGTCGTGAAAAAAAGATAGGACGTAATTGGTGTTGATAAAAACAAGAAAGGATGTATTTGGTGTTGATAAAAACAAGAAAGGATGTATTTGGTGTTGACAAAAACAAAAAGGATGTATTGGTGTTTCCATGAAAAAGAAAGGTATTTAGGTTTGTCTGAAAAAGAAAGGATGTATTTAGTGTTTGCCATGAAACAAGAAAGGATGTATTGTGTTGTCATGAAACAAGAAAGGATGTATTGATGTTTGCAAGAAACAAGAAAGGATGTATTTGGTGTTTGCATGAAACAAGAAAGGATGTATTTGGTGTTTGCATGAAACAAGAAACGTATGGATGTTTGATAAACACAAAGGATGTATGGTGTTTGCATGAAAAAGAAAAAGGATTATTTGGTGTTTGCATGAAACAAAAGGAATATTTGGTTTGCATGAAAAAGAAAGGATGTATTTGTTTTGCCATGAAACAAAAAGGATGTATGTGATGTTTGCATGAAACAAGAAAGGATGTATGTGATGTTTGCATGAAACAAGAAAGGATGTATGTGATGTTTGCAATGAAACAAGAAAGGATGTATTTGGTGTTTGCATGAAACAAAATGATGTATATAGTATTTGCCATGATATTAGAAATGATAAATTTATTAATATATATTCCTTTCGTACCGTTAACTTTAGGGCCTGCAAGGAATTTCTCCAGACCGATCTATCCTGGGTAACTCGCTCAATCTCTTCAATGAAATTTAATGTCATATTTGTTGCCTCTCTCAGCAAAGTTTGTATCAGCGTTTCCCTTGGACACCGTCTCTTTCTTTAACTCTTTGCTTCCCATTTCAATGCCTGCTTTGGAATTCTTTTTATCATTTATTGTTGTTTTATTACTTACCATAAAACAAGGAAAAATGTATTTATGTTCCAACTTAAGCGAGATGTTAACTAGTTTTCACCCCGGCTAGGACACCAGTCAAATTGTAAGCAGGAATCACGCAAAAATCAGTCCGAATCGTAATACCATGCGTCATGACTACCACCTGAATTAGCAGCGGGTGATCGTAGAAGAACAAGAACTAGTTTTCACTCAAGAAAAAGAAAAATATTAAATATTCGTCCCTCAAACAAGAGAACACTTTATTTCGAATCCGACCCTGAAATAAATGAATGGTTAACACATATTAAGTGAATTACAAATGATATAATGTTTAACAGAACGATAAATCTACAAGTTAAAACTTTGATGTAAATCTTACATGGCTACAACAAATGGCATACATTTCAATTCAAATCATATCAAATGTCAACATTTGGAATATACCAGACATGATTAATATTACACATACTTTAATTATTTCCTTATGTGTCGAGTGAGTTCTGGAATATGACAGAGAAATCAACTATTACAATTTTTCTTCTGCGTTCTCACTAGATTGAGATTTCGGATTCTCTAATAAAGGCAGCCGTCTGCCTCAGATTATCAACCACTCCATACAGTTTGTCTTGGACGCTAGTGTAAGTGGGCAACCTCTTTCTTCTCAAGTCTGTATACTGGGGCTAGTTCTGTAGGATATAATTCCTATGAATTCTGCTTCCCCGTTTGCGCCGACCTCTTCCTGCAGTAAGTTTTGGCCACCCTCGTGATGGTAGGTCTGACATTCTTACTGCGTGGCTAAATCTCCGAGGCAGATTGACGACCGTAGAATCCGTTATCACATTCCTCATTGTGAGAGATCGTTGCACCATGTTATGCGCCTTACGGCCTAGTGCATCCGTTTTCTGCAAGCATTTGTTTCGGGTTAGCATTCCCTGCGGACACGTGCATATCCGATTTCAGGCAAACCTCATTAGTCGCCTCTTACGACATGCGTGGCAGGTAACAATAGTTATATTCTTTACACCCCAAATTTGGCCCCGGTAACCACTCGGCGCTATTACAATTCACTTATACATCAAAGAAAAGAACGATTAAAGCTCACTAATAGAACAGCAATAGCAGTTATTAAAATATATCAGAGAAAAGCACTATTAAAATATTACCATAGATATGAGGAACAGACTATTAAAATCTACTCCTAGATTGGGAAAACAATTTATCAAAATCTACTTTAGAGTAAACAACTATTAAAATCTACTTCAGAGAAATCAGCTGTCAAGATGTACTATCTAGAGGAACCAACTATTAAAATCTACTTCAGAGGAACCAACTATTACATTCTACTTCAAAGGAACCAACTATTACATTCTACTTCAGGGGAAACAAATATCAAAATCTACTGATAGATCACATGTATTAGCTAATATAATGCATAGATTAGAGTAGTGGCGGCTCGTCATTAGGGGCCACTGGGACGGGGCCCACTAAAAACTGTGCAAAGTGTATTTGTGAGCGTCTGTAGCTCAAGCGTTAGTGAGCTCGATCACAAACCCAAGCGTACCTGCTTCAAACCCCACGGTAGGCAAATTTGGAAGCAAATTCATTTCCGTGGGATTTTTACCTCACCGTTCAGAAAGCAATGGCAAACTACTGAACGTATAAGTGGTTCCTAGAAATCAACGACTCATTTACTGCAATTGATGGCTACGTCCTGTAAAGGATATGCCACGATTTTTCAACACGTTTTTATTGTTTTATAAATTGAAACATAACTCAAAACCATGATTTTTCTGAACATTTTTGTCTGACTCCACAAACAAAAATTATCACGAGCCGCCACTGGATTAGAGGAAATAACAATCAGAATCCATATATATATATATTTATATATATACCAGTTGATATATATATAAATTTTGTGCATAATTCATGCAAACACTGCAGTATAATAAACAAGAATGTGTTGTGTATTTATCTAAACAAAACCTAATATAGCACAATGAATCATATTCTTCTTCTTTTGTCGTCACACTGCTCCCGAGTTGTTGCCCAGTGTCTTTGTTTTTCTGTTTTTGTCTTGCTCTGCTCTAGTGGCTTAAGTGATTTTGCTTGTTGGCATGAATCTGCTATGTCATCTATCCATCTTCTTAGGTGTCTTCCTCTCGTCTTCTTTTTTGATGCGCTTAACTAGTTATATTGATATTTTAAATTCAATT
Organism: Arion vulgaris; assembly: GCA_020796225.1. NCBI lineage: Eukaryota > Metazoa > Mollusca > Gastropoda > Stylommatophora > Arionidae > Arion > Arion vulgaris. The sequence goes on along the minus strand of CM036755.1, from coordinate 60,531,372 downwards.
GTATGAATCCTAACATATGCCAGCGAGAGTTGGAACTGACTAAAGATATAGAAAACAAGTTGAATGCATTTGAAAATAGATGTCTGCGAAAAAATAAAGAACATAAAATGGAACGAATTCTGGAGAAGTGATGAAATCAGAGAAATGTCTGGTCAACCACTAGTAACAATTGTTATAAGAAGGAGAAGATGGTGATATGTTGGACATACCTTGAGAAGAAATGATCAAAGAATATCAAAGCAGGCATTGAAGTGGGATGCAGATGGTTCAAGAAAGAGAGGGCACCCTAAGGAGACTCTGAAACGAACTTTGCTGAGAGAGACAAGAAATTTCGGTCTCAGCTCCATAGAGGAGATTGAGCGAGTTGCCCAGGATAGAGCGGTATGGAGAAATTGCTTGCAGACCCTATGTAATGTATAACGGTACGAGAGGAGTTTTTCCTTTTAATTTTTAACTATAGTTATATTAATTATAGTAATATTTATATAATACGTTAAATAAGAACTATGACAAAATATTGTGTAGCTTAGAGAATTTATGTTATTTCATTGTCCTGAAGTCTAGCATAGGCAATGAAAAGTTGCAGCAGTTGGTCAGAGACACGCATACATGACGAGCGGCAATGACATATGTTTCAGACATAGAAAAAAAGAAACTTTTTCGAACGCTCCATATTACCACTCTGGGTGATTTGTATGTGATCTGAAGAGCGACTGCACTGTGTCAGAGTTATGCGTCTACAAGTAGGCCAGCACATCCGATTTATGTAATGCTTTTCATTGACTAGGGTAGCTTCCTTAGGTCCTACATCAGTCGCCTCTTACGACATGCCTTGTATGTCCTAGTGGTACTAGTCTTTGCTCCCCTCGCGATCCCCGGCACCACGCAGCCGGAAAGATAGATACGCTATTGCATATCGAGGCAAAAGGGAGTGCAGAGCGAACAGAGACCAGCTTCTACATCAGTTCAGTTCACCGGATATACCTGCAGAAACTGAGATCAACACAAAGTCCTTTTCAGGGCTAGAGTCAGATCAGCACCAATGTTCTTTTCATGGCCAAAGCCTGATCAACACCAAAGGTCCTTTTCATGGCCACAGCTAGATCAACAACAAAGGTCCTGTTCATGGCTACAGCTAGATCAACAACAAAGGTCCTGTTCATGGCTACAGCTAGATCAACAACAAAGGTCCTTTTCATGGCTACAGCTAGATCAACAACAAAGGTCCTTTTCATGGCCAGAGCCAGATCAACACCAAAGATCATGACTATGTCCAAATCAACACCAAAAGACCTTCTCATGACTCTACACACATGCCAGAACAACAATACTCAACAAACAATATTTCTTAGGACTAGTCCCAGAACACACCAAGAACAAAGGGCATAACACTCTGATGTAACCAAAAATACATCAGTCTTAGGTTGAGAAAGCCGTGTCACTGCCACATAGAGACTTAATCTAAGACTTAACAAACAAATAAACAAATACGGATTGTCACTACAAATTAAGTTTATATAGCTACATCAAGCGAAATGACTCGTCACTTGACGCAAAAAACATTTGTCTTGTGGGACAAAAAGGTCAATGACGTGATACAGTTTCCCAAAATCTCCGGTACTATTTATGTCCAAACTACACCACTGACTACAGGAAGTGAGACACAGTAACGTATACTTGATTAACACAAGTCCTTCGTGAATGTTATTATTGTCACAACAATTTCTTTCTGTATAAGTTTCAGTTTGGAATATCTTTATTGCATCCCGGACATGTCCATAGGTGCTCCAATCTCCTTCACAATTTCTCCAACAATGTCCAGCGACTGACCGTACCGGAACAATTTGTTTATCTTCGTAAAACACGGTAATTTTTGTTATCTATGAAGTGGCCTGTGTAATTCGCATAATTTAGCTGGCAACAGGGACCGTGTGGAGAGCCGAACCTGCACTTTCTGAGGCACGAAGGGATGAGAAGGCTGCTCTCTCCATTGATCCCTGAACATCTTTAGGAGAGGAAGATTGAGACAAGAGGTAAGAATGTTGTTGTGACATCGCCACGGAATGTGCTGATGCCAGTTGACCGTGAGGAGAAGAAGTCATCATATTGTGGTGATGCGAAGACGTGGAAACATCATGGGAATGCGAGGCTAACGACACCATAGGATCTGCAGCATTAACTCTCTCTCCATTTGATTTTGGGGATTGTTGTAGCATCGGATATTCAACTTTGACCTGCGCAGAGTAATCTGATTTTTGCTGTAGGACATCGTACCCGAGGTTCTTCATTGAATAGTAGTCGTGTTTGCCTGAGAAATTATAATCATTACGCTGTGCCATTATGTAATGATCAGCTTTCATGGTGTCCATATACTCAGATTTTCTCATGTAATCATGTTTCATTGTGCCAGGACTTCCATAATCCGGTTTACCTTGTTGCATGTACCCTACTTTCCCAGAATCCAGGTAACCAGATTTGCTTTGGTCAAACTGGTTGTAAGAAGAGCGGGAAACATCAAAATAACCTGCAGATTTCGCGGCTTCCAGGTACGCCATATTCATTGGATCAAGGTAACCAAGTTTAGCCGGATCCATACCGTATTTCATATTGTCATATGGTGACTTGTATACTTCTGTGTTCGCTTTTGTCATTTCGGTATACCCTGATTTGGAAACATCTTGGTAAGCTGTAGTTATTTTTGCTCCTTCGTTTGTGAACTCAGACTTAGGTGTAACCAAATTATATACATTGTTGCCAGTGATATCATTAGGAGAACTTCTCTTGATCTGTTTACGGCTGCTGTCAGTCTGCTTTGTCACGTCAGATTTATGCATCATATCGGTGTTACTGTTCTGTTTGCTGTTAGTTTTGTTGCTGCTGCTGCTGCTGGGCTTTGAAGGAGTACTGTCCGGTTTGGAATCTGAAAATCAAAATAGGGATATAGTTCAGTTATACAGTAATGTGAGTCTGAAGCTATTCAGTAAGGTGAATCTAATTATGCAGAATGCTGAGTCTGAAGCTCTGCAGTAAGATGAGTCTTTAGCTATTCAGTAAGGTGAAGCTGAAGCTATTGTAAGGTGAATCTGAAGGAATACAGTAAGATGAGTCTGAAACTATGCAGTAAGGTGAGTTTGAAACTATGCAGTAAGATGAATGTGAAACTATGCAGTAAGGTGAATGTGAAACTATGCAGTAAGGTGAATGTAAAACTATGCAGTAAGGTGAATGTGAAACTATGTAGTAAGGTGAATGTAAAACTATGCAATAAGGTGAATGTATAATTATGCAGTAAGGTGAATTTAAAACTATGGAGTAAAGTGAATGTGAAACTATGGAGTAAGGTGAATGTGAAACTATGCAGTAAGGTGAATGGGAAGCTATGCAGTAAGGTGAATGGGAAACTATGCAGTAAGGTGAATGTGAAACTATGTAGTAAGGTAAATGTGAAACTATGCAGTAAGGTGAATGTGAAACTATGCAGTAAGTTGAATGTGAAACTATGCAGTAAGGTGAATGGGAAGCTATGCAGTAAGGTGAATGGGAAACTATGCAGTAAGGTGGATGTGAAACTATGTAGTAAGGTGAATGTGAAACTATGCAGTAAGGTGAATGTGAAACTATGCAGTAAGTTGAATGTGAAACTATGCAGTAAGTTGAATGTGAAACTATGCAGTAAGGTGAATTGGAAACTATGAGGAAGGTGAATGTGAAACTATGCAGTAAGGTGAATGTGAAACTATGCATTAAGGTGAATGTGAAACTATGCAGTAAGGTGAATGTGAAACTATGCAGTAAGGTGAATGTGAAACTATGCAGTAAGGTGAATGTGAAACTATGCAGTAAGGTGAATGTGAAACTATGCAGTAAGGTGAATGTGAAACTATGCAGTAAGGTGAATTATATCCCAGATAATTTGGAGCCGACTGATTCAGTCATTTTGAATCTTGTTATTGCTTATTACAGTTAGTGTCATAGGAGCATGGGCGTACACCAATATTATTTCAGCGGCTAGCAACGGTAATTTACAAAAAAATGTTAGTAGTTTACTAGACGAAAATACAGAATAGCTTAGGACTGTTTTATAAAAAAAGTCATTTTCCAGGAAGGTAAGGCATACCCACCCCTCCCGCCCCTCCGCCTTAGCATATGAATGTCCATGCTTCAAAGAGTACATACGCCCATGCATCAAAGAACGCATACTCACCAGTTTCTTCTTGTTTAGTTGGTGATTTATTTTTGTTGACGCTTTTCGGTTTTCTCTTTCTGGTTTGTATTCCATCCTTCTTCATTGCTAGAGGTCTGTTGACCTGGAGTAGAAGAACGGGACATAATGAAACCAAATACAACAACATACTGAAAGATTTATAAAGTATTGTACTCACCGTTCAAGTATTCATTGCCAATCTATCGATGTTTAGTACATTGCAAAAGTGAATGCCAAGACGCAGTAAACTCTAATATTAGGCAGCATTACTAGCCGGGGAAACCCTGACCTAGTTTGATTTGGGGGAGGTTTATATATGTGTTTATAGAACACTGAATGCTTTTTTCAAATTTACTCAATTCTAGCAGTTTATAGTTATTTATTGATGAAAATATTAATAATACTGATATTCCTTATTGTTAAACTTAACTTGTTAAATAATATAACATTGATTTAGCATTTTGTATTGATTTTAAAATGAATTCGTCTATATACAACAGTACTGGAATGCGAGGTCACGTGACGGTTGTGGTCTTAATTCCTAGAATTTTTACCTGAGTTCGCAGACCGTATGAGTTTATAGTTGACTGTGGCCAAGACAATACCTAATTTAGTTTTCATCTAATCTTAACTCCCCTGAAATATAAGGCATCAACAAATTTCCTTCAACCATATCTGTCTTGAGTAAGTTAACTTATTTAATTCCAGGTCTTTCCCGCTTCTTCTCTTTCTATGCCTACAGTTCGTCTCCATGTCTCTCTAGGTTGCCCCTACCTATCTTGCATCCCCGATTCCATTACAAATTCATGTGTGGGTGTCTGGTCTTCTGAAATTCTTAATCTTTGCCCCAACCACTTCCATCTCGTACGTTTTATTTCATCGTAAATGTAGTTTTTATTTGTGCAGAAATGTAGACAACGATGACGCAGCGGATAAGGATGTAAGATAAGAATACAAATGGCGATAAGAGCTTTGATCATACTAGGAAATTAGTGAGTGAAAGTCTTAGCAAGTCTAGAAATAAAATTGGAATATTTAACTCCAATGTTAAAACAATGCTGCTGTATGCTATCATAAACATGGAAAACGATTCAAACAATATGTCATACATCGCAAACATCCATTACCTTGTGTCTGCACAGAATAGAACAACTGAAATTGTATTATCTATTCCCACATAATAAAGAAGAACTGGAGGGAGCTGCAGGAGATAGCTAGAGATAGGAAGACTTAACATGAGTTGGTTGAGGGCATATGCCCCAGTCCGGGGTAAAAGGCAGAAGAGAGAGAGTCCCAAATGAGGAGCTAATGAATAGAATGAGGCAGATCCCAATGAATTCAGAGATGAAGAAAAGACAATGGAGCTGGATATGATATGGATTGAGAAAATCCGGAATAAATATACCAATATAAACCCTTTCCTCAAACAAGAAGAGAAAGCAAAATACAGAGAAATCTAGTAATACCAGGAGAAGTAATTTACTTGAGCTTTCAGCTCTTCGGCTCGGTGCCGTGGACATCGTAACCCTTCGGTGGGGTGCCACGAACACCGTGAATCTGGTGAACCTGTGGCTTTTCTGCAAGCCCGAGGAATTGAACCCGCACTCACAGGAGCTTGTCACCCGTAGTCCAACTTGCTACGAACACGCTGGGCAGATGGGCATGGAGAATAAATTTAGAAGCAGATATTCCGAAGAACTATTAATGTGGCAACGTTCTGCCCACGACAAGCTATTTGATGATGATGATTTGGCCAGAATGTTTGCAGGGTTCTTGTTATAAATTCTTTTTACAACGTCTCCAGCCTGTGTATGATGCTGTGTGTTATTCTCCAGCTGCCTCGACTATGAAATAACACCCACACGACACGACACCCACACGACACTTTAAACTGTGTTTTAAAATTCAATCCTTGTGCCTTATCATATATAATTAAACGCTAGAAAAATTCAAAACAAAGGATACATTTAAATAACAAAAACTTAAATATACTCAACATTTTACATTTATCAATCAACGAGTGATATCTACGTATTCATCTCTTTCCATCAACGGCACATTTATGTTAAACCATCACATTTGATATATCTTGAATGCAGCAAGATTCATTTTTTAGATATGGCTGCGAATTTGATAAAAATCTGGCATTGACATCTCACTACTTCTCTCAAGTCAGTGATAAAAAAATGTAGATGTTTGCCGGCTTGTGTTGTTTTTTTATTCACTGAATTTGTCAGAATTAAATTTATAGTGTTATTTCGTTCTTATTCGTGTGAACAAACTTTGAATGCACGTATTTTTGTTTAAAGTGTAGACCTATTTTTAAAATAGATTTTCCTTTCTTTGAATGTCCCTTCTTGAAACAGAGTTAGCAAATCTATCTTTCCATCTATCCATGTCTATCCATCTATTTGCATATCCACCAACTAATCTATCTTGCTATCTACCAGCCCATCAACATATATATCCACCATACCATCACCATATTATGCACCATCTATCTATCTACATCCTATCACCCCCATTACCCCCCAATCATCTATCTACTATCATCACCTATCTATCCTACTATCACTACTATCTATCTACTTCTATCTATCTATCTATCTATCTATCTATCTATCTATCTATCTATCTATCTATCTATCTATCTATCTATCTATCTATCTATCTATCTATCTATCTATCTATCTATCTATCTATCTATCTATCTATCTATCTATCTATCTATCTATCTATCTATCTATCTATCTATCTATCTATCTATCTATCTATCTATCTATCTATCTATCTATCTATCTATCTATCTATCTATCTATCTATCTATCTATCTATCTATCTATCTATCTATCACTATCTATCTATCTATCTATCTATCTATCTATCTATCTATCTATCTATCTAATCTATCATCTATCTATCTATCTATCTATCTATCATCTATCTATCTATCTATCTATCTATCTATCTATCTATCTATCTATCTATCTATCTATCTATCTATCTATCTATCTATCTATCTATCTATCTATCTATCTATCTTATCTATCTATCTTCTATCTATCTTCTAGTCTGTCTATATATCTATCTATCTATCTATCTATCTATCTATCTATCTATCTATCTATCTATCTATCTATCTATCTATCTATCTATCTATCTATCTATCTATCTATCTATCTATCTATCTATCTATCTATCTATCTATCTATCTATCTATCTATCTATCTATCTATCTATCTATCTATCTGTCTATCTATCTATCTATCTGTCTATCTGTCTATCTGTCTATCTGTCTATCTATCTATCTATCTATCTATCTATCTATCTATCTATCTATCTATCTATCTATCTATCTATCTATCTATCTATCTATCTGTCTGTCTGTCTGTCTGTCTGTCTGTCTGTCTGTCTGTCTGTCTGTCTATCTATCTATCTATCTATCTGTATATCTATCTATCTATCTATCTATCTATCTATCTATCTATCTATCTATCAATCTATCTATCTATCTTTAGATCTATCTATAGATCTATCTATCTCTAATACGTTCGTTCATTTCACCATCCTATTTTCTTACCTATCTTTTCAAATATGTTTTTAATTGTTCATGAATTAATATATTTCCTTCTGTCTACCTACTAACTTATTTTCTATCTAACTGATCTTACATTTGTTCAAACATTTTCGCTCACACCTCGCCTTACATTTCAATATATATCTGTTTTTTGTTGTTCTATATATTTCCCATCTTCTAATTTAAAAAAAAGGAGCTAAATAGGAAGTGTTGGCTTCATTGCCTAAGGTTTTTCATATGGCATTTCCGTCTCTGTGGAAATGGCAGGCTCACTGTCGAGAGTGCTGCACAAAGCAGGTACTCTGTAGCTACCGCAGCTACACTAGATATCTATGTTAAAAATGCACTTGTGAACAAAACAGTGCGACCCGGATTCGAGCCACGACTTCGGTCGGAAGGCGAGCGGTTTAAAAACTTAGCTACAGAGATTTCCAAACATTATTTATCTCCACATCCATCATAATATTTCTCTCTGAAATCGTTTTCATTTTCTAGCAGAACCACTTCTTTAACCAGAAACACATCCACTAGCAAACATCATCAATTACTACGTCTACAGAATCAGATCAACTACCATCACTCTGAAACAATTGTCGTACTAACATTGTTGTAATCCGCATGAAATCTACACCTCTGACGCCCCTCACTACGTCACTCCTTATTGCTTGTTTGTTAGATGGCGGATTAAATCTCTATAAGCCGAGGCACACCTTTCAACTTAAGACCGGAGTCTCTTTGGTTACACCAGGGGCGTATTTGCCTTTTTTTATTCTCACATACACAACACATGAGCATTCATTCATTCAAGTGTCGGTTGGAGTAGACGATCATGTCTCTCCACATCTGTCTGTCTCTGGTACAATCCATCAACTCCGTTACCGAACCATTGCCGAGCCCCGATTTCAAGCTGTCCGGTACTTTGTCCCTTTGTATGCATCTATCTCTCTTCCCCTGTATTTTGCCTGTACTGTGACTTAGGGGTTAGTGACTCGGTCTATTAACCCCGACGTTCTGAGCTCGAATCACGCTGCGGACAGTTTGGTTGCAAAAACCCGTTCAGAAAGCAATGGCAAAGTACTGAACGTAATAATGCCTAGAAAAATCACAAACAGCGTTAAAAGCTGGGATTGATTCGCAAAGTCCTGTAAAGGATATACAATTAACTTTAATTAAAGGTTTAAAACTGCCCCTTCTAATTATATGTCCGAAAAACCTTAATTGTCTGCTTCTTATTCAATTGATTAGATTTCGATATGAATCTGTCTCCAACACATGAACACACATTTCAACATATTTTATTATTATTAATATCAAAGTCTAGCAGGGGCATCAACCACAGATTGTACCTACCCCATGAAGCTTGTAGTAGAGTCCACAAGCATTGCACACCGGCTCCCCTTCATTGCTGCGTCGCCATAGCGTAGTTGTAGATGTGTGACAGTTTGCACAAGACAATCCAACTCTACGTGACGCAGACTGAAAATATAATGTATTTTTCAGTTGAAAAAATGTATTTATCTGAAAGGAGACTTTTCATTCTTCAGTTATATGAGGCCTATCATCATAGCACTCCGGACACATATACATGTACATGTATTTTGATCTCCGCCTCAACAAATCTAGCAGCTTCCAGCGGCCCAACACGCCAGTTTGATGTTGATTAATCAATCTCTTTGCATATTTGGTATGTCATTCTTTTCGGGCTGCAAAATATCGACACCCATCTCTCTCAATCTGGTCAGCGAGTGAGATTCACAACCCTGAAACTCCTCTGTTAGGAAAGACTCTCTCAATGCGTTAAGAAAGTCATTTCGATCCATGGCATCTCCCTCTGATATTGTAACCAACCAGCCAATCTATCAGCTCGTTCATTACCACTGATTCCTGCGTGTCCAGTGACAAAAATCAAGGTGATTTCTATGATCAGTGTCTGTACCAGTACCTCCACACAGTTTCCACTCACCATTCCTGATTCGACTTCACGAATCATGCATGCCAACCATTTCATCGCCTCTGCAATCACCCGAACCTCCATTGTCAAACTACTTATCGTTGTTGCTTAGTCCCCACTGGCCTCTCTTATTATTTTTCCTCCTGAACGTGCTGAAAAGGCTCACGCACAGCGTTGTTGGCGAATGGCTGAACCATCGGTGAAGTAGACTTCTTCCTTGTCATAACTAATAAAAGTGAAACACACACGTTTGGTATGAAATCTTCTACACATTTGTCCCCCCTTGTGGACTGGTAAATGCGCCTGCTTGGTTGGTCTCATTTGCTTTACATAATATGCTAATCGCCAGTGCTACAGAGTTCGTGCACTTCAACTGATATCTTCCTGTGTAAGAAAGAGATCAGAGCACACATGGTTACTCACCGAAGTGCAATGATAATGTTCCTATAAAATCAATCAATCAAACATATTATCAAAAAGTCCCAGTTGCTATTGGAGAAGCAGGCAAACTGACCAGCCCGTCGCTGGTAACAAACGTTAAGAAGCTTTCACAATAAACGTGTTGGATTCTCATTTTCTTATTTCTGCCTCTGCAGCTGTCATATTCAAACCATCAGTTACATCCTGAATCCATCTTCTCCGTTGTCTTCCTCTTCATTTGTTTTGTTTGTTAGCAAAAGAAAATGAAAACAGTTTTAAATATCTCGGCTCACTACTAACAAGAAGATGGAAATGAGATGAATGTAGTTAAAAGAAGAACAAACATAGTGTTACAAATACTTAAATTAAAACGGTACAAAATAAAACTGATAGGAAAACAAAAACCAGAATACTATAGCATGCATATTCACAGGAGCTACGTATGAGTATAAAATGGGAACATTTAACTCATCGTCATCATCAAGTAGCTTGTCCCTTCCGGAACTTGACTCCTATGACAGCAGTCCTGAAAAACTCTCTGCACTGTGCAAGTTGACCGGCGTCAGCAGCAGTCATTCTCAGATCATAAATAACATCTTGTACCCATCGTTTTCTAGGTCTTCCTCTCAACTTCTTCCAGGCACCATTCTATACAAAATCATTATCTCTATGACATTTAAATAAGCAGTAGAAAAGCATATATTAGCTTTGAATATAAGTGTTACAAAAGAGTCCTCCGTATATCATGGACAGAGAAGAGAACAAAATCATTCTAGAAGAAACTCGTAATCAAAGAAAACTGTCTGCTGCTATATATTAAAATAATGAGAAAAGTGAAGTATTTTGGATACTTATAATATTACGGAGGGATGGAGAACACCATTGTGGAAGGAGGCATCCAGTCAAAGAGGATGCGAAGAAAATCACGGAAAAGATGGATTCATGGTGGAACTGGTGATTTAAACATGACGGCTGCAGAGACTGAACATCTGGCCCATGAGAGAGAAATTCAAAGGACTGTTCGCTCGAGTGGTTACCGGGGCCCAAATTGAGGTGTAAAGAATAGAACCACGTTTACCTGCAATGCATGTCGTAAGAGGCGATTAAGAAGATTGGGCGTCGGGCTAGCTACCCCACACCGTAAAAAACTCTAGATGGCTACAGAACGGAGAGCGAACCGAGTAAACGCTGGCTGAAACCGGACACATCGCCGAAGGATAAACACCAGAGATCCAAATGGTGCTGAAGATGTGACGTACACCACACCAATGCTAAGGCTGCATGAATCAGATTTCCACATGAATAGAATTTATGAGGAGATCTGGTACATCGGTCTGGGCGGTGATTGGAAGAGAGAGAGAGAAAAGGACTGTTGGAGTGACAAAGTTCTGTTTAGGAGGACAGGCTAATTGATGATGACAATTATCGTTTAACAAAACAACCACTGTCTGTTCACCAAGAACTCACCAATCGTCTTTGAGGTTTTATTAGTGGTCTATTAAGCCCATTCATCTTGTGGTAAAGCCCACATGCATTGCAGAGGTAATGTCCAGTACCATCACGTCGCCATAGAGGAGTTGAGATGGAGCCACAGTTGACACACTCCCGACCCTCAAGATCAGCCCAGTACTCCTGGCCATCTATGAGAAAGAAAAAAAATACACATTTCAAGAGGAAGGTCATAGAGGTGGTTACGCCGTTTGCCTTACATTCGTATGGTCACAGGTTCGATCCAGACCGTGCCATTCTTTTCACGAGTGCATTATTATAAAAAAAAACCTATAATTGATACCAGAGCTACGGAGTTCATGCTTTGCTCAATATTCTCAGCTGGTGACGTGACATTTCTGAGGAGAGTGACCGACTAGAACAGTGTTCTATTCTTCTTCTTCTTCTTCTTCGAACTCTTCATATCGATCACATGTTAACCACTCTCTGTGATTTGTATATGATCTGAGCCTTAAAGCGATTGTACATGATGTCAGTTATGCGCCTACAAATATGCTAGCATATCCGATTTCTGTCGCGCTTTTTATTTACTAGGTTAGCTTCCCCAGGCCCCTACTCAGTCGCCTCTTGCGACATGCCTCGTAGGTTCCAGTGTTACTATTCTTTGCTCCCTTAGAGCCCAGGCAACACATGTCATATAAAGAAAAACGCCCGTCTTCACACAGCATAGCAATAGTTAAGAAGGAAGTGATACGCTTCAGTGCGTTCAAACCCAGCACATGGCCGAGAAGATTGTCATATAAAGAAAAACGCCCGTCTTCACACAGCATAGCAATAGTTAAGAAGGAAGTGATACGCTTCAGTGCGTTCAAACCCAGCACATGGCCGAGAAGATTGTCATATAAAGAAAAACGCCCGTCTTCACACAGCATAGCAATAGTTAAGAAGGAAGTGATACGCTTCAGTGCGTTCAAACCCAGCACATGGCCGAGAAGATTGTCATATAAAGAAAAACGCCCGTCTTCACACAGCATAGCAATAGTTAAGAAGGAAGTGATACGCTTCAGTGCGTTCAAACCCAGCACATGGCCGAGAAGATTGTCATATAAAGAAAAACGTCCGTCTTCACACAGCATAGCAATAGTTAAGAAGGAAGTGATACGCTTCGGTGCGTTCAAACCCAGCACATGGCCGAGAAGATTGTCATATAAAGAAAAACGCCCGTCTTTACACAGCATAGCAATAGTTAAGAAGGAAGTGATACGCTTCGGTGCGTTCAAACCCAGCACATGGCCCAGAAGATTGTCATATAAAGAAAAAACGCTCGTCTTCACACAGCATAGCAATAGTTAAGAAGGAAGTGATACGCTTCGGTGCGTTCAAACCCAGCACATGGCCGAGAAGATTGTCATATAAAGAAAAAACGCCCGTCTTTACACAGCATAGCAATAGTTAAGAAGGAAGTGATACGCTTCAGTGCGTTCAAACCCAGCACATGGCCGAGAAGATTATCATATAAAGAAAAACGCCCGTCTTCACACAGCATAGCAATAGTTAAGAAGGAAGTGATACGCTTCAGTGCGTTCAAACCCAACACATGGCCGAGAAGATTATCATATAAAGAAAAACGCCCGTCTTCACACAGCATAGCAATAGTTAAGAAGGAAGTGATACGCTTCAGTGCGTTCAAACCCAACACATGGCCGAGAAGATTGTCATATAAAGAAAAACGCCCGTCTTCACACAGCATAGCAATAGTTAAGAAGGAAGTGATACGCTTCAGTGCGTTCAAACCCAACACATGGCCGAGAAGATTGTCATATAAAGAAAAACGCCCGTCTTCACACAGCATAGCAATAGTTAAGAAGGAAGTGATACGCTTCGGTGCGTTCAAACCAACTCTGGTAAACTTCAGTATGGAATCACATGGGATTTATTCAATTATTCCTCATTCTTTGAAGATACAATCGCCATTGATGTCTGGTTTCTATACGCTCTCCAATCTCCAGGGAATAGAAGAATTGAAAGAATGGAGACTACAGTAAGTATTCTCTGTGTATCTGCAATTGTGTGATATAAAATTATATTCATTTTTTTCAAGTGCCGTGCCTGTTGGAGTGGGTGATCATGTCTCGCTACATCTATCTGTCTCTGGTACAATCCATCAACCCCGTCACCGAACCATTGCCGATTTCAAGCCGTTCAGAATGTTGTCCCTATTGTCTTCCTCTATCTCTCTTCCCCTGTATTTTGTCTGTTCTAACCTTCTTCTTCTTCTCTTCCACCATTTACTTCTTTATAGAAGTGATGGGGTGAAACGTAGTGATCTTGTGTGTGCTTTTTTAAGGCACTTTGTAAGCTGATATTCATGTTCTAAAGGCTGTTCTTGATGCCGTCGCTCCATCTTTTGAGTGGTCTTCTAAGTGGCCATATGGAGTAAAACCCAGTGCAATGAAGTCAATCATTCGGCTTTAGACACTTTATGTCAAATGACCCAGCCACATACCAATGCCTTCAAAATAGATCACTATAATCATATACAGAGAGAAGGAAACAAGGGAAGAGGTTGATCATTCACGCGATGGACTGATGGAATGACCAGAGTCTTTGAGTATTATATATGAAGCAGAGAGCGAATGCACTGGCGGGCAATGTTACGATCGAGTATAGGTCTTCTATAGACAAAAGCAACATCATCAACGCTATAAGAGAAAGCATACGCTCTGAAGATTTCAACGATGAAGATAAAGGGTATTCTCTATCTCGGTTGCGCAAGTTATTTATACCGATAGTTGCGATAAGACGGGTAAACCATGAGAGAAACTCTAGTAGATGCATCAATCAACACAGAAGGGGAGTTGTTAGTCTATCACACTGAAATACATGCTTAGGAAGGAGGAGGAAATCGGAGCAATTATGGACATGTCCGATGTGCAATGAAGAGGATCCTCAAATGAACAATGAGGAATATATGAAGCACATAAGAAGACCCTCTTCCGCCCCCTATACTTTTCCTCGACGCCTTAAAAGTCCAAGAGGAACAAAGCAAGATGAAATAAGCAATTCTTTGATGTAGAGAAGCCTGGACGCTTATCTCTCAAGGGAAATCGAGTAATTAGTAAATAAAACTGAGACAATTACACAAGAAAAGCCAAGTATGTACAGAAAATTATGAACTTAGATACCTACATAGAACCACACACAAAAAAGTAATTAAGGTAATTTATTCCTAGACTAGACGGGTCTCTGTGGCGTAGAGATTGGGTGTTCGTCTCTCGTGCCAAAGGAACCAGACTCACTCACTCGTGGAGAATTTGGATATTTTCCAGAGATCTATTTCAGTGTAGGTGAGATCGAGTTTCTAGTTCCATCGGAGACGGACGATAAAACGTAGGCCACGTGTTCAATTTAAGAACAGCTTGGCAGTTCAAATTCGTAAAAAAACAGGCTGGAAAGCCGCTGTCCGGGCAAAGTTCATTAGAAAAGATTAAAAATAAAATTCCTACAAAAATATCTTCACCATCTTCAAAATTACACCGGGACCCTCGCCGGTGCTACGGAGTTCGTGCACTGCAGCTGAGATCTTGCTGTGTAAGAAGAAGATCGAAGCACACATGGTTACTCACAGAAATACAATGACGATGGTTCTATCAATCAATCAAGTAATTCCTAGACTAAAGGGCCAAAACCTGAAAGAATGACTTCATTGCACTGGGTTTTACCCCATGTAGTTCGGTCCCTATCCACAAAAGGGGCACGCCATCTGACGAGTATTGCCAAAGCACGAACTCCTTAGCTCCGGCAACAATCTTAGGTGGTTTGAAAAAAAAAATGCACTTGTGAACAGAATGGTGCCGTCTGGATTCGAACCGACGACCTTTGAAACGCAAGGCAAAAACACTTAGTCACAGATACCGCACCTAATTACGTGTCGTCCAATGTTCAAAACCATCAGTTTGAAAGGAATTTGTATCTGACTAAAATGGCTATCAGGATAACCAAGTCACATGTGGATAAAAGATGTGATGTTTGCAACATCCTCTTCTTCGAAGCTCTATATCGACCACTCGTTAACCATTCTTTGTGATTTGTATGTGATCTGAGTCTAAGAGCGATTGAACGTTGTGTCAGTTATGCGCCTACAAGTAGGCCAGCACATCCGATTACTGCTACGCTTGTTATTTACTAGGGTAGCTTCCCTACGCCTCTACATCAATCGCCTCTTACGACATGCTTTGTAGGTCGCAATGTGACTATTCTTTGCTCCCCTTGTGGTCCTCGGCAACACATAGGCGCGCAACATCATAAATTGTGTTCCTTTGGTTAGAGAAAATTACGAACTGAACATTGTATATCTCAATGTTACTGTTTATCAGCATGTGCCGTGCCGGTTTACCTATCATGTTGTAATAGTGAATTCAAACTGTCTTCTTGTTCCATCTGTTCAATGATATTCTTCTTCTTTGCGTTAGTTCTTTACGACCAATTTTAATCACTCTTTGTGATATGTTTGATCTTTACCAAGATACGTTGCACATTGATTTGGTAGGCTCCTAAACGCATAGATTTCTACACGTTTAGGACACACGCATCCGATTTTAGTCAAACATTCTTTGTCGCCTCTTACGTCATGCGTGGCAGGTAACAGTGGTTCTATTCTTTACACCCCAAATTTGGGCCCCGGTAACCACTCGGCGTTCAATGATATTAAAACTCACTTTCTTGTTGAACAAAAATCACTTTATAAAATCCCGGACCGTAAAAAAAGTATATTTTAAAAAGAAGAGCAATCTTACTCCCACACTCTTCTCGCGGATCTTCTATAGTTTATGTAGTGCAACGGTTATAATATGAGCAAGACGCCGCTAGATCGCTGTATCATGCCTTCAGGATCTCCCAGGCGGCCATGACATAATAGTTAGTTCGTAGTTGTTAACGACCAAATTTGGCACGTCCGTGGAAACTAACGACCTCTGTGCGGGGATTGTTTCCCTGGCGAGCTTGTTTCTCTTTCTAGTAGGTTCCCAGTGCACTGTGCGGAACGAAGGGGTTTCAGAAGATCTTTGAAGACTTGTCGAAGGAAACATAGTCTCACGGGACAAGTTTATAAGTTTCAAAGATGAGGCTGAGAAAAGATGTATATTTCTCGCGGTTTAGCTTGGGAAGGAAGAATACGTATAGGATGTAAAATCAAGCAGGCTTTTTTGTAGGGCGACAAATGAGGTTTACAGTCGTCTAGTTGCATCTTAACGTGACTACATTGTAAAATAATTAACAACAGAGATTGACAATGCTTTTAACAACTATAAAAAAGTAGATTTTTCTGCAAGAAGTGAATTCGTATTTTGGTGGCCTACACGCTCTGATATTACCAAAAAAGGGCACGTTCTTAGGTTGAAAGGGATGTACCTCAGTTTAATCAGAGTCAACTATAAACTTATGGGCCTTCGGACTCAGGTAAGAATTATGGGAAATCAGACCCCAACTACACCACGTGACCTCGCATTCCAGTATTGTTGTATATAAACGAATTTATTTTAAAATCAACACAAAATACTAAATCGAAGTTATATTATGCAAAAGTTAAGTTTAACAGTAAGGAATATCAATATTATTAATATTTTTCATCAATAAATAACCATAGACTCACATAATTGAATAAAATTGCAAAAAAGCTTGCAGTGTTCTATCAAACATATATATTTTCCAGCCCCTTCTCTGATCTAGGTCAGGGATTCCCCGGTCAGCTGTCTGGCCTAGTTATCTAGAGTTGGCTGTGGTTTAATGAGGTTTCAATTCTCTAAATAACAAACAAGGCGTATAACTAATCCTTTTACGATGCTGCAGTCTGGACAAGGAAAGTTTAAGGAATTCGTCCTGACCACGAGCATAATGATTACAGTTATCAATCACCTGAAGACAGAAGATGAAGATGGAAAAGGAAAGAGTATGATAAAACAAAGAATACGTGAGGAAAAAACCATCAAAGAGTAGACAGCAGAAACCTAATAGTTAAGAAGCAGAGTTCTAGAGAGTGTTTCGAAATATAACTGAGTAGATAGAGCATCTCAAAACATACATTAAATGTGTAAAGTACATTGGAATATAAACGTGTTAAAAAAGCACATTGAAATGTAAATTACTGAAAGAAAGCAATAATATATTGAAATATAACTTAGTGGAAGAAAATAATATAAACCGACTCGGAATATAAACTAGTTTTAAAAAAGCGCCTTGAAAAAAATGTGAGTGGGAGAAAGAGTATTGGAATATAAATAGATAGAGGGAAGCAGATAAAAATATAAATTAATGGAGGAAAGAACCTCGGAATAAAAATTAATAGATAAAAGCACCATAGAATATAAATTAATAGATTAAAGCACCATAGAATATAAATTAATAGAGGAAAGAACCTTGGAAGAAAAATTTATGAAAGCAATCAACTCGGAATGTGAATTAGTCGACAAAAGGATACCTGAATATAGAAGTGTAAAGTGACTAAAGTGACATAAAGATAGTGACAGTGACAGTAGGTAAAATGACATAGTGCCATAAAGATAGTGACAGTGACAGTAGGTAAAATGACATAGTGACATAAAGATAGTGACAGTGACAGTGGGTAAAGTGACATAGTGACATAAAGATAGTGACAGTGACAGTGGGTAAAGTAACAGTGACATAAAGATAGTGACAGTGACAGTGGGTAAAGTAACAGTGACATAAAGATAGTGACAGTGACAGTGGGTAAAGTAACAGTGACATAAAGATAGTGACAGTGGGTAAAGTGACATAGTGACATAAAGACAGTGACAGTGAGTAAAGTAACAGTGACATAAAGATAGTGACAGTGGGTAAAGTGACATAGTGACATAAAGACAGTGACAGTGACTAAAGTGACATAAAGATAGTGATAATGACAGTGACTAAAGTGACATAAAGATAGTGATAATGACAGTGACTAAAGTGACATAGTGACATAAAGATAGTGACAGTGACTAAAGTGACATAAAGATAGTGACAGTCGTATTCTCTTAGAATAATGATCACGTGTATTAAGAAACTTAATGTAAGCATTGCATTCTTTACTAGTTTATTATTATTATTGTGTTATGCTGTAAAATTACTTGTTCGTTAACCGCCACATAATTTTCCCGAAACAGCTCTGCTGTTACAGGGTAAAATAACACTTGGAGAACGAAGAACGCTACATGGCGGAGCAATGTATCTTGACGACCGCCACCTTGAAAAACGATCTACTCAGGGAAACCCGCTAAGAAAACATAAACATTGGACGGAATATCCTAGACGCGTGTACCGGTTGGACGGCGCTATGGTGTGTCTCTGACACCAGGGGGCGCTGCTCTCGTCTGCCGACATGTTTGTTTTTTCTGTTAATAATATTGTGAAAGCGATGACTGAAATGTGAAAGGAATTGATGTTTAAGAAAGGCGAACACACAGATAGGGAATATGTGTAGCATTCTCTTAGACTTTTATTGGGGAATAAATATATACACAAGAATAGCGACAAGAGGGCAAGAAGTATGCAGAACTTAGAACAGACCAAGGGTTCTTCTTCTTCTGCGTTCTCATTAGATTCGGATTCTCTAATAAAGGCAGCCGCCGGATATCATATTATCAGCCATGCCATACAGTTTGTCTTGGACGCTAGTGTAAGTGGGCCACCCCTTTCTTCTCAAGTCTGCATACTGGGGGCAGTTCTGTAGGATATAATTCCTATGATTTTCCCGTTTGTGCCGACCTCTTCCCGCAGGTAGGTCTGACATTCATACTGCGTGGCTAAATCTCCTAGGCAGATTGGCGACCGTAGAATCCATTCTCCCATTCCTCATTCTGAGGAGTCGTTGCACCATGTCATGCGCCTTACGGCCTGGTGCATCCGCTTTCTGCAAGCATTTGGTTCGGTTAGCATTCCCTAGCGGACACGTGCATTTGATTTCAGCCAAACCTTCTCAGTCGCCTCTTACAACATGCGTGGCAGGTAATAGTGGTTCTATTCTTTACACCCCAAATTTGGGCCCCGGTAACCACTCGGGCGAGACCAAGGGTTATGCAGAACCTTAGAACTGACCATAGGGTAAGGAATATGCCGAAATTAGGACATACCAACTGTATTATCAATATAAGGGAAGACTGCAGTAAAACTATGTAGGAATAGCAAAACATGTAAAAAAACAAAGTACTGTATCTTTATTCACTGTATACTGTTATTGTTTTTGTATTTCGTAAAACAACAGTAGTTTGTTTTTACGTGTTTCTACATAAAAATGAAAATCGTAGCATATCCTTTACAGGACGCAGCAATCAACCACAGTAGACGAGTCATTGATTTTCTAGGTACAACTTATACGTTCAGTAGTTTCTTTGCTTTCTGAACGGTGAGGTCTATTTTTACCTTTTGTAAAAATCTCCCGAAAACTAATTTTCTTCCAAATTTGCCCACCGTGGGGTTTGAACCAGTTACGCTTGGGTTTGTGATCGAGCTCACTACCGCTTGAGTTACCAAGTGCAAATGGTATGCAAAAAATAAGGACATACCAAAGGCAAGGGGTATGCAAAAATTTTGGTAGGGAGAAATGAGACAGAAGGTGGATATGCAGACATGAGGACAGACAAAAGAACAGTAGGAAATAGAGACATAGGCAGACAAAAGACAGGAGTAAGTGGAAATCAGAGGAACATAAGTGCAGACAAAAGACAGGAAATAAAAGAGGAACATAAGGACAGACAAAAGACAGGAATAAAAGAGGAACATAAGGACAGACAAAAGACAGGAGTTAGTGGAAATCAGAGAAACATAAAGACAGATAAAAGACAGGAGAGTAAATTGGAACATAAGACAGATAAAAGACAGGAGTAAGTGGAACATAAGAGACAGACAAAAGACAGGAGAGTAAAGTGAGAACATAAGACAGACAAAAGACAGGAGTAAGTGGAAATCAGAGGAACATAAGGACAGACAAAAGACAGGAGTAAGTGGAAATCAGAGGAACATAAAGACAGACAAAAGACAGGAGTAAGTGGAAATCAGAGGAACATAAAGACAGACAAAAGACAGGAGTAAGTGGAAATCAGAGGAACATAAGAAAAGACGAAAATCACAGGATTGTATCAGTGGCAAAAGAGAACATAAGAATAGAGGCATAACTGCCGGGATTGTACAATAATAGTCAATTAGACATTTTGAAATAGAGCCAACCTTCGATGTGGAGATGGTACACAAAAACTAATTACATTTCCAATAGCATTCTCACACCTTAGGGTATGAAGTATTTATCACTTTCATTGCTTGATAGAAAGCCAACCTTTGATGTGGAGATGGTACACAAAATTAAATTACATTTCCAATAGCATTCTCACACCTTAGGGTATGAAGTATTTATCACTTTCATTGCTTGATAGGACCATCATCATTGCACTTCGATGAGTAACCATGTGTGCTCCGATCTCTTTCTTACATAGGAAGATATCAGCTGCAGTGCACAAACTCCGTACCACCTGCGAGAGTACCAGATGTAATAATGAAGATGGTGAAATGTTCACATTTATAGACCGTAGAGTACAGGATATAGGAGATCAGTTCCTTTCTTCACGCGTGGAACTTCGAATGTGGGAGGAAACACACAGTACTCTTGTGTCCGAATTGATAAACAAACGCTTATGCTCTAGGCTAATTCATCTCACAATATAAGATAACAGCTATATAATATATGCAGAAAATTGAATAAGAAAAGTACACCGAAGTCTCACGATCTTCAATATCTCAAGTACATATCCTGAAAGGGTGAGATATTTAATACAAACTGGGAATTCCTGATCGACGCAAAAGTCTCAAGCTATAACTTGACTAGAGAAGATGATATTAATCCGTAGGGATTCATGGAAAAGTCATTAGAAAAAACATAGGATGCAACACTTAAAGAGACAAAAATAATAGCAGTGTGTTCAGGAATTAAAATTACAAGTTGGAGACATTGATAAAAAAATGTTATAGGAAGCAGTCAAGATGGAAGAAAATGTTATAATTTGGAAGAAACTGGTAGTGTAGACGTGGGAAGAAAGGGGAATAAACAACAAGAAAGAACAAAATAAAATCAAACACATAAACGAAGGGAAAATAAATTACAGATAAAGAAAACAAAACAACACGGAAAACAGTATATTAAATGTACAAAAGTTGAGCTGGGAAATGTGCAGAAAAGTTTGAAAAAATAAAATTAAGGACATTTTTAAAAAAATGTAAGATAAAATACTTAGAGAATGGGTAATACAATAGAAGAGAAGATGGAGATATGTTGGACACACCATGAGGAGAAAATGATCAACAAATATCAAAGCAGGCATTGAAGTGGGATGCAAAGGGTTCAAGAAAGAGAGGATGACCTAAGGAGACCCTGAAACGAACTTTGCTGAGAGAGGCAAGAAATATCGGTCTCAGTTTCATGGAGGAGATTGAGCGAGTTTCCCAGGATAGAGCGGTATGGAGAAATTACTTGCAGGCCTATGTAACGTGATACGAGAGGAATTATTATTATTATTATTATTTAATACAATAGCATGCTCATTAAAAGAGCATTTCAGTAATGTGGGGTGTTCATTTGAGTGTCTAAGAGTCTGCGTTATTCCCATGGCGACATATGGTTATGAGATATGGAACATTGACAAAGCGACAGAGAAGAGCATTAATGCCTATGAATGCAATTGCTACAGAAGAGTACTTAGAATATCATGGAGAGAGAAAGAATAAATACTTCTGTTCTGCAACATCTTGATATTAAAGAGAGTTGGCTATTAAAGAGCAAAAATGAAGGAGAATTAAATATTTCGGACACATCAAACGACATGAGTGCCTAGAGAAAATAATTTTGAAGGGAATGGTTCCTGGATGAAGAATGAGAGGAAAACCTAGAAGACCATGGGTGCAATATGTCATTGACGCTCTGAGAATGACTGGGGCTGACACATGTCAACTTGCACAGAACATAGTTTTTCGGGACTGCTGTCATTTGAGCCAAGTTCCGGAAGGAACAAGCTATTTGTTGATGCTAAAGGTGTTCATTTAAAGAGGATATTCATTAAATTAGCATGTTCTTTAAAAAGCGCATGTCCATTACAGTAGCATGTTCATAAAAAAGTGCATATTCATTAAAAGTGCATCTTCATTATAATAATAGCATGTTCATTAAAAGTGCAAGTTCATTATAGCACCATCTTCATTAAAAGAGGATATTCATTAAATTACAGAAAAATAGGCTACACGAGATTCAATAAAAACAGATTGAAGGCAGAAGAGAAAAGATAGGAAAAATTAACTATACAAAAATACGACAACTGTTTAAAAATGAATATAATCTCTTCAAGTGTTATGTTCATATTTTTATATATAAATGATCATTATCCTGTTGGTTGATGTAGTGTTATATGTACCAGACATCAATAGCGATAACATGTTTATGTGTATTAATAGCTCAAAAAGTTAATTGCATATCCTTTACAGGACTTTACGAATCAACCCGAGCTTTCTAATGCTGTTTGTGATTTTTCTAGGCATTATTACGTTCAGTAGTTTGCCATTGCTTTCTGAACTGGTGGTGCCATCGTCCTGTTGTAAAAATCCACGCGAAACAATTTGCAACCAAATTGTCAGCAGCATGATTCGAACTCAGAACGTCGTGGTTAAGAGACCGAGTCACTATCCCTAGCCAAGACGCCAATTAATGGCCCCAGAGATGTTATTTAGTACTAAACACGAAGCTTTCCATTTTATTCCCTTTTAGTGTACGTTTTTTTTTTTTTTTTTTTTTTTTTTTTGTCAAGCAAACGATGACAACATTGGTAGACTATTTTCTTTTTATTGTCAAGAACATGACAACATTGGTAGACTCAGATATATAGTTTCTTTTGTGTACGTTGTTTTTATGTTGTCAAGCAAACGATGACAACATTGGTAGACTGATGAATTATGATATTAGTTTCGGAGTTCACAGTCGACTTGTGATGTGTACGTAGAGGTTAGAATCATCTTCTTCTTCTTCTTCCAACGCGCCATATCGAGCACTTATTTAACTCATCTTTGGGATTTGTGTGTGATTTGAGTCTAAGAGCGATTGTTCGTTGTGCCAGTTATGCGCCTACAAGTAGGCCAGTACATCAAATTTCTGCGCGTGCTTTTTATTTACTAGTGTACTTCCTAGGCACGTATCTCAGCGCCTTTTACAACATGTCTTGTAGGTCGCAGTATTACTATTTCTGGCTCCACTTGTGCGCTCCGACACCACATGGGCGAGATATTGAGAAACAAACAATGAAGTGTTTCAACCACTTAATAAGAATGCAACCAAATTCTACTGTATGCATTGTCTTTTACAACAGAACATCAGGAAATAAGATGAGAGGAAGAACACAAAAATATGCTAAGATGGCATAGTAGAATCCTGTCAAGAAGCAAAAATAACTATCAACCAAGCCACGAGAGCAGCGCAAGCTAAACACAGAAAACATCGACACTGAACAACCCGGTAACAATGTGAGGACAAATGAAGAAAAACAAATTTCACTGATACCATCAACTGTCATACTACGAAGTCCTTTTGGTTGAAACGTTGACTTTTCGTATTCCTTAAACCAGCGGTTGCTATTTATTATTAATTTTGAGATGGCTATTGCAGCGGAGGACGGATCACGTATGGGAATTCCAATGTGCCATGACGTCGATCGAATAACATAACATTTATTATAACAGACTACTGCAGCTCCACTAACCCCCGTAATAACAAATCCGGCGTTTAAATAAACAAACAGAACATAGTCTTAGAGAGAACATATGACTCCACTAAAAATAGACGCCCTGGTGAGCAAGGGGTCAATTTATACACAGTTTAAGAAGTGTACTCAACAAGTGCAGTAGAGTCATACTTTAGAAAGTTGTATTCTCTTCATCTTCCTTGTTCGTTCTACGACAACCATTCTATGTTAAACCACTCTATGTTAAACCACTCTTTGTTAAACCACTCTTTGTTAAACCACACTATGTTAAACCACTCCATGTTAAACCACTCTTTGTTAAACCACTCTTTGTTAAACCAATCTATGTTAAACCACTCTATGTTAAACCACTCTATGTTAAACCACTCTTTGTTAAACCACTCTTTGTTAAACCACTCTATGTTAAACCACTCCATGTTAAACCACTCTTTGTTAAACCACTCTTTGTTAAACCAATCTATGTTAAACCACTCTATGTTAAACCACTCTTTGTTAAACCACTCTATGTGGTCGAAATATGATGTCGCTTTAGAACGATAGTTCGTTGTGCAAGTTAGAAACTTTATCATTATTAGGTGCCTTGTCGGCTAGCGTAGGCGATCATGGATCTCCACAAATCTCTGTCTGTGGTATTTGCTATCATCTCAGATGTTGACACTCAACCGTGCAATGAAGTCAGACTATCCAAAATGTTCTCTGTCTTCCTGACTATCCAAAATGTTTCGTCTATCCTCGATTTTACCGGTTGTCACAATGTGTTCTAAACCTTCCTTCCTCATCACATGTCTGAAAAATGATGACTGCCTCTTTCTTTTATTAGGAACCTACATGGCAGTAAATAAGCACATCTGGTTTCTGCATGCTGTTTTCTTCGGGCTCGCCATTCTAAATAAAAGTCGTATTTCTCCAGAAGATACCAATTAGTTGTAGCTCCTCAAAGAACAGAACACAATAAAATTATACACCACTCTTATATACCTTGTCGGGCATTATATTTCGACTACGCACCGGACACTGCATACTCAACAAACACTTATATAGACTAGGAATAAGTCAAACAGCTCTCTGCAGTGTCAGCAGGCGGAACAGACACCAGAGGATATCCTGTAAGACTGTCCTCTCCTGTGTGAGCTGAGAAGCAACATGTGGCCACACCCAGTCGACCTGAAAACTAAGCTTTGGGAAACCTGACAGACCTGAAGCTGACTGCCCAGTTTGTGGTCCACAGTAAATTAAGCGCATGACCAGAGATCGCTGAAGAAGAAGAACATACCTTCTCGATTTATAGCAAATCGACAAGTCCTTATGTGGTCACCAGCCAAAGACCACTCTTCGAAGAACCATCCAACAAGAAAGTAAACTATTGGGATGTAAAACCATACAAGATCTCCAATTGCTAATAACAAACCGCATCGCATGGAGATCTTAAACCTCTGTCCTATGTGCCGCCTTTGATACGAAAGGCACAAACTAACTTAGATACCTATAAATTACGTGGATTCTCTATGGCGAAGTGCACAATCCATTTTCTTTGCGTTCTGAACGTCGTGTGTTTGAATTCGGATCGAGTCTTTCTATCACGACTTCAGCTTTTCAGGAATCCCCTGAAATTGTTGCTGGAGCTACGGAGTTCGTGATTTGTGCAAAAACACTCCGAAGTTAATGTACCCTTTCTGTAGAGAGTAACACATGTGAAAACACTGTGCAATGAAGCCAATCCTTCACCTTTAACTCCTTCGCCCCTCTGAGCTGTTAAACTGGCTAGTGGTAGTTTTTAGCATGACGCAAAGCCATTATACTGGCTCATTTAGTATACATTGCTATATAAATTGGTTGAGATCTAAAAAAGATAACGACGCGAGAGGGTTAACAACAGAATTCAAGATACGTTTCCGCAGCCTTGACATTGTGAATTTGTAGATGTTACGTATACAACTTGTCCTTCAGAACAGTCAATTACTGGCAGACCTGAGGAACGGAATGTGGTCCACACCCACCACATTACACGAGAAATGTTTGATGGAACAGATATTCTGAAACAACACACTATGTAAAAAAAAAAATCTGAAATAAAACAGGAATCACAGTCTAATATAAATGGTGATCGCAGGAGAAGAATGCTTGTTCTGTAATTGGCGTACACAAAACCATATCGAGTACATCAAAGATGGAACAAGGAGTGCACTGGCAAGATAGGAAAACTTGCCCGAAGACAAGTGAGCCCTGATGAAGTGCCTTTCCCCTCATCCTAACGTTATACAATAAGTTACAAAT
The DNA here is from genome assembly GCA_020796225.1 of Arion vulgaris. Taxonomy (NCBI): domain Eukaryota; kingdom Metazoa; phylum Mollusca; class Gastropoda; order Stylommatophora; family Arionidae; genus Arion; species Arion vulgaris. The sequence continues at coordinate 60,504,712 of CM036755.1, read as the reverse complement.
GATAAAAATTAATAAGTTCCAATATCAGTACTGTCTTCTTCTTCTTCATTTTTCTCCAGTCTTTCGCTCCTAGGAAGGCATACGTCCCAATCTAGGCCTTCCAAGCCCGTCTATCTAAGGCCATCTTTTTCAGATCGTTACCCTGTCTCTCCATTTTTCTGCATTTCGTCTCCAACTCCCGTCTCCAGATGTTCCTGGATCTCCCTAGCCTCTATTACACTGAGGGTTAATATCTTTATTTACTCTAGTCTTGGTTTGCCTCACAGCGTCAGGATAAGAAGAGATTTATAGAACGAGCCCTTGTGTGCGATTCATAAATAGTGTCTTTCGTCGCCTCTGTTATCTATGAGGTCCAAATTTTGATTGGCCGAGCTTTTGCTTTTTGTATTGGAGGAACATTGCTTTTTGAGGTGCACTGTCTGTTGGTAATCTGCTTATGTGGCCGAACCATTTAATTTGTTGTTTCTTGATGAAGTTTAGTTCTGATGTTGTACTCACTTTTTTCTGATGTCTTAATTTCTCAACCGGTCTTTTGTTGTTACACCCAGCATTCTGCGTGGACACTTCATCTCTGTCGTGACTAGTTTTCTTCTATCATTTGTTGTCAGCGTCCAGGTTTGGCACTGATAGCATAATGTAGGGAGAAAGATTGAGTTGAACACTGCTGTTTTTGTGTTCATGGTGACATGTTTGCATTTTAAGAGTAGCGCCATTTGTCTTATCATTTGATTTGTTTTGTTGCATATGTGTTGGATTTCATTAGTTATTCTTCCGATTGCTGAAAAACGCAGCATTCAAAAATGAAAATGGTTGCAAATACTTTACAGCACAACTTAGACGTTCAGTAGTTTGCTATTGCTTTCTGAACGGTAAGGTCTATTTTTACTGTTCCTAAAAATCCACTAGAACGAATGTGATCATTGCTGTATTTAACCTTAAATCGATTCACTAGGATACAAATTAAAAAGTAATCAATCATTTTTCAAGGGTGCTAATGGTGAAAATCATAAAAAAATAAACCAAAATTAAGATGGAGAATGTGATCCTTAAATCATTTATATTTTTAGTTATGAGTGTCCGTACCCCCCATTCCCTTATCACCAGTGTCTCCTGATAACTAAAACTTCTAGAACTAGTCCGTCACTCAATGAAACTGTTCAGAAATGGCACGTCACCTACTGATAGTGTTGCACAAACTGCGTAGCACCGTCAACAATCATAAGGATGTCCATAACAAATTGGACATGTTACTCGGTCTGGATTCCAACCTCATCATCAAATATATTGTCCTGAGCAGAACTTTGCAACACTAACAGCCCTTTGGAATTTCTCTCTCTCATAGGCCAGATGTCCTGCCTCCGCAGCCTTCATGTTCAAACCATCAGTTACATCCTAAATCCATCTTTTCTGTGGTCTTCCTCTTCTTCTCTTTCCCGGTATGCATCCTTTCATGATGGTCTTCTCCAGCCATGTTTCGAACATACAACATTCAAAACATCCAGCCAACGTCTTAATCCCTTCTATTTTGTGTGACTCACAGAGAATCACTTAAGATCGACATTAGCAACAAAATAAACTGGTCGTACAGGAACACTGACGTGGACTGGACCGCAAGTAATAATATTGTGTTACAATTTCCAATGTGACACTACTTCATTAACACATGTTGTTTTCTTAAGTCCGTCAGAGTTTGTCTCACCGTTAACATGGCACCTATTCTGTTTTAAGACTAGTTCAGAGTAAATTATCTACATAAATTTACAGACACAATGTCTGCGGACTCTGTCAGTACTCGTTAGTTTCAATTTAGAGACACTCCTTAGTCATACATTTGCACTTATAATGATAAATATAGTTGGTATAGCGCCGATTATAATCCGAATTATAGATGTGCGTTTCAGGTACTTCCAAGTATGTGTAATCATTTGCTACTTTTGCAATAAATACTCCAGTAGAGACTAAAAGATAATTATAAATACAATCTTCATACCAACACTGTGATACCAGGACCAAACATGGACACTGACAAAAGACTAATTAAAAAAATTAATACCTGTAAAATGAGATGCTTGAAGAAAGCACTAAATAAAACAAGAAGAGACCATATAAGAAATGAGGAAATTAGAAAAGTCTGAACAACACATGCTATTAGATTTATTGAAAAACTTAACACACAAAATGATGTGGCCAATTGGTGAAAATGAAACGGAATACACCAGTTGCAAGAGCGTACAACCTGAAAATTTCTTTTCTAAGTAAGACACACATATCAACCAAGTCGGGGGTACCTTGCTGATGACACTGTCACATATCACTGGACAAGCACTTAAGTAACCCCGCTATAAGAAAACAAAAACAAGAGACGCCACCAACAAAAAAATTCTTGAAGAACTAAAGGATATGGGATAATCTTGGGAAATCATAAAAAGCATAAAAACCTCCAATCTGTCCAGAATAATTCACAAAGCACGAGCTCCATAGCTCCGGCAATAATTCTAAGGGTCTCCGGAAAACATGCAACAGAACGGCGCGTTCTGGATTCGAACCCACGACTTTCGGAACGCACAGCGAAGACTTAACCACTTAGCCACAGAAACACACTAAATATCATACAGCCACAGAAACACACTAAATATACATACAGCCACAGAAACACACTAAATATACATACAGAGAAACACTAAATATACATAGCCACAGAACACACTAAATATACATACAAGTATAATATTGTACATTTTTAAATGTTTAATGATAGTCCTGATATCAGTTCTAAAATGAGAAGCTTTATATGCAACAAGTCCATGTCATTTGCAATCAGAATGCGAGTTTTCAGTGCTACATAGAACCAATACTGACATACAGATGCGAGTCATTGACATTGAACACACAGAACGAAAAATCTCTGAGGGCCACAGAGATGTGGTTTTACAGAAGAATGATGAGAATACCATAGACTCCTAAAATGACTAATGTGGAGGTGTTGAATGAGATCAAGACACAGAGAAAGCTTATCATCAATATAAGAAAGAGGAGTCATCATTTTTCGGACATGCGATGAGAAAGGAAGGTTTAGAACACTGTGAGACAACCGGTAAAATCAAGGGCAGACGAGACAGAGGAAGACAGAGAGACAATTTTGGATAGCCTGACTTCATGACACGGTAGAGCGTCAACATCTGAGTTGATATCAAACACCAAAGACAGAGATTTGTGGAGATCCATGATCACTTACGTGAGCCGGCACGGCACTTGATGATGATGATACGTGTAATACTGTGTTCTCTATTATTCATGATCTGAAAACGGGTTCATTTCTTTCAGTTTAACAACAGCTTATGCACGAGACGAAACGTGAGTAATAACGATACATTGCCCTGAAACTAGTATTATCTTAATTTATATCAGCTTCAGTTGATATGAATGCACACTGTGTGTATCTACTTGTGTGGGTGGGTGTCAACGTGTGATAATATGAGCGCGTGGGTGTGAGTCAATGTGATTTATGACAGAGAATTCCTTCATAACAAATATTTAATAGAAACGGTATTTTTTGAAAATAAATTGCAATGTTGATAAGTATATGATGTACTGAATTGTTGATTGTTGAATGTTTGTTTATGTTTGAAATCAAGGATGGAGAATCTATTGATGAGGTTTGTGAAGATGTTTCCGGAGAAATAGAACCACCGGAAATAGTTTTAAAATAGCAATGGGGTGAGTAATGTATCTTATAAATCTAGTCGTTGTTCGTCATTCTGTTTCATTAATTTCTTCTTCTTCTTCTTCTTCTTCGAACGTCCATATCAACCACTTGTTAAGCACTCTGTGTGATTTGTATGTGATCTGAGCCTATGAGCGATTGTACGTTGTGCTTTTATGAGCCCACAAGTAGGCCAGCACATCCGATTTCTGCGCTGCATTTTATTTACAAGGATAGCATCCCTAAGGCCAACATCAGTCGCCTCTTACGACATGCATTGTAGATCGGGTGCAATGGTGCTATTCTTTGCTTCCCATTCGGACCCCGGTACCACACGGGCAAATAGCAATGGGGTGAGTAATGTATCTTATAGTCCAGTCGCTGTTGTGATTCATTAATAAAAACTCCAATTCTAATATGATCAAAGACGCTGCGTCCAGTCTCCATTTCATGTTCGTGGCTTGATGGTTCATCTAAACTTTTTCGGCCCACCGACCACTTTGCACACCATAAACTTTGTAACGCCCCCCTCCACATTATAACAGTGTGCCAACGCCCCCTCCCACATATATACATGCTTTATTTTCTCTTTGACATAGAAAATTGATATATATTTATGTCATACATGGTCAATTTTCAAATGATTATATGCGTGAAATAGAAAATTGATGAAAAAATGGACCATGTAAAACGGGCATAAGATGAATTAAAATGCAGAATTCAAATTTTAAATGATTATTCAATCGCAAAATCACGAAAATAATTTATTTTAAAATATTTATTATTAATTTCTTCTTTAAGGAACCACCATTCCATAATCGCCTGAACACCCCCAAATCTTCGAAATCCACTAACGCCCTCCCTAGAACGCCCAATGAAGGAGGGGGGGGTACCGCCCACTTTGGAAAACGCTGATCTAAACAGTGGTCAGACTAACTGTAATGCTTTTTAGCTATATGTTATAATGAAGATATAAGAGTTATATGAAGACTATTATCATATCGTGAGCGTCTGTAGCTTAAGCGGTAGTAAGTTCGATCACAACCCAAGCGTGCCTAGTTCAAACTCCACGGCGGGCAAGTATGGAAGTTAATTAGTTTCCTTTGGATATTTACGAAATGTAAAAAAATACCTCACCGTTTAGAAAGCAATGGCAAACTACTGAACGTATAAGTGGTGCCTAGAAAATCAATTACTAGTTTACTGTGGTTGATGGCTACGTCCTGTGAAGTATATACAACGATTTTCATTTTATCTCTCTCTCTCTCTCTCGTTCGTTCTTTTTGTCCATCTGATATCGTATACTGAAATTTTACAATGCATACTGAATTAGCCCGTGTTCTGTCTTTGGGTAATATTTTACAATGCATACTGAATTAGCCCGTGTTCTGTCTTTGGGTAATCTTAACAAACACCGCGAGTCAGTATATAGGCTAACTAGAGCGAAGGAGTTAAACTTCTTTAAATCTCATGCAACGTAAATGGGCTCTTTAATATCATGTCTTACGTTACTTCCCTTATGAAAGCCGCAGCCAGTAGCGTAGTTGTTAGGGAACTCGCTTCTTAACCTAGTGGTCCGTGTTCAATTCCACAAAAAAATTGGGGTATATTTATCCTACCGTAACGGCTCTTAACTCGAACCAGGCAGAGCACTGGGAAGTAAAGGTGGCCGTCGTGGTACTGATCACTTCGCACATCGTGTGCTAGCGGTCAGTGAAAAATATAGGTCCAACACCGTATTATCCAACATTCCTCGAGGTATGAAAAAATTGTCCATTTTCCCTCTTTACCTCCCTTTCTGTCCTGTTATAATATACACATATAGATATAGTCTGAAGTTACTTCCCTTTCTGTCCTGTTATAATATACACATATAGATATAGTCTGAAGTTACTTCCCTTTCTGTCCTCTTATCTTCTTCTGCGTTCGTTCTTAACCAATCTTTAATCACTCTTTGTGATATGTTTTGATCTTTGCCAAGAACGAGTAAGTGCTGTTGCACATTGAGTGTGTAGGCTCTAAATGCATAGACTTTATACATTTGGATGAAATGTCAACTGTCCTCTTATAATATACACATATAGATATGGTCTGAAGTTACTTCCCTTTCTGTCCTCTTATAATATACACATATAGATATGGTCTGAAGTTACTTCCCTTTCTGTCCTCTTATAATATACACATATAGATATGGTCTGAAGTTACTTCCCTTTCTGTCCTCTTATAATATACACATATAGATATGGTCTGAAGTTACTTCCCTTTCTGTCCTCTTATAATATACACATATAGATGTGGTCTCTCTCTCTCTCTTCTCTCTGCGATCATCGCCCAGACTGATGTACCAGACCTCCTCATAAATTCTATTCGTGTGGAAATCTGATTCCTGCAGCCCTAGCATTGGTGTGTTTTACGTCACATCTTCAGGACCATTTGGAGCTCTGGTGCTTATCCTTCGGCGATGTGTCCGGTTTCAGCCAGCGTTTACTCGGTTCGCTCTCCATTCTGTAGCCATGTTGTGTTTTTACGGTGTGGGTAGCTAACCCCACGCCCAACCTCCTTACTCACCTCTTACGACATACATGGCAGATAACAGTGGTTCTATTCTGTACACCCCAAGTTAGGCCCCGGTAACCACTCGTGCGTGTCCTCTTATAATATATATATTTTAATTTGATACAAAACAAACCAGTCCAGACGTATTTCTCAAACATAACACAGTCTTAAATTCCAACTCCTCAAGAACCCAGATGCACAAATCATATATAACCATTCATTCTACAATTTGACAGTTTTTCTTCTCGTACTTTCTTGTAGTATACAGCACCGTGCCTGGGCCAGCTGCATGGGCTGTTTGTTCCTGGTATATTAGTATTAAAGAGTATCAAGTAACCCCTCGTCAAGTCTTATCTGTAATGGAGATCAAGCCTCGGCCGAGACGATACCGGAACCATACAGAAAAATTATATATATATGCGGCACATAAAGGTTAACTATACTTGTTTTTACATCTGCGTGTTGTTACAAACACCGGATTGTTCATTATGATTGTGCATCGGATTGAAAAAAGAAGAGCATTAGATAAAAACAAGAACAAAGTAACAGAATGAGGAATAAGTAGAAATGAAGTAATAGATAGTGAAAGAATGAAAATTCAAGAGCGTATAAGTGGTGTCTAGAAAAGCAACGACTCGTTTACTGTGGTTGATCGCTTCGTCCTGTAAAGGATATGCCAGGATTTTCATTTTCAACAGCTGGTGCAAGCTAGAGGAATCAGTAGAAGAATAAAGTAACGGATAGTGCCAGAATGAGGAATCAGTAGAAGAATAAAGTAACGGATAGTGCAAGAATGAGGAATCAGTAGAAGAATAAATTAACGGATAGTAAAAGAATGTGGAATCAGTAGAAGAATAAAGTAACGGATAGTAAAAGAATGAGGAATCAGTAGAAGAATAAAGTAACGGATAGTGCAAGAATGAGGAATCAGTAGAAGAATAAAGTAAATCTGGAAAAATAGTAAAATAGAAAGAATGAGAATCAGTAGAAGAATAAAGTAACGGATAGTGCAAGAATGAGGAATCAGTAGAAGAATAAAGTAACGGATAGTAAAAGAATGAGGAATCAGTAGAAGAATAAAGTAACGGATATTTAATTTGATGTGTGAGAGTGAGCGGAGAATATTTAGATATACTTGAATGGAAATAGCGCCCGAGTGGTTGCTGTGGCGCAAAGTTGGGGTGCAAAGAATAGAACCACTGTTACCTGCAACGCATGTCGTAAGAGGCGACTAAGGAGGTTTGGCTGAAATCGGATGCACGTGTCCGCTAGGGAATGCTAACCCGAAACAAATGCTTGCAGAAAAGGATGCGCCAGCCCGTAAGGCACAGAACATGGTGCAACGACCACTCACAATGAGGAATGGGATAACGGATTCTACGGTCGCCAATCTCCTAGGAGATTTAGCCACGCAGTAAGAATGTCAGACCTACCATCATAAGGGTGGCCAAAACTTACTACGGGAAGAGGTCGGCACAAACGGGAAGCAGAAACCATAGAAATTACATCCTCAGAACTGCCCCCAGAATGCAGACTTGAGAAGAAAGAGGTGGCCCGCTTACAATAGCGTCCAAGACAAACTGTATGCCGTGGCTGATAATCTGAGGAAGAAGGCTGTCTTTATTAGAGAATCCGAAATTCCAATCTAGTGAGAACGCAGAAGAAGAAGAAGATTCCGGTAGATGCGCACATTTTCTACCTCCATGAGTCATTGCAGCTAATTTAGAGTCAAAACACGAAACAGTTAAGAGAAAATGGGATCAGGGACTTATAAACAGTTCATTAAACAAGGCAAGACTAGTGACACAAAAGACGTGACCTCAACAGAACGTGATTGGCACCCTGAAACGACCAGGCACATTGCTTGACACTGGCAACGACGACCAACTTAATTTCTGTTGACATGGGTGTCTTAGAAAAGAAACATTAGCTTGCAATTAACAAAACTTGCAGCCTGTTCTGATCCTTTGTTTAGCAGTCTTACTAGCCAGCTTATGTGTATGTGTTTATATTTGTATATGCATGTATTCATGCATTATTTTTCGGACAAGTGATGAGGATGGGAGGCTGAGAACACATTGTAATAACTGGTAAAATCGAGGATAGACGAGACAGAGGAAGACAGAGAGAGAAAATGTTGGATAGCTTGACAAATGGTACAGTAGAGCGTTAACATCTGAATTGATAGCAAACACCAAAGATAGAGATTTGTGGAGATACGTACGTGATCGCCTACGCCAGCCGGCACGGCACCTGATGATGATGGCGATCTATGTATGTATGTATGTATGTATGTATGTATGCATGTATGTATGTAATGTTCATTTGAGGATCATCTTCATCGCACATCTGACATGTCCATAATTTCTCCGATCTTCTCCCAAACATGTATCTCAGTGTGTTGAGACTAACTACTCCTTTTTCTGTGCTGATGGATGTACCTACTGGGTTTTCTCTCGTGGTTTTCCGTCTTGCACACCTATTGGTGTGCACAACTTGCCAACCGAGATAGAGAATACATACCCTTTATCTACTTCGTTGAAATATTCAGAGTATGTATGTATGCATCTATGTATGTATGTATGTATTTATATATATATATATATATATATATATAATTTCATCTTGTTCCTCTTTGGACCCTTGAGGTTTCAAAATGAAGAATATGGTGCAGGAGACGGTCCATTATTACACCAGGAAGACACGGCGGTGTTAGAGAGTTCTTACCCTATAGCTGAGGTCTTTCTGTGCAAGAAGGTGATCGAAAAGCAAATGGTTATTAACCGAAGGTCAGACTAAAATTTATAAAATTGACGTTAAATCAATCCAACGATTTCATAAGTTTGGGATTACACGTCGTACTAGTAGACTAGGCTGGATACTTGAGGGGCAGAGCGGGGAGTGTGGTTAACTAGCTACTCAAATGAAACAATATACCCTTCGTCATCTCCTGGAGGAGACTTATCACCTATGGGTCTGCCTGGGGTGCTGTGATGTCAATTCAGTAACCATTAACTCTTAACCATTGGCAGGTTTTTAAGGTTTTTCTATATTTTTATGTCCTGCTCTATATTTAGCAACCATACAAATTCTTTGCATTGAAAATATGCATGCTATATATGGTTGGAAAGTTAATTGGATGGTCTATCAGGATATGTGGTTTTAACATAAGTGTGATGTAATTTATGATATCCGTGACCTACTTATGAAAAGTCTAAAAATAGATTATTCTACAAATGACAAATTTTTTAACAGTCACAAAGAAGGAAAAAAATAAGTATGACGAATATAATGAAATATTTGATTACAGTCTGTTAAAGTCTTCATATTTGCAAAACATATCTGAATTTAAACATGTTTGGAAAATATGAAAGGCAATAATCATGAAATTTATAATATTCAATATTTTCATATTGTAAAGAAAAACAAGTCAATAAATATGGCCTTCAAGAGAAAATGATGCCGAATTGGTCTAGTAGGCAGCCCATAAAGAACTAACACTTATAGTATCATACATAAACATTAAATGGGTATATAATTCCTAAACATTGCAAGTAAAAGATATTATTGAACAAAAATATGATTACGCAATGATATTTGATAGACAAAATAATCAGGAAGAAAGTTATCGGGCACCTTGCAAACAGAGTCAAAGTGACACAGGCATAGAATGTTCATCTGACCCAAGCAGATATTTCAACAATCACTGGTGTCTTCATCAGGACAGTAATCTGAGTTATTAGAATCCATTTTATCACATATTTGGGGCTTTTGACTGGAGCAATTTGGACATTTCTACAAAATGGAAAGTGGGAAATGAGGTGTGCTCCAGTCAACGAGATTAGCCATCTAAAATATATATAATTATTTTTTTATAATTTTTATTAGATTATCATATGTTCTCAATTAGATAACATAAATTTTACCAACTTAAATGCAAAATAGATACAAAATTATGGCCACTTAAATAGGCATGTTGCATCGATAATAAATGATCGAAATCCCATTATCCCAATGGTTAAGGGTTAACTAATCAATCAGTCATTTCTTTTCATTACTACTATTCTCTATAGTTTTTCCCCAGGTGGATGATGGAATTGGTTGTCCACTCTTGCCGTTAAGCTTAGGGTGGAGCTTTAATTTGCGCTCCATGGCCAGATGAGTCGCCCTTGTTGTGTTATATTCGTATTTATTTAGTGTGGTCTTGATATTCTCTACCCATTTTTGTCTTGTCCTTCCCTTGTCTCTACTTCTGATCTTTATTTATGGTATGCTGTTATTGGTGGTATGCTGTTATTGGTGGTATGCTGTTATTGGTGGTATGCTGTTATTGGTGGTATGCTGTTATTGGTGGTATGCTGTTATTGGTGGTTGGATGTATCTCATTCTCATTAAATGTCCAAATCACTTAATTCTTTCTTGTTGTCTTCGTTCTGCACTGTTGTCTTTCAATGTATTCGTTGGATCAAGTTATGCCCACTCCTTTATTACTCTTTCTATGAATCCCCATGTCACTTAATTTAATAAAACATTTCACATTCTAAGACATATTATTGTTTATACGTCTGTGATCTTCTTCTATCTAGAATTCTTGTAGGATGTCGGCAGTGACGGCTCGTCATCATTGTTTGTTAGTGGGACCGGACAACAATTGACGGAAAAGTCATTGATTTGGATTAGGTTATAGGTTAGTATTTAGACATTAATTATACATAATTTTTATTGAGCCCGGCCCACTGGCCCTTAATGACGAACCGTCACTGGATGCCTGTAATTTTTTCTTCTCTGTGTCCAGTACGTACATTTAAAGAAATTTCCTGTATCATTTCTTCATCAAACTATTAACTTCACAGTTGTTTAATGAAGTATTCGGAGAGAAAACACACACACACAGACACGTCCGCAGTGACGTATACATACACGTCCGCAGTGACGTACACAGACACGTCCGCAGTGACGTACACAGACACGTCCGCAGTGACGTATACAGACACGTCCGCAGTGACGTACACAGACATGTCCGCAGTGACGTATACAGACACGTCCGCAGTGACGTACACAGACACGTCCGCAGTGACGTACACAGACATGTCCGCAGTGACGTACACAGACACGTCCGCAGTGACGTATACAGACACGTCCGCAGTGACGTACACAGACACGTCCGCAGTGACGTATACAGACACGTCCGCAGTGACGTACACAGACACGTCCGCAGTGACGTACACAGACATGTCCGCAGTGACGTACACAGACACGTCCGCAGTGACGTACACAGACATGTCCGCAGTGACGTACACAGACACGTCCGCAGTGACGTACACAGACATGTCCGCAGTGACGTACACACTTATATATATTCATATTGGTCGATTCATTGATTGGTAGGAACATCATCATTACACATCAGAGAAAAAAACATGTGTGCTCCAACTCTTTTCCCAGAAATATCTCAGCGGCAGTGCAAGAACTCCGTGGCACCGGCAACAATTCTTGATATAAATTTGTTAAGTGTGAACTGTGAACATTTTAAAAGAAATTGAATTTTAAGCATTGTAATAAATTCTTGCCTTGACAGCGGCGTTGCTGCTTACTCTATCGGTTTTCAACTATCTATGGCATGGGTAATGTGTTCAACTCGAACAAGGGACTTTTTTTTTTCCCGATCCAGCACTTCAGCTTTTCAGCTCTTCGGCTCGGTGCCATGGACATCGTAACCCTTCGGTTCGGTGCCACGAACACCGTAAATCTGGGGAATCAGTGGCTTTTTCTGCCATCCCGCGGAATTAAACCCGCACACACAGAGGGATAGTCACCGGTAGTCCAACGTGCTACGATCACGCTGGGCAGACGGGCGAACAAGGGACTTAAGTTTTACCATTCGTCTCCAGTAGACGAGGCAATTCAAAATTACTTATATTGAAATTAGTGATATCTGAAAAAATGCACCGATTGCTACACGTGGGAGCTAATCTTGGAACCACAGGTTAGTACCTTATCTCTACGCTACAGAGACTATCGTGTATATATATATATATATATATATATACTAAAGATGAATGAACCTCGGATCCGCCAGAGTGATTACCGGGGCCCAAATTTGGGGTGTAAAGAATAAAACCACTGTTACCTACCATGCATGTCGTAAGAGGCGACTAAGGAGATTTGTCTGAAATCGGACCTATCTCTACGCCAGACTATCGTATATATATATATATATTTACTAAAGATAAATTGAACCTCCGGATCCGCCAGAGTGGTTACCGGGGCCCAAATTTGGGGTGTAAAGAATAGAACCACTGTTACCTGCCACGCATGTCGTAAGAGGCGACTAAGGAGATTTGACTGAAATCGGATGCACATGTCCTAAACGTGTAGAAGTCTATGCGTTTAGGGACCTACCAAACCAATGTGCAATACACGTTCTTGGCAAAGATCAAACATATCACAAAGAGTGATTCAAATTGTTCGTAAAGAACAAATACAAAGAAGAAGAAGAACTTACGTATAATGTAAGAAATTGTGAAATATTATAAACATCTGTATGTTATGTCGACATTTCTTCTTCTTCAAACGCTCCACATCAACCACTTGTTAACCACTCTGTGTGATTTGTATGTGATCTGAGCCTAAGATCGATTGTACGGTGTGCCAGTTATGCGCATACAACTAGACCAGCACATCCGATTTCTGTAAATGCTTTTTAGTTACTAAGGTAGCTTCCTAGGTCCTACATCAGTCGCCTCTTACGACATGCCTTGTAGATCGCAGTGGTATTATTCGTTGCTTATCTTGCGGACCACACGGGCGATATAGGGAGATTAAATCCTCTTTATCCGATCATGCCGCTTTCACCTAAGAGCGAGATTTCTTTGCTTATATCAGAACGTATAGGCCAACAAACATGAATAAAACCCAACTATTTCATTGTTCTGTAGGGGGGTTAACCCTTTCACACTTCCGAACCGATATATCGGTTCATATTACTTTTTAAACATGGCGTGATTTCATTATACATAGTAATACAAATGCGCTCGAAGGTAAATACAATTACGAAATGAAAGGGTTAAAGTCTATATACGCCGAGGCACACCCCTTTCAACCTAATGAAGAGCTTTTTAACGATTATATTAGAGATCGTTATTTCTAACAAACATGAATAATAAAAAGTATTTCTTTGTCATGTAGTGGAGTTAAAGCCTCTTAAAGTCAAGGCACACTCTTTCAACCAAAGGACGAGATTTTTAATCAGAACATGTAGACCAACAAATGGGAAAAATAAGAATTAAGTAAGAGTTAATTATTAAAAACAAATCTGTGTATAGTATTAAATGTGTTTGTTAGGTACCACGTCCATCGTATATGGGAACTGACTGAGTGGACCACTCTAAACCTGGAGCCGCAATTTAATTCTTGGATTCTGCAGAAGACTACAACAGCGCCAGTGTTTCTTAATAACTTACCGGACACTGTGAAGTGTCAGTCCGATCTACCACTCGCTGAGGTCTATCATTGACACTGACAAGTGTCTGGACTTTATTGGCGTCCAGACCAGCAGGCTCTGTACAGGATGCATGTATGGTTCCATGTTAATTGTTTTAAGCCAGTGAAAGTTACTAGACCTTGAATTTGACCAGGGAGGAGATGACCGGGAAGATTTAGCCTGGACGTACCATGAGGTCAGAGACGAATTAAATGGGGTGTGAGGGAGTGTGAGAGACATTTTGAAAGCGTGAGAGAATGAAATAGATAAGAAAGTGAGGAAGATAAAGAGAGTGGGAGAGATAAAGACAACCAGAGAGAGAGAGAGAGAGAAAGAGAGAATTAGAGAGAGATGGAGAAAGTGAGAAAGATGAAGAGAGTGAGAGAGATGGCGACAAACGGAGAGAGATGGAGACAAACGGAGAGAGATGGCGAAAAACGGAGAGAGATGGCAACAAACGGAGAGAGATGGAGACAAACGGAGAGAGATGGCGACAAACGGAGAGAGATGGCGACAAACGAGAGAGATGGAGACAAACGGAGAGAGATGGCGACAAACGGAGAGAGATGGCAACAAACGGAGAGAGATGGAGACAAACGGAGAGAGATGGAGACAAACGGAGAGAGATGGAGACAAACGGAGAGAGATGGCGACAAACGGAGAGAGATGGCGACAAACGGAGAGAGATGGCGACAAACGGAGAGAGATGGCGACAAACGAGAGAGATGGAGACAAACGGAGAGAGATGGAGACAAACGGAGAGAGATGGCGACAAACGGAGAGAGATGGCGACAAACGGAGAGAGATGGAGACAAACGGAGAGAGATGGCGACAAACGGAGAGAGATGGAGACAAACGGAGAGAGATGGCGACAAACGGAGAGAGATGGCGACAAACGGAGAGAGATGGCGACAAACGGAGAGAGATGGCGACAAACGAGAGAGATGGCGACAAACAGAGAATGGAACAAACGGAGGAAGATGGACAAACGAGAATGAAGACAAACGGAGAGAGTGGCGACAAACGGAGAGAGATGGCGACAACGAGAAGATGGCGACAAACGAGAGAGATGGCGTACAACGGAGAGAGATGAGACAAACGGAGAAGATGGACAAACGGAGAAGATGGCGACAAACGAGAGAGATGGAGACAAACGGAGAGAGATGGCGACAAACAGAAGAGATGGCGACAAACGGAGAGAATGGCGACAAACGAGAGAGATGGAGACAAAGGGAGAGAGATGAAGACAAACGGAGAGATGGCGACAACGGGAGAGATGGCGACAAACGGAGAGATGGCGACAAATGGAAGAGATGGAGACAAACGGAGAGAATGGAGACAAACGAGAATGCGACAAACGAGAGAATGGCGACAAACAGGAGTGGCGACAAACTGAGGAGATGGCGACAACGAGAGATGAGATCAAACGGAGAGATGGAGACAAACGAGAAGATGGCGACAAACGGAAGAGATGGAGACAACGAGAGAGATGGAGACAACGGAGAGATGGGACAAACGAGTAGATGGCGACAAACGGAGAAGATAGCGACAACGGAGGAGAGGGCGACAAACGGAAGAGTTAGCGACAAATGAGAGAGATGAACAAACGGAGAGAGATGGAGCAAACGGAGAGAATGGCGACAAGCGGAGAGAATGGCGACAAACGAGAAGATGGCGACAAACAGAGAGATGGCGACAAACGAGAGAGTGGAGACAAACGAGAGAGATGAGAAAGAGAAAGATGAAGATAGGAGAGAGATGGCAAAAACGGAGAGAGATGAGACAACGGAGAGAGATGGAGACAACGGAGAGAGATGAGACAAACGGAGAGAGATGGAGACACACGGAGAGAGATGGAGAAAGTGAGAAAGATGAAGAGAGTAAGAGAGATGGAGACAGAGAGAGATAGAGAATTAGAGAGAGATGGAGAAAGTGAGAAATATGAGAATGAGAGAGATGAAGACAAATAGAGAGAGAGAGAGAATTAGTGAGAGAGATGGAGGAAGTGAGAAAGATGGAGAAATGGAGACAAACAGAAAGAGGTATAGAGAGTGAGAAAGACAGAGGGAACGAGATGGACAGAATGAGAGTGAGATAGAGTGAGATTGTGTGTGTGTAAGAGAGAGAAAGATAGTGAGGAATAGAGAGAATCAATGTTACAGATGAATACTAATGATAACCCCATGCTGAAAGCTAGCACAGTGTGTGGTTTTTAATAGCTCACAGTAAGGATAGACTGTGCTATGTATTTTTTTATACAATTACAAGGAGCTATGTGAAACATCATCAGTATGTGCCGTGCCGGCTGGCGTAGACGATCATGGATCTCCACAAACCTATGTCTCTAGTGTTGGCTATCATCTCAGATGGTGACGCTCTTCCGTGAAATGAAGTCAGGCTTGTCACCAATGTTCCATCTCTGTTTTCTTCTATCTCGTCTGCCATCGATGTTGCCCGTTTTCACAATGTGTTTTAAGCATATCATACTCATTGCATGTCCGAAAAATGAAGACTGCCTCTTTCTTATAGGAACAATACGTTTTCTCTGTGTCTTGGCCTCATTCAACATCAAAACATTCGTCATTTTAGCAGTCTATGGAATTCTCACCATGCTTCTGTAAAACCACATCTCTGTTGCCTCCGAAGATTTTTCAATCTGTTTACTGTCCATAACTGGTATCCGTATGTCAGTATTGGCTCTATATATCACTGGATAACTCTCATTCTTAACATAAATGTAAGATATGTGAAAACGTGTAACAAATACATAAACAGGTTTGACAGGATGATTCTAAACAAGCTCTTAGAACACAATCAAATTATTCTCCAGTTGATACCAGTCCACTATTGCGTACCAGGAAATGAGAGAGCAGACAGACTGACTAAGGAGGGAACAAAACTTACACAAACACCCAGTGTCACTACCAGAAATCAAGACACATATCAAGTGAAAATAAAAAGAGATGTGGAGGCAACAAACCCACAGCAAACACCCACAAGATCTCATCAGCAGACTAAACAGAAAACAGCACACAACAATCTTTCACCTAAGAACATGTCACTGCAGGCACAACCATCACATGCACAGAATAAAGCCTGCTCTGACTGCACAGTGTGCATGCCAGACAGAAACACACAGACTCCAGAGCACATCCCGCAGTCATGTCCATCATACATACACCAACAAAACGAAACATGGCCTCATGAATAAAGTTTACAGAGCAAGCTATGGGAACTCTCGAAGAACTCCAACTGACATGCAGCTTCATAGAAGCAACCCATCTCATGGTTTAGATGAGCATACGAAACCGAACGCAAAGAAGAAGAAGAAGAAGAAGGTACAAACACCAACAAAACGAAACATGGCCTCATGAATAAAGTTTACAGAGCAAGCTATGGGGAACTCTCGAAGAACTCCAACTGACATGCAGCTTCATGGAGGCAACCCATCTCATGGTTTAGACGAGCATACGAAACCGAACGCAAAGAAGAAGAAGGTACATACACCAACAAAACAAAACATGGCCTCATGAACAAAGTTTACAGAGCAAGCTATGGGGAACTCTCGAAGAACTCCAACTGACATGCAGCTACATAGAAGCAACCCATCTCATGGTCTAGAAGAGCGTACGAAACCGAAAGCAAAGAAGAAGAAGGACAAGACAGGATCATTTTTGGTACCATGTTTTATACTGGAGAAAATTGAATGATACCCCTCTATATCTTAGTGACCATCTACAGTGTGTTACTGACCATCTACATTTTGTTAGTGACTATCTACATTTTATTAGTAACCATCTATATTTTGTTAGTGACCATCTACATTTTGTTAGTGACCATGTACAGTTTGTTACTGACCATCTATATTTTGTTAGTGACCATCTATATTTTGTTAGTGACCATCTACATTTTGTTAGTGACCATCTACATTTTGTTAGTGACCATGTACAGTTGACTGACCATCATATTTTGTTAGTGACCATCTACATTTTGTTAGTGACCATGTACAGTTTGTTACTGACCATCTATATTTTGTTAGTGACCATCTACATTTTGTTAGTGACCATCTACAGTTTGTTATTACCATCTATATTTTGTTAGTGCCATCTACATTGTGTTGGACCATCTACATTTGTGTACATCTAATTGTGTTGAGCCATCTATATTTTGTTAGTGACCATCTATATTTTGTTAGTGACCATCTATATTTTGTTAGTGACCATCTACATTTTGTTAGTGACCATCGTACATTTGTTAGTGACCATCTATATTTGTTAGATGTCCATCTAATTTTGTTAGTGACCATCTATATTTTGTTAGTGCATCTACATTGTGTTAGTGACCATCTACATTGTGTTAGTGACTATCTACATTTTATTAGTAGCCATCTACATTTTGTTAGTGTCCATCTACATTTTGTTAGTGACCATCTACATTTTGTTAGTGACCATCTACATTTTGTTAGTGACCATCTACATTTTGTTAGTGACCATCTATATTGTGTTAGTGTCCATCTACATTGTGCTAGTGACCATCTACTTTTTGTTAGTGACCATCTATATTTGTTAGTGCCATCTACATTGTGTTAGTGACCATCTACATTGTGTTAGTGACTATCTACATTTTATTGTAGATATGTGAGGACCATCTACATTTGTTAGTGCCATCTACATTTGTTAGTGACCATCTACATTGTGTTAGGACATCTACATTTGTTAGTGACCATCTACATTTTATTAGTAGCCATCTACATTTGTTAGTAGACCATCTACATTTATTAGTGACCATCTACATTTTGTTATGACCATCTACATTGTGTTAGTGCCATCTACATTTGTTAGTGACCATCTACATTTGTTAGGACCATCTACATTGTGTTGGACCACAGTGACCATCTACATAGTGTTAGTGACCATCTACATTTGTTAGTGACCATCTACATTTTGTTAGTGTCCATCTACATTGTGTTAGTGACCATCTACATAGTGGGGGCTCGTGATCATTTTTGTTGGTGGGGCCAGACAGAAATTTTCGGAAAAATTATGGTTTCGGTTAGGATATATTTTAATGTATAAAATAATAAATACACGTTACACCTTATTTTTGGTGGGACCCGGCCCCACTGTCCCTGAATGACGAGCCGCCACTGCATCTACATATGATTCATGATGGGGTTAACATGAAATACGCTCGCGGCCTTAACTTTTCAACGTTTCTTTGGTACCCTAAACTTTTTACCCCAAAGGTTTGACTTCATTACGCCGGGTTTTACCCCATTGGACTCGGTCCCTCTCCACAGAAATTGCACACCACCTGCCAAGAGTACTGCACAAAGCACGAACACCGTAGCTCCGGAAACAATCTTAAGAGTCTCGATAACTCGTGAACAGAAAGGCGCGGGCCAGATTAGAACTCATGATTTTCGACTCGCTAGGCAAGGGCTTAACCACTTAGCCAGCTCTAGTGTCTTGGATGACAGTTATTATTTTTTTTAAACATTTCACATCATCAAATAGCTACTCCTGAGCAGAACTTTGCCATTCCAACAGTTCTCCGGAATTTCTCTCTCCCATAGACCAGATGTCCTGCCTCTACAGCCGTCATGTTCAAACCATCAGTTACATCCTGAATCCATCTTCTCCGTGGTCTTCCTCTTCTTCTCTGCCTTCGTTCTTTACGATCAATTTTAATCCCTCTTTGTGATATATTTGATCTTTGCCAAGAACGTGTATACGTTGCACATTGGTTTGGTAGGCCCTAAACGCATAGACTTCTACACGTTTAGGACACGTGCATCCAATTTCATCTAAACCTCCTTAGTCGCCTCCTACGAGATGCGTGGCAGGTAACAGTGATTCTATTCTTTACACTCCAAATTTGGGCCCCGGTAATCACTCAGGTGAATGATGGTCTTCTCAAGCCCTTCTTGTCTGTTTCTATGTTCAAAATACCCCAAGAACCTCTCTAGGAATGCATAAATCACAATGTTTACCGAACTGTAATTTGTAAATTCTCCTGTCTGTAATCCTTTAGTACAGCTCACACAATAGAATGGTTTATCAATCCACTTTACACGGTATACCTAATCCTTGTCTCTCATGATATTAGTTGCACATATCTCCCTTGTAAGATTATTGAGCAAACAATGTGATCATTTTGTTAACAGTACACATAATACAATTTATGCGACATGCGAGACGTAAGGATTAGTCGCTAGATATCAACAGTTATGTCAATAAATCGTTAGTCGTTGCCAGGTCTCTGAGCTTGACATTACCCTTTTTTAATCTTTCACTTTCCCTATATCTTTCGGCGATGTACGGAAAACCTACAAATCTCTCTCTCTCTCTCTCTCTCGCGATCGTTCTTTTTGGCCATTTTATCATTTTTATTGTGATATATAAACAGCGTGAGCGTCTGTAGCTCAAGTGGTTGTGAGCTTGATCACGAACCCAAATGTACCTGGTTCAAACCCAACGGTGTGCACGTTCGGAAGCAAATTCGTTTAAGTGTGATTTTTACAAAATATAAAAATAGACATCAGCGTTCAGAAAGCAATGGCAAACTACTGAATGTATAAGTGGTGCCTAAAAATCAACGACTCGTTTACTGTGGTTGATGACTAAGTCCTTTAGGATATGCCACGATTTTCGTTTCATATAAACAGCCTTTGCCAAGAACGTAATTTTACTTTACAATCTTCAGCTCCATTTGGAGCTCTGATGCTTGTCATTCGGCGATGTGTCTGATTTCAACCAGCGTTTACTGTGTTCGCTTTCCGTCATCCTTTGACTGTCCCCAGCCAACCTGCAAGGCAGCAGGTTCCAACAAATCTGAGGTGATCTAACCGTGTCCAATCATATCTAGAAAAAAACCGTGCCGATGCAACGGTAATACTGGGTATCGGTCGATATAGACAAAGTTAGGTACATTATAGTATTAATTTTTAAAAAATAACTCGTTACTACCAGTATTACTGCGTTTTAAGGCAGTGTAGGACAGGTGGGACGGGAGCCTGAGGAATTTAATGGCCGCATGGCTAGTGCAGTCGCCTCCAAGCTGTTCAGGTTAGGATTGTTCATTTATTTCCACAACGGAAAAAAAATAAGTGATTAAATATTTTTTTTTTAAAACCACTATATTCCGTGAGCCAGCCTTACAAGTATAGACTATCATGTATTTTCTCAACCTTCTTGTCATTTAGATTTTGAACAGTTTTCTTTTAAAACTCGATTCTGTGAGACTACTACAACTCAGTGGCGGCTCGTGATCATTTTTGTTGGTGGTACCAGACAGAAATTTTCGGGAAAATCATGGTTTCAGTTAAGTTATATTTTAATGTATAAAATAATAAATACACGTTACACTTATTTTTGGTGGGGCCGGCTCCACTGTGCCCAATGACGAGCCGCCACTGCTACAACTACTATTGTATTGATTTTGCCCGTGTGCTACCGGAGAGAGCTCCTAGTAAATTTTCTTCTTCTTCGAACGCTCTATATCGACCACTTGTTAACTACTCTGTGTGATTTGTATGTGATCTGGGCCTAAGAGCGATTGTTCGTTGTGTCAGTAATGCGCCTACAAGTAGGCCAGCACATCCGATTTCTGCGATGCTTTTTATTTACTAGGAAGTTTACCATGGGTCCTAAATCAGTCTCCTCTTACGACATGCCTTGTAGGTCGTAGTGGTACTATTCTTGCTTACCTTCGGGCCTTGGCACCACACAGGCTACAACAGAACATCAGGAAAGAAGGCGGGAGGAAGACCAAAGACAGAAAAATTTAGATGGCATTGCAGAATTCTGTCAAAAGCAAAATGACAATCCACAAGCCACCAGAACAACGCAAGACAAAAAAACCAGAAAACTACGACACTGGACAACAACCCGGTTTACAGTGTCACGAAAATAGAAGAAGTGTGTGTGTGTCTTGTACTATTTTATATGGTGAAGACCCTTTAGTAGAGACGTTGTTTTATCTTGCTTTTCTGCATTTAGAACTACCTTAGTGATATGATAAAATTAAGAACGAAAATCCAGTCCTTCGAAACTAAATGCTACAGAAAGATCCTACGAATACCATGGACAGAAAAAGAAAGAACACTGATGTCCTGAAAGAACTAAATGTTAAAGAGAATTGGCTGATAAACAACATACTATACAGAAACATTATATACTTTGGTCACATCAAGCGTCACGATGGCTTGGAAAGAATAATACTAGAGGGCAGGGTCCAGGACGCAGAGGCAGACCAAGAAGAAGATGGCTACAAGATATTAAAGAAACCATGAACATGACCATCGACGAAGTGGGTGAACTAGCTAGAGACAGGGTGAATCTCAGATGTGCTGCAAAGAGAGCAACGTCCTATAAAGGATACGCACCTTGAAGATGAGCATTTTGATATTTCCTCTCTGTTTAACGCAACAATTGTGTGCAGCAGAAGCGCACAGATACACGTGCGATATGTCTCGTAACTCACACTCAAACACACACACGTGAGCTTACACACACACACAGTGTATCAGCAACAAGTTGAGAAATCCCTTAATTATTGTTTCCCATCCAACCTTCCCGCATCTGCCCTGCAGTTCATCTTTCCTTGGTTCCACCTTAACCCCAAAACTACCCACGATGAACGACCTCAAATAAGCTATCTACCATGCTGTTTTATAAAGAGATATCGCGATTGCACTCATCTTCTTCAAGTGTCAAGATGCTGGTAGCAGTCGTAAAAGTCAGTAGTTAGAATTACGACCTTACTTTTAACCTCCGTAAACAGGACACCTGTTCCTAGATCGTTATCTGGGTCACAATTAAGATACTGGCTCGCGTAAGATCTTCAGAGATATCACAAACTGCAGGTTACCACAAACGGAAATTACCACATGAGGATTCTGTGGAATCTCACAATCATAAATTTGTCTACTTCTTCTTCTTCTTCAATGATCCAACGGTAATTTGGTTCCTGACCTTCGACCCCATGCTATATAGTGGTATCCTTTTGTGTGTGTAAGTAAGTTGTTCTTTTGTTCCGGTTTTTTTTTTTTTTTCTCTCTTTCATCCGATTTTAACTCAGACGAAGTTTCATCTCTGAAACTGATTTTTGCGTGAAAATCTGTTTTTCCAATTTCTTACAATGGCAGCAGCGTGCACATTGTAAATTACTTACACTGGCAGCCGTGTGCTCAATGTACTCGTAATTAGTATTACCTCGCCATACAGGCAGATTTTCTCCAACTTCAGAGGTACTCACGTTATCGTCCTGAGTAAGACCAGGGGACTCGAACAAATGCCGGACAGTAGGTTCAGCTATTCTCTTCATGTCCAAAGTAGGCCTGAGCCTTCACCCCAGCTATAGGGCAGTCCTTTCCTATTTGTTCCCGTATATGTGTTTCATTTATCTGTTCTAGAAGGGAAAAAGGGATGTTTCTGACACCATCCAGTCCTTTGACATCTTAAGAAGTTGTGACACGGTATCATGATTCTGTGCACATAGTTTGCACACTGAAATTTATTTGTTACTCCGCTATCTTTGAAAGAGAGTTAAGCAAAAATCGTTTTCAAGATATTATAAGAGACGAATTATTTTTTAAGTAAAATCTAGCAGGATATTTTTCAGGTCAACAAAATCTTGTTTTGAAAAGTCATGAACCTCTTAAAATACGCCAACTACGAGAACGCGATGACTTATTTAGAACCTGATAGCATCGCATCGAATATTAGTACCAGAATATTTTCTTAACAAAAAAAAACGTATGATCCAAAAGAACGAGCAAATTTGTGAGAGTTGTTTCCATGTTGTGATGTCATCACGATAACGAAGCGTCAATGATAAGTGCTGTTGTCATTAGAAATGCATTTACATCTACTGAAATAGTTTCCATGACAACAGTTAGAAATTTTGTTTTACTGAAGGAAAAATACCCAGATTTACTCTATGAGGGAAGAACATTGGCCCGAAAGACGAGAACATAATCTCTATGCTACAGAGACCTCCAAACAATACATAGATTCACATACATATATACATATATACGTATAGAAACACATTTACATTATACAAATATTAAACTGAAAAAAGGAATGACAAGAAGACAATTTAGCTGTCTGGAAACAAGACAATTTCACAGACAGTTATCAAAGACTTGATCTGCACGGAACAACGAGACAAAAAATTAATATATGCTCAAACAACAAGTCATACGCAAACCATTACTGTCAAATTTGTAATCTTGGCTTTCCGTAACATTGTCAATTTTGATTTGCTGAGAAATCCTAGCAACGGCTTCTGGCTTTCTCTCTCGGGAAGGGACACATCAAACTCACATAAACCATTCACTGACCGTGCTCTGTGAAGGACGGTGCCTCAATGTGTACACTCAGTTGTTTGCTTGACTTTCCAGTTTCCAACAAGTTCAATACCTTTTGTCAAGTTAACATATATGCTGAGGTTTTTATTTGAAAAGGTAAACAAAAGTCCTGCTTACTGTGTGTTCCCGCTTCAACGTTTGTTGTTGACAGTAATAAATAATACATGAACATGTTTCAACGCTTATGTTCGTGTAATTAATATATGTATCTTCACTACTCTAGTGTTTTGAGACTGTATAGTTTAGTCACACAGCACAATGAACACACAGATCGAAAAATCTCTGAGGTTCACAGAAATGTGGTTTTACAGAAGAATAATGAGAATCATATGGACTGCTAAAATGAGTAATGTTGAGGTGTTGAATGAGATCAAGATACATAGAAGAATTATCATCAATATAAGAAAGAGGCAGTCATCATTTTTCGGGCCTGTGATGAGGAAGGGAGGTTTAGAACACATTATGACAACCGGTAAAATCGAGGGTAGACGAGACAGAGGAAGACGGAGAGAGAACATTTTGGATAGCCTAACTTCATGGCACGGTAGAGCGTCAACATCTGAGTTTATTGCAAACACCAATGACAGAGATTTGTGGAGATCCATGATCGCCTACGATCGCACGGCACCTGATGATGATGACAGTTTAGTCATAAGATCGTAAGTGTGTTGCCGGGGCTGGCAAGGGGAGCAAAGAATAGTAGCACTGAGATCTACAAGGCATGTCGTAAGAGTCGACTGAGGTAGGAGCTTAATGAAAGCTACCCTAGTAAATAAAAAGCGTCGCAGATATAGGATGTGCTGGCCTACTTGTAGGTGCTTGACTGGCACAAAGTACAATCTCTTTTTGCCTCACATCACATACAAATCACAAAGAATTATTGACGCTAGTAGTCAGTGGCGGCTCGTCATTAAGGGTCAGTGGGGCCGGGCCCCACCAAAAATAAT
The DNA here is from genome assembly GCA_020796225.1 of Arion vulgaris. NCBI lineage: Eukaryota > Metazoa > Mollusca > Gastropoda > Stylommatophora > Arionidae > Arion > Arion vulgaris. Next base: position 60,479,648 of record CM036755.1, on the reverse strand, counting down.
TTATAACGTTTATTTATTATTTTATAAATTCAAATATAGCAACCAAAAACCATGATCTATCCGGGAAAAAATGTATGGCCCCACCAACAAAAATGATCACGAGCCGCCACTGCTAGTAGTGCCACGAGTATCCCATTATAGAAGTCTCATACAATATTTCATTCTCTATCTTCTGCTCATCTACCATTTCTTTTGTCCAAGTTTCACACACACTCATATACATATACACACATATATAAATATATATTAGTCACAACAAATAACTACATGTGAAATGCGATGCCTACAAAAAGTTACCACCAACATCAGAAAAGACATTCACCAACATCAGTACAAGAAAGAAAGTTGGGGAAAAACATTGCTTGAATTACATTGAGAAACCAAGATTCTCTCTCTCTTGCGATCACTCTTGACTGGTGTACACATTTCCCATAAATCACATTCATGTGGAAACCTGATTCATGCAGCCTTAGCATGGGTGGATTTCGTCACATCATCAGCGCCATTTGGAGCTCTGGTGCTTATCCTTCGATGATGTGTCCAGTTTCAGCCAGCGTTTACTGAGCTCCCCTCTCGTCAGCCTTTGGCTGTCCCAGCCAACCTGCTAGACAGCAGGTGAAACCAAGAATGCAATGGTTCGGCCACTACATAAGAATCTAGCAAACTCCACTGTATACAGAGCCTTAGAAAACACGACTTCAGGAAAAAAACAAGAAGAAGACCATGAGGAGATGGATAGACTGCATAGCAGAGTACTGTAGATAAAACAAAAGAGATGCATAGATCATGTACTAGCAGAATAAATGTAAAACAAAATAAAAGAGATGCATAGACTGCATAGCAGAATACTGTAGACAAAATAAAAGAGATGCATAGACTGCATAACAGAATACTGTAGACAAAATAAAAAATAAAAAGAAACGTAGACAAAATAAATAACATCAAAAAGTCACTAGAACAATGCAAGATAAAAATAAAACAAAAACACATCACTGGACAATTTCTTCTTCTTCAAACTCTCCGTATCGAGTACTTGTTAGCCTCTCTTTGCGATTTGTATATGATCGAAACTTCACTGTATACAGTCTTCTACAACATAACATCAGGAAATAAGACACGAGGAATAAGCCACATACAGAAAAAGGAATAGCCACAAAAATGGATAGATGAAATAAGAAACAATATCATCATTAGGATGGGCTAGTTCCATGCGCTAAATAAACATATCTTTGTCCCATGTCATTCTAGGGTGAAGGGCAATGAGAGAGCTAGTGCAATGGCGAGCAATGCTACGATCGAGAATGGGTATTCTATGCACAAATACGAAGAGAAAACATACGATCTGAAGATAAAGGGTATTCTCTATCTCGGTTGCGCAAGTTATGCATACCGATAGGTGCGGCAAGACGGGGAAAACCACGAAAGAAACCACATTATGATTCATCAACCAACACAGAACCAGAGTTGTTAGTTTAAACACACTGAAACACATGCTTGTGAGTAGATCGGAGCAAATTATGGACATGTCCGATGTGCGATGAAGATGATCCTCAAATGAACAATGAACAATGAACTAAATAAACGGATTCACTTTCCGATTAGCATAAGCTCTTCTTGTGAATCAGTTGATGAAGTGATAGACATGGAAACTAGGACAATCAAAACAATGAATAGAAGTAAGGTGTGTAGCTAGCTAGATAATGTTTATTTATTTTAATATTATCTTAAATCTTCGTTTTGTTTTTTCAACGAACAATTCCGTTTAAGAATATGTGCACTAAGCTAACATTCACCCTATGTATTACATCTATAGTAGTTCTGAATCCTTAGTAATTATTAATATTTAATTTTCTTTTCTGCTATTCTTTATTTGTTATAGACAATTAACGATGCAGTTGTATCAGGATTAGCACACATACTTAAAATGGAACAATGCGGGCTTAGAGCCTACCTCGAACCCTACCTGAGAGAAGTCCCACTAACAAGCTCACCTGAGCTGTTGAGGTTTCGGTTTTCAAGACTCAGTCCCCAGCACTAAGCATAGCACTATACACCTGGAGATGTTGGAGGTTTCTGGGTTTTCAAGAAAGCTTGGGTCCTCCCCCGCAGCACTAAGCATAGCACTACACACCTGGGGCTGTTGGAGGTTTCTGGGTTTTAAAGAAAGCTTGGGTCCTCCCCTCCCACCTCCCCATTGCGCTATATGAAAAAGTGAAAATTCATAATTCCTGCGGTTAGAAGAAGAAAAAGAAGCGCACACCTCTATAGAATGGGTCTCAGGGACTCGGCTGCCTGCACATGAGGAGCACCAACGCAGTCCACAGAGCACATCCCGCAAGACTGTCCTAGTCTGAGCAGCGTGAGAATGGAAACCTGGCCAACAGAAAGAACCCTTCCAACACAAAAATGATGAAGAGCTCAAGCGCACCGCTATGTTTATGACACATACCGGAGTAGTCGCATAGCAGAAGTAAATAGCAGAAGAAGAAGCACAGGAAACAATGACGTATTTTGAGAGTGCTTTACCAACTTTTTTGTATACAACACCTACATGTTCAACCTTGGTCATGTATGCCCCACAAGTGGTAGAGAATGGTGTTTCCCGGATGTGACTCTACATTCATCTCAGCACACACAGAAAGCTGTACACACCATTTATACGTTCAGTAGTTAAACTTTGCTTTCTGAACTTTACTTCTAATTTTACCGTTCGTAAAAATCCACGCCAAACAAATTAGCTTCCAAATTGCCCACCGTGGGGTATAACCCAGGTACGCTTGGGTTGTGATCGGGCTCACTACTGTTTAAGCTAAATATATATTTTTAATTGTTTTTTTTTTTATTCGCTATCGTTGATCGCCATTTTACAAACAACTTATTGAAGTCATGTATACCTGTTATCTACCTGTCGCCACTTTACCCCAGCTGGTTTAAATAGTTTGAGGCAATCTTTTGACTTTCAACTTTCTAACTATCGTTCGTGTTATGTTTCTCCCTTTATTTTGACACATATCAAGTCGACCCCAGAGGGTCAGAGGAATGTGTTATCAATTTGTTATCAGTTCAGTTTAAAGCGTTGTGGTGATAAGTTGTTAGGGTGGTTAATTTTTTTGGTAAATGTTGGAGGCTGTTCGGTTTTAGAAAATTATAGTGCAAGTCCGTCCTTGTGGTGCCGGAGCCAGCAAGAAAAGCAAAGAATAGTACCACTGTGACCAACAATGCATGTCGTAAGTGGTGATTGATGTAAGCCCTAGGGTTGATACCATAGTAAATAAAAAGCACCGCAGAAATCGGATGTGCTGGTCTACTTGTAGACGCATAACTGACACAACGTACAGTCTTTCTTAGGCTCAGATCACAGAGTGGTAGGACACAGAGTGGTTGACGAGTGATCGATATGGAGCGTTTGAAGAAGAAGAAGATTCGAGAGTTCAGTTTTCAGTTTCAGTTTGGAATAACTTTACTGCACTCCGAACATGTCCATAGGTGTTCCGATCTCCTTCGCAATATCTCCAACAGCGTGCAGCGACTGACCGTGCCAGTTCGATTTTGATTGACGAGCCTACTCATATACCTGTTGTGTTCTTTTCTTTCGACACCAATCTACAATCCCAGCTCCTTCAATCTAGAAGTTATCAGTATCATTTCCTGCAGTGGGAGAGCTGCAGTGCACGAACTCCGTATCACCGACGAGGGTCCCCGATGTGATTTTAAAGATGGTGAAGACATTTATGTCGGAATTTTATTTTTAATCTTTTCTAATGAATTTTTCCTGGACAGCAAATTTCAGGCCTGCTCTTCTTGATTTTCAACTGCCAAGGGTTCTCTTACGTTCTCAATTTGTACACAGGAACTACGTTTTATCGTCCGTCTCCGATAGGACTAGGATCTCGATCTCACCTACACTGAGATCAGGGATCTCTGGAAAAATATCCAAATGCTCCACGAGGGAGTGAATTTGTACCTTTGGCACGAGAGAGGAGCACCTAAACTCTTCATGCACCCTTTGGAGTACAGCGACTTTTATTGCAACCAGTAAATAACTGCCGATGTACCATACAGAAACACTAAACAGATAAAAACGTGTACTAGAACATAAATCTAACATCCACATTCCGTATTGACTTTCTTTGATTCGTGTAGCCACCACGTTTTGATACTTAGTCAGGGGATGAGAGCGCGTGCGAGTATCGTATGTTCTGGCATAAACCAAGATATAAAGACACGGGGGTTAAACCGTTTGGATCCAGCTGAGATGTATATAATATGGACTTGATCATCTTGACATAGCAAGATAACAAATATTTCTTTGGTGGCTCGCGTTTATTTGCTACGATATGTATAGTTAATTTATTTTCTTTGATTCCAAGTTGAGTTTTCTGAATTGATTGTTCACAATAAGGCATTTTGTTGTTGTTTTTGGGGGAAAAGGAGGGGGTGTGGAGTGGGGAGGGTGTGTCTGTGGTGTAGAGGTTAGGTGCTCGACTATCGGTTCCAAAAGTACTTGGTTCGCTCCTTCGTGGAGCAATCTGAATCTTTTTCTAGAGATTTCTGATCTCAGTGTAAGTGAGATCGACTTCCTAGTCCTATCAGAGACGGACGATAAAACGCAGGTCTCGTGTCATATATGAGCACGTAAAAGAAACCTTGGCAGTTCAAAATGGAAAAGAGCAGGATGGAAAGCCGCTTCTCGGGCACAATTCATCAGAAAAAATTAAACAATAAAAGTTTCCTACAAAATATCTTCACTATCTTCTACATTACATCTTCGACCCTCGCCGGTGCTACGGAGTCCGTGCACTGCTGAGATTTTCCTGTGTAAGAAAAAGATTGGAGCACACATGGTTACTCACCGAAGTACAATGATAATGGTCCAAGCAATCAAGGATGAGGTTTTGTCAGCAAATTTGGTAGTCAAGGATGTTAGATAAACAAATAGTATCAGATAAAGAGATGAGAATCTTTCAATCAAATGTGAAGTCGGTGCTGTTCTATGGCTCGGATGGGGGACTGCCTAGAGTAGTTGATAGTAGCTCGGCCTGCTAGCTGTGAGACGCCCATAGCTCGGGTTCGAACCTACTGTCCGGCATTTGTTCGAGTCCTCTGGTCTTACTCAGGACGATAACGTGAGTACCTCTGAAGTCGGAGAAAATCTGCCTGTATGGCGAGGGAATACTAATTACGAGTACATTGAGCACACGGCTACCAGTGTAAAGTAATTTACAATGTGCACGCTGCTGCCATTGTAAGAAATTGAAAACAAACGGATTTTCACGCAAAAATCAGTTTCAGAGATGAAACTTCTTTGAGTTGAAAGGACGAAAGAAAAAAAAAAAAAAAAAAAAAAAAATGGCTCGGATACATGGAAGGCAACAAAGAAACTACAAGAAAACAACAGATCTTAATAAATGGATGTTAACGTAGAATAGAGGGATGAGATGGTATGATACCATTACAAACGAGGAACAAAGAGAAAGAACTAAGCAGATACCAGTGGAGATAGAGCTAATGAAGAGACACTGGCGATGAATAGGACACGGATTTGAGAAGATCGATCGGAAGAATTGCAAGACATGCACTGTTTTGGGACTCGCAGGGAAAGATCGGTAGGAAAGGCCTAGACATACCAGGAGAAGTGAACTGGAGGCTGATTTTAAAAGGATATGTAAACATGGAACGAATTGGAAGGATGGCAGGAGAGAGGAAGAGCTGGAAGAAGTTTGTTGATAACCTATGCTCCGTTGGGAGTTGAAAGGTAAAGAAGAGATAAAGAGTAGTAAATAAATAGAGAATAATAGAAAAATGTATAGCTAATAAGGAAGATCAAACATGGCCTTACCAAAAATAAAACAATATGGAATGGAACTGATAAGAAAACAAAGATCAGAACACTAATAGCATGCATATTTCCTTTCGGTAACGTATGGGTGTGAAGCATGGACATCATGGACAAAGCACTATGGTCTTAAAAGTCCAAGGATTCTAAAACTCTAAAGCCGAAGGATTGACTTCACTTCACCGGGTTTTACCCCATGTAGCTCGGTCTCTCTCCGCAGAAATGGCATACCACCTGCTAAGAATATTGCATATAGCACGAACTCCGTCGCTCCGGCATCGATTGTAGGAGTCTCTGGAAAACAAATGCAGCCCTGAACAGAACCCACGTCAACCGAAGTCGGGTTTCAAACTCACGACCTTTGGAACGCAAAACAAGGCTTACTCAAAGCAAACTATAAACTTATGTGCCTGTGGACGCAGGTAAGTATTATGGGAAATCAGACCACAACTACACCGCGTGACCTCACATTCCAGTATTGTTGTATATAGACGAATTCATTTTAAAATCACCACAAAATGCTAAATCGAAGTTATATTATCCAACAATTTAAGTTTAACAATAAGGAATATCAATATTATGAATATTTTTCATCAATAAATAACCATAGACTCACAGAATTACGTAAAATTGCAAAAAAGCTTGCTGTGTTCTATCAAACATCTATATATATATATATATATATATATATATATATCTTAACAGACCGCTTAGCCACATATACAGCCATGGTTTTTTAGTCTTTCTATCTCTGGTCTATGGTCTTGCTCTCTCTGGTCTATGGTATTTCTCTCTTTGGTCTATGGTCTTTCTCTCTCTGGTCTATAGTCTTTCTTTCTCTGGTCTATGGTCTTTCTCTGGTCTTGGTCTTTTGGTCTATGGTCTTTCTTCTGGTCTATGGTCTTTCTTCTTGGTCTTCTTTCTGCGTTCGTTCTTTACGACCAATTTTAATCACTCTTTGTGATATGTTTGATCTTTGCCAAGAACATTTATACGTTGCACATTGGTTTGGTAGGCCCCTAAACGCATAGACTTCAAAGCGTTTAGGACATGTGCATCCGATTTCAGCCAAACTACAGTAGTCGCCTCTTACGACATGCGTGGCAGGTAACAGTGGTTCTATTCTTTACACCCCAAATTTGGGCCCCGGTAACCACTCGGGCGTCTCTCTGGTCTATAGTCTTTCTGTCTCTAGTCTATGGTCTTTCATGACCGTATGAGGATAATAGTTACCCGAGTAGTTACCGAGGCCCAAATTGGGGTGTAAAGAATAGAACCACTGTTACCTGCCACGCATGTCGTAAGAGGCGACTAAGGTTGTTAGGTGTGAGACTAGCTACCCCACTGCGTAAAAACACTAGATTGATACAGAAACTACAACTAGGGAAAGTCATAGCTCGCCACTCGAAGAAGAAGAAACTGGTGAGAGAGTGGAGAGATCGGGAAAGGATGAACTTGGATAGGCGGGCTTGGAAGGCCTTGCTTGCGGACCAATGCTTCCCAAAGGGCAAAGAAGAAAAAGAAGAAGAATTGGATAATAGTGCTAGAGAATTGTCAAGAGGTCGTTAAATAAGAGAATTGAACCATCAAACATATGAATTCATGTATGTAATATGTAGACAGAAATATTAACCTACCTGGACCAGTTGTTGGACGGAAGCCTTGTTGAAGAGCCATATTGTTGAAGGTGTTCCATGGACTCAACTCCGCCCCCATATATGTAGGGTAGCCACCCAGTCCTGCGTGACGTCCAATTGGTGATGCAAATCCCGCAGCAGCATCATTTCTTCCACTACCTGGCGATGTTGCTGAATTAAACGGATACGAATGTAGCGTATTTGCAGGTGTATATGCTGTACCGTCATTCGGGGAGTTCCAAAGTGGTGACGTTGTGGGTGTACCCATGTTCTGGCTGGGTGTTCCCATATATTGAGCAGGGAGCATGGTTCTTGTTGGTGGGACATAAACCGGACTGGTACCTGTTCAGTGATATAAAAATATTAAATATTTTTAGCGTACCTTTCAATGTTATACGCTCATTTAATAATTAGATTTGCAACAAAGAAAATCAAATAATAGGACAAATAGAGCCAATTTTAAAATGCAAACAGGTCATCATGAACAAAATAAGGGTATTGTTCAACACAATAATTCTCCCCACATGATGCTATCAGTGCCAAACCTGGACGCTGACATCAAAAGAAAACTTGTCACGACACATATGAAGTATCTATGTAGAATGATGGGAGTAACAAGAAGATACCGGTTGAGAAATGAAGACATCTGGAAAAAAATGTGTACAAAATCAGTACTGAACTTAATCAAGAAAACACATTAAAGGTTCGGCCACATAAGCAGATTACCAACAGAAAGTGCGCATCAAAGAGCAATGTAGCTCTGATACAATGGATATAAAGTAAAAGACCTGCCACGCAAAAGGTGGGCCTCGAGACAACAGGGGAGACAAAGACCTGTTTATGTAGCACACGCAAAGATCAGTTCTTGAAATCTCTTTTTACTCTGAAGCTGTGAGGCAAATCAGGACAGGAGTAAAGAAATAACGACAATGCGCATAAGGAGGCTCACTCCAGGTATCTCCTCTTTCAACAAGATGAGAGAATAGTTAGATAGATAATAACTAGAAAATATATATCGATCTCCAACATGCCTTGTCAGTTGCCATTGTTGTACCTATTGACAAACTAGTCTTTGTCCTTCTTAAGCTACCCTGCTGTATCACTGTCTTTGACAGTGGGGGAACACACAAACAAGAAGGCCGACCGTAAACATTGCAAGACAGTCACTGTTTTGGGACCAGCAGTGAAAGAGGGGTAGCTGAACGCCTAAAAGTGCTTTGAGAAGAAAGCTCGAAACTGATGTTAAAAGTATAGGCAATACTTGGAAATAATTGGAAGGGATCACAAGAGATGGGAAGGCTGGAAGAAGTTTGCTGAAGACCTATGCTCCGTTGCTCACAAGCCTTACTATTTTCTGTCCATTCTATTACTGTATGGGATACTTGCCTTGAGATAACAAGCGCTTGGAGACAGGTGCGTATGCCAGTATCAATTTCTCGACATACTTAGAATTATGTTTTAGTTTATTAAGTATTATGTGTCTATTTGTTACCTTTAATAAGGCCTATGACCGAAACGTCGAGTGCTGTTTATTTTCATATTAATTATTAATTTTTAATTACTTATGTAATACTGCATATACCTGTCTTTGTTCAATCGCCCTCCGTTGCGAGTTGAAAAGTAAAGAAGAAAAAATATAATTTTAATTATTATTATACATACCAGAATGGAGATAGCCATTAGGCATAGACTCCTGTCCGTATCCTGTCGCCGACGGAGGCAGTGAAAGACCTCCTTGGTACATTCTATTCTGCCAGTCGTCTCCTTTTAATGAGGAACTAAAATACTGAACGCGGTCAGCGATACCTCCAACGTCACTGTTTATTGCGTGCAACTGACTGCAGAAACCGCTAACGCTAGATTTCAGGTTTGTATCGCTAATGAAGCTACTGTCACTTGATGATGATGATGATGATGTAGATTCTCTACTGCTGTTTCCGTGCGAATAGTCTGTGCTTCCACTAGGATGCTTGTTGTTGTTAAAACTGCTGGTTTTACTGTATTTGAATCCTTCTTTTTTGTGGACGTCGTCAGAAAAAGAAGTCTTGTTATCTAAATTGTGAAAAAAATGTTCCACGTCCTGGCTGCCCAGCAAATGACCAGTTATCTGCTGCGAGCTGCGAGTGAAGCCAGTATGCATCCCACGGAGTCTTGAGAAAAAATTACTGACAGAGTATTAACAGAAGTAAATCTTGGCACCAATACATTCAATATACTGAGAGTGGCCAGCTTGAAGTGTGAAATTCTGCCAGGTAAGTAAGAAATCTGTAGAGTAATTTAAATATATTGTAAATTTTTAATTAATTACATTTTGTCTATTATCTCCAGTTGCAAGTTAAATATTCTGCACACAATTTAACTTCTTCTTCTTCTTTGTTCGTTCTTTACGACCAATTTTAATCACTCTTTGTGATATGTTTGTTCTTTGCCAAGAACGTGAATACGTTGCACATTGGTTGTAGCCTCTAAACGCATATACTTCTACCCGTTCAGGACATGTGCAACCGATTTCAGTCAAAGCTCCTTAGTCACCTCTTACGACATGCATGGCAGGTAACAGTGGTTCTATTCTTTACACCCCAAATTTGGGCCCCGGTAACCACTCTGGCGACAAGTTAACTTAGCCCAGACCATTGACCAGTATAGCGACGTTTTACTTAGAACACTTTTTCCCGCTTTGCACAAAGTCTTCCAAGTTGTTCTCCAGGGTACAAAATGTAAAACACACACACATACATACATATATATCTTGAGATTCCGCCCGAGTGGTTACTGGGGCCCAAATTTGAGAAGGAAAACTAGACAATTTAATACTAGAGACAACAGATATGAAGGTAGATATTATGGGAGTCGCAGAAACAAGATGGAAAGGCGAGGGATACACAAGAAGAGATGACTATATATTTATACATTCAGGAGGAGAACATCATGAACGAGGAGTAGGTATACTAATAAAAAAAGGAAATAGAAAAATACATCAGTGGTTATTGGACGTATAACGACAGAATGATGCTTTTAAAGATCAGAGCAAAGCCATTCGATATAGCAATTATCCAAACATACGCTCCAACATCAGACCATACAGATGAAGAAATCGAAAAATATTATGAAGATTTACAACAAATTCTCAAACAAGTAAAGACAACTGACATACTAATTATAATGGGCGATATGAATTAAAAAATTGGCAAAGGCAAATACAAGAACATTGTAGGACAATACGGACTAGGAACAAGGAATGAACGAGGAGATAGGCTTATCCAGTTCTGTGAAGAAAATAACATGGTTATATGCAACACATTTTACCAACAAGAATCTAAGAGATTATACACATGGAAAAGCCCAGGAGATAGAAAAAGGAACCAGATAGATTTCATCATGATTAGGAACAGATTTAAAAATAATGTAATGAACACCAAAACATATCCAGGAGCAGATATAAATTCTGATCATAATCCAGTGATGATCAAACTAAATATAAAACTAAAAAGATAGACCAACCAACAAGAAAAGAACCACATATAGATATATCAGCACTTAAACAATCAGAGATACAACAGAAATATTGTGTGGAAGTAAAGAACAAATATGAATGCCTAATGACAGAGTGCTTAGAACAATACAGAAGAGAAAATCCTGAAGAGAAAGTAGCCAATAAATGGGATTGCTTAAAACAGAGTATACAAACTGCAAAAAAAAACCTGCCTGTAAAAGAATCCATGAAAAATCAAATGTGGATGACTGATGAAATCTTAGAAAAATGACAGAACGAAAGAAAGCCAAGAACACCCCAAAGTATACAATTTTAGACAACGAAATACGCAACATGTGCAGAACCACAAAAGTAAACTGGTTAGAAACAAAATGCAAGGAAATAGAAGATATGGCAGAAAACACAGGACTAGAGATATGCACAGAGAAATAAGACAAATGACAAGTAAGAAAAATACTGTAAAAAGTGGAGGATGTATCAAAAACAACAACAACCAACTTTTGTTTGATAAAACAGAAATATTGACAAGATGGACAGAATATGTAACGGCTCTATTTGATGATCAAAGAAGCAGTAAACACAGTATAAAGTGCAATGACAGCCCAAGAATATTAAAATCTGAAGTTGTAAGAACAATCGAAACAATGAAGCGAGGAAAGGCTGCAGGATTGGATAATATTACTGTGGAAATGTTAACCTCCTTAGAGGATTTTGGTATTTCAACCATTACAGAATTGTGCAATGATATATATAACACAGGATATATACCAAGAGACTTGAAGACATCAGTATTCATACCACTACCCAAAAGCCCAAAGCACAGGAGTGCACAGACTATAGGACAATTAGCCTGATGAGCCACATAACAAAAATACTACTCAAGATCATACATGAAAGAATTAAAAACAAGATAGACATAGAAGTAGGAGAAGAACAGTTTGGCTTTAGAAAGAACAGAGGAACAAGAGAGGCAATACTTTGTATAAGACTACTCGCTGACAAGTATATAGAAGTGCAAAAAGTATCTACTTGTGTTTCATCGATTATAGCAAAGCTTTGACAGAGTCCAACATGAAAAGCTAATCATATGTCTACAAGAAATAGGCCTAGATGGGGATGATATCAGACTAATAAGTAACATATACTGGGAACAGACAGCAATAATAAAATATGAAAATAGCTACTCTCCATACATAGACATAAAGAGAGGAGTGAGACAAGGATGCATACTGTCACCAAGCCTATTTAACATCTACACAGAGAAAATCTTCAAACAACTAGAGGGAATGCCAGGACTCAAGATCAATGGAAAATAATAAATAACTTAAGATATGCAGATGACACAGTATTGGTAGCAGAAAATGAACAAGATCTACAAGAATTAGTGGACCAATTGGACAGAACTAGCAAGGAATATGGATTAGACATTAACATACAGAAAACAAAACTATGGTAATCAACAAGGAAATGGAAAAACCTAAATGAATATAAAAATACATGGAGAATTACTACATCAAGTAAAAAGCTACTCCTATCTCGGTCAGATGATAACAGATGATGGCAGATGTATAACTGAAATTAAAAAGAGAATAGGAATGGCCAAGGATAATTTCAATAGTATGAGAAAGTTACTGACATCCAAACAAATCACAAACAGGCTAAAATGAGAATGATCAAATGCTATATATATCCTATATTAATGTATGGCTCGGAAACATGGACAATGAACAAGCAGTTAGAAGACAGAATTGATGCATTTGAGATGTGGATATATAGAAGAATAAGCAGAGTTTCATGGACAGAAAAACAGACAAATAAACAAGTTTTAGGAAAACTAGGCATGAAGAAACAATTATTAAGAGAAATAAATTCAGACAAGTAAAGTATTTTGGGCACATAAAAAGGCATGACACCATGATAAAACATTTACTAGAGGGGAAAGTTGAGGGAGAAGAGCAAGAGGAAGACCGAGAGATAAGTGGGAGGGAAACTTTAAGAAATGGACAGGTTACAGTCTGGCAGTGTGCAACACCAAGGCGAAAGACAGAGGATGCTGGAGATTCATTGCAGCCAACCTTCGATGTGGAGACGGCACCTGATGATGATGATGACTACTCAAGTCAGAGTAAGGCTAGCGTGAATGATGAGGGACTCTGATTATATAGAAAGCAATCCTTCGCGCAAAATAAGAAATGTAATATTATTTGACCTTAATTCATAGCGAGTTATCGCTAAAATTATCTATCTCTTTCTCTTTCTGTCCCACTCCTTGTTCTCTGTATATGTTATTGTCTCTCTTCTGAGCGTATTTCTGAAGTACACGCAGGTTGTCATATGTGACATTCTACTTGTTATCATTCAAAGGTTATCAGTATATAGGATTTTTTCCCCTTCGTTCTTTAATCCTATCCTGATATTCTCTGGTTCTTGAAATCCCTCCGCGATGGCCACTTCTCAAACCTCTTCACCTCTCACGTCCGCACAAAAATTTGAACCCTGATAAACGTAGTACCTGTTCGCAGATTTCAGGCTAGATATTTCGAACAAGAGATAAATATTGCAACATTCAGAGAGCGACCAGGCGTGCGGTTGAAGTACATTGTGACATGAAGAGCTCCTTCTACCTCTTAAAAACGACGGTTGCATTGTTATGAATTTGGAGGACTTTGGTCCATGGTAAAAACAACTCTTGGGTTTTCCCAGTTCATATCGCTGACCGGAAAAAATGCATAAGTAAAATAAGGATGGATAGGGATGTGGTTAAGAGTCGAAAATTAACGATTTTCCTCTTCTGCGTTTTCATTAGATTGGGATTTCGGATTCTCTAATAAAGGCTGCCGTCTGCCTCAGATTGTCAGCCAAGTCAAACAGTTTATCTGGGACGCTGCCCGTCTGCCCAGCGTGTTCGTAGCGCGTTGGACTACGGGTGACTATCCCTCTGTGTGTGCGGGTTCAATTCCGCGGGATGGCAGAAAAAGCCACAGATTCCCAAATTTACGGTGTTCGTGGCACCGAACCGAAGGGTTACGATGTCCATGGCACAGAGCCGAAGAGCTGAAAAGCTCAAGTGCTTCTGGATCGGAAAAAATCAATCTGGGACGCTAGTGAAAGTGGGTCACCTCTTTCTTCTCAGGTCTGCGTACTAGGGGCAGTTCTGTAGGATATGCTCTGTTGTCATAGTCACCAAGTCATAGGAGCACAGGTCGTTGGTGCCTATCTTGAATTTAGTGTACATGTGGTGTCTCATTCTGTTGTGACACGTCCGGGGGCAAAGTATGACAGTCTGGTCCCTTCTGGACAGTTGGTAATATCCATTATTCTTGTTGTGTTTTGGGTGTTCTTTATACCACTTTGCTTTGTAGCGCCCTTTGGCGATGGTTTATTTATGTGGCAAACTACAAAGTAAGTTAGAGGACAAATCTATTAAAAATAAAACAGAATGATAATATCAAGATAATATATGGCGCCCTCGCTGGTGGTCTCCCAAGGTGGTCTGAACAACTCCTGATTGTGTTTCAACAATTTCTAATAAGTGTCTAATTTCTCATGCAAGTGTCTAGTTTCTCTCGGAAATTTGTACGCCCTTGTGAGATTGTCTACTTTCTCCTGTCAGTCTCTACTTTCTCATGGAGGCTTCTTAATTTCTCATGAAAGTCTCTAATTTCTTGTGAATGTCTGTAATTTCATGCGAACATTTCTAATTTATACTTGAAGTCTACATTTTCTCTGGACAATTTCTATATTTTCGTGAAAGTCTCGAATATCTTGCAGGATCTTTAATTCCTCGTAGATATTTTGTTTCTTGTGAATCTCTAATTTCTCATGCCGTTGGTGTATATAGTTTCTGGCAGGTGAGTCACACAGTTGTCCTTTTCCCTAAATAAAACTATGAGATTTTATAATATTTTTTTGACAGCTAAATTTTTGTTTCTCATTATTATATTCCCATGCTGCTGTCAGTTGTGTAAAAATCTAGTTATATTGCATTGTAGCTCAGTTCCATCATATCTTTTTTAAGACTTCAGCTTTATTGCTTTATCTCTTCCGTCCCACACATAACCCCCACAAACCCGAGTCTGAAAATGGTATATTCTTCTTCTTCTTGCAGCGCTCCATATTGCCTACTAGCTAGCTCATTCCACGCCAATGCTAGCACACTGCGTCACAGCGTATTTCCGTTGAACACCATTCGCCGTACACTGCGCCATTCGAGTGGTTTCCCTTATAAGAAGTATTTCTAGCTTTACTTCTACTACATTTACTTCTACTACATTTACTTCTACTACATTTATTTTACTACATTTACTTACTACATTTACTTCTACTACATTACTTCTACATTTACTCTACTACATTTACTTCTACTACATTTACTTCTACTACATTTACTTCTACTACATTTACTTCTACTACATTTACTTCTACTACATTTACTTCTACTACATTTACTTCTACTACATTTACTTCTACTACATTTACTTCTACTACATTTACTTCTACTACATTTACTTCTACTACATTTACTTCTACTACATTTACTTCTACTACATTTACTTCTACTACATTTTAGCCTTGTTATTCTCTCTCTCTCTCTCTCTCTCTCTCTCTCTCGTGCGCAATCATCCTTAGCCTGATGTACCAGATTTCCCCATAAATCACATTCATGTGGAAATCTGATTCATGCAGCCTTGCAAGGGTGTGTTCGTCTCATCTTCAGCGCCATTTGGAGCTCTGGTGCTTATCCTTCGGTGATGTGTCCGGTTTTAGCCAGCGTTTACTGGATTCGCTCTCCATCAGCCGACCTGCAAGGCAGCAGGTTAATCTTGTTATTCTAATAGGTTGTCCAGTTTTCTTCAAATCAGCATATAATAAGATATGCATATGTTTATTTATTGGCGAGTAGTTATGATTTTTTAAAACTTTACCTCCCTTGAATTAACTGCGTAAAACTGACGAAATAACTGCACACGAAAAGAGTTAAGACACTCTTTGTGATATGTCTATGATATGAGCCTAAGAGCGATTTTACGCTGTGCCAGTTATGCGCCTACAAGTATCAGCCTTCTGCATCCGATTTCTACGACACTTTCTGTTTACTAGTATAGTTTCCCTAGACCACTAACTCAGTCGTCTCTTACGACATGCCTTGTAGGTCAGTGTTACTATTCTTTACTCTCTTTGCGAGACTCACCAATATACGGGCGAGATGTCTAAATGTACGTCACAGATGTATGAAATTGTATATATATCTGTTCCAATTGTTTGAAGATATCTGGACATCTTACGGACTTGAAATTTGGCAAAAGGGTAGCTTTCATAGATGGGAAGATGTAAAAATTATAAACTGGACTACTTGTTCGTTTCTATAACCTTATTTCTCTCTCTCTCTCTCTCTATATATATATATATATATATATATATACGTTTCTAAAACATGCTATATATATCCTATATTAATGTATGGCTCGGAAACATGGACAATGAACAAGCAGTTAGAAAACAGAATTGATGCATTTGAGATGTGGATATATAGAAGAATAGGCAGAGTTTCATGGACAGAAAAAACATACAAATAAACAAGTTTTAGGAAAACTAGGCATGAAGAAACAATTATTAAGAGAAATAAAATTCAGACAAGTAAAGTATTTTGGGCACATAAAAGACATGACACCATGATAAAACATTTACTAGAGGGAAAGTTGAGGGGGAAGAGCAGGATGAAGACCGAGAGAAAAGTGGGAGGGAAACTTTAAGAAATAGACAGGTTACAGTCTGGCAGTGTGCAACACCAAGCGAAAGATAGAGGATGCTGGAGATTCATTGCAGCCAACCTTCGATGTGGAAACGGCACCTGATGATGATAACCTTATTATAACCAACGAGAGATCCAACTTAACGCAAATGACCATGTCCAGAAATCGCCCGAATACGTGTATTCATGTTTTAATGTTCCGGTCACGTGATATGCTCAGCGGCCATGTTGATACTTTCCGGTCACGTGATACGTACAGCAGTCAAACGAATAGGAACATATGTGTTGGTTTTTTAACATGTTTGTCCGGTGGTCGAATGCATTATATTCTGAGGACCCACAGGAGACCCATGTACAATTCACGGGAAGGACAACAATTTTTTGAAACAGTTTATTTTTATTAACACATTTGATTATGAAAACTACAGAAATTTCATTTGTAACGATAGAACTGACTGAATAAATTCAATTTGCAAATTGTTATTTGTCAACTTTCACGGGAACTCAATTGTATCATTTTTTTATTGGCAATCAGAATGAGCGACATTTTAATCTTATGTGGTCAACCGACAAAGTTTTCCCACCAAGCATGGAGAGAAAAAGTATTGTTTTTAATTTGAAAGAAACCGATTTTGAGACAACGGGGCATGTTTCTTTAATATGCTCAATCTGACACTGTTTTCTCGGACTTTACAACTATATTTAAACTAAATTCTCCGTGCGAAGAACAGGTACAACTGCTAGTTTTTATATCAAGCTTTCTTCCGATGTTTCTTGTTAGTCATCTATGAATTCAGACGTAGTGAGACCGCGTAGTATGTCACCTCTGAGAGAAGGCTTGTTTTTTTATCATTGGTTTCAGTGCATCACTGTATATCGAATAATGAATAATATCTAACGAAATCTAATATATTTGCAACAAAGCAAATCAACTCATTGGACAAATGGCGTCAATTTTAAAATGCCAACATGTCACCATGAACACAAAAGAGCATTGTTCAACACAATCTTTCTCCCCACATTATGCTATCAGTGCCAAATCAGGATGCTGACATCAAATGATAGATAGAAACTAGTGGCGACAGCGATGAAGTGTCTACGCAGAATGTTGGCGGTAACAAGAAGAGAACGGTTGATAAATGAAGACATCAGGAAAAAAAGTGGGTACAACATCAGTACTGAACTTCTTCAAGAAACAACGCATTAAATAATTCGGTGACATAAGCAGATTACCTAAAGACCATGAAGAGCAATGTTGCTCCGATACAATGTATACAAAGCAAAAGGCCAGCCACGCAAAAGGTGGACCTCAGCGATAACAGAGGCGAAAAAAGACACTAGTTATGGATCGCATTCAAGTGCTCGTTCTAGAAATCTCTTCCTATCCTAACGCTGTGAGGAAAAACAGGATTGGAGAAAAGTTTTTTCTCGGCTTTCAGGCTAGCCCTTACTCTGACTGCAGATACCAAAAACACAGTCCATAACATTTCTGCAGAACTGTCATCCTCCTGAACATTGTTATATTTTTCTGCAAATTATAAATGACTGCAAATCTTATTCACGCAAAAAAAGTTTTTTAAAAACACCATATTTTTCTAGTGGTAGGAAAAATATGTCACTTATTAAATACGCGCCTATAGGTACACACATTAATAACTGTCTCGATCTGCAGGTAAACATAACTACGTAAGCTATCACAACAAGCATTATAACAGCTAAACTGTTAACGACTGTACGACATAAGTTAGATAAACAGTTCAAAATGTCAACATTAAGAACAACTTAAAACCTAGTAAAAATCATGAATATGTTGTTGGTAAGTTTATTTCCTTCATTTGTAACAAGCAATAATATCTATAGCATTAACACTTCATATTCGTTATGTTTCAACGTACGGAAGTGGAATCGTTTGTTGTTTTAGCGGGATTAAATCCTCTTTAAGCCGTGGTACGCCCTTTTTAACTTAAAAACGAATCTTGTTATGGGTTTTTAAAAACAATATGATTTTAAAGCCTAAGAATTGACTTCATTACCCCAGATTTTGTAACATATGGCTCGGTCCTTCTCTGAAGAAATAGCTTGTGCCGCGTACCGAGAGTATTGCACAAAGCACGAACTCTGTAGTTTCTGCAACAATCATAGGGTCTCTGGAAAAATGCGCTGGTGAACAGAATGGCGCTGTCCAAATTCAAACCTCCGACTCTAAAATTCATAATAATAGCTGGTTCATCAGTCTAGGCCGGGATCGCGAGAGAGAGAACCTCCGACTCGATAGCACAGGATTTAACCACTTAGCTACAGAGATACCCAATTGGTTATTGGTTTTATCTGTTGTATGGGCTTCAGTGCGAGTGATTATAATGTCAGGTGGGCGTGATGTCATGTACTTAGCTACAGAGATACCCAATTGGTTATTGGTTTTATCTGTTGTGTGGGCTTCAGTGCGAGTGATTGTAATGTCAGGTGGGCGTGATGTCATGTACTTAGCTGCAGAGATACACAATCGGTTAATGGTTTTATCTGTTGTATGGGCTTCAGTGCGAGTGATTGTAATGTCAGGTGGGCGTGATGTCATGTACTTAGCTGCAGAGATACACAATTGGTTAATGGTTTTATCTGTTGTATGGGCTTCAGTGCGAGTGATTGTAATGTCAGGTGGGCGTGATGTCATGTACTTAGCTACAGAGATACCCAATTGGTTATTGGTTTTATCTGTTGTGTGGGCTTCAGTGCGAGTGATTGTAATGTCAGGTGGGCGTGATGCCATGTACTTAGCTGCAGAGATACACAATCGGTTAATGGTTTTATCTGTTGTATGGGCTTCAGGCGAGTGATTGTAATGTCAGGTGGGCGTGATGTCATGACTTAGCTACAGATACGACATTGGTTATTGGTTTTATCTGTAATGTGGCCCTTAGTCGCAGTGATTGTAATGTCAGTGGATGTCATGTACTTAGCTGCAGAGATACACAATCGGTTAATGGTTTTATCTGTTGTATGGGCTTCAGTGCGAGTGATTGTAATGTCAGGTGGGCGTGATGTCATGTACTTAGCTACAGAGATACACAATTGGTTAATGGTTTTATCTGTTGTATGGGCTTCAGTGCGAGTGATTGTAATGTCAGGTGGGCGTGATGTCATGTACTTAGCTGCAGAGATACACAATTGGTTAATGGTTTTATCTGTTGTATGGGCTTCAGTGCGAGTGATTGTAATGTCAGGTGGGCGTGATGTCATGTACTTAGCTACAGAGATACCCAATCGGTTAATGGTTTTATCTGTTGTATGGGCTTCAGTGCGATTGATTGTAATGTCAGGTGGGCGTGATGTCATGTACTTAGCTACAGAGATACACAATTGGTTATTGGTTTTATCTGGTGTATGGGCTTCAGTGCGAGTGATTGTAATGTCAGGTGGGCGTGATGTCATGTACTTAGCTACAGAGATACACAATTGGTTATTGGTGTTATCTGTTGTATGGGCTTCAGTGCGAGTGATTGTAATGTCAGGTGGGCGTGATGTCATGTACTTAGCTACAGAGATACACAATTGGTTATTGGTTTTATCTGGTGTATGGGCTTCAGGGCGAGTGATTGTAATGTCAGGTGGGCGTGATGTCATGTACTTAGCTACAGAGATACACAATTGGTTAATGGTTTTATCTGTTGTATGGGCTTCAGTGCGAGTGGTTGTAATGTCAGGTGGGCGTGATGTGGTGTTGACGATCACATGACTAGCTCGTCCTACGTTACATTTGTTCATCCCCCATCCCCTTCCCGCACTACAATTACACAACCTTGACCTATAGTACGTCATAACTGAACCTTCTCATTTTCATAAATATATGCCAGATTAGCTTCATTGATAGGCCGCTTTTATCTTGAACACTCTGTATAATGTGCAGTTTTGGTGTGCAATTATCTTATGTCTGTCCATCTTATTGTCCGTCTGTATTTTCATCAGTTTGCTGTCCCTATATGGAGGGACAGCGATATCCTTCTACTAGATAACTATATCATTCTACGTGATAGCTATGTCCTTTTACATATATGAGCGTAATAATCAGCTTCTTCTTCTGCGATCTACTTCTGCTATGTGACTACTCCGGTATGTGTCATAAACAGGGAGGTGCGCTTGAGGTCTTCACCAGTCCCCCAGAGTTTGTTTTGTAGGGTTGTTTCTGTTGGCAATATCTCCATTCTCACACTGCTCTGGCTGGAGCAGTCTTGCAGGATGTACTCTGGGGACTGCTTTAGTGCTCCACTGGTGCAGGCAGCCGAAGCTCTGAGACCCATTCTATGGAGGTGTGCTCTGAACTGCAGGGCCCTGTTCTTAGTCTGTAGACTGTGCTTTTCTGTTTATTGCATGTAATACTCAGCAACATTTTCAAATGAAAGAATGAACTCGTTAAGGAGAATTCCAAACTGAATTCTGTGGTTCTAACTTATATATATGTCTTCTTCATTTTGCGATCGACCTATGAATTCATTCGTATAGTCTTGTGTGGTACCTCTGATTTTGCGTGAAGGCCTGCTTTCCTTATTATCCATCCCATGCCATCATACATCGTGCTTCATCCGACTTCAGTGGTGCTATTACATTTATCTAAACTGGTAAAGTTGTTTATCTCTATAACAAAATGGTTATGACGTTTGTCTGTTCTGTAAATTGTGGGATCCAATTCGGACCCAGTCACATGTAGAAGTTCTTTATCAGCACCTAGGATTGCTGCTGGAGCTACGGAATTTGAACTTTGAAATGCCGTATCATACAGAAAATAATATTGACCATATTTTCATAAATGGAAAGTGGAAACATTCCGTCAAGATGAGAGATTAAGAAGTTTAAAAGATCGGTTATCAGTTATCAGTTATATGAAGACTATCATCATAGCACTCCGGACATGTCTATAGGTGCTCCGATCTCCGCCTCTGCAAATCCAGCAGCTTCCAGCGGCCGAACACGCAAGTCCGATGTTGATTAATCAATCTCTTTGCATATTTAGTATGTCGTTCTTTTCGGGCTGCACCAATATTGACACACATCTCTTTCAATCTGGTCAGCGAGTGGGATTCATAGCCCTGAAACTCCTCTGTTCGGAAAGACTCTCTCAATGCGTGAAGAATGTCATTTCGATCCATGGCAGCTCCTCTGATATTGTAGCCAAGCAAACCAATCTATCAGCTCGTTCATTACCCCTAACTCCTGTTAGTTTAGAAGATGTTGGAAGCACACAGAATTTATTGATAAGTTATTAGTTCAATGCAATTGAGAAAACTTAAAATAGGTGGACAAATGCAACAGCGAATTGATATCACACAACTGCCTGCCCGTGTGATTCCAGGACCCACAAGGGAAGCAACAAATATTACCACTGCAACCTACAATGCATGTCGTAAGAGGCGACTGATGTAGGCCCTAGGGATGCTCCCTAGTAAATAAAATCAGCGCAAAATCGGATGCGCTGGCCTACTTGTAGGCGCATAACTGGCACAACGTACAATCGCTCTTAGGCTCAGATCGCATACAAATCACACAGTGTGGTTGAGAAGTGGTCGAAATGACGTGTTTGAAGAAGAAGACACAACTGCCAACGCCAGAAGCAAAAAAAAAATTTAGATTGGTCTTAAAAAATAATGTGAATCTACTACTGGAAAAATAATGTGAATCTACTACTGGAAAAAATAATGTGAATCTACTACTGGAAAAATAATGCTAATCTACTACTGGAAAAGAAAACAGGCTGATGCTACAAATAAAAATGAGAAAATTAAAGTATTTTGGACATATAAAGAGACACGAACGGTTGTAGAAGACCATTTTGGAAGGAGGCATCTCAGCAAAGTGGAGAAGAGGAAGACCACCGAGTAGATGGATTCATGATGTAACTGATGGTTAGAGCATGCCGACTTCAGAGGCCGGACATCTGACTTATTAGAGAGAAAAATTCCAATGGACTGTTATGTTAAGGTGGCAAAGTCGCCCGAGTGGTTACCGGAGCCCAAATTTGGGGTGTAAAGAATAGAACCACTGTTACCTGCCACGCATGTTGTAAGAGGCTACTAAGGAGGTTTGGTTGAAATCGGATGCATGTGTCCTAAATGTGTAGAAGTCTATGTGTTTAGGGGCCTACCAAACCAATGTGCAATATATACACTTTTTGGCAAAGATCAAACATATCACAAAGAGTGATTAAAATTGATCGTAAAGAATGAACGCAAAGAAGAAGAAGAAGAAGAAGGTGGCATAGTTCTGCTAAGGACAAGCTAGTTGATGATAATGATGACAGGAAAAGGCAGATATGACAATAAAGAATTTCAATTATCAGCTTAGTTAGAAAGAGTATACTGGGATATGGAAAATCCAAAAAGAAAGGATGGAGTTCTTCAACAACATGGGATAACACAGAACGAATTATAGAGATAAAGTAAAGGTTAATCAGTACAAAATCATCTAGACTAAAAAAGACATGGGTACTATGGTCTGTCCCGTAGTGAACAACCTGCCATAATACGCCTCCGTACCGTTCATAACAGACTCCGGGCCCACATGTTTAACAAATTTAAAATTAGCACAACTAGCCTGTACCATTGTGAAAAGGCGGACATGATGGTAAAGCACATACTGCAAGACTGCCAGCTGTTAGAAGCACCGAGAAAAGAAACTTGGCCCGATAACACAGAGCTTCGCGAGAAGCTGTACGGTGGGACGGATTCCCTAAAGGCAGTAGCAAAATTCATGATAAAATTTGGTTCATCAGTCTAGGAGGGGATCGCAAGAGAGAGAGACTAAAAGAGACAATTGTAGCAGAATATGCTCACAAAGACAAAGCAGATAAATAACAGTATGACGACGAACGAAAAAGAAGAAGAAGATACAAGGATGTTCAACCGAAAATAGATACATTTCCCAGAAGACATCAAACAAAAGAACCATAAAATTGATATTGTAAAAATGAAAGTAATGAGTTATAACCACAAAATCAGAAAACCCAAATACGTTGCAAAATGAAATTATAGAGGAAGTTCAGGATTTTGTATAAATTGTTAGTCCAGTATCGCAGAATGGTGATTCGGTGGGAAAAAAACATCATTGGAAAAATAAAGAAAGCAAGTCGTATATTCTCCATGCCCAGCAAAGTCTGAAAGCCAAAGATGTGAATATTAAACACGGGCGATGCACGAGTGGGCCCACCAGTGGACAAACGTGCACGGTGCTGATAGGGCGTGGCAGGCGTGAGGTAGATCGGACCACCCAAATGTACAAATAACTGAAAAGCCCAACAGAGGTTGAATCCAGTGCGTGTTTCCGCTCACAGGGAACTACTACTGCAATATAGTTTGATTGGGGACAATCAAAGTCTAGCGGAGTAAACCGTACACAAAACTGGACGGCAGGAAACCAAGTAGTCCACCAAAAAGACAGGTTTTCTGGGCAGATGACGCTCAATAATCCGGGAGGGCGGGCTGTTTAAGGTTGCTACGCTAAAAGAAAATAGCCACCTGCTGCCTGCAGGTTGTCTCGGGCCAGTCAAATGCTAACGGAGAGCGAACCCAGTAAACGCTGGTTGAAATCGGATTCGTCGCAGAAGGACAAGGACTAGAGCTCCAAATGGTACTGAAGATTGTGATGTAAAATCCGTTCTTGGCAAGGTTGTTTATATATCACAACAAGAATGATAAAATGTCCGAAAAAGAACGATCGAGAAGAGAGAGAGAGAGAGAGAGAGAGAGAGAGAGAGAAAGAGAGAGAGAAATATTAAGCAGAACTTTAGAAATATAGACGAAGTGTCTTGGAATTGTTATTATACAGTAGTGAGTGCTGGCAACATCTTCTTTCTCTTCTGCGATCTCTGGTCATGGAGAATATGGTGCTAGACACTCATTTTTCATTAACCATCAGGCAAACGATAGAGGATGTTGTCAACATCACGCCGGCCACCTTTACTTTCCACTGTTTTTCATGTTGCCCAATTGAAGCAAGGTCGATCTCAGAGCCGTAACGGTCGAAAAAAATATTCCACGCCCATTATTGAATTGGACCTGGGTCATGCGTCTATGAAGCGAGTCATTAACATACCACGGTACTGCGGCTTTCTTGACTCGGCATCTCGGATCGAAACTTTACAACAAATGCATTTGTTCAAACAATGACCGAATCTTTACAACAAATATATTTGTTCAAGCTCTTTATTTCTCTATCGGTTACCTTGTAACTGTACTAATACGATTGATATCTTATCCTGATGCAGTCAAGCAAAACATCTTGTTAAAAGTACAAATACGACTGCCTCAGAACACTTTTTTTTTTTTGAAACCGATCCAGAAGCACTTGAGCTTTCAGCTCTTCGGCTCGGTGCCGTGGACATCGTAACCCTTCGGTTCGGTGCCACGAACACCGTGAATCCGGTGAAACTGTGGCTTTTCTGCCAGCCCGCGGAATTTAACCCGCACTCACATGGAACTTGTCACCCGTAGTCCAACGCGCTACGAACACGCTGGACAGACGGGCCAAATCAGAACACATAGATATGTAAACAATATGAACATGCTGACGAAATAAACATCCATTAATTTGTTATACTTTGGAAAGGATGGCATGAGAGAGGAAGAGCTGGAAAGTTTGTTGAAGACCTGTGCTCCGTTGGGAGTTGAAAGAGAGAAAGCTGAAGAGTTTGTTGAAGACCTGTGCTCCGTTGGGAGTTGAAAAGTGAAGAAGAAGAATTTGTTATACAAATTCAAGATTGTTTAAATGGTTCTCATCATCATCATCAGGTGCCGTCTCCACATCGAAGGTTGGCTGCAATGAATCTCCAGCATCCTCTGTCTTTCGCCTTGGTGTTGCACACTGCCAGACTGTAACCTGTCCATTTCTTAAAGTTTCCCTCCCAATTATCTCTCGGTCTTCCTCTTGCTCTTCTCCCCTCAACTTTCCTCTCTAGTAAATGTTTTATCATGGTGCCATGTCTTTTTTGTGCCCAAAATACTTTACTTGTCTGAATTTTATTTCTCTTAATAATTGTTTCTTCATGCCTAGTTTTCCTAAAACTTGTTTATTTGTCTGTTTTTCTGTCCATGAAATTCTGCTTATTCTTCTATATATCCACATCTCAAATGCATCAATTCTGTCTTCTAACTGCTTGTTCATTGTCCATGTTTCCGAGCCATACATTAATATAGGATATATATAGCATTTGATCACTCATTTTTAGTAATCTGTAATTTGTTTGGATGTCAGTAACTATCTCATACTATTGAAGTTATCCTTGGTCATTCCTATTCTCTTTTTAATTAAATGGTTCTAATAGTGAGAAGACACGTAACACTAAGTGTGTTTATACAAAATGGACTAAAGGCATAATTTACTTCATTATTCCGAGTTTTCGTATATTATCTACAGAAATGAGATGTTGCAGGTGGAGAGTATTTAACTAAATATGAACTCAGTAGCTCCAGCTAGAAATTTAGAAATTTTAAGAAAAATGTCACTCGTGAATTTAACCGAAGTGGTTCAGATTTGAACTGGAGACATCCAGAGCGCATGTCAAACGTCTTGACAACTTCACCACAAATGTAAATCTGTTTTACGTTTCATTATACTTACTCTTCTCTACGTTTTACGGAAATTAATGTCTGCGAGGATGTATAACCAGCATGCTACTGGAACTATCAGCATGCCTAACGCTCGTTATTTATTGAAAGCGAATTTTTGTTTACTAGAAGTTCTGCGTGATATAGGTCAAGTTAGTTAGTTTACTAAGCAAATCGTCCGAGTGGTTACCGGGGCCCAAATTTGGGGTGTAAAGAATAGAACCACTGTTACCTGCCACGCATGTCGTAAGAAGCGACTAAGAAGGTTTGGCTGAAATCGGATGCATGTGTTCTATACGTGTAGAAGTCTATGCGTTTAGGGGCCTACCAAACCAATGTGCAACGTATACACGTTCTTGGCAAAGATCAAACATATCACAAAGAGTAATTAAAATTGGTCGTAAAGAACGAACGCAAAGAAGAAGAAGACTAAGCAAATTAAATTCCATCGTTTTATCTATATCAGTCAATACATCAGTCAATCAATCAATCAATCACTCAATCTATGCATATTATAACATTCACCCTGGAATCTAAAATGATCAAAATAACAGATCAGTTCATCTAGTTACCTAGCAATCTTGTTTACACTGAAAATGTTTAAAAAACATTTATGCTATGAATTGTCAAAGCAAATTCAGCTTTTAAAAGCCTAAATATTAAATAAAATATGGAACTGCAAGTTATATAGTATTAAAACTAAATTACGAATTTTCAATTCAAATGTTGTATCAATCCTAACATATGCAGCGAGAGTTGGAAAATGACTAAAGATATAGAAAGTAAGTTGAATGCATTTGAAAATAGATGTCTGCGAAAATAAATGAACATAAAATGGAACGAATTCAAGAAATGATTTCTTCTTCTTCTTCTTGCGTTCATTCTTTACGACCAATTTTCAATACATCCTTTGTGATATTTTTGATCTTTGCAAGAACGTCAAATAGTTGACATTGGTTTGTAGAGCCCCTAAACGCAAACTTCTAAACGTTTAGGACAGCACTCGATTTCAGCAAACCAGTCGCCTTTACGACATGCATGGCAGGTAACAGTGGTCCTATTCTTTACACCCCAAATTTGGGCCCCGGTAACCACTCGGGCGTCAGAAGTGATGAAATCAAAGATATGTCCGGTCAACTACCAGTAACAGCTGTAATAAGAAGGAGAAGATGGAGATATGTTAGACATACTTTGAGAAGAAATGTCTGGTCAACTACTAGTGACAACTGTAATAAGAAGGAGAAGATGGAGATATGTTAGGCATACTTTGAGAAGAAGTGATCAAAGAATACTAATGTAGTAATTGAAGTGGGAGTCAAAGAGTTTCAGAAAGAGAAACACGCCCAAGGGAAACCATGAAACGAACGTTTCTGAGAGAGGCGAGACAGACAGGACTCAATTCCATAGAAGAGATTGAGCGAGTTGCCCAGGATAGAACGGTATAGAGAAGTTACTTGCGCTCTAATCTAATGTATGATTATATGTCAGATATATACATAAGGATGTGTTCACAATTGAGTATTTCGAATTGGTCATTTATACCGAGTCGAACTTACGGTAACTAGCCACGATTATGTATATTCAAACAGTTAATCAGCATTACGTACCTTGCCTACTTATCTTGGCAATCATGGAATCTTCACAACTACATCTTTCTTGCAGCATAGACGATTCACTAAATTATTGACTCTCTTTACTTTACAATGTTATTCTGTTAGGTTGCTTTCTTAGTATCTGATTCTTTCTGCTGTTATTTTTCTCTTATTGCCACAATGTGTTGTAACTCGTGCCTCAGAATTGTCATACCCATCAGCGTAGGTGTCCCATAGTACACTATCTCAAACAATAACAATATTTTTGGATCTAGTGTTATTGTCTCGACCATACCCCAACTTTTGTTAGATGTGTACAACACAACTTTTGTTAGATGCATGTAACTCAATTTTATGCAATATTTCTTTTGGTAAAAGTATAAAACCCAACTTTTTATGCAACATCAACTTTTGTTAGATTTATGCAACTAACTTTTGATAATGTATATAAACCAGTTTTGTTAGATATATACAACACAATTTTTGTTAGTTGCATGCAATTCAACTGGTTAGACGTATACAACACAACTCTGGCTAGATCATAGATTCCTAAACTTTTTCGGCTCACCGCCCACCCCATTATAACAGTTTGCCAACGCCCCCTACATATATAAATAAAAATCATATACATGTTTTATTTTCACTTTGACATAGAAAATTGACATATATTTCTGTCATACATGGTCCATTTTTAAATGATTATATACATGAAATAGAAAATTGATGAAAAAATGGATTATGTAAGGTAAGATGGACATAAGATGAATTAAAATGCAGAATTCAAATTTTAAATGATTATTCAATCACCAAATCACGAAAAATCCCGCCCTCCAAATGCTTCTGAACCCACTATCGCCCCCTGGAAGGCTTCAGCGCCCACTGGGGGCGGTACCGTCCACCTATGGGAATCCATGGGTTAGATTCATGTAACCCAACTTTTATGCAACACAACATTTGTTAGTTCTAAGCAACGCAACTTTTGTTAGATGTACGTAACGAAACTTTTATACAACACAACATTTGTTAGATTTATTCAACTCAACTTTTGTTAGATTTATACAACAACTTATAACATTTGTTGAATGTATGCAACTCAACTTTTGTTGAATGTAAGAAACACAACTTATTTTCTTTTCTCAATAAACACAAATTGTATAGTACCAAATTCTTGTTTGAAAAGTAACTACTATTTATCAAACTATAAATTAGTAACGAAACGAAACTACTTTGATAACTATAAATAATATGATAAGTACCAAATAGAACAACACTTCAGATAAGAACACATTCACTTACCGTCTTATTGTCTTGATTCACACAATCTGTAAGATCTGTAGAGCCTTACAATGACTTCGGACACGACTTTAAAGATATTGATAATTATTCTTGCAATCTTGTTTTTTTACGATTCTTCTTCTGTCTATCTCTAACACGTTCGTCTTATCCAGTGGTTACTTCTAATTCATTGGATTAATGCGTTATCATGAAAGAAACTAGACATTAAACTACTAGTATTTTAGAGCTCTCGACGTTGAACAATCAGTCACACCCCTATCTCTTGTTTTCTTCAGTCAAGCAAGGTAATCCCTTATCCAGTCTGATATTCTGTCTATGATACGCGCGCTAAGGCTTAATCCGATATCAGGTTCAGGATTGGTCGACAGCATTGTTTATCAGCTTCTCAGACCAATAGCAGTACGAGATAAAGTGCTCACTGCAAAGCTAACGGGTATTGGTTGATTATCTGCGTCATTGGGTTTGACGAATGCCGAGGTTAAACGTATCACTGAAGTGGGCGGGGATTACGCTGAAATGAAAAGTGTAAGAAACGATTTCGTAGAGCTAGTTTCTTAACACGCCGTCACTAACAGTCGAACACCACCCATACTTAACTTGATATTGCCGGCAACGAGCAAGCTCAGATCTAAAGACTATTTCTCAGTTTCGGTTCTATTTGCACCGACACACACGTTTCTGCTAAAGTCTGTATGTGATTGCCAAGTTTTCATTTTTCCTTGTGAAAACAAGAATTGACAGTTCTTTTTATTGTAAAACCACACTTTTAAGTAAATCTAAGGCGAATAATGCCAAACCAAAAGTATACATATTAAAGATAAAAAAAAACCCACAAGAACCGGTTTCTCTTTTCCTTAACAGAAATGAAACAAGAGACAACATTGAATATATAGACAATATTTCAAGCGAACGAAAGGAAGTAAGGATAATAACAACATTGTTTGTGTTTTACCTGTGTCTGATATGTTTTTTTTTGTATTGCTGATTGTTAGTCAGGAGATTCAGTGTATTTCGTTGTTTATTGGTTATTGGTTATTAAACTGGCGTCATTGCACTCCGGGCAGACCCATAGGTGTTCAGTCTCCCCAACAGATATCGAAGAGTATGCATACTGACGGTTCCTGTGGCTCGCTGATTAAACACACCTCTCACTCTGCCTCTCAGGCATCCAGTTCGACTTGAACAACGGGTAACTCCAAACTGCTTGATCGATTCAACATCGATTTTTGTGTCCTCATCCAACAGACAGTCGCGAAGAGACCAAAGAATATCCCCTTATCCATCTTCAACTCCCCAACAATCGATGCTGTTGATGCAAACCTGTCGCTCTCTCATTACCGCAAATACCCGCATGCCCAGGACAGTATATCCACGTAAGCTCTGGAGGTTAGAAACTTCTATAGACGACCTCCACTCATACAGAAACCTGCCCTTCTGGATCTTGTGAAGCATCGACTGAGAGTCATATACAACAGCTGCCCCAATAAATGAATTCCCAGAGAGTCAATGGAGGGCAGCAGTAACGGCCACAACCTCCATCCTCATACTAGAAGTAGTTGTCCTGTATGCCCTACTTCGCTCTGCAACAACCCTACCATGCGCATTAGCCAAGAAACCCCAGCCGGATTTCTTGTTCAGTAATTATGGTGGCATCTGGTTACTATTCTTCTTCTTCTGTCATCACATTGCTACCGGGTTGTTGTCAAGTGTCGTGCTTTTCTGTTGATGTCTTTCGCTGCTTGAGTGATAGTTATTTTTGTTTTCTGACAGGATTCAACATTGCCAACTTTTTCGTGGTCTTCCGTTCGCCTTCTTTCCTGCTGTTCTTTTATAGAAGACTGTGTATATAGTGGAGTTTGGATGCTCTACATAGAGAACTAATCTGATATTTCAGAATTGATTGTGTTATTTTTGTAGTCTAGGGTGCCCATGTAGTGTCGGGGTCAGCAAGGGAAGCAAAGAATAGTACTACTGCAACCTACAAGGCATGTCGTAAGAGACGACTGATGTAGGACCTACGGAAACTACCCTCGTAAATAAGATGCATAGCAGAAATCGGATGTGGTGGCATACTTATAGACGCACAACTAGCACAACGTACAATCGCTTTTAGGCTCAGATCACATACAAATCACACAGGATGGTTAGCAAGTGGTCGATGTGGAGCGTTCGAAAAAGGAAGATGTCATCTTGGGTGTCAATTGATGCGTTTTCATAGTAAGTCAGGATGCTGATTTTATTGTTTAGTTTCTGTAGAAACTATTCCTAAAAAATGTTTTAAAAATTCTCCAAATCCTTTAGCCTTCTCCTTCTTCTTCTTCTTTGAACTCCTAGGTATTGATGAGTTATCACTATTTTTCCTATATTTGAGAGGGGTGGGGGTACCGTCTTTCTTGCAGACTCTGAAATTATCCAACAACTCTTGGTGTGTAGTGTTATGTTTAGTGCTGTGGGGGCTCTTTAGTCTCGTTACTCTTGTCAAATTATTTAGTTAAATACATTTCAAGAGCTTTCAAAGTGAACAGGTTGTATGTATATCATTGGAGACCATCATTTTTGTTTTCCGATTCAGAAGCACTTGAACTTTCTGCTCTTCGGCTCGATGCCATGGACATCGTAACCTTCGGCAGGTGCCATGGACATCGTAACCTTCGGTTCGGTGTCACGAACACCGTAAATCTGGAGACCATTATTAAAAGGTGAACGTTGAGGTGGGTTTGACCATACATGTCGTATGTTAGTAGCGACATTGGCTAGGCCAGTTCTCCGATGGAAAGTGCATAGGAAATGAAGGCCTGGACTTCCAAAAGGAAAAATGAAGAAGTGTGTACAGAGAGTTGAGAACAAGGAGTTATGTTTGAAGAACCTCAAGGGAAACAACGGAAGATGATAAAAAAATAAACAGTGTACAAGTATTAAGTGGCATCTGTGGCTTAGGGGATAGTGACTCGGTCTATTAACCACGACATTTTGAGTTCGAATCACGCTGCGGACAGTTTGGTTGCAAATTGTTTCGAGTGGAATTTTACAAAAGGACGATGGCACCACCGTTCAGAAAGCAATGGCAAACTACTGAACGTAACAATGCCTAGAAAAATCACAAACAGCGTTAAAAATCTGGAGTTGATTCGTAAAGTCCTGTAAAGGATATGCAATTAATTTTAACAAGTATTAAGAGTTTGCGAACAAAACAAAAAGACAAACACAGGATTCAAACCATTTACCCTTATGATTAGGCATCCATTGCCTAGCAATACAAACGTTCTTACGAAAATAACCAGCGTGCTATTCAAATGGCTAGCTTGTTGTGTTTGTAAGCACTCACATATTGCTAGGCTGGGCAATGGGTGCCGTAAGAAGAAAGGGTAAGTGGTTCCAATCCTACAACGAGAGTTGAAAGATTGTGGTCTGACGTAGGACACAATTGGTGGAAAGGTACCAATGAAAATCTCTTGTAGAAATCTTATGTGTCAAACGTGAAACGAACAGGATATTCTTCTTCTTCTTCTGCGTTCTCACTAGATTGGGATTTCGGATTCTCTAATAAAGGCAACCGTCTGTCTCAGATTATCAGCCACGCCATACAGTTTGTCTTGGACGCTAGTGTAAGTGGGCCACCTCTTTCTTCTCAAGTCTGCATACTTCGGGCAGTTCTGTAGGATATAATTCCTGATTTCTGCTTCCCCGTTTGTGCCATCTCTTCCCGCAGTAAGTTTTGGCCACCCTCGTATGGTAGGTCTGACATTCTTACTGCGAGGCTAAATCTCGAGGCAGATTGGCGACCGTAGAATCCGTTATCCCATTCCTCATTGTGAGATGTCGTTGCACCATGTTATGCGCATTACAGCCTGGTGCATCCGTTTTCTGCAAGTATTTGTTTCAGGTTAGCCATTCCCTAGAACAGGATATAGATAGATATATCAAAATAATGGATGCCATTGTTCAGTAATGATGGTAGAGTAGCATCGTGGTAGACTGGACAAACAATGAGCGTAGTTTAGTTGTTCATAATGATGCAGGTACAGTATATCTTGGTGCTATATAGACACATATAAGGTAACTACATCTTCTGTACGCTTCATCACCAAGTAGTCTGTCTCTTGCGGGACGTCGTATTCATCACCAAGTAGTCTGTCTCTTGCGGGACGTCGTATTCATCACCAAGTAGTCTGTCCTTGCGGACGTCGTATTCATCACCAAGTAGTCTGTCTCTTGCGGGACGTCGTATTCATCACCAAGTAGTCTGTCTCTTGCGGGACGTCGTATTCATCACCAAGTAGTCTGTCTCTTGCGGGACGTCGTATTCATCACCAAGTAGTCTGTCTCTTGCGGGACGTCGTATTCATCACCAAGTAGTCTGTCTCTTGCGGGACGTCGTATTCATCACCAAGTAGTCTGTCTCTTGCGGGACGTCGCATTCATCACCAAGTAGTCTGTCTCTTGCGGGACGTCGTATTCATCACCAAGTAGTCTGTCTCTTGCGGGACGTCGCATTCATCACCAAGTAGCCTGTCCCTTGCAGGACGTCTCATCTCATCACCTAATATATCCTGTCCCTTGCGGGACATCGTATTCATCACCAAGTAGCCTGATAAGTTGTCTTTTGCAAGTTCTCCTGCCTCTTCTAATTTCCTGTTCAATGTTTCTTTGATGTCCTGCTGCAACCTTCGTCTTGGTCGTCCCCTGCCTCGTGCTCCAGGAAGCATGACTTCCACTACCTCTCCTCTCCCCACATCTTCTTTACTCTAATCTTGTAACAATCTTGGTAGTACGTAATCTTGCCTCAAATGATCTTCTTCTCTTCCACTATTTACTTCTTTATAGAAGTGTTGGGGGAGGCGTGGCGGGGGGAGGGACGTAGTGATCATGTGTGTGCTTGTCTTAAGGCACATTGTAAGCTGATATTCATTTTCGTAAGGATGTTCTTGATGCCGTCAATCCATCTTTTGCGTGGTCTTCCTCTTGCTTTGTACTCATTATATTTTTTCTGTGTGGCTGGCTCTCTGTGGTATGCGATACCAGGGCATTCTTGTCAGGTGTCCAAACCATTTAATCTGTTCTTTTATGAATTGCATGACTAGTTTCACGTCCAGTCTTCCTCTGATTTCTTCATTTCTAAATTTGTCTCTTATTGTCACACCTGCAGCTCTTCTAAGACACCTCATCTCTGTCGTTATGATTTTCCTCAAATGATAAGATGTATAGAACGGGTTTTTGTGTGGTCTTTAGAGACAGTGTTTTCGCCACTCTGTTATCTTTAATCGGTAAACACGTAAAACAAGTACTACAGTTTACAAAATACATAAAGTTAACTTTTTTTTTACGTGTTTACCTATTTTCCAAGTTTTACTGCAGTCTCCACCATTTCGATATCTCTTAAATCCACTTTTTGAGTGGACGGCCTTTCCTTTCAAAGTTATATATATATATATATATATATATATATATATATATATAGAGAGAAAAGAGAGAGAGAGAGAGCAGAGAGCGAGAGAGAGCGAGATGGAGAGAGAAGAATAAATAGGTGAATTAAAAGTTTTACTTCTTCTCTCCAACTGACTTTAGCTGCCCCGTCATCTACGAATATCTCAATTCGTTTTTAAACCTCTACATCTCTCACTAACTGTCTCTTTCATGCCTCTCTCTTCTCTCTTTTCTCTCTCCTCTCTCTCTACCACTTTTCCATATTCGTTCATGCTTCCAATGCGTTTCTTCTTTTCCTGTCTATATATTTCACTCTCTCTCTCTCTTTCCTGCTTTATCTAACTCTCTCGAACACTATTCCCTATTCGTTCATGCTCCACATGCGTTTCTACTTTCCCCTCCTATCTATCTCATGTTTTATTCACTACCCTCCCCATCATCCCTCTCTCTTGTACATTTGTCATTCAACTTCCCTGCGTTGTCTCGAGTAATTCCCTCGTCTCCTGAAGTCTCCAATCCCACTAATGGTACTGTCCGCTGGGACCCAACTTTTGTTTGGAGTTGGACTATAGTTTACAACTATTTTGATAGCTGTTTGACGTTTGAGGGCCAACTTTCTGAACTGTTTACACAATATTTGTGTGTGGTAGAGAACAGTGTTATTTAGACGAAGCACGTGTTCTATGGCACGGGTATCATTCTTTAAGAATGTTCCTTTTCCGTTTTCATTAGAAATGTAAATATCAGGTCAATGCGTGTGAGGTTTGAAAGTGTAAAGTTCGTGAAAGAGAGAGCAGGAATGCCCCAAGATGACAACCTGGTCAGCTATGAAGACCCAAAAACCATAGCCAAAAGGCACTACAAAGCAAAATGGGATAAAGAACACCCAAAACACAACAAGGACGATGGATATTACCAGCAGTCCAGAAGGGACCAGACAGTCACAACAAAACCTCCGAACGGGTCACAACAAAATGAGACACCACCCGCACTTTAACTTCAAGATAGGCACCAACGACCTGTGCCCCTGTGGCTTGGCAGGTATGACATCAGAGCACATCCTACAGAACTGCCCCCAGTATGAAGACCTGAGAAGAAATAGGCGGCCCGCTTACACCAGCGTCCAAGACAAACTGTGTGGCATGGCTGATAATCTGAGGCAGACAGCTGCCTTTATTAGACAATAAGAAATCCCAATCTAGTGAGAAAGCAGAAGAAGCAGAAAGAAGATACGTGCATATCATTACTTACTTGCCCTTGAGGTGCCGGGACCTGCAAGGGGAAACAAAGAATAGTACCACTGTTACCTACAAGACGTAAGAGGCGACTGTTGTAGGACCTAGGGTAGCCACCCTAGTAAATTAAAGCATCACAGAAATCGGGTGTGCTGGCCTACTTGTAGGCGCATAACTGTCACAACGTACAATCGCTGTTACGCTCAGATCACATACAAATCAAACAGAGTGGTTAACAAGTGGTCGATATGGAGCGTTCGAAGAAGAAGAAGAAAGACTTACTTACTTATTCATCTCCGATCCTCGTGGAGCATAGGGTCTCAACATTTGTTCACCACTTTTCTCGGTCACTGGCTGTTTTCATTATGGTCGAAATACTCTTCCGAAACACCAATGTTAGTCGATCATTCTTCAGTTCCGAAAGAATACTTCGTCTCCAGGTCTGTTTAGGGTGTCCCATTTTTCGTTTTCTTTGCGGGTTTCACTTAAGTGCTTGTCTAGTGACACTCGACTTTGTCTTCCATAGTATATGCCTGACCCATGGCCAATTTCTGATCTTAATCTGTGTCATCGTGGGTTTCTGTCCGGTTCTTATCCACAGATCTATGTTTGCAACTCTATCATAACATCTCAGTCTGTGTTTGTAACTCTATCATACCATCTCAGTCTGTGTTTGTAACTCTATCATACCATCTCAGTCTGTGTTTGTAACTCTATCATACCATCTCAGTCTGTGTTTGTAACTCTATCATACCATCTCAGTCTGTGTTTGTAACTCTATCATACCATCTCAGTCTGAGTTTGTAACTCTATCATACCATCTCAGTCTGAGAATCTGCCGAAGACATCCGTTGACAAAGGTCTGAATCTTAATTGTATTTTACTTGGCCGTGCGAGTCAAGTTTATGAGTTTCAGGTTCTTGATGGTGAGGTTTTTAAGTGTGAGGTTTGTGAATTTTAAGTCACTGAGTTGGAGGTGTGTGAGGTCCGTACGTTAGGGGTTTGTGAGATTTAGGTCCTTGAGGGTGAGGTTTAACTTTTAGGTCCTCGAGAGTAAGGTATCTCTCTCTCTCTCGATCGTTCTTTTTCGGCCATGTTTATCATTATAATTGTGATATATATATATATATATATACACAGCTTTACCAATTTTACGTCACAACGTTCAATACCATTTGGAGCTCTAGTGCTTAGACTTCGATGAAGTGTTCGATTTTAACCAGCAGTTACTGGGTTCGCTCTCCGCTAGCCTTTTGCTGTCCCCAGCCAACCTACAAGGCAGCAGGTTGCTATTTTCTTTTAGGTAGTGAACCTTAGACGACCTGCCCTCCCGGGTTGATAAGTGTCACCTGCCTAGCTAACAAGTCTTTTTATGGACTACTTGGTTTACCTTCCGTCGAGTTTTGTGTACGGTTTGCGCCGCTAGGCTTTGATTGTCCCCAATCGCACTACAAAGCAGCAGTATAGAGTAAGGTATATGAGTTTTTAGTCACTCAGTATGAGCTCTGTGAGTTAAAGATTCTTGAGTGTGAGATCTTTGAGACTGAGGTATGTGAATCTGTGATCTATACATTTTATGTCATTGAGGGTGAAGTCTGTGAGTTAAAGATCCTTGCGGGTGAGGCTGTGAGTTTAAGATAATTGAGGGCGAGGCTGTGAGTTTGAGGCCTTAAGGTTGAGATTGTGAGATTAAGGCCTTGAGAGTGAGACTTGAATTAAAGATCCTTCAGGATGAGGCTGGGAGTTTAAGATCCTTGACAGTGAGTCTGTGAGTTTAAGATCATTGAGTGTAAGGTTCATGATGTTCTTGAGAGCGAGGTCTGTAACTGTATGGTCTGTGAGCTCTTTGTCATTGAAGATGAAGTCTGTGGTTTTATGAACTCATCATCATCCTCAGGTGCCGTGCCGGCTGGTGTAGGCGATCATGGATCTCCACAAATCTCTGTCTATGGTGCTTGCTATCAACTCAGATGTTGACGCTCTTCCGTACCATGAAGTTAGGCTATCCAAAATTTTCTCTCTCTGTCTTCCTCTGTCTTGACTACCTTCGATTTACCCGGTTGTCACAGTATGTTCTAAACCTCACTTCCTTATCACATGTCCGAAAATGATGACTGCCTCTTTCTTCTGTTGATGATCGCCAGTGTGGTGCCAGGGGCCAGCAAAGGAAGCAAATAATAGTACCACTGCGACCTACAAGGCATTTCGTAAGAGCCGACTGATGTAGGACTTTCGGAAGCTACCATAGGAACTAAAAAGCGTCGCAGAAATCAGATGTGCTGACTTACTTACATGCGTCTGACACAACTATACAATCACTCTTAGGTTCAGATCACATACAGATCACACGGAGTGGTTAACAAGTGGTCGATATGGAGCGTGCGGAGAAGAAGAATATTGATCCTCTTCTTCTTTGCGTTCGTCCTTTACGACCAATTTTAATCACTCTTTGTGATATGTTTGATCTTTGCCAAGAACGTGTATACGTTGCACATTGGTTTGGTAGGGTCCTAAACACATAGACTCCTACACGTTTAGGACACATGCATTCGATTTCTGCCACACCTCTTTAGTCGCCACTTACGACATGCGTGGCAGGTAACAGTGGTTTTGTTCTTTACAACCCAAATTTGGGCCCCGGTAACCACTCTGGCAAAGAATGTTGATGATAAATAAGCTTTCTATGTGTCATAACCTCATTAGTTTATGCACTGTCGTCTGCAAAGACCGAAAGACGTCATCAAAAATATTTACGCCAACGTTTATTTCTTCGTCATGGTCTTCTTCATATTCTTCATCAATCAACAAACGACATTATCATCTTCTCTCACAATCTTTCATTACTTGACGTTTTCTTTTTTCTATCAACACTTCTCATTAATTTTCCAATCTAGATTCTAGCTTCATACTAACTGTAGTACGACGTATATTTATCATCTTTATCTAGTATTCCATGACTGGCACTGCGGTTTGCACTTGTCTTATTTCTGTGACAATCTATGAGTTTTACATTCTTAATCGACAGTGCCGCCAGTGTTTTGACGGGGCTGGCAAAGGGAGCAAAGAATAGTACCACTGCGACCAACAAGGAATTTCGTAAGACTCGAGTGAGGTAGTGGTCAATGAGTGCTATCCTAGTTAATAAAAAGCGTCACAAAATCGGTTGTGCTAGCCTACTTGAGACGCATAACAGGCACAACGTACACCCTTTCTTAGGCTCAGATCCGCCCGAGTGATTACAGGGACCCACATTTGGGGTGTAAAGAATAGAACCACTGTTACCTGCTGCGCATGTCGTAAGAGGCGACAAAGGGGGGTTGGGTGAAATCGGATGCATGTGTCCGCTAGGGAATGCTAGCCCGAAACAAATGCTTGCAGAAAACGGATGCATCAGGCCGTAAGGCGCATAACATGGTGCAACGACCTCTTACAATGAGGAATGGGATAACGGATTCTACGGTCGCCAATCTGCCTTGGAAGAGTTAGCCAAGCAGTAAGAATGCCAGACCTACCATCACGAGGGTGGCCAAAACATACTTTCGAAGAGGTCGGCACAAACGGGGAAGCAGAAATCATAGGAATTATATCCTACATAACTGCCCCAGTATGCAGACCTGATAAAAAGAGGTGGCACACTTACACCAGCGTCCAAGACAAACTGTATGCCGTGGCTGATAATCTGAGGCAGACGGCTGCCTTCATTAGAGAATCCGAAATCGAAATCTAGTGAGAATGCAGAAGTAGAAGAAGGCTCAGATCGCATAGAAATTACAAAGAGTGGTTAATAAGTGGTCGATGTGGAGTGGTCGATGTGGAGTGGTCGATGTGGAGTGGTCGATGGTGGGAGTGGTCGATGTGGAGTGGTCGATGTGGAGCGTTCGAAGAAGAAGAATCGTCAGTGCATATTCTCAAATCCGATATTGGAGAGTAATTCTTAGAAAACATGAGTAGAGTATAAGAGAACTTAATGTTGTGACCCGTAAGGAATTGGTTTTTTAGGAATGATCACAGTGAACATAACAGCCCAGACAGTCTCCAAGAGCTAGAGTAGTTTGTTCTGACTCCTTTTGGTAGGGCCGTGCCATGATACAGAGAGGCGATCGCATCGGGCGGTACGGTAAGGGGGGCGGCGTAAGCAGCGAAATTAAAATCACAATTGAAGGTAATTTTAAAGAAAACACATTTAAGGGGCGGCATTTCGAAGATTTGCATCATACTGAGAAAATATACCACACGGTCCTGCCTTTGGGATTAGGTAGACGATCTACAGACACCTCAGTTCTTCAGTACTACGATTGACCTCTGAGGTCGGAGAAGGAAGACACTGTATTGCGAGGGATACTGATAATAATGAAAGTAAGCCTTCACACAAAATCAGAGAGAAGCTGACAAGGAAGACTTGACTTGTCTGAATTCAAAACAGGCGAAAGCAAGAAGGAGTAGAACAATACAGTTCTCTAGTAGATTATACTTACTATCGAGCATTGGTACCGAAGCTAAGGCGCCGATGGATCATTGAAGAAGGAGTAGAACAATACAGTTCTCTAGTAGATTAT
Organism: Arion vulgaris; assembly: GCA_020796225.1. Taxonomy (NCBI): domain Eukaryota; kingdom Metazoa; phylum Mollusca; class Gastropoda; order Stylommatophora; family Arionidae; genus Arion; species Arion vulgaris. Next base: position 60,439,237 of record CM036755.1, on the reverse strand, counting down.
ACTTACTATCGAGCATTGGTACCGAAGCTAACGCGCCGATGGATCATTGAAGAAGGAGTAGAACAATACAGTTCTCTAGTAGATTATACTTACTATCGAGCATTGGTACCGAAGCTAAGGCGCCGATGGATCATTGAAGAAGGAGTAGAACAATACAGTTCTCTAGTAGATTATACTTACTATCGAGCATTGGTACCGAAGCTAAGGCGCCGATGGATCATTGAAGAAGGAGTAGAACAATACAGTTCTCTAGTAGATTATACTTACTATCGAGCATTGGTACCGAAGCTAAGGCGCCGATGGATCATTGAAGAAGGAGTAGAACAATACAGTTCTCTAGTAGATTATACTTACTATCGAGCATTGGTACCGAAGCTAAGGCGCCGATGGATCATTGAAGAAGTAGAAGAACAATAACGAACTTTTTTTCTGTTTCTTTAGTCCTTCTCTGCTTTTTGTCGTTGGAAGTCGCAGGTTTAACAAGATGATCGGCTTTCGATATAGTGCACACTCGATTGCTTGATATGCTGTGGTATTATGGAGTTTTAAGATGTGTGTAACTTCATCAATCCATCTTTTTCTTGGTCTGCCCCTTCCTCTTGATGTTTCCGTTCTCAGGTTGTATGCTCTTGGAACTGGTGTATTCGGGTTCATTATCACCAAGTGGCCAAACCATTTGAGTCTCTGTTTTTCATTGAATCTCATAGCAGGTGTTCTTCCGACTGTTCTTTTAATTTCCTCATTTCTTATATGGTCTCTTCTTGTTTTATTTACCGTTTTCCTCAAACATCTCATTTCACTAATGAACAAGACAATTAAAGGAACAATAATTCACTGCTTGATGATAAAATAATGCCTCACCGACCTCCCTCAGTTTCTGACAAGCAACGCCTCTGTGACAGGAAACAGACACAGACGGGAATGGTCAGTGGCCATAACAATGAACTGGGATCGACCAACAGCTTTACGGCCCGTCGAATTTAAGTGTTGATGTCTGCCCGATTTCAATCACATCTTTGTTACTTGTCCTAAACTCGGATGTGATTTTCATTACATTTGACTCCAATTAACGTGGACGGGCATGAGACCAGGTTATAGTGATAGTGAGAGCTGGTTTCTGTCAGTTACGCTGTCTGTTTGTTATATTGTTCATTAGCTTTGCTGTACTTATTTATTTGTTTGTATTTATAATTATATTAATTTCTTTTCCATCCTCGTTCTTTCAACTATTCACTTATTGATCTCCGTCCCTTATGGAACATATTATTTCAACAGTTGGTCTTCACTTTTCCCGTTCTCTGGCGGTTTTCTGAATGGCTTCCCAGGTATTTCATCA